>CM022373.1:1839540-2452720 GCA_011800155.1 Flammulina velutipes | reverse complement strand
GGTATCTGGGTTGAAGGCGAAGGTCGCTTCTAGTTCCCTCGGATCGTCGAATGTAACCAAGAATATTTCCCTCCAGAGGTGGGAATCCGGAGTATTGTAGATCAAGGAGCGTAGAAGGGTGCAGGTCTGCGCGAGAGCAGTGATAGAAGAAGGGCCGAATTCTGCAGGTCGAGTTGAGAAGATTATAATATTCTCGATCAATTCTGTTGGTAGAGAGGTTAATGTAGCCAATTCGTAAGGAGATCTGGGGGACCTGGGCGACATGGTAGAAGGAGAGCAAGTTCATTATCTTGCGCTGAATTATAAATGCCATGGCACACCGTAAGCCATATGACGAAGACGGCAATCTTTCGGCAGATCCACTATTCGCCGGTGTGGCGCAAGGCCCAGACGGTTCAAACCTCCCTCGTGTTCCTTCTAGGCATCGAGAAGTATAAGACGGCTCAGTTGGACCATAAATTCTATATCTGTGGATGTCAATGTCTGTCAAGGGACTTTTGCAGCAACGCCATCACGTGTAGAGGCCAACCTTATCACTCGGTCAGCATATTGAAGACCTTGAACATCGATACTTACCCTCTCATAATCTCAAGTCGTGAAGAGTTCCGCAGCTTGAACGTTGTCTTGTACTCTCCCCAAACACATGGCACACACGCCTCGGATGTGTATGAAAGCAACACATTGTCTTGCTGGACCTCCCTGCACTCTTCGCGTCACTAATTGCTCTGAACTAAAATGATGCCCTTAATACTCTCAGCGGCTCACCTTCAGCGTCGAGAAGCTTGTAGTATTGGCCTTTGTTCTGGAGCGGAAGACGAAGCCCATCGTTCTCGTGACCTATGTTCCGGCAACGTCGACGACCTTGATGTGTCCAATTGTCGCTCTTGTTCCACCACCATCTACCCCCACAACAAAACAGCTAGAAAATCACGAAAGAGACGCAAGATGCCTACTGTTGGCAGCTTCAAACCACCTACTTGGATATCGGCTTGGTTCTTGCTCACAGCCCCGGTACGTTGCCAGGACAATAGAATTACTGGTCGTCTTCACTGACACTGGTGTGCAGATTGTCCTTTGGGATGTGGGGTATTGCTTCATGAGGTGAGTCGTCCTGTCTGAAGACAACTAGTAAGGTGACGAGACCATTACAGGCCACGCTCCTTCGAAGGTGGCGACTTGCATTGGATTTGGGAGCCCTATTCGATCTACCAGAACGTAAGTCTGCATTGTCGTCCGGCTGATATCGCACAGTAATGCCCTCTCAATCTAGATTGACCATGTATATAGCGTGGACGCTTATGAAAACAAGG
Organism: Flammulina velutipes; assembly: GCA_011800155.1. Taxonomy (NCBI): domain Eukaryota; kingdom Fungi; phylum Basidiomycota; class Agaricomycetes; order Agaricales; family Physalacriaceae; genus Flammulina; species Flammulina velutipes. The sequence goes on along the minus strand of CM022373.1, from coordinate 2,451,410 downwards.
AAGGATTCGCCAATGCTCAATGTGCGTTACAATGGCCCGATTCTGAACGGACGCTTACCCTCTCTGTCTCTGCATAGCTACTATGAATACACTCGAAACCTTGTTGAACCTCACGTACCTCTACCTTGCGCATGTCATGCAGTGGCCAGCGGCACCTCTCATTGGATTCACCGCAGCGGTCATGACACTCGCCAAGACAATGCTCTATATGTTGAACGAACACTTTTGCGACTATTGCTCTCTCGGACGTATCTCCTTGAAGGAGGTTATCGTGTACTGGATACTCCCAAATGGGTAAGTTGCAGCCTGTCCGATGTTGAACGCATCTGATGTGTAGAAATAGATTCTGGATCGTATTACCGTCACTCATCGTGTTCTCATTGGGAAAGGACCTTTGTGCACGCATCTCTGCCGCTGACGCCAAAGTGAAGAAGACATAGGCAACCATGATCTATCACTATCAATCTACTCTCACGGTATCTATAAGTAGCACTTGTGACTATCCATCATCCTCCACCATCGTCTCATCCGATTGTTCAAGGACGCCATCGCGCCGCAACGTGATCACGCATGATTATTTGTCCGCGCCTGACTGATGTTCAATGAGAGTGTCACTGTACTTTATAAAGCACGGACACCCTCCGAGGTCTTCTCTTCTCAACCCTCCCATTAACTCCCGTACAAGATATGAGCCTTTGCAAAGACTGCGTTACCAGTGAGTGGTATCGTCAAATAGTTAACAGGAAGCTGACAGTTATGCAGGTGTCACCCACGAAGGCACGCCGACGGGGAAGATTGAAACTCTTGGAGGCGTTGAATGCTACATTGCTACGCCTGAGGGAGACTACCCCAAGAACAAAGTGATTCTATACCTGCCTGATATACATGGTCTCCCCTTGAACAACGCCCAAGTACGTTCCAACTTATCTGCCAGTTTGACTACGGACTCATCTCTCCTTAGCTTCTCGTAGATGATTATGCCAAGAATGGTTTCAAGGTATGCCAGCAAAGCTAACCCGGATAATTGACATTATGCATGAGACCAACAGACAGTGCTTATCGACTATCTATATGGTGATCAGATTCCTCAAGGAGCCGATTTAGCCGTATGGCCAGTAACCTTGTCTAACATAAAACCTCATTCTTCCGTAGACTTTTGACCTCAAGGGGTGGTTCGTCGGCCATGGCAGCGATGTAACACGACCTCTCCTCGATAAAGTCATTGCGGTTCTCAAAGAGAGCGGCGTGACGGACTTCGGAGCAACTGGATACTGTTTTGGAGGTGAATATATCGAAATTCAAGTCAACGCCACATATACTGACTCTCTGCAGGTCGTTACGTCTTCGATCTAGCCTTCGATAATATAATCAAAGTTGGGGTCGCGACACACCCATCTCTCTTGAAATTCCCTGATGACTTCGAGGTATGGATATTTAGATTCGTAGCACCTGAGATCCATTTGACGCGTCTTGGAATGCAGAGATATATCACATCCTCCAAGGCACCCCTCCTCATCAACAGCTGCACCATCGATACACAGTTCCCGAAGGAAATACATTCGCAGGTCGATGAGATCTTTGCCAAGTTCGAGCCTGGATACAAACGGGAGTACTTCGAAGGCTGCCGCCATGGTTTTGCTGTCCGCGGCGACTTGGACGACCCGAAGGTTAAGGCAGGCAAAGAGGGTGCATTCAAATCTGCAGCTGAATGGTTCTTGAAGTATTTGTAGTGTCAATCACTTTGGTGACGAAGAATTAAAGTTAGTTACGAATTTGGATTGGTTATGGCAAACGCTGGTATATTGAAGAAAACACCATATCTTATATAGGACCTTCAACAACAATCTCCTTAGATCTTGCCTACGCCAGCGCTGGCAGCAAGGATGCTGGCGAGGTTCGAAGTGGAGTCGATCCTTCGTGTGGCGTGTGAGTGGACTTGATCGGAGATGGATGCAGGAGAATTCACTTACTTATAACTATATGGAGGGCTCAGCGAGCCTACTTTGGTGATCCTAGTCGTAGAGTTGTTGAACACGTTGTTCTTCTCTACTGCAAAGCCCTCGAGGTCGGAGTCGAGGTTGGTGACGATGGCGAGGTTGAAGTTGTTGAACACGTTGGACTCAACGAGGACTTGTGCACCCATGCGACTGTTGATTCCGGATGTTGCAGAATCTTGATAGATGCTGTTATAGATATGGGCGACACCAAAGCGGACAGACGGGGTGCGGGAGTTGACGTTAGTCCACCTCGTGGAAGAATTAGTAGCGTCCGTATGAATGACTGGGCGAGAAGCTTACAGGTTGTGGTGATAGGTGACGTGAAGTGTGCCAGTGTCTTCATCAGCGTTGTTGTCGCTGTGTCCAATGAGGGAACCCTGATTAACATATCATGATCAGTCTTCATTGAGTACTACGATGGCTACAACGGGATCACGTACCTTCCAGTGGTTGCGGAACTTGTTCCACGAGACCGTCACACCATCAGAGGCATGCGAGATATCTAGAAGTTGGAATTAGATCTGAATCGACTGACGACAGTGTGCAGCACGCACCAAGAAGGCCTAGGAAGGGATACGGCATATGAGCGAATGTTGTACACCTCGTGAAGTGGAAACTCACCATCGTAGTCATCCTTTCCTCCAACTAACCCGATGGAGGCAAATTCATTATGATCTATATAATGAGCAGGTGAGAATTCAAAAAAGAAATACAGTCACTAGCTAACGCACCGATCCATACATTTTTGGCGTTATCGAGCGCGACTAGGTCACCCTTCTTCACAGCTGTGTCGAAGAGGATGTTGCGTATGATGACATTGCTGGCGCGCCTAACCCTGAATCCTCCGCCAGTAATTTTACTGAAAAGGAATCAGAAAAAGTTACTTCCCAGCGTTACTAAAGCCTACGCGTTGGATCCAACACCAAGAACCGTCTTGTCACTTTCGATGTCAATGATACCACAGGCGCTGAGCGTTCCGCTGAAGGTAACAACAGCGGGCCCAGTAGCGCCAAGAGCAGCTTCAAGAGCGCTACAGGTAGACACCTGTGTTGGGCTTGCGTTACCTCCGCCTATTGGAAGAGAGTTTAGTTCTATCCCAAGCCTGATGATATCGAGTACCAACCAGTAGTCGATGCGCCGTAGCCCGTGAGCTGGTTGACGGGAGCCTGTGCAGCAACACCAACAGCGAGCAAGACGAAAGAGAGGAAGGCCTGCATAATAAAGAAACTTTATCGAAAATGGTTTCTGAATCATATCTGCCTCTCGAAGACAAGCATTTATACTCTTAGGGGTACTAAACCTCGGAATAAATGCAGGGCATACTCGTAGTAAGTTGACCACAAGCTGATAGGAAGCTATATTGTAGAGATGGCGGAGAGACTTTTGGTGGCCACACTTGAGCTGGAAGCAATGGAGGCGGTCCGGGATGCGGTCCGACGGAGCAAAGCAAAGTACAGACGAACCACGTCCATTATAGACGAGGGAAGAAGGTGCCGTTCGAAGACTAGGTGTCACAAGAACGCGGGACAGTGTGCAACGCTAGTTTTCACTGTCATATATGGAAGGATTGCACCTTTGTGTCATAAGGTAGAACCAAGTAAGTTCCTAAGAAGACTCCGTTTAAGCTAGTAGGCCGCCGCGTGAGACACCGTGGTCGCGTCGGGTGTTGTTAGCATGTGGTTCGAACTTCAGCTTCAAAGGTAATCATGATTCTGTGATACAACCTTAGTATTACCGTTACGGTTAAAATCTTGTTTCTTTTAGACCTTGCCGACACCGGCGCTGGCGGAGAGGATGTTAGCCAGACTGGAAGTTGAATCCAACCTTCATAATAGCGCGGTAAGCTTTGCACGGAAGGTCTGCGAGATGAAAACTCACTGGTAGGTGTACGGCACAGTCAAGGAACCAGTCTGAGTGATCCTGGCAGTAGCGTTGGAAAAGATGTTGTTGCGCTCCACTGCATAGCCCTCTTCATCAGAATCAAGGTCAGTGACGATGGGAAGGAGGACGTTGGTGAAGATGTTGCTTTCCACGAGAACGTGAGCACCCATTCGGCTATTGATGCCAGAGGTAGGGAGGTTTTGGAAGATACTGTTGTAGATGTGGCCAGTGCCAAAACGGAGGGATGGGGTGCGCGAGTTGACATTGTCCCAGCTATGAGACGGTTAGGGCGATTGACGAAATAAAGAAACATCAACTAACAAGTTATGGTGATACGTAACACGAAGATGACCGGTGTCTTCGCTTTCATTACTATCACTGTGGCCTACGAGAGAACCCTACATAATGGCGTTAATCGAGTCTTACGCTTCGAAGGAATGTGTACGCTACATACCTTCCAGTGATCATGGAATTTGTTCCAGGACACGGTAACATAGTCAGAAGCATGTGTAATATCTGCAGGAGAATGTGAGCTATACTCGAGGAATACTAAAACTTGACGCACCGAGAAGACCTGCATGATACCAGTTAGACATGACGAACATGCATAAACCTTTCATACACACCGTCATAGTCATCCTTTCCTCCAGTGAGTCCCACTGACGCAAAATCGTTATGATCTGGAGAAAATAATAAAAAAACAGACAACATCATAGCACAGTTTGCCTAACCGATCCAGACTTTCGTAGCCCCGTCAAGTGAAACCAAGTCGTCTTTCTTCGAAGGGGTGTGGAAATTGATGTTGCGAATAATGACATTGCTGGCGTCCTTGATCCTGAAGCCTCCGCCAGTGATAGTGCTACAAGCGTAAGCAGTTAGCTCTAGGTCATCTCACAAAGACGTGCCAACTTACGCACTGGATCCAACACCAAGGACCGTCTTGTTGCTCTCGATATCAATGACCCCACAGCCGCTGATAGTGCCACTGAAAGTGACAACAGCGGAGCCAGACGCACCGAGAGCCGACTCAAGAGCGCTGCAGCTAGAAACACTGGTCGCAGTGGCGCTACCACCACCTAAAAGTGTGTTGAGCATTCTAAACGGACAACAGGTATGCAATATACATACCAGTAGTCCCAGCGCCATAGCCCGTAAGTTGGTTAACAGGAACTTGGGCAGAAACGTGAAGAGCGAGGAAGAGAAAAGTGATAAAGGCTTGCATGTCGATTTCTTGCTTCGGTTGTCATCTCAGAGCAGATAAACAGCAGTATTTATACTCGTTCTAATAAACTTCGGTAGAAGCACAGGTATCACTTGAGGGGGAAATAGACCATGAGTAGAACAAAGAAATACACGAGTGGCGTACTTACTGTATGTCGTAGTTCAAAATAGAACTGGCGGGCCGCGCAAACGTCACGAGTGAATTGTTAGGCTTTGGTTCGTAGTACGGCGGTTCCCACTACTTTCGAAGGCATTGTCGAGCACACTGCAAGACACTGCCAGTGCAATAGCGAAAATATTTCTGCAGGTTCTGACGATATGTCCGGACTCCGTTTACATCCAGGTAGTCTCTCTGCGGATATTTGTCTAAATGAGGGTTGAGCTATCGGAAAATTTGCGGAAGACTCTGTGATAGACACACCTTATGGCGACCACTAGCGCGAGCATGTGGCGTGGCTCGAGTTTAGAACCTGCGGCCCGGGACCGTGCCACTAGCGAGAGCGCAACTAGCAGATGACAAGAAGAACGGAGAAAAGGAAGGCACGACACATTGTTCACAAGAAATGAAAATAGAGTCACGCCTAGCCATGCACTGATTGCCCGAGGAACAAAGCCGTCTTGTGAGTATCAGCCTGGTGCGATTAAATTGATTTCATAGCTTTCGAGCTTTGAAGTTTAATGCTTTATGAAGATCGTCTTCGTCTGGGACAAGCCGTTGTTGCTCCATGAGAAGCAGGGAGACCACCATCTCGACGAACTTGTCGTGACCAGTTGACATAACCTCTAGTGTTCCAATTTGCGGTATTCTCCCATCTAGCCCTCGTTGACCGGGCGTGTATTTCGCATAGACTTCTCGATCATTATGGTTGTGGCGGCACTGTCAAATCAGTCAATAGTGTACGAGGAACCATTTTCTACCCTTACAATGTAATGAGACGACAGTAGTTCCCATTTGAATTTGAACTTAGGACCAGTCCATGCCCATAGTGAGTTCGGCTTGACATAGCCCGACCTCACTGGCTGTATGAGGCCTTTCAAAGGGTATTCCCCTTCATCTAGATAGACAAGCATAGGAGATAGTGTGATTCCAGTTCTCCGAGGCTATCAGAGATTGAACAGCAGGCGAAAGTAACTTACTCAAATTCGGCCACTAGAGCGTCGGAAACGACGTCTGTGATCGTGGTGATAGAGGACAAAGGATTGAAGAAGTTTGTGTTTACGGTGACACGATATGCTTCACTGGGTGGTGCAGATTCCGAGCTATGAAGGACGACGACCATAGTGTTGGGAGTTTGCCTGACGAACGTGTAGTTGATGGAGGCCTTTGGGCTGATAGTATTACATTTGAGATAGAGCGAGACAGTTCTTCGTTATGTGTGACATACGCAGGTTCTCCAGCTGGCTTGAAGCGCTCGCGAACATTATTGGAATCCATGGTGGTGGTCGGGAGGATGGGCGGGTGATCCTATTTTCCCACGCATCATGGTCTCTCCGAGTCTACTTACCAACAAATATGTTCAACATACGGATTCACTACATATCACTACATTTTGTCACCAAGTCCTTCACGTTGTAAAGACCAGCCAACTCCAACCGAGTACCGTAGGACAGGAGGAATATTTGTTCGAGAAGTAGGGCAGAGACAAGGATCTCGTCGAGCCGTTCATATCCATCTACCTCTACTTCCAATGATCCGAGGTCGGGTATGCTACCATCTCGGCGGCGTGGACTTCCTTGTTGAAATCTCGCGTATACCTTCGATTGAGGTTCGTTCGGGGACGGTATACGTTCGCACTAGAAGAACTTGGCCATCAAAAGAGTTTAGAAGCCGAAGATACAAATAGGGCTTACAACATATGGACTGGAGGAACAATTCCACTGGAATTGAAACTGGGGACCATCCCACTTCCAAACACCGTTGTTGTTTCGGAAATTTACCTGAACTGGCTTCAAGACTCTCTGTAGAGTGTATTCTCGGCCTTGCATGAAAACGAGCGCTCGTTTCCTAGTCATACCAATTCTACGCTATGGAGTTAGCGGTAGAAGAAAGGTAACCAGTAGACCCTACTCGTACTCGGTGACTAGTGCGCCACCATCATTCGCGCCACGTCGTACTGTGGTGATAGAGGAAAGAGCGTTGAAGCAGTTCATCTGGACGGTAATATTGTATAAAGCACGCGAGTCAGGTGATTCCGGCGGAGGTAGAAGAAGCATCGAGTTGAAGGATAGTCGAGAGAACGTATATTTCATTGGTATCGTGGGTAGTCGTACTGCGTTGTACCTTTGGCCCAGTGAGTGGTAAAGGATATTATATCCATTGTAGATAGACTCACGGAGGAGGATCGCCGGTTGGAATAACAGACGGTGTTTGCTCTGTTCGATTTTCTATCGGCGGCGAAGGGTCCCACGACAGTATGACATCGTTTCCTGGAGGTAAGGCAGTCATTGGGAGAAGATGCTTGACCGTTACTTCTCGATGGTGATGGTTTAAACCACAGAGACGCAGGCACCTGACATGGTAGTCCGAAACATCATGATCAAGTAGTGATGGATGTCAAGTCTTATCGCTGACGATGAGTACATTGATTTCCAGTACAACGCCTTGGAACTTGAAGACACAGAGAATGCGTCAAGAGCTAATAATGCTCAAGGTTAAGAGTTCGATGGCCGGAGAGGGGGGAGAAATCAGAGCACTGCGTACTGATGCGCCACAGTTTCGGGGCCATCCGGATTTGGAGTTCGCGATACACATTGAAGTTTATTCGATAGCTTTTGTTGTTCGCTAGGTAGAAAATAATCGACATCTAATATTACACGCACACCTTGTTTATGCGTACTTCCACGACCTAAGATTGAAGAGCTTTTTCGAATCGCCCTCGGCAGGATTATGTCGTAGCTGCTCCAAAAGTATGGAGGACACTACTATATCGTCAAAGAATTTCTGGCCATCAGGCATGATCTCGAGTGTTTGCGGTTCACATCCTTCTCGACGTGTCTTGTTATCTGGGTTGAACACTGCGTAGACTTCCCTCGCGTTGGTGAGGTGATGGCACTGAGCTGCTATCAGCATACGTGTGGGTAGTTAGAGAATGACTGCTTACAACGTTCGGAGTAGCATAACAATTCCAGGAGAACCTGTATTTGTTGCCACTCCAGATCCATTTGGTCTAGTTCGAGGCGTCAGTCCTCTGGATGAGTGCAGATCACGAGAAAATGACGCACTCGAGGAAATGTGGAGGCTCCGTACGCTTTCAGCCTCTCGGTGAATTGCAATGATTTGCCGTCCATGGTAATCATAAGCTTCTTCGTTGTTATACCCGTTCTGTGGATGGGTGAGTGAGAGTGTGGGAATAGAGGATAGGTAACATACTCGAATTCTGCGATAAGAGGACCATACTCGTTTCCCCGGCGAATGGTGGTAATATGTGCGAGGGGATTAAAGCAGTTCATGTTGACGGTTATATGGTATAGCGGTAATGGGTTCGCGGAGTCGAGGGGTGGAACCAAGGCCATCGTATTGTAGCTTAGACGCGAGAACGAGTAGGTGATTGGGACTCGTGGTCGGGTATCCGCGTATCTACGACCAACCGTGTATAACGGAGATGTTTACGATGACAGTCTGGAGCACACTCACGAAGGCGGGGTATCAAGGTGGTGCTCGTCAAGGTCAGTTCCATAGTCAGAGACAGCGGGAGGGAGATCCCAAGTTATATTGGATAGGTCAGGAGGAGCAGTGGTGGTCATCGTTCGAGAAGCAGCTCAGAGCGGAGTGCCATGGCCCAATATATTGTTACGCCAAGGGCCGCCGCGGAAGGCCGGGACGGTTGCGGCACGGTGTTGGATTCTTTGAAGTTTGGAATTACGATCAGTAGCCAGCCAATGTCAATGAGTTCGCTTCTTGTGGATACAGTCTTCGTCGATTCGAGACGCGGCAAGGTGGTTTGTGATCAGCCAGGTTCAGAGAACAAAATTTAGACCGTGATCCCGATCCCCCGAGGTTTCTCCACATTGAAGTGACTTCTAGTGCTACTATACCTAACGCTACACTACAGGCTTGACTCGAGATAGGCTATTACAGTGTACGCTAGAACTACGGACATCGATGAACGTCAGATCTCCGAAGCGCAAGGATCAAGCACTTATCAAGTCTCGGTCAGCGACGCGTAGTTATCGAAGGACTGCATGGTGCACACAATAAGTAAACGGTTTGTAAACTGGAGCGCGCAGCATGACACGTACACTTTTTCACGTTCCAAGGCGATCGGAAGAAAGGTAAAGAACTTGAGCTCTTTCAAGCTCAATTTGCACAGAGCTTGGCCGGATAATGTGTATGTATGTGGTTGCGGAGATCCAAGTCGGATGCGCGAAAGCTTGAAGAAGAAAACGTTGGAAATGTACTCCCAAGGATCTCTGACTAGGCCAATGTAACTGGTTTGGGAGAGGACTTGAATTGATTCCTTCCATTGCGAGCATCGATGACGGGCAATATTGGTTCCAGCTAGAGATATTACAGACAAACATTAAATACCTGTATATATGATTAGTTCGTGGTGGTGAGATGTCGGAGGAGATGTACTTACGATGTAACCAATGGACAGCAGGAAATGTACAAGGTATATAAAAACCTGGCGCCTGAACGTGATCGTGTTAGCCATCATCCATGGACAACAAGCCGACACTCACCAAGATACGCTCCCTACAGTATATCATGATGCACCCTTGGGTGCTTGAGTAGTGACCCGTCGTCGTTTGTTCCCTCTCCTAATTTCGCCCATGTCCGTCTCGAGTTCGTGTTCCTTGCAGGAAGCTAGTCCAGCAAGGCTCTTTCCGAGTCCACCTATTGCCTGGCTTTGATGTGTGCCGCTGCCTTTGGGCCGTCGTCGCCCACCGTGTCCACTAGTTGCTCCAGGACCACCGTTCGTGCCATTGGCGCCGTTGGGTATTGAGGTAGATGTCAGGGGCAGAGGGAACGGCGACGGTAGCTCGTCGACAGCGAGCGAGTGTGGGTTGAGGAAGGGTCCTGTTGTTATAGGCAGACCACTGATACCGTTCGTTCCGTTCGTTGTGGCCGTTCCGGTAGCTCCTAAAGGTGTCCCTGGCGGCGAGGTTCCTAATTTGTTTCTGAGCTTCCGAGTAATGTGGGGACGGGATTGAGAGTCGAGAGTGCCGTCTGCGATGGATGAGTGGGGAAAAAGAGAATGGAGGAGAGAGAAAACGCACCAGCGACGGTGCCCTCGCCTTCCTTGTCATCGCGTGCTTTGCGTCTACGCTCTTCGATGCTCTCCATCAGGCGTTCTCGAACTTTGTCGTGGCCCTTCTTCCATTCCTGCTCAACCTTTTCTCGTTCCTCCTCGAAGGCAGTATGAGCACACTCGAGGGCGTATTTCTCCTCGAACTCGAGCTGGGCCAGCTGCGAGGAGCGCTCGAGGGTCAGCGGGTAGAGCGTCATCTTGTAGAGCGGGAAATCCTCCGGTCGCGTTGCGAGAATGAGAGAATTGGAGTGGAGGGTGGTTATTGATTCGCTGTACTGGCGACCGCTGTTGTGGCGGGGGTCAGTGTGCGCATCGGATACAGAGAAGAATTGAATAGCGCACTCGTCCCGTCTTTCATGGATTTCCCGTCCAAGTTTGCCAGAAACGTCTTTCTTCTTTTTGTCCCGCTTGATGTCGTCGATACCTATTCCTAGAGGAAAGAGAGACGCGTAAAAAGACGAGCAACGGGGCGAAAAGTGGTGGAATGCGTACCATGGCCTCTGGAGGGGCCAGCAATGGAATTGAGCGGGTGGTGCGGATATGGCATGCTCATTGCGTCGGATTCGAGGCTGTTTGTCGGCGCAGACGGTAAAGGTAGGAAGCAAACCAAAGCAAGGCCATCCAACCCAGCCGATCATTGTTGGGTGGCCGTGACAGCGTGACGTTCTCACCTGCTTTTCACCACCATGACCAACGACGACGGGCGAATTCATGCTGGACGATGTTTTCCGAGCGTTTAATCATCTCTGGAAGCTTTTAAAAAGAGGAAATGTGTAGCTGTGCATGTCGGAAACATGCCGGTACGTCTTATCGTCACTCGGGATCTCACATACTAATCATGGTGCATGACTGTAGGATCCGTCTATTCTTCTTCTTGTCCTTCTTGCCGGCGTCTCTTTGACTTGCCCACCATGTCCCTTTAACCCGAGATGTGAATTGTTACCTATAGATCAATCTGCCGTAGGCACAATGCAACCATCTGTCTTCTCGCCTCGTTGTCCATCATGAATCAGGCTTTTAGAGCAACCGCACCGCCAAACGATAGAGTTGGTTCATTGTCATGGTCAACCATTGAATCTGCGTCTACATAAACTCTAGCCCAAGGTCCAATATTCTTGGTCAAGGCGCTGGCCGTCTTTCGATGCGCATGTCAACCGTGCACGCTCTCGCTCTCGGTGGCATCTTCTGTACAGCGGCTCCGCTCCATGTCGATGACACCAAACGAGAGTGAGTTTATCTTCAGTCCTGTCTTTGCCGTTCGCCAAACCATTCGTTAGCCTTTTAGCTCAGTTAGACGGGTTTGTCCATTCCTGGACACCGTCTGTCGCAATCACTGTGCTGGACGCAGTTGTCTACGCGAAATCGACGAACGAAGCGCCAGGGCTTTACTTGCGACTTGGCGAAGAACTGTCAGCTCTGACGCTCAAAGATTACTGGCGGAAGGATGACATTGTGACCGATAGTCTCAATACCCTGATGCGTTCGCTACCGATATTGGGTGAATCACTTGTCAAGGCAGCGATGATCTGACTCAGAATGACCCGGACGACAAAGACAATGAAGAGTTTCTATGATTGCCAAGTAAGACGATAGACACACAGTCTATTCTGTAGAGTGGTAGCGAAACGATGATGGTATGTAGATACAAATACAATACAGTAAACCGATAAGAAATGGAAACGATGAATGAGTAGCTTATGATCGCTCTCCCCGTAGACGACGAGCGAGAGCAAGATCCTTAGGCTGGATGGTGACACGCTTAGCGTGGATAGCGGCCAAATTGGTGTCTTCGAAGAGCGAGACCAGGTAGGCCTCAGCAGCTTCTTGGAGTGCCATAACGGCGGAGGATTGGAAACGGAGATCCGTCTACACAGATAATGAGCAAGGCGTTGAGGGTAGGATGATAGCGAAACATACCTTGAAGTCCTGTGCAATTTCACGAACAAGGCGTTGGAAGGGAAGCTTGCGGATAAGCAGCTCAGTCGACTTTTGGTACCTTCGGATTTCACGAAGAGCGACGGTTCCGGGCCTGAAGCGATGCGGCTTCTTCACACCACCAGCTGCTGCCTAAACGCGAGTCAGAGACAAGCTAAAGAGAAAGAGTAACGGGCGACATACAGCAGTCTTACGAGCGGCGGATTTCGCAGCGAGTTGTTTACGAGGAGCCTTTCCTATAGCACCGTCAGAAACGCGAACGCTCAGTAACAACGAAGACTAACCTCCAGTAGATTTGCGGGCAGTTTGCTTGGTACGGGCCATTGCTGATAGAGTAAAGTCTTGATGAAGGCCGGTTGTCGGTGGTGGTGGGAGTTGAAAGACAACGACAAAATCCCGCTCGCTTATATACCCGTCACGACGCGGGATGCACGTGACTGACGCGCTGTCACACATTCAACAAACAGAGCAATTAGCACAGCCACCACGGCGGAATACATAAGGGACCGAGGCACTAATGGACCGAATCATTACCCACCTTTACCACTCACCACCACCACCAGCACCGTCGAGCTCAAGTCTCGCTCGCCACTCAAACTCTCTTCACTACTTCAATCAACAATGTCTGGCCGTGGAAAAGGAGGAAAGGGACTCGGAAAGGGCGGAGCCAAGCGTCACCGCAAGATTCTTCGCGACAACATTCAGGGTATGTGTGCTTGTCTTTGGCTTGCTCGCTGTTGCTGATTTGTTACGCAGGCATAACCAAGCCCGCTATTCGTCGTCTCGCCCGTCGTGGAGGTGTGAAGCGTATCTCTGGTCTCATCTATGAGGAGACCCGTGGTGTGTTGAAGATCTTCCTGGAAAACGTTCGTCTACCTTGTTTCTCCTTCGTCGCCTTTTACTTACCTCGCCTTTCAGGTTATCCGTGACTCAGTAACATACACTGAGCATGCGAAGCGCAAGACTGTCACTGCGCTCGATGTTGTCTACGCTCTTAAGCGCTCAGGACGCACATTATATGGCTTCGGTGCATAGGTCTTTGGGGTGGCTCATTGTATTTCTTCCGGCTATTGTATATGTATAACCTTATTGTTCTCTGTCCCTCAATCTACATCCATAACTGTAATGTTCTCGAGTGAATTCGTTCGCTGTACCATTTGGCCGTGTTGCGCAATAGCACGCGGCTCATAGCTTTCTCAAACCATCATGTTCCCAGCAATCGGTTCGAGTAACGTGGACCGACAACTTCAAGTTTTCCCCGTCGCTCTACGCCCGACTCAGATGCGAATGTAGGCGCTCTGGTGGGAATCGGTGTACACTGAAAGACTTTACTGACAGCAATCTGCCCTGGGCCTGAGCTCGTAAGGTTGATCTTATTCCACGTCAGGCGTCTAAATTCTACAGCAGTTGACAATGTCCTCTACGTCCTCTTCTCCGGTGGGCATACATGTTGAACACGATGTAGCTTTGCGTGACGATGCAGTTTCCCGTCAAAGTCCCGATATCCATTCCCCCATCCCTATACGATTGACAACCCCTGGCCACTCTCCGCTGCTCGCTCCGCCAGACATTCAACTCGTTCCAAGTCCTGTGGGGACAGATTTTGGCGACGCATGGTCGCCACCTCCCCCGACATCCGATTCGTACAACGATCAAGAAGTCGCTCCGTATCCTGAAGGCGCCTGGTCGACTTACCCTTTTCATCCCCCCAACCATCCCGATAGTCCATTGCCAGATCTACCTGCTAGTGACGAGGCAGCAGCATTACCGGACCCTCACGCGCCCTTCCCAGCCTCGCGACGCTCTACTGGACTTACTGCATGGGATCAGGTCTTCGAAGATATTCAGCAGTTCTGGCCCAGCGAGGTCCCACAATTCCAGCAACCAAACACTCTTCCCTCTTTTACCTCATCTTCGTCTTCCTCCTTCTCCTATAATACTCCCGTATCGAATACCCAACTTGGAGGGTCCCCATTTCGCTTTTCCCCCGACCAGCCTTCTCAGGCTGACCCGCGGTGGTTTCAAGTCCCCATATACTATGACTTGGATACTGGCATCCTCCCACCCCAGGGCGGTCCGTCCCCCCCAGCCCCAGCGCCGACCCATGTCCCAGTTGAGCTTTCGCCTTTGGTGGAAGAGGCACTTCCGGCATTTGGTGCTCAAGAAGATGCCTCTCCGTCATTTGCTGTCGAGGAAGGCTCCACGAGTTCCTCGTCTGCTTCTGAATCCACAACTGATATCTCTCGGCCACCTACTATCACAACTCCTCCGTATTCACGTACCACACGCCAACGGTTGCCACGTCATGAGGCGCAGACTGCCACTGCCCACGCTGATGAACAACAACAACAGGTTAATGCCCCGCCCCAGAATACTATGTGGGCTCAACCGAACCCTTGGGGTCAGTCACAGGCGACTGCTAGTACCTGGCAGACGTACCATCGCGTGCGCCCAACCCAATGGGAAGGTCCCTCACCTTGGTATGTCCCACTGTATGACATCAACTCGGAGAGAGCGAAATATCCCTCGAACGCTGGACCATATGCCGAAAATACATACTCCTCTAGACCGTTCGATTTTGTGGCACCAGGATTCTCACATCCTATTCCCCCAGGGAGCCCCCTGCCCCCTCCTCCATTATCTCCTCTCAATCTCAGTCCAGCGCTCCACCCTACGGTCCCCGTCATCCCACCATATCCAGTACCGGGAAATGCCACGTATGTGCCGCAGCCCACGAGTTACTCACAGTCTCGACCATTTGGAATCCAAGGGCGAAGACGCATTCAGCACGTCCCAGCAAATGGCAAGTTTACCGATTTTTGAGTTGGCCCTACTAAAACTATCTCTACAGGTTCTAACCCATTTCATTACGAGCTAAAATATCCTCCCGATCCGATTTACGAAGAGACGAACCCTCACGCTAGAATCTGGCGAACTTATCTCGACGAGAGTCAGATGCATGACACTGAGATGGTGGACGACTCCAAGGATAATGTTGATGTTCTGCTCGTTTTCGTATGTTTCCACTTGTCAATCTCATTGGATTCTACCTAACATCATGTCTCAGGCTGGTCTCTTCTCTGCAGTTGTGACGACGTTCGTGGCCCAAACATCTCAGAGTCTACAAACGCCGACGGATTCGATCTCCACGTCCCTTCTGTATGAACTCGTCAACCTTCAACGTGCAGACATGAACGGCACTTCCTCCAATTCTGTACCTTACTCAGAATTGGGTCCATCCTCCACTGGTCCTGTCCCCAGATCGATTATTTGGGTCAATGGTCTCTGGTTCGTCAGTCTCGCATTGAGTCTGACGACTGCCTTGCTCTCGGTTTTGGTCAAACAATGGTTTCACCAATACGTTGCGATGCCTTCCGGTACACCCAAAGATCGTAGCCTACTCCGTCAATACCGCTTTTCCGGCCTGCAGAACTGGCATGTTCCTATCATCGTCGGCCTCCTTCCCGTCCTCATGCATGTAGCTGTGGCAATATTCTTCGCCGGCCTCATCGTCTATATTCACCCCCTTCATCCAACTATCGCCTACATCGTTTTTGCCATTTCGGGCTCAGCATATTTCGCATATTTCGCCAGTCAAATCCTACCCGTATTCTACCCTCAATGCCCCTACAAGACTCCATTGTCAAATCTCATATCTGTCACTTTGTCCCGTATAATGCACTGGAGTACGGCTGTTTCGCCTTTGAAGGAGCAGGAGATGCATATCGTCAATAGCTCATCGGAAAGTGTTTCTGTGGACGCGATGCATTGGCTGTATCAGACATCGTCCAACCCTACAGTCCGCAGCGTCGTTCTACAAGCATTCGGTGGTCTCACGACATTACAGACATTCCTGCTTCGCAAGAAGTTTGGAGACATGTCGGATGTGATGTCCGATCAAGAGAGTTTAATGTCTACAATCGTCGATACAACAGTGGAGGGGGAGACGATAAAGACAGTTCTCAAGCAGGAGGCTGGAGCAGAGGAAACTTTCGAGAGGATTGTGCGTTCCATGCTCGTTAGCGGCACTATGATCTCCGCAGACTTCATATGGCCATCCAACACTACTCTGGAAGACGATGTCGTATCGAGAGCCCTGCATGCTGCCACTGGTCGCGTCATCGATTTAGATGCTCAGATTATTCCCGCGCCATCATTTCTCGTCGACAAGTCCTGCTTTCTACATCTCACCATCTGGCAAGCTCTTGCTGAGAAGATTATGCAAACCAAGGCCATCGGTCCTCCATACTTTACGCCCATCCCTTCCTTCACCAAATTCGACCCGGAATGGTGCGAGAAAGTCATCGAAAGCTTGACTCACACCATTGAGCTGGAAGATATACGTTCGGAGAATGATCATATTGCGTGCAACATATTCCAAGCTATTCAGAGAGGCCCGGTCATCCAGGATGTCACCCGTTTGGCAATCTCTATCATGTTTGGACGCTTCAACGGTCTACGAGTACAAACGGAGTCGAAGAACATCCGTACTATTGACGACACCGAACTCCTACTCGCCATAATAAACTATTATCTCTCCAACGACTACGACCAGGAATCTCCCAGCAGTACTGGGGCATATGCATCACTACAACGGCATCTCGTAACCGACTCTCAAGCTCGTTCCCATCTTTCCCTTCTACACAAATGCACATTCCTAATGAACAGGATTTTGGATTCGGTCGACTTTGAAGTTGTCAAAATATCCTCTGATAACCCGTTATACGTGTTCGCCACATTACGTGGTCTTCTGGAAGTCAACGCTGATTGGTCTGAAACTTACGTTGGCGAGATACGCCTCTCGGTTCTATCCATGTGTCGGCAGATGTTCAGCAGGTCTCAAGCATTGTTCAGGGCCAACAATGCCCACATGTGGTGCGACAAACACTTCCTCACCGTGCTGGTACGGTCATCGTTCGAAATTTGGCAGCAATGGGATCCAAGCGTTTACATGATGTGGGACTTGATGACGACAGTCGTCGTAAAAGGGCTGCAGGAGCACATCCCGGAATCTTACAAGTTGTTCCGGCAACAGACGATCTGTGAATTTCTGCGTCGCTGCGCTTGGACATTACAGCTTCCCATCGTCAACATGGTAGCGCTCTATGTGACTGAAATCACCAGACAACACCGCACGGACGCTGAAAACGAAGATCTAGCATCCGCTATCGCCTATTTACACACCGGGGACAACCTGATTACCGTCAGTCTTATACTGGCCCTCTTGCCCAACGTCATAGACCGGAGACGGGATTCTTCTATTCTACGAGCGTTTGCAGAGGTGTGCCCAAACCATGCAAACTGGAAGCATTGTCGCAAGACGTTACGTCTTTTCTGTGATGATCTCAAGAACGAGCAGCCAGCTGATCATTTTGCACCCTATCGATCTTGGATCGCCTGTTCTTCTGACACCCTACAGGTCAGGCTTGCGCTTGAGGCAGCCCTGAACAACCTCGACGAGTTTTTCGAAGGGGAGGGTGTCAGGCAACCCGGGGGGCGACCTCGTAGACCGTCCACGGTACGTAGATATCGTCAACTTCGCTTTGGTATTAATTAATTGGTGGCTTGTAGGCTGACGCTCTGACTGTTCTGACGAGTCTCAACAATGACGCCTGGCGCATGCTCTGTCGACCCCGTTACCCGAAGAGGTTCTTTCATTGGCATCGCCAAGCCGAGGGACAGCCAAGCGCGAGGCCATCGTCATAATCGATGAAACGCGTCTGTAACGCTATTGGAAGACGTCTTACGTTCAGGTATGCGTCATCCCCCACGTCGTCATCGTGTACGGGTGTCCATGCAGACTGTACGACGTCAGAGATGGTATCGGAAGACAAGATACTTGTTTTTTATGTAAACTAAAAGCAAGTATGTCTACTGGAGAGCTAAAATACAATGGCATGTCTAAAACTCACACAGCGGCTGCGATTAGTGAACAGACCAGTAGGGTATCTATGAGCTATAGTTAGGAAGAAACCAGCGCGAGAGCACGATAATACGAAAAGGATATCGAGAGCGAGAAAGCGTTTGGCAGTCACAAACGTCAATAAATTATGCTAGGTAAAGGTCAATCTTCGTCTTTGACGCCCATATTCCAGTCATGGCTAGCCCAGTTCGGTTCCGGTTCGCTGCCTCCGCGCTGCTTCTTGTTACCGCCTAGAGGTTCTAGGACCTGCGATGGAAGGCGTTTAAACGTAGGACGTTCGACACCCGAGAACGAACCAGCGCGCTCAGAGTGGTTGTGATTGTTTGGTGGAGGAGGTGGTGGTGGGGAGAGGATGAGGTTTGAGTGCTGACTGCCCGTGGCAGAGCGTTCCCTCCGACCTTTTAGTCCCGAGTTCAAGCTGAGCTGCATAGGAGCCTTGCGGGCCAACACCGCAGCTTCGTAACTGCGAAGGTCGTCGGCATCGTGCATCGTCCGGCCATTGCCATAGATATTTTCTGTCGGGGTCTTGACACTAGGAAGACTCGACACTCGCTGGCGCCGATGAGGAGTGGGCTGGTCCTAAGAAAATGAGAATGGAACAGACGTGGAAAAGGAAGCAGGACTGACCATTCCATTTCCATTGACAGCCATTGGTGTACGCATGTATTCTTTCCAGAATTCACGTAGTTCCCGAGTCTCGTCGTCCCGTATTACGCCACTGGATGTGCTTGGTCTCGGAGTAACGACGGACTGGGCATGGTACTGATAATTGTTTGGATGCGGTAAGAGCTGAGGATTTGTCGGAGGAATAGGGGGCTGAGGGGAAGAAGACTGGAGCTGCTGGTTCATATGGTCGAAGAACGGTTGTCCGTCTGTCGCGAAGCCTGCGAGAACTGCAGGATCATCAAGGCTCATCAAGCCAAATGCGCTAGAGAAGCCCCCTTCGGGAGGATTGACGACAGATGACTGCGTTGTGCCATATGCCTCGAGTGGCAGATGGACGCTACTGCTGGCGGCGCTGGAACTGGCGCTGGAACTGCCATCTGCGCTTTCCGGACGATAGCTGTAGAATTCCTGGACTGGTTGATGGTGTCCGAGGCTATTTTGACGCGAGAGGGATCCGCCTACACCGAGGATCTCTGTACCATTTGATGGTTGGTACATCCAGTTTGGGTCGGGAGGACGACCCATGCCCTGGACGACGTCGCGTTGTTGACGATACTTGTTGGCATAGTCGTCGAGATCAGTTGGATACGGGCCGGAGGGAAAGGAGAAAGAGCTGCCCCAGTCGCGGCCACCGATAGGTATCGGAGGGAGGATAGTGGATGGTAACGCTGTTGCTGTCGGTCGTGGGTTGTGGCCAGGCCCGACGGGGGCGGTCTGGCGATGAAACTTGACAAAGGTGCAGCGGACTTTGCGTTGTACGCATTTGGCTGGACGGATGTGAGTACGGAGTTGAGACGAAAACGGACGCGAAATCTGACCACAGGGATTGCAGCCGTCGCAGGGCAGACTGCCTTGGACACACTGATCGCAGGCCTGCTTGCTGGTAGTGGCGCGGGTGCTGCCTCCCTTTCTCCTGCCGTTGGGAGCAAGAGGAGTTTTATCTTTTTCGCTGGCATGACATTTGTTGATATGGCGAGAAAGCAAGTCGCTGGATATACGGTTTAGTATTGGGGGCCTAGCGGAGTATGGAGGAGCATACCTGCGCGCAAACTGATCCCCGCAATGGGTACACTTGTATGGTCTGTCGCCAGTGTCTAATGATTAAAAGAGCCATCAGCTCCACGGCGCCCCACGCTATGGAGCAAGCCAGACTTACGGGAGCGCATATGCCGAGCGACATGCTGGGGACGAGTAAAAGTAGCCTGACAGACGGGGCATTTGTGGTCGCCGCCCATTTCAAAAGTTGAACGTGTTCGCGGTTGGATCTCTCGTCGTTTTATGCGTGAACGCAGGAGGCAGAGCTGGGAATGACATCAGCAACACCCGGACTCTCAACTACGTCATCGTGTTTATTCCTATTTAGACCTTCCCACGAGCCTATTTCTGTCGTGACGTCGACGCGCCTCCCCTCACCTTGGCGTCCCCCGCTTTCGCATTCTTCGCGTCCCCTACCTCTTCTCTCGTAGCCGTCTCTACCCTCTATCCACCAATACTATACCAGACTCCTAGATCCCCCTCCAATTAGACGATCGACACGACCCTGCAATCGTAGTCTGGTTCAATTAAACACGTCCCCGTAGGTTTCTCGGAAACAACAATCGGAAGACCAGAAAGAGCAAGCAGTACCCTCCTATGTCGTCGTTTTTGCAATCAGAACTCTTCGGGCTGTGCGTTATTGACCGCGTGTCTCGGAAACGCCATTATATTTGCAAACGATCAAGAGATCACAATAGAAATTACATTTTAGGCATCTCGCTAGCTATAGATCAGATCACTGCGCGCCACACTTTTATCTTCGATACAAAGGCCATTGCAGGACGTATCACCATTTACTCTCATGTCCCACTACCGATGTTGGGTCAAGCGCCATCCTTACCGTGCGCTATGGACGGTGAACACTCCCTTGCAAAGATACCATGCGGTATACGGATGGAAGAACGACACCTACCCCAGTCAGTATAACGAAAATCAGATCAAGAACGTACTTGAGCGTATGTAGTCCAATACTCCGATATCAGCGCGTGTCAAACACGTGAGAAAAGAAGCTCTTCGTTCGTCGTCAAGAGCTAAGAACTGTCACTTGTCAGGCTGAATCTGGAATGTGTGGCGCAAAGGAATGCTTTGAGGAGTATTACATTTGAAGCTGCAGGTATGTTGCATACAAACACGTATAGATATTTCCCCATAGTACCCTAGATATGTTAAATTCCTCCCATTGACTCGGAGTTGTGGGAATACCGGAAAAATCGAACTAGTTCTTCTCGCCACATAGAAAGGAGTCTTCACTTCAAAAGGGTTTCCCCGACACTCCATGGTCTCGATGAAATAGCGGATGCACTCACCGCAAACCCCAGGTTTGTAGGCTTATCAGTTCTTGACGAGATGATGCGCGTAGTCACCAGAGAACTGAACATGACACGTTCAAAGCCACGTTCGGATAAATACTTTCAATTATTGTATGTGGAATAGACTAAACGACGGCATCTATAGAGGTGTATGTAGTAATAGCGCTTCTGTCCCATAAATACATTCTGAGATATTAGGGCTGTTAGGTAGGATACTGTCCATCTTGTGTTTATAAAGGAGAGGTTGAATATGATAGTGGCGCCTAGTGTTCAGCGCTTAGCATTCGTCCATGTACGGCTTGCATCGATCCCACAATCTGCTCCATCGCCCGCCATTCCAGCTGCGCACCCTCGACCAGCCATCATGAGGCGCCATCCGTTCAATCCATATCAAAACGGAGCAGAGAGAGAAATCCGCGTAAGACACCTCCCTTCCCATCGCCACGACGCCATCCCCATCCCCCGAATTCTTAGCCAGGATCATGGCAAGAAAATCAAACTGGTCTTTGACCGCTGCCCAAGCCGCCTCCCGCTGTGGCCCAGGCGGAAGAGCACTGGCGCCCTGGAAATGAGACTGACTGCGCTCCGGGAGACGTTGGTGGCTTATCGGCACCATGATAGGTAGGAGAGGCTTGACGAAGACCTCCTGGATGTAGTGAACCCAGAGTGTCTGAAGTGCTCGCGAACCTGGTGGGTAGACAGGACGCGCGGGATAATTGAACTCTAAGTATTCCGCGATGGTGTTGGGATTGGCGATTCTGTCTGGAGCGGCGGCATTGCGAGTGGGATCGACAATGACTGGAAGCGTGTAGATGGGGCGTCCATCTTGGCGAGTTCCACTGGGAGGGGCGCCGATGGATTGGAGAGTTGTCTCAACGTCGGGAAACTCGACCCAGATGGTACGATATCGGAGACGCTTGTAGTTGAGGATGAATCTGGCAATGAAGTATTAGCGACGAGCTACTCGTAGAGTGACAGTGAGAGCTCACCTAACACGCCAGATATTAGGTGCCCATGGCTGTGGAGTGGGTCCTGCTGCGTCGTACAGTAAAATTATAGGCGGAGAAGATATAGTTCTTGGTTGGTGGTGGTGAGACATTAGCAGAGAATTAGAAATGAGAGTATATGGTAGACTGTGCCAATGGTTCGCCTTTTATGAGGCGTCGTCGAGTCGAGAGAGACCAAAGAGACTCAGCAACGGCTCCGTTTTGGGTTGGAGATGACGAGAAGCACAGTGATCTTGAGGTTGTCAAGTCCAGTCATAATCCCTTTATCTTATATGTCACAGAAAATCTCAGACTCCCGTTCGAAGACCAAGTCGGGGACAATCAGCGCCCAGGAGAAAGACGAATGCGATCTAGAGGCCCGGATAAAACCAGTGCGTTCCCCACCAACCGGGAAGACAAAGGCGCACTTCCGTTCTATAGCAGTCGATATCAGAAAAGAAACCACAGCCTATGTTAGTAAATCTTGCCTCGAGGATGTGGTGGCAGTGCGCCACTTCGTCATGTGATCATGTGAAACTTTTAGGTTTTTCAAACCCCACCGCCCGCCAGGAGACGTCCCCGACCGAAAGAAGAATATTTACCTGATTTCGGAGATGTGACTGTGTGGGTCCATGGACTATTACCCTCAATGACTCTCTTTGCGTCACCCAAGTTCACCTATAGGTCGCATAGCCTCAGTTTGGAATGATGTACGAAAGTGTTCTTCAATGGCAGATCTACACTGAACACGTCAGGAAAGTGCAGTTCAAGACAAAAGACACGTACTTACTCTCATCTTTCCGGACTACCAAATGTCGTGATATCGGAAGAACGCGTTGCGTATCACTTTCCATCTTAGCGAAAGAAGACTCCGGCCATAGCGCTCAGCGTACCGCCTTGTAACAGAGAGGAGCTCAGTTCCACACTCCGTCCATAAAACAAAGACATACTATTTGGGGCAGCTTGGCGTCCAACTAAAGACAGCGTTTGCGTACTCGGGATTGGTGCAATATGCACCCCGCGATATTGGGTGACTCACATCTGTGCAGAATACGTTGCGGGTCGCAGGCGCTGGTTCTAAGCGGTCGTTGAGATACAGGCTCAGGAATGTATACTATCGCTGCGCTTAATATTATTACCTGCCGAAAGAATGAAACGAGCGTAGCTGACACGTACTAGCTCGACGGGACACTACGAAAGAGTTTCGACCAAATCGGACTAGGAGCGTTTATTTCGCGGCCGTAAGCGGGACGCTGGCGTAGGGGTTGTTAGAACGTGGGCTAGTCTCGAAGTCGTTGCTGGGAGTGGCGCACATGTTGTCTGGATATGTGTACGTCGGGAAAGAGACCATGTTTCTCAGATACACGAATAAGGAATTCTAAGTGCAATCATTAGCCTCGGGCTTCAATAGGAGATCCTCTGTCAGTACTAACTAGTAAGCTTCGAACCTACGACTGAGCTTCGTAGTATATAAATAAGGGCACAGATTGGCATAGGAACAGGTGTGTTATAACGGCGTGTCGTGCACTTACCTCTCCCAATCGGCGGCAGACACTGGATCCCTAAGTACAAGTAGCGTTCTTCCCAGATTCTTCCTATGTCATACGAAGTAGCAATCACTTCGGTAGTAAGAGTGTACACCCCCGAAGCAACGTTTGCGGAGCCAGTCTGGGTTTCTCGTACTTATCTCCTGCAGGTTCAGAAGGTATAAAGATCTGGCTGTGCTGAATTGAGAATAGCGCGCGTATTGACCAGGTACCTGACTCTGGATCTGAGTCTCCACGAACGATTGAAGAGACAAGAAACTAATCACACCTTCTCAGAGTTCGAACCCTTGATCATTCTTTCAGAAGTTATCAATGCATGGGGCGAATAGGCCAGTAAGGTACCGCCTGTTGAGTTGTAGAACTAGGGACATATTAGACGCACTTGAGTTTACGTGCAGCATGAGGGACAGATAGTGCTGCGCCTCTGTATCAGCGAAAGATCGAAAGAAAATAGACACCGACGTCAGGAATAGTTCAAAGTACGAGCAGTGGCGAAAACAGCGACAGGCCGGCAAATTCCGCCGGATCAGCCGAAATGAGAAAGCAACCTTGATTACCTAATCGATAGCTTTTCGTGCCACTACAATCTCCAGGACGGTATTGGACTATTGGACGCGCCTCCTGTTCACTTGAGCAAATACAAAGCTCTGTATTCAAAAATCTACGCGACAACAGCGCGTCGATTGCCCATGGAATCTGTTCACACAAAGCATCTGTATTTGGTGCCACCAGTGGTCGAGGCCGGACATGTAGAGGATCTGGTGAAGGCCGGAGAAACTATAAGTGCCTCGAGTAGTGCAAGGGCAAACTCTATAGCCGTTTTTCTGACAAGTACGGTGTGTTTTGATCTCGGATATATTGTGGCGTCTATTTACTCTGCTTCGCCAGACCAGTGCTCAGCCTGCACGTCAAGATCGTGGAGAAGACGAAATCCCTGTCTATTTCGCGAGCACAGAACCGATACCCTCTTCTGAGAGACGGCTGGTGCGTGCTCAACACAATTGGCTAGCTTTCTATTCATCAGACTCCCAGTTCATCACAGATACCATCCTCATCTTCTCCGCACTCCAATCTCTTCTAAAAAACCGCGTTTCTGGTGACCCTCAATGGTCTGTACCCCCTCGTTTCTGCTGTGGTCTTAATGACATCATGCACTAGGACGCGCAACAACGAAACTGTATCCATCATGCGCAAACTCGCCATTGATTATGTCAATTTCATCAAGGAATGTTGGGTGCACACCACTGTACGTCCCCGTCTCTCGTTAACGCCACTCGTCTTAATTTCCCAATCCCCCACTAGCAACACACCCAGGATGAACCACCTCTTCAATACTCCGGTGATCACTACAGAAGCCTATATTCCTGCTTCTCCTTGTTCATCGTTCTCTTTTTGCCCGAGCCGGATTATGAGGACGCCCCAGTAGGCGAGGAGTTAATGGAGTGGCTCAACATTCACTTCATCGAACCATCGACTGAAGAAGGTGATCAACTAAGTAGTCTTGATAGGCCTTGGGAGGACAGCAACTTCTGGTCCTACCTCACTAGGTAAGATCACAGACTCGCTCCGGGTAGCCTCTAACCTTCGTTCAAGGGCGACCATTCGGGGTCTTACTAAAGCCTCGATTTTCTTCCTGAAGACACTCTCTCAACATGAGTCGGAGCACCTGCGCGATCTCACGCGAACCCTCATTCCACTTATTGATGGCCAGCCTCGCCTTTCGAATTTCAACTCCGAACGGGACTTCGCCTACGCATCTCGTCGGTGGAAAGAGAAGATACAGGCTCTCCGAGTTGAAATGAACAGGGTTCCAGAACCCGAACGTGAGGATGATTTTGACAACTGGTGGGACCGTCTAAGTGACGTTGTGGGCATCATGGAAGGTCGTGCGGACGTTTTGCAGCGGGTCTGTGAGGAATTAGGCTGTGATTGGAAGGAAGTATGTGCGGCTTGGGGTATTTTCATTGATACGCGCCTCCGAAGACAAGACCTACCGTAAGTCCCATTCTAGCCTTCGAGACATCTCGACTCCCTAACCCATTTAAGTGACATAGTGGCGGAGGTACTGGAACTGATGCCACCTGACTCAACTATACAAGAAGATATGGTACATGCCACCTTATTTTCCGCCCAGGTGCAGCAAGCTCTGGACCACGCAGCCCAACTTGACCCATGGCTGGCAGCGCATCTAGCAGATATGATGGCGCCTCTCTCTCTTCTCGACGAAGAAATAGACGCAGAGTAAGCCCCCTTTGACGTCTCGTGGATGGTAGATAAGTGAACTGAGATTCTCACGTCTGAAGGTCTGAACTGTCAAAACGTGATCACTATGTGCTGTCTTACGCCCAATATGTCCATTCGGATCCAACATTATGGCGAATAACTCTGGGTTACATGTACTCATGTGGCGAAATCGGGAAGAGACGGGGCGACGAACTTTTGATGCGCACACCCTTGCACCTACAGCAATCTACCGTTGCATCTATCGAAGCAGATGGGCTCGTCGGCATCCTCAAAGACGTGAATCAAATATGTTTCGAATACGAACGAGAAGGCGCGCGTCGTGCCGTATGTCGGGTGAGTCCATCGGAGGGTGAGATGTTATATCTTCTTATAGTCTACAGATAGCCGCTCGGACGTTTGTGACGGAAAAGAAGTACGGTCTCGCAGTCTCTTACAGCTTGTCTGCAGAAGACTGGCCTGGCCTTGGTCGCATTGTCGACAATGTACTTGATGAATATCTTCATGACGGTAAATTAAACGGCACCCATCAATGGCTAGATTGACAATCTTCCGTTAGGCCCCCAGGCGTTCTCTCAATTCGCAGCGGATATATCACCTTCTTTACAAAGTATTAGCTCCCGCGATGGTGCAGAGGCGATTTTCGTACAGCGTCTCGTTTTTGTTGTGAGATATTCTCAATTCCACCGACTCTGCATAGAACAGGACCTTCGCGAAGCCGCGTCGGACCTTGTCCTCTTGCTCCAGGAGGTAGCTCCCAAGTCGTGGTGGGCGGTACTACTCTGTGATTCGGTAGAACTCCTGCAATACGGTAACGCACCTTTTCATTCTCCAGACCCCCATGCTGAGTGTGAAATTCCCAGGTCCCAGCTTGTTATTCCCGCTTGCAAGCGCGACCGAACTTCTACGGAAACTAGAAGAAATCTGCACGCGAGCAAACCAAGGTGCCGGAGAAGACTATCTCCATCTTTTGATGAAAAAGCTCAAAGCTACGACTGAGCGGGGGGCGTTGGAGTATCTGAAGTCGGTCCGCCTTGCGTTAGCCAAGTATTTTGCTCGTTGTTCTATAGCCGGGACGGAGGGGAAAAACATACCGAGTCAATAAAGTCCTTCTTCCGTTCCGTCTTTCTTCATCTTTCCGCTTACCGCGCCGAGATAAAATCGCGATGAACAATCTGATTTTTAAACATGCGTTCTTTATTAATTTCAGTCATAATTCTAATCACCACGTTCAGCGTGGGGCAGGCGCGTTTTTATGGGATGGTTCTGTTTCGAGGGCGTGTACGCCGAAGTCTTGTATCGCACCTTCTCAATGTCGCTTTGTGCACCGGCATTTCTCTAAGACTGGCCTCGAACTCTCGTCACGAGATGGGCCTCTATTGGACGAAGCTTCTCCCGCGAAGGTCCCTTTCCTGTAGATCTCCGGGGAAGCCATGAAGGGCTCGAGCGGTTATTCCCATATCTGCTTCTCTTTCACAGCTGAAATTCAAGCTATTCACTCTCTTTCACTTTATTGACTGTAGGACTGTAAAATTGTTGAATTCCTCCCTGTATCTCTGTCCCCCTGCTTCGCGTATAAAAGGACCAAGGAGGAAATGGATTCTCCCAGAGAGACTCTACCTTGACGCCACCACAAACTCAAACTCCCAAACTCAAACTATGTGCTTCTACCTCTTCGTTGCTGACCTCTACATGTGTCAACATCAGGTTACGTCGAAGAGACAGAGGGTATGTCATTTAATATCAAATGCGCCACATGTCGCTGACGTCCGTACAGGTTGACTGTAATAAGCGGACCTGTCGTTTCAGCGCGTCCCACATTGACTCGGCTCATAATTGTCCCAATTCATGCGAACAGAAGTCGGGAATCTTCCTCCCCTCTCGTTGCATTTGTCTAACCTCACCCTTAGCCTCAAACCCGACCAGACGGTCGTGATGAATTCGGTCAACAGAATATGTGATGCTTGCCGCTACCCGTAGGCTATGGAGCCATCCCGCCAATAGTGCGCACCTGTGTATACCAGTGTATCCGACGATTTTAATATCCACATATGATACGTTTTCGATTATGTAGATCCTACTCGTTTCGTGTACGTAGTGATACGGCTTCTTCTTTAGTCTTTGACATGCATACCTCTTTATCTTACTCTTTTTTTTACCGGTCGAACACGAGTCGGAGAGTTCTACGAGCCGAGGTCTGCGCTATCTTCATGAAGCTGCCATCCATCCCATGGTACCTCGAATTCGGATGATTTACTCGGGATCCATTCCATACCTGTGACCACGCTGCAGCCACGCTAAGCCACGCCGCTGAATCTCGAATTTCTTCGGGTGATATTCAGCCATGATGCAGATGCATCGGTATTCTGGTCTACGCACAATAAGTGGTATCATAACCGCACGTACATATCCGCAAAATCAGGTGGCCTTGAGCTTCTCATTCTCAGGCGCCCCATCTGTCGACCACTTGAATAATGGCTGAACTCTGTCCCATTTCCAGGCGTCTAGGGCTTGAAGCGTAGCTGTGCCCCAATCGAAGTTGTCGTGTTCGTCAAAGGACGAGGGTCCATCCACAAAGACGATAATGGTCTCATTGACAGGGAGAATGAAGCCTTCTTCCACGCCCTTCTGGATGAGGAGACGCAGCGGCTCGTAAAAGCCCCGAGCATTGACCAGGATAACAGCTAGAACAAATGTTAGCAATCTGAAGTCAAGGGGATCGTGGGCTTACGTTTGACATGGATACCGAGTTGTGTCCAAGTAGTAACCTCCAGGATCTGTTGGTGGTATGAAACGTTAACTTGATGTGACTCAATCACTCAATCTAATGGTGGCGTTATACCTCTTCGAAAGTTCCGAATCCACCAGGTAGGCCGACGAATCCTGCGGCTCTCTTTGCCATCTCCACTTTACGCTCGTGCATGGAATCAACGAGTATCTAGAAGCAGAGATTTAGCCTGCCTCTACATCGTGAGTTTAAATTAATGACCTTCTCCAGCTGTGAATGGCGTCAATTATGAAACATCTGGCGAAGGAGGGGCAGTACTTGCCTTGGACTTTTGTTCGTCGGTCAAGCCTTCGTGATCTTGGAGTTTCTTGCGCGCCTCGGGTCCCTCACCACCGCCAGCGGCGATGGCGCGTGGGACCACGCCAGTCGCAGAGCCGCCGTTCTGAAGGACGGATTTTGAGACAGCACCCATGATACCGTTTACGCCGCCTCCATAGACCAGTCGTCTGTCGGCCTTTGCCATTGCCTTGCCCAAGGCTATAGAGCAGAATTAGACTCCAAAATACATAGAGAGAGCCTGAGAATACTTGCAAATTGCAGCATTAGTGTAGGCTATTTGTTTCCCAGGCAATGAGCCACAGTAGACAGCAATAGCAGTAGATTCAGAGGAAGACATGATGGTTAGCGTTGCAGTTGTGACTCATTGACAGTGCGTGCGCAGGGATAACATCCACATGGTGCACCCCGGCTAACACGATTGGGGTCGGCAGAGCGCGATAGGTTGAGAATGTCAAGCAGGACTTGTATTGAACAGTGTAAAGAGGAATCTTGATTGTTGTTGAAGAGCTTTGATGCTCTAACCAGAAATAGCGGCCATTGCCACGTGGTACTGGTACCGATTGTAGTTGTAGGGGCCACCTCACTCTCTCACAACGAACGGCTGGTTTTTCCTCGAAATATGCCCGACGACGGCTACTCTTCAACGTGGGACAGTTCCGACCATTCCGACTTTCAGTCGTCCGCAGCGACGCCCTATTCTCGTCCGCCACTGCGTTCATTCGACATGCACGACGCGGCATCGACGTCCCAAGCCCACTCAATCTCGCCGCCGTCGTTCTTTGGCTCGGAGTCGGGCGATATTGTATCAACATCGCCAACATGGAGGGATACTTCAACGATAAGCGAGTCGCTAGATGGGCCCAGCGAATCAGTGAATCTCGTCGAACAGGGATTTGACGAGAATATCCTGCGGCAGCTCTGCGATATGGATGTGCGTCCTACCCCAACTCTTTACCCGCCTTTCCTAACGTCTGCTCGCAGTGTGGCGTGCCATTGCTCTTGGACCGGATAAAACAAAGCATGGTTTCTTGCAGGGCAAGTGTGATCATCCCTTCCCCGGACACGCCATTTAATTAATCTTCTGGTACAGGAGGCCGCAGTATTTCTCAAGAAACGCGCTGTCATCGAGGACGAGTACGGCAAAAGTCTACAAAAGCTATCACGCTCGACCGGCGAAGTATACTCTTTGAATGAAGGCAAGGCTGGGTGCGTTATACATCGTTTCGCTACAAGTACATCTCCAACGGACTATCTCCACCAGAACATTCGTTACAGCATGGCAATCTTCCATGCGGATACACGAACTCATGTCCGAGAACAGACTGCGCTTCGCTCAGCGGTTAAACGAGATGAGTGAAGAATTGGTGACGCTGTCCAAAGAGGTGGACAAGAATCGGAAACAGGTGCGACCATCATCAATCTATCCAGCAGCATCACCTCATTTCGATAGACCAAGGACCTTGCTACTCGATACGAACGGGCTTTGGTAGAGTCGGAAGGCATCACAGAGAAGAGCAAGGCTCGCCTAGATTTGACTTCAGAAGAACTGGAACGCGTTTTGTTACAAAAAGAAGGCGAATCTTTCAAGGATAACACCGTGCAAGCTAGAACGGCCGGTACTGGTGGCAAGCGCGTCATTGGAAAGGCCGTGGCGAAAGGCGGGCTGTTACTGAAGGGCAAGAATCCTGGAAACGTGTGTATTGCCCTCCATCCTGTCTTGTCACAGCTCATCTCAACTCTCAGATCCAAAGACAGGAAGAAGATGTGAGAGCCCGCATGTCTTCAGCGTCAGACGCGTTCCGAAAGGCCGTCACGGACACGCAGGCAACTAGGCAGGAATACTACAATTTTCAACTACCACGAATATTAAGGGTACGCGTGTTTCTGCTCGGCACTTTCATCATTAACCGTGTATAGGCCCTCAAAGAGTGTGCCGACGAAATAGATCTGGGCACACAGTATCATCTCACGCGATATGCGTTCCTGTTCGAAAGTATAGTGCTCAGTGACGGAACAACACTCGTTCCACCAAAGGAGGACGGTGAGCATAATCTTTGTCTCTTCTCATGTATCCGCGTCTGATAATTCCGTCAGTAAACTCCCTTTCTCGTGGCCTCAAAGCATCTATCGAATCCATCGACAATCGGGGCGACTTTAAGACTTTTATGCAAAATTATGCCTACGCCCGTGGTAATGTGACTCCACGAGGCCCTCGTCGTGAAGGCCCAGCAGACGAAGGATTCCTTCCTCCCTTGCCATCGTATAACCGTGACCGGACTCCCGACCCACCGCCTGTAGCTGCCGCCCCTCATATCATCAATCTCAATGCTCCATCATCAGACAAAGGCCGACCAACGTTTGGCGTAGACCTAGCAGAGCAAATGGTTAGGGATGATGTTGAAGTACCTCCAATCATGAAGAAACTTTGCGAGTCCATCGAGAAGTACGGAATGACTACACAAGGCATTTATCGCCTCAGCGGAACGACCAGCAAGATCAACAAGCTCAAGGAATGTTTGGACAAAGGTGGGACCTGTCTTTTTTACTCCGATTCTTGTGCCAACAAAATTGTAGATCTGGAATCTGTTAATCTCGACTCGACTGAATGGGCTGCCGACGTGAACAATATTGCCAGCACGATCAAATTATGGCTACGAGAACTGCCGGATCCTCTTATCACAGCATCTCTGCAGGCAGGGTTCATGGATGCAGCAAGTGAGCCGATTGATTATCTGGTCTTCAAGATGTTGAACTACTTGCCCAGAGATCGAGAACGAACGATTACGCCATATCCGACTGCACGAGCGCGTTAACGATCTACCTGACGCCAACTATGCCACTTTGAAATATCTCCTGGGTCATCTGCATAGGTACGTGCAAATTTCGGTACCTCCTCGTCGAGATATTCAGTCACAGGACAGAATCCTTTCCCATAAGTCGGAGACCAATATGGACTCGAGGAACTTTAGCATCGTTTTTGGGCCTACGTTGTTCGGCCAAGTAATGCATGCACCCAACTCTCCATACGGCGACTTCCAAACTATCACCGATTATCAAAGCAAGGTTCGCCGCTGTCTTTCTTGTGTTGTGATTTTCGTAACACCATCAATAGGCTATTGAAAAGATATTGGACCATTACACCGATATCTTCGTGGACGAATCGGAGTGATTTCTTTCTTCCAAGGACTTTTGGTATATACCCCATTGTGTAATCACGCTGGTCGTTGCTCTGTTATCATTTGATCATCGCTTCTAATTTACCAGGCTGCAATTGTACCGCACTTCACATGTATCCAGTCGCTCGCTGTCTATCACTATGAATTATTCGGAAGGTTATCTGTACTGTAGATGAATACAACACTAATGTACAGTTTGAGCGCTTGAGAAATAATGAGCAAAGATTTATTTCACGAATTTATTAGACCAACTAAGAGAATAATCAGCGGAGAAGAGATAGAAGAACTCGGAGACTAACCTATCGGAGACCAGAGACCATCCGGGCCTATCTCCCACTCTGTCTGAGAAGGGAATATTATTGTCCGCAACGCGGGACACACGCGCGCCCATTCGCCACATAACGCCAACTCTTCGTGAGCCGTCGAGTTTGGCGTACCGGCCACATTCGTCGGGGCCAAATCCAAGAGAGTCAGACGAGGAAAACTCGCCAAAACAGACGCCAGCCCGGTTAGTAGTCTCTATCGCTTCCGGGGAGTGCCAATGAGAAGTAGGAACATTGAAGATGATAAACTCACAATTCCAGAGAGAGCGTAGTGCAGTGTGTGGCGGAGCGTGAGCCTTATTCGGATAACCTCCAACATGGGGAGATATGTGGCCAAATTGCGGAGGAGCATAGGACGGACGGACATGCCTGACAAGTCGAGACATCTCAATGGGAGCGTGGTCTGTGTCAAACGAAAAATGTTGTCCCGCGTCACGTCGGAATCCTGCCCTACAAGCGATAAACTCTGCACGGGCCTTCCTGGGAGGATGGTCGCGGCTGTGTCGGTGGAACCGCGGAAAGAGGACAATACGGGAAGCGTGCCGTTAGGAACGTGTAGTGCCCCGTGGTGATCTCCTAGTTTGAGATGTCGCAGAGAATGGAGGGAGGAGAGGAAGTGTCCTAGGGCGGTAGAGTACGGCTGAACGCCTTTGGCCCAATCTGCCCCCAATATGCATGTACGGAGGTTGGGAAACTGGCAGCCAACGATGGCGCGTTCGATGGGATGCGATCCACCAGGATGTCCTGGCATCATGTTTGCAGGTCCCAGCGATAATTCAAGCGATTCAAGAGAGATTAGAGTAGGGAGTAGTTCTGAGAGTTTGGCTAGCGTGGTTGAGAACTGTAGGGAGGATTCCACTGATGCTCCATCCATAGATGACCATCGGATGTGAAAGATACGTATGGATTCAAGCAGATGGGGCCGCAAGAGGAGTGATTCGCAGCACCTAAGCGTGCGCCACGGATGGTGATCGGCATTGGCCAGCACGTCTCGAATATAGATAGAGGTGTACAAAACACGTTCTGCGACCGCGCAAAAATGGTGTGATACGCGTGTTAGGTCTGCGAGAACGTGCTGGGGAAGACTGTCAAATATTGCTGTGAGAGTCTCATTTGGAAGCAGGAATTCTATGGGTGCAGAGAGGGTGTTGTTCGACATGGAGGCTCCCAAGAAGATATCAAACCTACTGTGTAAGAACAGTAGTGGGAAGCAAGTGAGAGATGCCAGGACGCCAGGAAAAGCCGGAAGTTAGATATGTCGGACAAACCGCGGGCTTTCTGTCTATACAACCCTTCAAACCAGCGTGAGGCAATTCGTCAGTACAACATGTTGACTGGAAGGTTAGAAACACGGCACCCTCCCCAAGCTAGCTCTTCCGAGGAATGGAATCACAGAAGAGATGCAGAAGAATGAGAGAATAAAGATAAGCTTGAAATTCATAACTTAAAGTTCACCCGGCGCAGCGGAAGGTTATCCTGGTCATATAGACTTGATTATAGGTAGGAAAAATAGATGGCTAGGTATACAATACAAGTACAATGCGACAAGTGACAAATCTAAGCTCCGAAACCGTATAGTGTGCGTCCCGATCGCTTAAGAGCGTAGACAACATCGAGCGCAGTGACAGTCTTGCGCTTCGCATGCTCAGTGTATGTTACTGAATCACGGATAACCTGAAAGGCTAGGTAAGTAAAAGGCGATGGAGGAGAAACAAGGTAGACGAACGTTTTCCAGGAAGATCTTCAACACACCACGGGTCTCCTCATAGATGAGACCAGAGATACGCTTCACACCTCCACGACGGGCGAGACGACGAATAGCGGGCTTGGTTATGCCTGCGTAACAAATCAGCAACAGCGAGCAAGCCAAAGACAAGCACACATACCCTGAATGTTGTCGCGAAGAATCTTGCGGTGACGCTTGGCTCCGCCCTTTCCGAGTCCCTTTCCTCCTTTTCCACGGCCAGACATTGTTGATTGAAGTAGTGAAGAGAGTTTGAGTGGCGAGCGAGACTTGAGCTCGACGGTGCTGGTGGTGGTGGTGAGTGGTAAAGGTGGGTAATGATTCGGTCCATTAGTGCCTCGGTCCCTTATGTATTCCGCCGTGGTGGCTGTGCTAATTGCTCTGTTTGTTGAATGTGTGACAGCGCGTCAGTCACGTGCATCCCGCGTCGTGACGGGTATATAAGCGAGCGGGGTTTTGTCGTTGTCTATCAACTCCCACCACCACCAACAACCGGCCTTCATCAAGACTTTACTCTATCAGCAATGGCACGTACCAAGCAAACTGCCCGCAAATCTACTGGAGGTTAGTCTTCGTTGTTACTGAGCGTTCGCGTTTCTAACAGTGATATAGGAAAGGCTCCTCGTAAACAACTCGCTGCGAAATCCGCCGCTCGTAAGACTGCTGTATGTCGCTTACTATTCTATCTCTTTAGCTCATCTCTGACTCACGTTTAGGCTGCAGCTGGTGGTGTGAAGAAGCCGCATCGCTTCAGGCCCGGAACCGTCGCTCTTCGTGAAATCCGAAGGTACCAAAAGTCGACTGAGCTGCTTATCCGCAAGCTTCCCTTCCAACGCCTTGTTCGTGAAATTGCACAGGACTTCAAGGTATGTTTCGCTATCATCCTACCCTCAACGCCTTGCTCATTATCTGTGTAGACGGATCTCCGTTTCCAATCCTCTGCCGTCATGGCTCTCCAAGAAGCTGCTGAGGCCTACTTGGTCTCGCTCTTCGAAGACACCAATTTGGCCGCTATCCACGCTAAGCGTGTCACCATCCAGCCTAAGGATCTTGCTCTCGCTCGTCGTTTAAGAGGAGAGAGGTCATAGATCTGATCGCCTTTGTTCATCGCCTTTACTATCTTATTCTGTGCTTATAGTGTATCATTCCTATTTAACGTCGCTTTGTAGTCTCATGGCCAATATAAGACCATCTATGGCGTTGCCTACAACTTTCTTTGTGATTCTTGGACCTGCCGTCGTTTGTCTAGGGTGTCTCAAGCGATTTGCAACCTGGTGTCTATCTATTTCTCACTTCGCGCGCAGTGCGTAGTTCACAGTGGTACAGTCACGCCAGGTTATAATGGGAAAGGCAATCTTCATTGTATCATTGTACTAGCTCGTCGTGCTACCCAAGTAGCATATGGCTTGGCGAGACTATTGCGTCGTCCCAGTCGCCATATGTGCCAGTCGTCTTTCTGGAGCCAGCTTTCGAGCAAGGCTGAGATGGCATCTTCGTCTCGCAACTCTACAGCGATCACAACAGTCGTTCGGTCGACCTTTGACAAATAATGAATCGTCTCGACGAAGGCTGGCATCAGAGAGGGATGGTATACACAATCCACAGCAAATATTATGTCAATAGCAGGAAGGTCGCTATACAGCCGCTTGCGTATGATGTCGCTTGAGGTGAAAAGAGTGACCCAGTCCAGTTCCGCTATCGATACGTTGTTATCCTTTGGAAGGTTGAGTGAGACGTTCTTGGCGAGTAGAGGGAGGAGCGCAGCGGTGTCCGTGATGGTGTATTGCCTGAACCATGAGTGGAGAGCCAGACCAAGTATTCCAGTTCCGGCACTACAGGCGTCGCAGTGAGTAGTAAGCAGGACGTAACGAAGAATGGGAATACCCAAGCTCCAGAGCTGTCATTTCCCGGAGACTGTCTTTGTTGAAGAGGCTATCATTCGGAGAGCCGTAGTGCAGCTGTTGCAGGATGAGAGACGCGAGATCTACGCTAGACATAGGTGTTATGGAAGTTGCCCTCACATTAGCAGATGAAGCGCACCTTGCTTTCCATACGACGCTACCAGTGTCGCCGTCTCTGCTTCGGAGAGATGTAACATCTTGAGCGATAGCCAAGGACAAAGATTGTGGCTGGGTCTTGATTGTCTTTGCCACTTTCCTCGAGGACCGTCCGCGTTGTTGTGATGCTTTGGGGGGCGGTTCGAGTGAATTGAGTTCGATGTCGATGTTCAGGATGTTCGTGAGAGAGTCGACAGGTCCCAGGCCGCGGAATTCATGGGAAGCAGTAACAGGTTGGCCAGCTTGAAGATCAGAGTACAGGAGAAAGATCTGGACGATGTTCAGCGATTTGAAGATGCAAAGTGTGGCGGTCACCTCCTCATCAGCGTCCTGCACGCGTTGGGCATCCTCGTTGAGATAGATCGGCCCAAAAAGCCGTGGAAAAGGTGCGTCCATGGTGCCGAGAAGAGTCGTCAGCAGTCGGCTGGTAAAGGTAAGAAGTCAAGCGTGGTGTTTACGGCTGTTGACCATGCTTTCCTCTCTCTGTCGGCATCGTCTATCCTCTCTTCCTCGCCTTCGCCATGCGCCAGCGTCAACGCGCACGTTCATAACACGACTGAAGGTGTCTGAAACGCCAACGAGTGCACCGAAACTCGCACCGCCGGGAATTAGAAACCAAATACTAGTGCGTGTGCTGCATCTACGCGCGTCGAGCTGTGAATAACTTTTTTTGCAAGTTCTTTGTGTTTGGATCTACAGTGCTGTTTGCGTATGCCGCAGAGAGAACAAATATCGAGACCGACATATGGGCCAAACGGCTGACGCATTCTATTCGTTGGACCAGTATCACGAATGTGGACCTTCGGAGGATTCAACAAGTTGAATTCGTCAAGGTGTGTTTGGTAGACTGCGTTTTGCTTGTCGTTGCTTATGATGCGTAGAACCTTCGTTCCCATTTCGCCTATATTCAAAACCAAGCCAACGATATACCGCGATTGCTAAGGCCTTGGATTGCAGGCGCGTATCTGGCAGTTGCTCAGCCGTATGCAGATGCGTCCGATGGGAAGCGACTCTGCTGGAAGCTTTGCCTGATAAACACGGGGATATGGATAGCCTGGCATGTACAGAAGCTCACCCCAATTATGTGGCGAAGTTTTACCCATACTCCGCTTTCTGGGCTGTCATATACAATGGCGACGTCGGTTTTCAGGTGCGAATCAATTCTGCGTTATCTTTCACCGTAGTTAACACGCCCCTAGCCATAGCACATTCTTTCATCTATTGCTGAACTGCCTTGCGTTGGAGAGCTTCGGTGAGTTCTTCCACACGCCAAATTATCCACTTGCTGACTTTATGCAAGGTTCCTCTGCGTCTGTCTTTTTGTCTACTTCCCAACAGGCCGCCGCGCCAGAACAACTAGAGTCTACTGCCAGATATCACTTCACTGCCTTCTTCCTCTCTGGTACGATTAGACTATTATTTTAAAGCACAGTATACTTACCCAAACTCACAGCTGGTGTTTTTTCATCTCTGGTTTCGCATATTGTCAACGCCAAATTCAGATACCCCCGCATTGTCAGTCAACTGGCATCGCCAACCCACGCCCCAAAAACAACAGATACATGGGCTGCCGCCGTGGCGGCGAGTGCTAAACCTGCTGCAGCCGCAGCGCCCCTTGTAGCGACGCCCAAAATTCTTCCATCACTGGGTGCCTCCGGCGCGATATACTCCTGCGTTACGATGACGGCACTAGCATATCCCGAAGGACAGATTGCTCTGAGCATACCGCCGTCGTACCCCATCAACATCCAATGGGGTGTAGGAGGGATGGTGTTGTTGGATGTGATTGGCCTTGCGAGAGGTTGGAGGCTCTTTGACCACTGCGCCCATTTGGGAGGTGCTGCATTTGGTGTGGCGTACTACAACTACGGTCCGGCATTCTGGACGGGGATGCGGTCCATGGTTGCACCACAAAAAGCGGAGTCATAGACTGTCTCTGTTGCTAGTTGGTATCGTCGCTCCTCTCAATCGAAAACATGCCTGTCAACTCAAAGCTATTCCGAGCAGTGTCTGGTCGATGGATCCGTAAGAATGAATTGAGACATGATGACCGTTTCCCTCCGTTTTCCCGTGTCCGAGCCGCCGCTTTGCGCAGTCCATGGTGGTAGCACCGCCACGGCGAGTACTGTCCATCGACATGCACTCTACTAATGAATGCACGCTTGACGTCCTTCTTCTGTTGCAACAAGGCATTCTTCACGAGCATTCTCGCCTTGCAACGTTAAGAAATTTCACGATCACGAGCAAGTGATCGACAGGCGATCCGATCCGCAGTTACAAATCCGGAGTACCCTTGCGCAGCTACCACCGTGAACGTTCAGCCATCGTTTTCATCGTTTTCTCGCTGGGCGAGTGCTTTATAAACCCTACTCCTACATTTTTTCCACATTGCTATTCCCCACATCTACTATCCCCACACATTCTATATCCTCCATGATATCTTCCTTGCTTTGCCTTTCTGTCTTGGTTTCCAACGCATTTGCTGCGCCCAAGGCAGCTGATGGTACTGCTGGCGGCCTATCCGTCAATCTGCAACGGCGAGTACGGCGGGACAGGACGACGGAGGAACTGGGTGAATGGGCACGGACCCAGAGGGAGGCGATTCACACAAAGTACGGACGCTCGATGCCTCAACGAAGAAGTACTGGCACGAATCTGTAAGCTCATTCTTTCTTCTCATGCATTAGGTGCTTATTTTCCGCAGCATCGTAAATCAAAATACAGATTCCAGGTAAGCTACTTCGCCCAGGCGTTTCGGGCGTGTCGTTGAAAAACACTTCGCTAGTTTCTACGGTTCGCTCGCCATTGGAACACCCGCCGTTTCATATAATGTCATTCTAGATACTGGATCTGCGTACGTTCTTCTTTTCCGCCATAACGCCCATCCTTATATCTCCACAGTGATCTCTGGGTGGCCGATAGCAATTGCGCCTCTGGATGTTCCAGTATTCCAACTTTTGACACCACCTCATCGTCGACATACACCAACTCCAGTGACGCCTTCAAAATCACATATGGAAGCGGCGCAGCATCCGGAAGCCTAGGCAAGGATACCATCCAGATGGCTGGTTTCTCTGTGCCAGACCAAGTGTTCGGTGTATGCGACGTGATATCATCGGGGCTGGTTTCCGATCCTGTTTCTGGCCTGCTGGGGCTCGCTTGGGAGTCTATTGCAGCGTCGGGCGCCATGCCGTTTTGGCAGACGTTAGTTGCAGGTGGAGCATGGGACGAGCCGCTCATGGCCTTCCAACTTACTCGGTTTGTCTATTTTTGAAAGTGACTCGTTGTAAGAGCTTATTCTTATGCGTTGTTAGCTTCATTGGTGTTTCTGGTGCTCAGAGTCTTGAGCCAGGAGGTACATTTACCATGGGTGTGTCTATCTTTCGCCATACTCAATAGCCACCCGACTAATTCCTGCCTTAGGTTCTTTGAACACTTCTCTGTATACTGGCGACATCGATTACATTGACCTGGTTAACTCTGGTTCATATTGGATGATTCCGTTGACCTGTATGCTACTCTTCCCTTCCTCTTCGTGAATGGTCGCTAACGTGTATGCATTTTCTTAGCGCTCACGGTACAAGGCAGTTCTGTTACAGTCGGAAGCGGGTCTAACGCTTATGCTGCAATTGATACTGGGACCACTCTCGTCGGGGGACCAGCGGACGAGATTGCTGCGATCTACGCTTTGATCCCTGATGCTGTCGCAGGAACTGGAAACTACGAAGGATATTATCTCTATCGTGAGTTTGATTGTTTCCACAGCCATCGTTATCGCCTTGATTCAAACCTTTATCCGAACAGCCTGCGATACTGCAGTGAATGTTACCGTGTCGTTTGGCGGCCAAGATTGGACCATATCTAGCGACGATTTCCAGTCCAACCAAGTCTCCCGAGATCAGTGCATGGGTTCTTTCTTCGAATTCGAAGGAGGGAACAGTGGCCCCACATGGATTTTTGGCGACACATTCCTTGTGCGTACATGTGTATTCTACTCATCTGTTGGCGATGCTGAAATAACCTCTCAAAGAAAAACGTGTACTCCGTGTTTCGTTATGACTCTCCGGCAGTCGGCTTTGCGCAGCTGAGCGATGTTGCGCTGGCGATGAATGGTGACGTGCGTGCCGCCGTTCCTGCTGCGACC
This sequence comes from Flammulina velutipes, assembly GCA_011800155.1. Taxonomy (NCBI): domain Eukaryota; kingdom Fungi; phylum Basidiomycota; class Agaricomycetes; order Agaricales; family Physalacriaceae; genus Flammulina; species Flammulina velutipes. Next base: position 2,410,905 of record CM022373.1, on the reverse strand, counting down.
ATTGGGTCTATTGCAGCCCAGGTGTCCGCGACTTCGGTCGTTGATAGGACCAATGGCGCACTTTCTGGAAGCTCAATCTCCCCGGCTCTTACCTTTGTCGCAGCTCTTAGCACTGTTTTCATTTTGCTCTCGTAAACCAGTCTTTCCTTGTTGTATTCCTATTGTATTCCTGTCGCATTTGGACTTTGTTATCTTACTACTTTACATTGTTATTACACACACATCTAGCCAATTAAATCAACATTTTCATCTGGAGATCTCAGAGTTAGCGCCTCCTTGAGCCAATAACTGTGAACGAACATACAATTCGAGGACGATGACTTTCCCAAAACTAGAGCCCAGGACGATCCTTCCCTTTTCTTCGATGTAATCCAAAGCGGTCCAGTTATTGAGGTTATTGGTGTATATAGCCATTGTACCGCCTGGCGTCAGGTGTCCGGGGAATACGGTGGCAAGGAGAATCTCGGTCGATAACACCCCTGCTGCAGCGTCATCCACAACGAGAGTCTGCTGTCTTGGACAGATCCAAACGGCAGTCCCGTATCGTCCCAAGGCAACATCTGGACAACGTAAAGTTCCTCTTGGTGAAGGAATATCAAGACGGGGACGCGGAGGAAAGTCGTAGGTCGTTCCGTCTCGAGATGGGGAAAGTGTATACATCTGCAAGGTGGTAAGTTGTGCTGTCCATGGGTTGTCGTTTTGGTGACGAATTAGAAAGGAGAACTCGTTTGTCTTGGGATCGTGTGTGACGCTAGCACTGTCTACCCAGCCGAACGTATGTGATGCCACAAAGTTGGAGGAGGGATACTCGAAGAGGTGGATAGAGCGTGCTCGAACGACCAAGACGTGCGATGAGGTGAATATTACATCGATGGGATGGTCCACGATATTGGTCCTCGGGGACACGGAGTTGAATCCCAGGTGAATCGTCGTGTCTTGAGAAAAGTCGTAAACATTGGTTTCGCTAGACTCGTCGCAGAGGGCTAAGAGGGATCCATGAAGCGTGATTGGTCGGAGTGACGTTGGAATGGAACGAATCTCGCATAGCTGGCCGTCATTATTGAGACTGAGGAGAACAACATGCTGAGGGCTGGCAAAAGGTGAGATTATTTTATATTCTGCGAGGGAAAGACTGCACCCATCGAGTCTGCTTGTGAGAATGGCAATGCACGCGTTTGCGTCTTGTTGTGTATTCAAAGACATGGGACCGTTGAAGAAAGCACCTTGGGGTGACCACTCGCCGCATTTGTGACCTCCTGATTTCCAGTCCCATACTGATAGAACAGACCAGATCGCATTGGAGATGGTCAGAACCCAGCGATCTCTGAAGAAACGTATGTTTGTTATTGACGTGTTCATGGGAGAAGTGAATTCAGTTTCTCGGTGGACTGGAAGTCGGCCTGCGTGCCACTTGGATGCCACTCGGAACGATCGACGCGTACTTTGTTCTACATCTTCTCCGGGGGTGCAAGGAAAGATGAGAAATTTGCTTGCGTTGATCCAGACGATGGGAAGAAAGGATATGGCGCGAAGTTTTTGGCATGTCTATAGTTCGAGTTCTGTAATTGTCTTTTTAAAGGAGTGGTATGCTTACATTTCTCAAAATAAGAATATCGGGGATGTCCAGAAAGCTGAAGATGAGGAGGAGCACATCCTCTGGCAACGAGATCATGAGAGCAATATTGAGGAAGTTCGGCCCGGAAACCGCACCTTCAACCATTGCTGTAGCCTGCAGTTTCTCCTTATGCTCTTCAAGAAAGCTCTTTGTCGCCGACCCTTTATAAAGACCTGCCATGCTCCCTCTCCCTTCTCTATCAGAAACGCCTCATCTCGAACATTTGACGCACACCAACGACCAGCCGTGTCCTGCTGAAGAACTCACGTTGAAGGCATTCCTAGGCGACGTTCACGACGACATTGCAGCTACAAAGGCAGCCTTGCAGACGTTGTCGGATAAACGTCAAGCACTGATGGACGAGATCGCTGCTATGGATAAGCCGATAAAAGCACTGGAAGATAGATGTAATGGTCTACGCAACGTCGAGAAAGAGGCCAAGGCTTTGCTCACGCCAGTCAGACGTCTTCCTCCAGAGATCCTCTACCTTATTTTCCAAAACACTATCGACCATTCCATCACCAAGACGCCTGTACTCCGAACGTACTCGCAGCGTTGGGGGTGGGATTTTGTGGTTCCCAGAAATCCCCTCTGGACGCTGGAACTCGTCTGCAAACGCTGGCGGAGAGAGGTACTCGCGTCGCACAGTCTGTGGACAACTATCCTCCTCGTCATCACGTGCCATAATTTTATTGACTACAAATACCTTCGCCGGCTTGGAATTCAGCTGGGCCGGACGGGCCACCATGCGCTATCCGTTACCATCTACAAACCAGAGGGTGACTCCACCTCGAACCTCCCCGCCCATGTCCCGACCCTCCTCTTCCCCTTTGCCTCTCGTATTCACCATCTGAATATCATCGCCCCGTCCCACTTTTTATTCCAGCTGTACCCTCTCAAGCACTCCCTCCACGCCCTCCGCTCCCTCTCTATCCACCACCTCTCACGATCTCCACCGGTCATTCTTGCCCCAGGCCACAACGGCTATGACCTGTTGGAAGACTCGACTCTCTTGAAGACCGTCGACCTCGTCAATATCAACCGTATCTACAACGTTGACTGGAAACTGGTCACTTCTTTCTCAGCAAGTCATTCATCCGAGTCGGAGCGCAGTCGCTACAATGGCCTCTCCATCTTCAGCTACCTCCATCTTTTGTGGTACATGAAGGACGTGGAACGCTGCCACATCCGCTGCGAAAAGGCGTCCGTGTTGAGCGATACCAGATTCATCGAGGAAGGGATCACCAGCCCAATCGTATCCAAGAAGCTCGTTTCCTTGACCTTGACGGCTGGGTCGTTTCAGCTTAGAGATGGCTCGATTGGCCAGCTCCTTGATCACATACGCCTACCCGTCCTACAGCACCTGGATGTGGACTGCTTTTTCAGCGAGGACGAGGTTGATCGTGACCGCACTTCACTTGTAGCAATGTGCGACGTAGTCATTCGTTCACAATCACCTTTGAAAACTCTTCGCTTCCACCATGGATACGTCGACATCGCCCTTTTACAGGTTCTTCGCAGCACGCCAACCCTCGTCGATATGCGCCTCACCGATATTCGAGACAACTGGGACCTAGCACGGCATTCATCCGTCCTCAAACAAGTGGTGACGGAGCTTGTCGCAAAGCCTGACCAGGAGAATGTAGTATTGCCTCAATTACGGGTCATACGCCTGAGTGGATTTATGATCATCCCGGCTGACCTGTTGGGAGACATGGTGGTGTCGCGGTGGAATAATGCACGGTGTGCGCACTTGGAGGATATAAGCATACGGTGGCCCATCAACAACATGCATCTGGACGTTCAACGCGACGAATTGATGATGGGGCCTGATGCGGAGAAGACATGCAGATCATTGGTTATTCGTCTGAAGCGCGAGCAGCATCAACGTGCCCGTGTTGATATTGGGTTTCTTCCTGATACCGTAGAAAGTGTGTTCTAGTGTCCCGAAATGAACAGCTACTTGTTTAGACATCTCTATCATTTTCCGTACAACTAACAGAGCACTACCATTCTCTACGTTGTGAGTACTAGTAGTAGGTTACGAACATCAAGTTAACATACCCTCCGGTCCGCATGGTCCGCCCAATCTTTTTTGTGACGCTCATGTTCTTCTACCTGTCTTTTCTACGTCCACCTCCAGATAGCATCCTGCCTTCTGGAAAATTGTCCGTTTTACCACAAATAGCCAATGATTTGCGCACAGAGTTCTTTGGTGGATCGCAAGATGTCTTTTACTCATGGCACAACGCTACTACTCAAACCAGAGCCATAAAACTGACAACTTGGCGAAAAGATACCACCTATCGAGAAATACCTGTACCGCTTCCTCCAGGAGCTCGGGATGGCCAACAGTGGCGGCTCGTTCTGAGCACCTCGCTTCAAACCGCTTTGATTGATCTCACCGACGCGAACCTTGGCAAAAACGCGTTTGGAGCAATGTCATTACCCATATACCTGTCTCGTGGAGGAGCTGGACCCCAGAGAAAACAAGAGAAGATCGAGAGGGTTTACAATCTTGGCTGCGGCAAAATGAAGATTACGGAACAAACTTCGTTTGACTTGGACAAGGTAAGATTCGAAGGTGTGACTGCTGCAGTATTAATTTATCCAAGTCCTAGAAAATATGGGATAGCGGCATCGGATTGAGCTCGTGGTTGGCAAGTGGATTCAAAAACAAATCGTTACCTGCGTCTTTACAGGAAGCGCTTTTCCCCAACGAACCGAGAAGGATACTGGAGCTAGGTCAGTGCTACGTTTTCTGAACCTGGCTTATTATGACGATTTTTGTGTAGGCGCAGGAACGGGCATTCTTTCCATCGTCGTTGGTGCTTTGCGCTGTGCTTCACTTGAAGATGGTGCAATAGAAGATACTAGAACAAGTATCGTCACGACTGACTTGGGTGAACCATTATATCAATTTCAGTATCGCTGAACATGAACTCATTTCGCTTTAGAATCTGCGATGCCTCTCCTCCAACACAACATATCATCCAACACTCATCTATTCTCTTCGTCGTCAAACGTCCCGACTGCCGAGGTCCTGGATTGGGAAGAGGATCTTCCTGAGTTTGCTGAAGATGGTTTCGATGCTATAATGTGAGGTGTTGTATACACAAACTCTCTCGATTCTCATGGCTTTACAGAATGGCTGACGTGACATACAACACCGCATCGTTTCCTGCCCTTGTTGCAACACTCAACCGCATCGTTAAGCGCTCTTCCAGGCCTCCTGTCATTTTGCTGGGGTACAAACAGCGAGACGAAGCTGAACGGACTTTGTGGCCAATGACGAAGGAGATAGGGATCGAGTTCACACAGCTTGGCGAAGTTGCTGGTGCTGGAGGGATGCCCGTCGAGGTCTGGTGGTGCGGTGACCCCTCAATTGGAAGAGAAAGATAGGCGATGTCTGCGTTTTGTCATCTGCATGTATCATCATGGTTCGAATTGCCACTGCGCCACACATTGCTTCGAATATCACGCGCTGACTATAAATAGGACTCACGCTTCCTTTCTTGGGTACGAAGGTGGGATCAAATCGTGCGAGACGCGTCCGGTTGTGAATGTATGACGCGTTGTTGACGCGCCCCAACGCATACAACTTGGTTTTGCTGACTGGCGTCGACGGGAACCAAACAATCTACCAAACAATCCGAGAGTATAAAGAGGGCGCGGATGCCAGAACGTCTTTCTAACTCCTACTCCCACCATCTCCAACCTATCATCGTCTTGTACGAGCCTTCCACTCTTTCCCATCCACTCACTATCGCAATGTTGTTCAACTACGCCTTGGCTTCTCTCGCTCTCACTTCGTGCGCTTACGCCACGCCGCTCAAGACGATCGTTACGCGCCAAGCAGCCGCCGCCGCCGCCGCCAACGTCACCGGAGATGTTGTCTTCAATTCTTCCGTAGCGCCCAACGTGCCCGTTACACCGATCATCAACCCCGCTACCCAGCTCACGACCGACAACATGGAGAAGCTCAGTGCGAGAGTCAACTTCACTGAGCTACTCAGCTATCTTACTTTAAACGGCTTCCCTTTGTCCGATCTTAACAACATGGCCGGCACCTATAAACTCGGCGCCGCGCCTAGCGATGGCAAGATATGCCTCGCCGATATCATGGAGCTCCTCAGGCTCGACACACAACCACCACCACCACAGTCTCCTAGCCCTCAACAAAAGCCGACCTGGAAGGTTCCGGGGAACTGCACGGAAAATGACTGGAGTGAGGGTGTGGTGTGTTCCGACAACCTGGCGGTGAATCTTGTCATGCATATTATCTTGGATGGGATGTTGACGAATTTGACAGCGTCTAGGCGAGCTCTTGGACGTTGTCTCCAGGCGGACAAACATCAGGCTTGTTAGACTCTCGTCGCAGTTGGGTGGCTTCGCTCAACCCGGAAGGACCCTCGAAGATGGTACGCTGCGTAGTCCTGGTACAGAGGGAGATTTCTTCGACCCCTCTGGTGTACGCGTGGCGCTCGTTACAGCCGTAACCGGGTCCGTCGACGCTCTTGATCCCGAACGCACCGACGATGCTCCCGAACGCGGTAATGCAGCCGGAGGTAATGGTGAAGGCGCTGGAAGTGGTAGCAATGCTCCCCGGCCTGGAAACGCACCTGCTTCTTCTCCTGCGCCTGGTGATGCTCCTAGACGTGGTGGCAACTCTGCTCAGCGTCCCCGTCCCAATGCCCAGTCTGTCGGTCCTGACCAGGGCTATGGCGCCGGCGAGTCATCTATCTCTTCTTCCAGCGCCACCCAGACATGCAATGTCGATGGGCTTGAGGGGTCCAGCACTCTGGGTGATTTCATACAAGTCTCCACGGACAACACCTCCGCCGCTGCCGATGCTACCAACTTCATAACTAGCGGTCTCGTTCCCAAAGATTGCGCACTCACTAGTGAGTGTCTCTCCCCGATTGTCTCGTACATCGTTCACTGATAGCACCTAGGCTGTATGAAGATGTGTGAAGCTAACCAGAGCAACAATCCTTTTGATAACTGCGTGGCATTCAATGGTTCGTTGTCCTCGTTTGATCATGTCAGGTTGGATACTGATTACCTGTTCTTATACAGTCTATTTCGATCAATTCGCTGCCGTACGTTCAATCTCTTTATTTCCCTTCTGTTTCTGAGTAGACTTTCCTATAGGGACAGAGGGGTATCGAGTATACCTGCGCGCTTTACTCTCGGCCTATCGTCGAGGAACAGCTCACTTCCCGCGGTGGTATACAAGAGAATGAGAACGGACCGGCGACCAAGATCGTGGACTCCCGGGTCTTCAATTCCGCGGCGGCGTAGTGCACTAATTGAAGCGAAGAGGCGAATGATTTCTTTTTTCGGGTCTTAGGTCCTCTAAATTGTTGTATTCTGTTGGCGTGGTCGTAAAAACAATGTGTTGAATTTTTTTGTCTTGTATAATATTGCGTCTGCGTGAAATGTCTACTGGAGTGGCCCGAGCGGTCGTCGAGGGAATCGCTGCCTTAGACGTGAATGCAATGATAGTATTGTGTCAAGACGCGAACAGAGAATCTACAGAACGTGCCGGATGACAATGCCAAACACGGCTCAACACCGCGTGTGCGTGGCGTAACCAGCAGTGGACGCGTCACGACGCATCACTGCACTACATACCAGGTGCGCACAACCTCGGGTGATTTCATCCCATTAGAGAAGGTTTACTCTAATATAAAGAAGCTGAATTGCTCAGAAATCAGGCTCGATCAGGATGGTCTGTGATAATCGATAGCAGACAGATAATGTGCACCCAACCAGCCTGAGGATGCCTCGGCGTTCATCGTTCAACGTTCAATATTTGTATAGTATATCAGTCCTGCTGATCATATATCTTATCTTCCATGACAATGTAATAGCGCTTAGATTTAGTGTCTTTTTCGCTGTCCAGGTAAAGGCCCTTCTGCGAAAACGACATCAGTTTATTTTATGGCTGTATAACACTTCCCACCTGCTTCAGTTCTAGTAGGATGGCACGACCCTCGTCTAATCCTTTGATGATCTTCATGAGTGCGGGCTTGCCTTTGAACCCATCAGAAATTCGAAAGGTTTTTGTTTTCCGGTCTATATTGAGGCGCACAAGGTCGTAAAACACGCCGTCGAAATGTTCCCTTCGATCCCTATCTCTGCTGAAATTACACATGCACATGAGATTTGAGTTTGCAAAGACTGTTTGACCTTGAACTTACGGTCGCAAATCTTTGCCATGCCGAAAGAGCTCGTCTTCAAGTTTGTCGAGGCTGTAATCTTCTGGAAGATGTTTTTCCATGCTATCCTTCAGCTGTTGTATCTTGCTCTCCTTTTCTTCCATCTCAATGATTTCTTCGACGCCAGCGTAATAGTCTTTTGGTCCCCAATCTATAGGCAGGGCCGTCTGCAATGCCTTGCCAAAGAATATATTCCTTTGATGATAGTCGAAGTAACTGTTCAGATGCGTAAATAAACAAAATTTTGAGTTATTCTGAAGGATATTGACGCACAGGAGATTATCATTCTTACCAAATTCAAGCAATCTCTTGAACACAGTGTCTCTGGCTGTCTGCAAAGCATCCAGAGCCACCATATCAGTGTCTTCAAGGTAGTGTTCAAACAATGGCTTGAAAGGTGGATCAGCTTCCCGGACATTTTTGACGATAATATAATAGCTGGCACGTGTTTCGACCCATTCCCAGTGCAAAAGCAAATTTACTGCAGGCTTGGGGTATGCACTTCAGCTTCAGGACACTTCATTGTTCGGAAATCACAGTGCCCACCTTCTGAAGAAACCCAATTTCTTTCCGAGTTTTCGAATTCTCGTCCTTTGAGTCGACGACTACTTTCAGGATGGCCGGGACGCGCTTACCATCAACAACGAACCCATCTATCACATTGTAGCTTGCTGAATAAAAGCCTTGGTCCGCTGCTGAGAGGGGCTCGAAGTTGTATGGCTCGCCGAGGATTTCCAAACCATCCAAGACCTGCGTCTCACGCCACGACAACTCACGTATAATCGTGAGAGGACTGGGGGGATATGATGAATGTTTGGGGGGGGCGACATAGAAGAGAACTCACCGCGCATTGGTGAATATACTGCTATAGACCAGCAAGAAAAAGTAAAACAAGATGCTGTTTCTATGCAGCATGCGATTTGAGGCACTAAGTCTAGGGCAACGATGATATGAGTACGAGAAGGTGTGTGGTGGGGCATTACTTACCGAAACTACACCAACTACGTATTTAGCTGGCAAACACATTCACCTCTACGAGAAAGCGATCCATTGGTTGATCGTGGGCACAGCCAGAAGCGTAACCAGTAGAGATGGTTTCCTAAATATGATTGGGGCACCCAACTTCACGAGTTGCCTAACTACATATAAGTGACTGTGGGGCGTATTATCATGCCCGGACGGCCACTAGCTATGTATCTGCGTGGTTACGACTCGAGTATCTGGTTAGAAGTCGAAGCGAACAGCATATTGGCACATACGTTGTTTCCTATTATCAGAATTTGTTAAAACAAAACAACCTAAGGATCGTCCAGGACTGTCGTCTAATGTGACAACGTTCACTGATAAAGTGGAAGACTCCGAAGAGAGAGCGCTGAGCGTGTCCGGCGAACTTCGGCGTATTTCCCCGCTGGCCGCGTCTTGATGGTAATGCAAAACTGCTTTTGATGTCAAGGCCTCTCTTCCACAGTCTTATGTCCCCTTCGGGGTGACCTACGTAAAACTTGGAACGATACAGAGAAGATTAGCATGGCCCCTGCACAAGGATGACACGCTTTTCCGGAGTGGTAGACCTACGGGTCTCAATATTTATTTTGTTTCTAGTCTCAAGATATGTTACCGTTGTTATAATTCACCGAACCGTACAGTATGGCAAAGCTACAGGTGCGCTAACGCGCGCCGGTATCTGAGCTGGGCTATTTTGGGCCTTGGCAGCTTTAGTGCTCGAAGGGTGCTTTCTCACCCCTATGTGCTCAAACTCTGCCACTGACATGGTTCGTTACCTTCTCCCTCGCCACCATGCCTTCCTGCGGCATACCGACGCCCAGTATACCCAATATCTTCAAATACAAGCTATATAGGTCTCTGCAAGGACTCCCCATTCCTCCCGTAGTCGTCGTTACCCCAGATGACTTTTCGTTGTCTGCCATCCCATCTGGCTCTGTATCCGACCGACCTTTGGAGGTATCCATTACCGAGACGAGTTTAAAGGACACGAGCCAGGACCATCTGGCGCTGGCGCTGGAGGCCCTTGTCGATGGTTCTGCCACGAGCTCGGAAGATGTTACCCAGGGGGTGGATATGCATTCGACACATATGGGGAATGCGTCGTGGATACACAAACTTATCCCAGAACTGGAGAGGCTTATGGCTGAATACCACGTCGGGAACTATGTGGTTGTCAACAGAGACTCGGGCGAACAGATTTTTGAGAGCATGCCAATTTATGCCAGGTGCGTTTCTTGTGTTTGAAACGGTAGTTTTGGTCTGACCTGGAGATATAGGATTGGGATGCACTTGCTGTTCTATGGGAAGGCTCAGATTCTTCTCTTAGGCACGGAGACTGTAGCCAACTTCTTAAAGAGGATTTCCATCAAGGTATGTGGCGTCAGTAATAGGCAAGAAATTATCTGACGCGTCTGGTGTTAGCAAGGAAAAATCTACGACAGTCCCGAATCAATCGAATCCATCCGCTCGTTTGTCAAGACATACTCACTGTCTCTTGACGAGCTACTAGAACCCGATATTTGCAAGTACAAGACGTTCAATGAATTCTTCGCCAGGCAAGTTCGCCGACGAAATTCCCAAGGTTCACCAATTGACGCGTCGCTATAGAAAGATGAGGCCCGACGCACGTCCGGTGCAGAACATCAGCGATCCAGTAGGCATCTGCAGTGCTGCAGATTGTCGACTGGTCGTATACCCGACGTTCAATCTCGCTAGACAATTCTGGTGCGTCCCATATCATGTCTGTATCCATGCTATGCCTCACGTTAACCGTGCAGGGTAAAAGGATATAATTTTACAGTCCCAGAATTACTTGCCGTCGACGCAGCGTCAGAAACGGCTCTCAGATTCGATGGGTCGAGTTTGGCCATCTTTAGGCTGGCACCACAAGACTATCACAGATTCCATTGTCCTATTGACGGGACTATCGACCGTGAGCCAGTGAGTGTTCCTGGGCAGTATTATACGGGTACGAGGCACATTTCTCTAGCGTATTGAGAAACTTATGAACGGATGGGCATCTAGTCAACCCACAGGCCGTCAATCAACCCTCGTTCGATGTCTTCACCGCCAATACACGATCAGTATTATATATGACGCATGGAGCTACCGGCAAGAAGATGGCTTTTGTCGCCGTGGGTGCGTTACTCGTTGGAAGCATCGCATGGTCATTCGGCGGGGAGGACCGACAAGAAGACGCAAAAGGGCTGAAGATGAAGCGGGGAGACGAGGTTGGCTGTTTCCTCTATGGGGGAAGTACCATCGTGTGTCTGTTTGAGAAGGGGTTGCTTGAGTAAGTCTGATTTATCTTATGATGCGGATTGTTTGCTTACTCGCTTCCAGGTTTGACGCGGACTTGGTTAAGACGTCTCTGCAAGAACTTGAGACCCTTGTCAAGGTGAGTTCTCGACTCTTTACTAGTCACCACACGCATACTCAATGATCTACTACCCAGGTTGGCGAATCCATCGGGACGTCGGTTAAGGAGTCGTGCCACTCCCACTAGCCCTCGTTCACATCTCCGAATGCGACGTTCGGATAACAAATATTAATGCTGGACGATTTTCAAAAGATACCCCACTAACTGTACACTCTCTATATACACTCTTTACTTACAAAGATCGATCGTGGATGAGGATGACTGAACGTCCGAGCGCCTCACGTTCAGCATGGCAAAGCATGACAAATGACGCTGATGCGATCCAGGCTCCTTTCCATCGTATTCATAATTCCGTAGACGATGCTTTTACTCTTACCCTCTCGTCTTCCCCCCAATAATTCTCATCGATGGCTGCATCTACCAACGGCATCTCAACTCTCGAAAAATGCGGCCTGAAATGGCGACCGACGGTAGTGACTTCTGAACCGCGCAAAGAATTTGCCTTCGATGACATGGACGATGCGCTGGCGGCGTTCAAGGCTGGGGAGTTCCTAGTAGTTATGGATGACGAAAGTCGGGAGAATGAGGGTGATTTGATTATTGCTGCCAGTGCGTGCACGACCGAGAAGATGGCATGGATGATCAAGCATACGAGGTACGTTCATGACTCGTCGATGGCGGTGATAATGAATATTTTACCAGTGGGTACATATGCGTCGGACTGCCTCCTCAGCGTGTTGCTGGACTTCAGCTTCCTATGATGGTGGAAGAGAACCAGGATCGCCACCGTACAGCCTATACCATCACTGTGGATTATAAGTATGGTGAGTAGACAAGTTACCGTCAAACGAAGCTACTAATCGTTTATCTGTATAGGAACGACGACTGGTATATCGGCGCATGACCGTGCACTGACGGCCCGCGCTCTGGCTGAACCCAAGTCGAAACCCGATGACTTTCTGAGGCCGGGACATGTCGTCCCGCTGCGAGCGCGGGAAGGAGGCGTATTGACTCGGAGAGGTCACACGGAGTCCAGCGTAGATCTGTGTAGGCTTACGGGGCTCCCGGAGGCTGGCATATTGTGCGAGCTGGTGAATGATAACGAGGAGGGTAGTATGATGAGACGAGACGATTGCCGTGCGTTTGCAGACAAGTGGGGAGTGAAGATGATCAGCGTGGAGATGCTCGCTGCTGCATGCGAGCGCGCAAAAGCATGAGATTCAACAGAAAACGGGTGCATAAAAGTGTTGTACTTGCAGTAAATTATCTTGCTTATTTTAGGTGGCGTATAATTAATCTAGGCATAGATCAAGACGATTTACACTCCCAGCAGTAGGGTAGATAGAAAAGAGTACTTGATAAGCGGAGTGTTTTCACGGGGTTGGAGGATATGTGGCGTTCTTCCTAATAGCCGGAATGACGCATTTCTGAAGATTTGGAGATTAGATTAGCTTGCCACATCCGATACGATATCGCGTGGGCAATGTCACGGCAAGTTACACACTCAGATAGCAGTATCAATGTTATCGTGGCGTAGTAAGTCCCCGAAGCTTGACCGCGCACGGCCTCGAGGTTTCGGAATCGCTTGGTTGCATCAGATCCTCGGGGACCTAGGACGCCGACGTAGACAACTAAGAAACCAAAAATATCCTTTCTTAAGAGTCCAACAGCAATAGAAGTGGCCCAAGGTTATCGCCAGATATAATATTGATGGAGGGTACCGGTCAAGAACGCGAAAAGTCTACACGTTCGCCTTGACAGACCGCGAACCATTACTCTGTCGTACTACCTCAAAGAGTTCATAGTTAGTCAAAAACGCAGAAGAAATTTCGAAACAGATAGCCATCGGCGTTGGCGAGTCAGTAGGCATGTAACTATCAGCCGAGAGGTCGACGTGTCGACAATAGAGAGAAAAGAGGCGCGGCACGGAAGGCCCGCTGCAATCCGTGCGCACTACGATTGGTCCGGCCAATTGCGGGAATTTCCGCGTCATTGAAGTTTTCACGGAATCAGGCAGCTCAGGCCCTTTGTCAACAACTTCGACGTACCCATCGTCGCTCGTTTCCTTCGCGCTCTGGACAGGACATCCACAGCAGCTTTAGACTTAGATTCACCTTAACGACCACCTAATTATCACCAATGTCGTCGCCTACTGGAAAATGGGATGCTAGGTGCGCCTTCGCCGTCGTGTTTCCCCGGGTTTAGACGGTGCTGACGCTGTTCAGGTATCTCGGACCTGTCCCCCACGACGCCTCCTACTACGCAAAGTGCATGCTTGGCGGTGTTATTGCCTGTGGTGCTACCCACGCCGGTATTACACCTCTCGACGTCACCAAGTGCAACATGCAGGTGCGTTTCTGCCTTTTCTTGAGCGTATTTACATTAACACGCGTTTAGGTGAACCCCGCCAAGTTCAAGGGCCTCGGTTCCGGCCTCAAGACCCTTCTCGCTGAGGAGGGTGCCAACGGTATCTGGAAAGGCTTCGGCCCCACCCTCGTCGGCTACTCGCTCCAGGGCATGTTCAAGTACGGTCTCTACGAAGTCTTCAAGGACGCCTACATGAACTTGGCTGGTGAGGAAATCTCCAACCAGTACAAGGGTGCTATTTGGTTGGCTGGTTCCGCCTCTGCTGAGGCATTTGCCGACGTCGCGCTTTGCCCATTGGAGATGACCAAGGTCAAGATTCAGACCTCCCCCGCTGGTACCTTCCCTACTGCCTTCGGTGCCGCTCTCAAGGAAATGAGCAAGCAGAAAATCGAGACCCGCTATCCCTTCGGTTCTCTTGTTCCCCTGTGGTCGCGTCAAGTATGTTACGCCACATTTCTTGATACTCATCATTGTTGACTGCTTTTCGTAGATCCCCTACACTATGGCCAAGTTCTACTTCTTTGAAAAGACCGTCCAGCTGTTCTACACTCACGTGTTCCCCAACCCTAAAGACACCTACTCCAAGACCACTCAGCTTGGTGTTACTTTCGCGTCTGGTTACATTGCCGGTGTTGTCTGTGCTGTCGTCTCCCATCCTGCCGATTCCCTCGTTTCCCAGCTTGGAAAAGCAGAGAACAAGGGCAAGTCTGTTGGAACCATCGCCAGCGAGGTTGGAATTAAAACCTTGGCTACCGGTGGTCTGGGAACTCGTGTACTCATGATCGGTACCCTCACCGGTGAGTACCCTCGCTATATCTGTATGCATTTCCGCTTAAGGTTGATTTACAGGTTTCCAATGGTGGATCTACGACACGTTCAAGGCTACCATGGGCCTCGGAACGACTGGTGGCAAGTAGACTGCCTGTTCACGGTATGTGTTTGCGGCCTAGTCCTACTATTACTGCCGGCTCATTCATTCCGCTTTTCATCAGGTGGGGCAGATAGAGGTTGTTGTCGATCATGTCCATATTACTGTCTGTTGTTGGACTTGCTCGCCTTTATACTTATATGTAGAGTCGTCGCGTTTACACTTTTCAATAATCACGCGGAGAGATGGAAAAAACCTTGTGCAACGTGAGAACGGATCTTGTTCATGTACGTATACGGTATATTGTGCCGGTGGCCTCTTGATCCTTCCTTAGATCCATCTGGCGAGATATGAAAATCTGAAGCTGCCGGAAAATGAACCCTCCTTCGTGATGATTCATCCAGAAATTTCGACTACAAATAAGCTGACGATGTTCTTCTTTGTCCGTTGCCGCTTCCTTCGCTCTTTGACGCGCTCCCCCCTTCTCCCTTGCTGTTCACGACATGGCTGAATTCGCAGACGCGAAGACGACCTTAACGACCGCTGCTACGAACTTGCCCTCACTGACTACCTCTGCGACCTCATCTGTAACAGAGGTCTGCATCGAGACATCCTACAGTGCACCAAAAACCGACGACAACTATGTCGACAAAAAGGCAGAGGCCTACGCCGAAACAGACGAGGACGAATGGCTCAGTGATCCTGCCAACCCGAGGAATTGGAGTGCGCGCAGTAAATGGACCATGATTGTCATTGTGAGTTCGCCTCTGTCGTTATTGACGCGTCTTATCGTCGACAGGTATCATTTTACACGTTCATACCGCCACTTGCGAGCTCGATGATGGCGCCCGGCCTACCCCAGATCGCGGAGAGGTATGGGGTCACCAACCCAGTCATAACTGCCTTGATTCTCAGTGTCTTTCTGATATCTTTCGCCATTGGAGTGAGTGATAGTTATTTTCGTCGTTGCACCATGATATCTAACCATGACGACGTATAGCCATTGTTCCTAGCCCCGTTGTCGGAGATGTATGGACGGACATGGGTCCTCCATATTGGCAATATATTTTCTTTGATATTCAGCCTGGGGTGCGCGTTCTCGCCGAACACGGAGTCGCTGATAGCTTTTCGCTTCCTGTGTGAGTACCCAAGACTTACGGCCTTTCTTCGCTGAACGGTGAATTTTATTGTTTAGCCGGTTTCTCGGGGAGCGCACCGTTGGCATGTGGCGGCGGTTCCGTCGGGGACTTGTTCAATGAGCGGGATCGAGCGACGGCTATGTCCTTGTATACTCTTGGACCTCTTCTTGGACCGGCGTTAGGCCCTATAGCTGGTGGCTTCATTACCCAGACTGTTGGCGTGAAGTATGTCTTCATCGTCATTGCTGGTGCGTCAGAGTAGTATTTCTTTTCCTGATCTGGATTCTCAAAGCACGTTCACTTTGAAGCTGTTTCTGGATTGGCTAGTCTGGTTGGCCTGCCCCTTCTCCGAGAGACGTACGCGCCCGTTATCCGCGCACGGAGAGCCAAGAACGTGCAGGATAGTGAGAAGGGAGGCAGATATCGGCCGCCTGTGATCAACATGTCGAAAGGCCAATATATCTGGTTGAATCTCACACGCCCTATTACGCTGTTGACGCGCAGCTTCATATGCTTCATCCTTAGCTTGTACATGGCATTGTAAGTGCATTTCTCCTCATGCACCGTCTCGTGTTTGCTGACTCTGCTTACGGTTTAGCCTGTATGGTCCGTGTTCGCTCGTCCGCCTTGTGTTTGGGAGATTCTGACCTCTACTGTGCAGGTATATACTACCTCATGTTTGCTACCTTTGCGAGTACGTCGTTTCTCTTATGTGATCGCGATATGGTGTTGAAATGTTTTTCCATAGGCTTTTTTAAGGAAGCGTATGGTTTTGGACCTGGTATCGGTGGGCTCGTCTATCTGGGACTCGGGACTGGGTTCGTCGTCTCGACGCTTTTCGGAGCGAAGATCGCAAACGATGTGTACAAGAAGGTCAGTCGTCTGGATCTGCTGATGATCTGCCCTCATCGTTAACCTGCCTATAGCTTATTGATAAGAATGGCGGCGTAGCAAAACCGGAAATGCGTATACCAGCCATGTTCGTTGGTTCGGTGTTAGTGCCTATCGGTCTTCTGTACGTTTTGTCGTTACTACCCCGAAGGTGTGTAGAGCTAATTTGAACTGAAGGTGGTATGGCTGGTCTGCACATGTTCGCCTGCATTGGATCATGCCTATCATTGGCTCAGGTGCGCAGAGTCGGGTTCGCTGAACGGGGGACATCAACTCATTGAATTGCATGAAGGTATCTTTGGGTTTGGGATGATGACCGCCTAGTAAGTCTAGCTCTCGCAGTTATCGTCATACTTGACACAGAGCTTAACTAATTCTTTATCTCAGCCTTCCGATCTCCCTATACTTGGTTGATTCATTCACTTTTGCGGCCAGCGCACTCGCAGCATGCTCGGTGAGTCTGGACTCTCATGGCAGGCCTCCGAACTAAGTAAGGATGCAGGTCTTCCGCTCTTTGCTAGGCTTTGCGTTTCCTCTATTTGCAAAACAGATGTTCGACACACTAGGATTGGGTCCCGGAAACACTCTCCTAGCAGGTGAGGCCTTCCCTCTCCCTCTTTCGAGAACTAGATTGAGTTTGAATGATAGGTCTCTGCATCGTTCTGGGAATTCCGTTTCCCATCTGGATATACTTCTATGGTGAACGTATACGGCTTAATAGCCCTCTTACGCGAGGATGATTTAGATGACACGCTTCACTTTACTTTCATGTTTTGCTCACGCTTTCGGGATTTTGGCTGGAACACACATATTCATAGATTTTCACACATAGGACTCTTCCATTAATGCATTACGTAGACAGTATCGATAACAGATCATGAACACACTTTAAAGACTTCACTGGGACCGCCTGACGTTTTCGAGAGTAAAGTGGCATAATTCAATCTCTCTCCAAGTAGCTCTTAATGGCCAAGCACAGAGGGTTAGTGCTATAGCCTTCTTCCTATTGTATCCTGTAGCCCAGCTCAGGTTTAGCGAAATGCAATCACTCCGCATCGCGACGGTAATGCAAAACTGCTTTGGACGTCAAGGCCTCTCTTCCACAGGCTTATGTCCCCTTCGGGGTGACCTACGTAAAACTTGGAACGATACAGAGAAGATTAGCATGGCCCCTGCACAAGGATGACACGCTTTTCCGGAGTGGTAGACCTACGGGTCTCAATATTTATTTTATATACCACCTTGATAATGATAGAGACTCGAACTGAGCTTCGCTCGCGAACTTCGTACGGGTAGTGGTAAACGAGTTTCCTATATATGTTACATTATATTCAATCCATCCAATAACTTGCCAAAGAAACTAATATATAGGTGATAGCAATGAACAATTCTCTCAAACCTCCGAGTCAAGATCGCGTTTCTTAACATCTGACACTCCCTGTGAGTGTTGTGTGCTAAGAATACCAGACGATACTTCGCCCTCGGAGCGCAACGATCCCATAGGAATAGCCGCCACAAATGTTTCGACATTAGTTGGGCTGCCGTCTGATACAGTTCCGTTATCAGCCCGACCTTTCATAAACCGGAATCGGGGTATGGTAGACCCAGAATGAGTGGTTCCTTCCCGCCACGTATCCTCAGGGCGCGATTCGCCTGATGCGACGCGCGCAATGATTAGAGTAGGAGCAATCCCCTGATAATGAACGGTAAGAAATCATTTCAACGTTACAAGCTCATCACCGACTCACCGTAATAGACGTCCAAAACGCCGAAGCGTACTCCGAAGCCTCTCCACTATATATATACGCCAGGAGTGCGAAGAGGGTCGCAACGGAATACAACAATGCAGACTCAATGAGAATCTCCATGATATTCCGATAAGAGCGCCATGCATTCTTTTTGTATTGGCTGACAGAGAGAATGCGAAAGACGATGAGGCAGGTACACACAACGGTGGTCACTAGGGAGGTGGAGTACAACGCGGTCGCGTAGTCGACACCCACGGCACCAAACGTTGTTGAAGAAACAACGCCATACGTGGCAATGATGGAGAAAGCTACAGAGGAAATGTTCAACGTCTTGACTCTGGAAGCAACATTGGTACAAACCTGCCGTTAAGAGTGTGGTAGCCACAGGAGCGATGATAACCCACCAATTGCGCCCCCAGACAATCCAAGTTCGCCATATCTGAAGGGACAGTGAGACGGGTATATCAAGTACATGCACCATGGATACTAACCAGTATACCGTCCGCCAAGACGGCATTCGCATCTGATATGGACGTCGTGCCCGTAAACCAGTCCGGATATTCACCCAATGCTGCCGCAACCGACTCGCTTGTTTCACCATGCGCGATGAATGCCCGCCGAACGTATGCCCAAAATGTGGCGTGGTGAACAGTTGACATTATAAACATCGCCACAACGAGAAACGCCATTGTATGAGAAGGACCACGTTGTTGACCAGTATCTGAAGGTTAAGATGAGAACGCGAGGAAGATAGAGCATGTACGTGGCGTACAAATATGGACAAGTGCCATCCAAAAGACAGCAAAATGTATACCTTAAAAGCCGTCAATAAATCAACGATCGAACTACAAGTGATAGAACATACCCCGCATCAGAGACTCGAAATTGCAGGCGTTAAAGTACGCATCCCGGATGGCCTTCGTATCCTCAGACGACATCCTAGGGAAAGGGAAAGAAAGGGAATGGAAAGAAGGTTGCACGGCGCTCCAAAGAACATAAGCATGTCGGGCGCTCTTATGTTTTAGGAAGGTCCGGAGTTTTCAGTTCGCCATTTGATGGTGTATCCCGGCTGGAAGCTAGGCCGGCTAGCATATGCCAGAATCAAGCAGGTAAAAGTCCAGAGACCGTTCCATTCTATGTAGCTGTTCCGTGCTCGAGCTTGAGCTCAAGAATAAAAGCCCTCTGCCCAACTGATTTTCATGTCAACGAGTGACGGAGCCAAAAATAAAAATCCGGCGCAATGATGTTTTGTGGGGAATAGGTGGGGAACAGCTTGGGAACAGCATTCATAGGAAGTTTCTTTGACGTTTCCCAGTATGTTGGTTGTCACGGGCGTTGATAGAATGCATGTAAAAGAACGCTAGGCCGAATTCGAAAGTATGAAAAAATCCCGAATGTGTGGAAACAATTGGAAGAAGACAAGAAGTCGAGTGATGTGACACCAACGTGGCGCACAAATCCGCCTTACCAGGTCTTACCCCATATTTTCCCACGCCTCGGTTGCTCTAAATCTTGAGTACACAATTTGGATTCGGATTTCGGACGGCATGGGATGTGGCGTTTTTACATTGGTCGCTTTCTTCAAGGATATCGTTACATCGGAGAATTCTCCCTTTCCATAATCCCCGCTAGACATTCTTCTACGAAGCCCCGTCACTAACATCCTCGCATTCCTCCAACTAACCAAGAGAAGGTCGAGTAGCAGTTGGAGCAGCCCATCCATTATCCTTCGACTTCTTCGCGAATTCAGCTGGCGATGCCAGTGACTTGTGCTCGGTAGTCTTCTTATCGACACTGCTACTGGTAGCTGTTTTGTCATCTAGTCGAAGTTTCAACATCGTCGAGGCAGAAAATGACGTTGATAGACCCACCTTTATCATTTCTCGCGAGCCAAGAAAGCAATCCACTCGATTTAGATTTCGACGGTGTGGCGCTAGCTGACGCTGGGTTGTTCTGTTTGGGTAGGATGGGACTCAGAGAGTCGAAGGAGATTGTGGAAGTTTTTGAAGACATGAGGCGCTAGCTGATAGTCTTACTGTTATGGTCCATGCACAGAGAAGAGGACCTTTTATTGTTCAGTAACTCGGATGCGCAGTCACGTAGAGTCACGTCATGACTCAGATGTATCATCTTTTTATACTGCGCCCAGCACAGAACATTTCGATCTCTGCTTTAGATGGATATCATCCTGACTGCGGGGTGTTCTCTGGCGCTCATGATGCACTTCCCGCAGTTCGCACTGAGTAATTACAAGCTGAGAAACACAAATCATCATGTAGAATTCGAATATGAACAAAAAAGGCCCACAACCCAGACGTAACCCATAACCCGTAACCCACACCCTAGAGGTACCCAAAAAGAAACGATCCTTGCAGCCTGGATCCGCTCAAATCCTATCTTATTCAAGAAGTGAACACCTGGCACTCCGTTCCAGTGAACGGCAATATAGAAGGATCCCCCCACGGTCCACTCCCCATGAACCCTTGCTGAGAGGCCGGAGTCCATCCAGCGTCGACAAACAATGGGTTTTGGAATCCTGCAGGAGGCGAAGCACCGGGGAACGCCAACCAGCTGTTGTCAGAGACGAACGCCTCCTCCGAGCCATCACCGTACTGGACGATACCTGTGACGACGACAGAAGCGGCTGATCCGATGTTGGTGGAATTGACCGCGATGACATTGGCACCTCCTGGGTTGAGCGCCACGCTGTAGACATCAAGCTGGAGGAAAGCCAGAGTACTACCGACTTTAGCGAGGTTGTCGCCCACTGCCTCTCCGTTGACGTAGACGATGTACCCATTGTCGCTGCCAGGCATGATCAATACCAGTAAAGAGCAGAACGAAGAGAAACAACATACGATGCAATCGCGAAGGTCACACAGACAGGGCAGCCAGTTTGGATGTGGCTGATGTTCTTGCGGAACCCACGCCATCCAACTGGAGCTCCACCTCCCGGAGAGCCTTCCTCACCCGTCCAAATCCACTGAGCGAAGTCAAGAGAGAGGTCGGGAATGGCTCGGGCTTCGATGCCAATATCGCGAGCACTAACGTCTAAGCGTCCAGCAGGAAATTAGCAGGTAGACAATAAATTTAAGACGAGCACTGACCAGCGGGTACGGCGCTAACGATGCCAGAGGCGATGAATGCGAGTACAGCGAGCAAGCCTGTGGGTATAGGTAAGAGATAGTCATAGACCAGCGCAAATGCAAAGCTCGCCTGAGAAATGCATGCTTAGAGGCAAAGTTATCAACGAATAGTCGATGGGACTTAATTACAGAATCTGCCACCATTTTATACGCTGGTGAAAGAGCATAGATGAGATGAAGGCGGTCACTGGTCACCGACGAGGCTCTCGGAATTGTTGGAGTTGACAGCTAGGTCCAGGGGAGGTAATTCAGTAATAATTGGTGTCTGGCCAGACCATCAAGGAGATGAGGCACATCTGTCTTGCGAAAGCAGCCCTTCCAGGCGCAAAGGAAAGTCACAGAAAAGGCGAAGGTTTTGTGGTACGCTACATACGATAGCAAAGTTATTAGCGTCCTTGAACAATAATAGCGCTCCGCAGTTTGCCGTAGTACTTACGTAGAAACGAAGTGGACAGTCGGTAGATTGCAGCTCGACAATCGTCCTATTTAGTTTAGCATGCTCGGATTGATTTGCCCTCGAAGATTGTGCCTCTGAGTCTTGTGATGATGTAGTAAAACGGAGCAAAGTCTTGTAGAAGGGTTTCAACCCGACATTCAAGGAGTCTCCGCGCCCAAAGCTCGACAGGTGGACCAGTACGGCAAAAAGTGACCGACTCAGATAAAGAGCTGCAAGGTTGGTACCCGAGAAGAGTTATCGTCGAGAAAACGGGGTCATGATGGGAGAAAGGAGAAATGGCGTAATCACGTGCATATCATTATTTTCAGCTTCAGATTTCCTCATTTATCTGCGACAATGAGCATCCACTTACGAGGGAAAGCAACAGACGATTTTGTCGCAGATGGCGACGATGCTCTCAGAGATTCGAGCAGCGAGAGCTCAGAAGAGGAAGAAACTTGGGACGACTGGGTCTCGGATTCCGCCAAACAACCCTGCCAATCTCTCTTCGATGGCAAAACGTTCCCAACGGTCGTAGACTCACTGGCCTACGACAATTCGGTACATGGATTTGACCTCACAGAGGTGTGCACAAAGCTCGGTGTGTTCTTTCTACACCGTCTTGTTCAAGAATTCATGAACCCAATCTGTTAGGCCTTGATAATTACGGTCGCATTCGACTGATCAATTACATCCGAAAACAAGTCAGTTTCATTCTCTTCCTGCCCATTTCGCTTATTGTAATATTCAGAAATCCCCAGCCGCAGACGTCGCCAAACTGACTGGGTCCGAGCCTTTCTTTACAGGCGACGAGTATCTCATCCCGGCTCTCGAAGATGATCCCCTCCTTCGTGCGTGTTAGTCTTTATTATGTGCGCGATTCTAACCTCCACAACAGAATTCCAGTCTGGTGATTGGTCTGATTCCGATGATGAGGCTGAAAGCCCCGATCCCGCTCAAAAAATCAAGGCTCTCGAAAAGAAACTGGCGCGGACGCAACAAGAGTTTCAGGAATATCGCGGCTTAATCTCCCAAAAGATTGACATTGCTAGCTTTGCCGAAGTAGCAACTGCAGGCCCATCTTCCGCTTCAGCATCAGCACCACGAGATGATGATACTCATTACTTTGAGAGCTACGGAGCGAATGGTCGGTATTCGCCGATGCTTCTACACCATGTATACTTACTTTTCATCCAGATATACATGCTGTCATGATTCAAGACAAAGTCCGAACCTCAACCTACGCCCAATATCTTCTCACCAATCCTTCCGTGTTCGAAGACGCTATCGTTCTCGACGTTGGATGTGGAACGGGCATCCTATCTCTCTTCGCTGCACGGGGAGGTGCCAAAAAGGTCTACGCCGTCGATGCCAGCGACATCGCGGAGAAAGCACGAGAGATCGTCAAGGCCAACGGTATGGAAGACATCATCACTGTCATGCGGGGCAAAGTCGAGGATCTAGACATTCCGGAGAAGGTGGACGTGATCGTCTCCGAATGGATGGGTTATGCCCTGCTATATGAGTCGATGCTGGACTCTGTGCTGAATGCGCGGGACCGATTCTTAAAGCCCGGGGGTATCATGGCGCCAAGTCAGTGCAAGATGATGCTAGGCCTGTGCGATGCATCTGAGATATTGAAGGACCGCGTAACTTTTTGGAATGATGTATACGGTACGGATATTTTCACCTATGATGTATATGGATAGCTGTCTGACTACCCGATAGGATTCGATCTTTCTGCGATGTCTGGTGAACTCTATAAGGAGGCCATCATTGATGTTGTCGGACCAGACGCCATCCTCAGCACGCCGTACACCGTCAAGGATCTCTACCTGGGCGACATCACCACCCGCCAGCTCGGCTTCTCCTCCCCGTTCTACCTCACGTCTACCGTAGAGAGGCGAACGAAAGTCACAGCTTTCATCCTCTACTTCGATACCTTCTTCACGCCTTCAGGAAAGCCCGTCGCTCCCAGCGAGAAAGTCAAGGTGACCAAGGAAAATGAAGTAGTGCTTGCAGAAGTTTGGCCTGTGGGAGGGAAACCATCTCCTCGAAGGAGATCAAGCTTCGGCCTCGACAAGGACAAAGTGACGAGTTTCAGCACTGGCCCCCAGAGCATACCTACGCATTGGAAGCAGACCATCTTCCTTTTGCACGAGCCGATCGTTGTCGAGGAGGGTACCGAGGTGAAAGGGACGTTCTACTGCAAGAAAAGCGAGACCAATTCGAGGGAGCTGATGGTGGAGATTCATTATGCTACTCCGGGGAGCGAGGACTTGACTGTGCAGATGTATACTGTACAATGACAAGAACGAGTCAACAAGTAAGCCATCACTGTATAGTATGCTGTCTGCCTATCGGTATCATCTGTATTCTATTCCAGGAGGATCCTCAGAACGAGGTCTAGTGTGTGATTGCATCATGCGAATTCACTTGCTTAAGTCGAGCTTGACTTGACTTGATGACTGGCGATATGTCTTGCTCATTATTATCAATGTAACTAATGAAGACCTCCCGCAGCTTCCCATGCTCAATACTGTCAATATCGGAGTCGTAGTCGTTGACGCCACGCACCGGCAGACACACTTCAGAGACACCAGTCTATCCAGGACTGTTCGATCTCTCCATGGGTTGAGCGTGATAGGATCATATGCCAATCATAGGACAGAGAAGAACGACTCGAAGGAGGAATTGGATGAGTTCCTTCTATCACATCATTCACTTGAAGTGCTTCTAACGTGGCGCACAATCTTCAAGTATCAATGTTCATCGTAGATAATCGTGCAATTCTATCACTGCGGAGAATAGAAGGTCATACGCGAGAAGCCATAGGCAATTGCTCTACTGCTCTTATCTACGAAGGCTGTGACTTTGGGTAAGGAAATCTACTGGTGGGAAAAGGCGATGGCGTGCTGATAAAGCTAGGATATTGTTTTCAGAGTGAGGTATCATTCCAAAAAAATAGCAACACACGCTCAACGCCATTACCCTCGCTAACACCGTCCGAGGCGTCAGAAAGCCTTCAATAATAATTTTATGAAGCCGATGGATACGAGCGTGCACCAGCAGTGTCACCGAAGCTTAAAGGATCTAGAAAGAAGAGATGCGCATAGAAGAAAGTAAGAAGGGGTTGGTTGTTCAAATTTGGAAAGAAGGGAACGAGCAAGTAGTAGCGAGTCTCATCGATATCAAAGATGCTTCTTGGAGGTTGAAAGTGTATAGGTCTACTAAATATCTTGATAGAGATAAAGAAAGAAAAATTCAAGGCTCTGTCGTATTTTCAATGTGACTATGGGATAAGTACTATGAGATCATGCGCCACATCAGCGTAGGAGAGAGCCTCGGAGACGTTTACGTATAGATTACCTGACGCTGAACGCTTTTAGTCTATGTATACTTCCAGGCCTGCGAATCATTGTAAGTATGTAAGTCGACTTGCTGCGAAAGGTTGAATCCTCCCAAATATTCTGGGATTCTCCTCCAGCAGCATCTGGTCATCGGGCCATCATGTGAATGTATGTCTTCTCGGAATGTTCCAGGGACCAGTATGCCGTCAAAGAGGACCACGAGTGCAAACTTGACGGCAGAAAGCAGGACAAAGGGGGCTTAGAAGCGGTATGGATCGGCGTATTGAGTGTTGCCAGTGATCCGAGGCTGTTCACGGACCGCAGAGTCGTATGGGAACAGAGCAACACACCATTGATTCATGTTATCGTGAGAGTAGGAATGATCATATGGTCAGATTGATATCCCCAATGCAGCCGCAGTAAAGAGTACACCTAGGGAGAAGAATCACGTTAGAGTAGAGTCGTGTACTCCACGAGGCAGAGCGTGTGATGGAAATGAGTAGTGATCTTCCAGATGTGGGTAGCCGGGAGTAAAAGAACAGGTGTAAAGTGCGGTAGAACATGCGTTGACCACACCCCGTCAACGAAGGAAGGCAAATGAAAGAGGCCAAAGCAATTGAACCCAGCGAAGGCAGACTGTACTAGAGAACATCGGTCCATCACCAGGTCCTCAACCCATTTTGGCTGTCAGAAACTGATCCCTGGATACAGAAGAAGAGGACCGACGAATGGGGAAAACTTGAGCACGCCAGTAGTATCGTGGGAAAATTCAACAAGTATATAAATGCCGGTCAACGCTCGCACTTACACCTTCCTCGCCCGACGTGTCATTTCTTCGTCAACACCTTTATTTCTTTTTCTTCGCAAGCTTTTCGACGCTATACACGCTCTTTAACTTGGTTGGAATTGCTTTACGCCGAGGCGAACGCCTCATTTCAACTCTTTCACGATGAATGACTCGACAGACACCGGACGTCCATCTAAAAACGCGCTCGATCCTCATCCAAAACCATCTACTTCACGAAATACCGGTGGAACGATTATGAACGTAACGGCGACAACTTTGGACGACAGAAGACATCAGATGAATGGCGTTCAAGCATACCACACACTCGCACCGGGACCCACAAAACAACCTTATTATCCCGCCATCCGCTTTGTCGAACAGCACAAGGATATTCCGGCGAATCAGGTACGTCATATGATTTTTTCTAACAATGCGCGCGTACTGAATGAAGCTGTAGCAGCCAAGATTACAACCAGTTCCCCAGTCAAGAAATCCCACTTCCGCCACCATAAAGACGCCTGGACATCCGGAAGCTTCGAAAGCGGCTCTAGGACCTGCCAAGACTCGACTAGATACCAGTATGGGCGCTCCTTATCATCGTGGGTCGGTCTCCGCCCCTCAAGACGTGCGTTCGCCGCTCTATACTCCTCGTATCTGACCTGACCTTTTCTTCCTAGCATCGCCCCATAAATCTCTTACCCGCTTCGTCGCTCAATTTCCAGTACGATGGTGCTCAACCACGACTACGACCTGCCTCACGGGGATCTGTATCATCCCCAGTCCCAGAACGCCGCCATACAGTGGATGCGACAATCCCACGTCCTCCTCTACAGCACCCGTCACGTCGACACTCGGACCAATCTGCCCCTCCACACACGCCTATCTCCGCAACTTCGCCATCACCTGCAACTCCCAATGATTCCAATCAACCGTTTCCGCGCGTTGTTTCTAGAACAGGCGCGCTTACACCGCCTCATATACGACAAGCAGCAGCACAGGCAATCGCACCGGTTCAAGCATTGTTCGAACAGGCGTGGAACACCAATGTTCATATGGTGCACCAACAGTTGACGCGTATCTATCAGGATACAGATGCTCGGCACAGATCAGAAATTTCAGCAGCGGACACCACCAATGCAAGACTGAGGAGGGAAAGGGATGAGGCGAGAAGCGTCGCCAACAGACTCAGCGTGGAACTCGAAGGATGCAAAGCTCAGTTCCTGAACGCGAGCGAGCATATCAGGTCCCTGGAAAGCGAAATAAACCGGTTGCGGCGTCCACAGCAGGTCGAAGTCAAGCCTTCCGTCAAACGTGAACGGGAAGAGCCTCCAACCCCGAATTCAAGTCATTCCGATGAATCACGCCGCCACGCCAGTGAACAGCAGGGCATGCGGGTTATCCGACTATCCCCCCATCAGGATCCCTATACAAACAGCAAACCTCTTGCACAGGCAACGGATTCTCCGTACAATCAGCCATCCTCTCCCTTTGTCCATCCATCATCTTCGCCTAGGAACCAACCAACCTCATCTCCGTCTCTCAGACATCCGCATCCCCCGAGGCGGA
Source organism: Flammulina velutipes (assembly GCA_011800155.1). Lineage (NCBI taxonomy): Eukaryota > Fungi > Basidiomycota > Agaricomycetes > Agaricales > Physalacriaceae > Flammulina > Flammulina velutipes. Next base: position 2,383,383 of record CM022373.1, on the reverse strand, counting down.
GACCAAATGAACGTGGCATGGCTCCTGGACTCTCTCGTCAAGACTCCACATCTTCGTCGACGTCCTCTCGACGTATGGAAGTCGAGACAACTTCGACGCCAGCTCGGCCTTCATCTACCAAACCACGTTCTCCCCCTTCTCATAACCAGACTCGTGCACCCTCAAGGACTGCCGCTCCCTCCGACCATCCCGTAGGCGCTCTATCTCCGCCTCCTTCTACTTTGGGTCCTCAACCAAAGCTTGAGCCCCAGCCGCAACACTCCCTACCTCGTTTTGCTACTCTGGATCTTCCTGCCATCAACACTAAAGCTGAGCCAGACACAGTACGGCCTTACAAACGTAGTCGGACGACGTATGAGGGTGAAGGTGTTTCCACTTTATCTTCTTCGTCAAAAGTGACGAAGACAACCTACCAGGACACGCCCGGGGCCAGCAGTCGTGAGCAATCAGTGAAAGTCGAACGTGCACCCTCTCGACCTCCGTCTGTCGCTCCTATGGTGGTAGATGAGGTCCATGAGGATGGAGAGGTCAGTGCGAGCGGGGACAGCGACAAGGAACAACGACCTCCTCTTCAGTCAGCTTATCGATTCGCGTCTCCCACTATTGCTCCTTCCCCACGTCAGGATCCTGCTCCTACCGTCCTTCGCATGCAGGCGCGAGCACAGACACCTCGGGAACGGGAACGCGAGCGGGAACCATTCAGGACTAGTTCCTTATCCAATTCTACGACACCGAAATCGAATGTCTCGACGCCCGGTCCGAGTCATGCTGTCCCAAAAGCTGAAGTGGCGCCTATTAAGAAGGGGCTGGGCATCAAGCACATGCAATTGCTGTACGAGACACGGAATCAGGAGCTGGTGTGTAAGATGTGTATGAAGATGATTCCACGGACGCCCCCAGTGAAGTTTCCTGTCACGGCGCCGTGGTTGGAACTTCTGAAGCACTGCGAGGATCAGCATCCGGCGGATTGTCAGGATATCGAACGACTTGGGACGGGTTCGTTAGCGGAGATGAGTGTCCGTCAGCGTAAGGCTGGGATTCCTCCTTCGAAGAAGTGATATCTCCATTTATTTTCTCTCTTTTGGTCTTTCCTTTTGTTTTCGATCATGCACATCTGTATTCATTCTCGTTTTGTTGTATCTCTAGCCGCACTTCGTCGTTGTCGTATAGCTGTCTGTACGGACCCACATTGCTTGGTAGAGCCTTATTTATCCTGCTATGTAACGTATTGTAGTAACACAACCTAAATGTACTATCAACTTGAAAATACTAGAGTCATAGTACTTCCATCCTAGGCAGTTCAGAGTTTCGCACTCTTCTCCGCGCCAAATACTATCTTACTGTCAGCCTTCGATCTTTGAGTTTGGCCGACCCCGCCTTGATTCTGAATTCGAACAACATCATCGATAGCCGCCCGCATACCTGTTTCTGAGGACCATCGATTAAAGACTTCCGCGTCTAATTGAGCTTCGGATTGATTAGTAGCATGGGACCATAGCGCTTGTTCGAGCAGGAACAATGAGGATACGACATATCCCATCAGGATCACGGCTGGACGGGGCATGAGTGAATGCGTTGTTTGATACGCGGAATGAAGGTGTCCCAAGGCATTTCGTAGGACATTCAACGACTGAGTGACTTCAGTGTAATCGGAAGGGCACGACGAAATGATATTTTCGCCCCACTATAGATAAGTTCAACTGTATTCGGAGAGAATACAATGATAATGAAACTCACAGAGATGAAGGTTCCCAGGATGGACCTGTCTTTGAAGACACGAATGACGTCCAAGGAAAGGACGGTCACAGTGCCTTCCCATATCCTGTTGTGGAGTTAAGTAGCGTGGCCAAAGGAAGGGGAACACAAATGTACTTCTCAACCAAGCAATCCCTCAACAAACGGCCTATCTGCGTTTCTTCCATGTATCCCTGACCACCTATAGAGGCCATCGCTTCTTCAATCGCGCCGGACGTCTTCTCGGCCGCAAACGCTTTCACCATCGGGGTCAAAACCCTCAGCCTTGCAGCCTCCTCCCGCGTAGCCGTCCCGCACTCGCTTTTTCCTAGCAACACGACGGTACCAAACACCAAATGGGCGAGAGCCCTGTACGTCAAGTTGACTGAGGCTAGCTGGGCAACGTGGAGAGGTGTGTCACGAAGAAGCTGCTTGCCACCGTTGATGGTACGGAAGTTGGCGTATGCCGTGGCGATGGCAAGAGCCCGACGCAAGTAGCCAACTGAGCCGACAGCCGACCATACACGGGTTATGTTGAGGACTGGGGATATGTTCTTGATACCTTGGTTGAATTCGCCGATGAGGTAGGCCTCAGTGTCTTCCAGAGATAGCTCCGCCGTAGGTACTGCGTGGGTTCCGATCTTATTCTTGAGGCGATGGACGAATATCTTGTTGCTGTTGGCATGTGGCGTGGGATCAGTAGGTTGGCGCAACAGAGGGGTGCGAAGGGGAACTAGGAAGAGAGATAGTCCCCGAGATCCGGCATCAAGAGTGCCTGTCCGCGCCAAAGCGATCGCTATGTCACTTTCGGTCGCGCTAGAGAACCATTTGAATCCGTTCAGTGAGTATTGGGGACCAAGTGTATGGGTTTTCCCAGCGGATTTGGCCGCAGTCTCTGTCAGTGATACATCGGAGCCCCCAGGTCGCTGTAAAGGTTCCAATAAATCCCAAGTTACAGGCCATGAAGATTCGCCGGAGCTTACCTCTGTCATCCATTGTCCTGAAACGAAGGCGTACGAGGTATCCCGACTGAGAGGGTACTTTAACCCAGGACGTTTCAATATGGGAGAAGTCAATGGTCACCTTATCAACCTCGGAAAGATGTGGTCTTTCATGCCCTGAGTGCCACTAAGCTCGATGACTCTAGCGGCACCATCAGTCATACTCAAAGGGCACAGAACCTACATGATCTGTCGTTCAGTACATTCATAGAGATAAACGCAAGTCAATTCAACTGACCATATGAGAATCTCCACAGATCATTGCCAGTTTGGTAAAGCCATAGATTCGACTGTATTCACCATACTTGCGCTCGTAGAAAATGGCTGGAATGCCTTCTTTCTGACAGACAGATTTGATGAGGCGGAAACCTTCACTGGACCGGAGGTCATCGATACGATGCCCCCATTGGTTATATTGGACAAAGGTTGGCGGTGCCACACGCGCCCCAAGGTCGCGGATACCTATATCACGTTAGAAATTAGCCATATGGTATAGAGACGGATACGAACTCGAAGATACATCGTTTCCGAATCTCACGAGGTCAGACCCGACATCTGTCAGAACGCTGAAAGGTTTTCAGATGTTGCATTAAACCGTTGGGAGATGCACAGACGTAGCCGGTACCAGCCTCTTCAGTAGCGCTGGTAGCACTGGGTCAGAGAGGAATGGATGTCCTTCATCCAAGATGGGCTACCAGGCTTCATCGTCAGTAGTTATTAAAGGAGAAAGAGAGAGAATCCAAGTACGAATTGCAATCCTTCGTCGATGCGCATTCTGAATTTGATAGTACGTGTTGATTAGTGACGGTTACACGTTAAGTAGTAGGAGACTAAGAGAGAACCGGCATTGTCATGTCTTCAATAACCGACCGGGTAAAGCAACAATGCCAAAAGCCATCAAATTCCCACACTATTCATGTGGCGCGAGTAAATATTGAGCATTGCGCTGGGAGTACTGTTTTGCATACATTGAAGAACACCCAAGATGCTCAGCTATTCGTATGAGTCAATCTTCCAACCAGATTTCTAAACATTGCAGCTGAAACATTTTTTCAGTACGTGATATATTTGGCATAATTCAAAGAAAACACGCCAAGTCCAAAGCTTGGTCTGAGTCTCATGATGAATGGCACAGTATCATATGCCAGTCGTAAAGACTCTCGCGGGCCGTAGCGGGGAGAATCTACCATGACGGCAACGAAACCTATACTCGTAGCACCACTTGACTACCGTATTAAAACTTTGTGGATATTACAAGGAATCCTGGGTGTCGTGGAACGTGGTGATCCATAACTGCATATTGGACATCAATATACAGTTGCCTACACTCTGTAAGGCCTAGGACAAACTGATTCCCCTCGTGTACAAATGTACTCGCCAATTCGTCATAAATGGTAAGAATCCGTGATCTTCCCGCGCCACAGTCCACTATTGGGCAAATGTCATAAACCAGCTTGGGGATATGTATACAGTATTTATCGTATAGTTAGAGTTGACAAAGTCAAATAATTGAATTGAATAAGTACGCTAGCCATCTCTATTATGGCGTGACCACGAGTTGATAAGTTTCGAAGTATGTGGCGCTGAGAGTTCTAGTCCTAGAAAATCTTGTATTGAGAAGCTCCCCAAAATAACATACAAGGGTTTACATTCTCTCAGCTCTCGTCCTGCTATAAATGTTGAGTATTGCAATTGTGGCTTAACGCGTTGACTGTTACATAGTAATGTTTTCGGCTAATGACATTTCTACCGGTACCACGGTCCAAATCGACAGATAGCAGCTGCTCTGGCCCCGGTAGTTGAAAAATATTACCGTCGGAAGCACGCACCCTCGTCGTTTCTCCGATGTCGTTGGCAGATAGGGCAGAAAAGCGGAGACGCCGGGTTGCAGAGTGTCATTTCTGTGTTCATCATGAACGCATATGCGTGTGCAGTGGAATCCAGGTCCATACTATCTTTCAACTGGAAACTAGCATGGGCGTCGATACGTCGGCTCGGAGCTCTTAAGAAGTCAAGTTGGCTCATCATAAGTATTCCCACGCTCGTCTCTCATCAAATTGATCCTCGAAGCTTTCTGACTTGTTTCTGACATCGGTCAATCAAAGTCAGCGCACCCAATCATGCGGTAGCAAGAGGTCGCAAGCTCAAACACGGCACTCAAAGCCCGACGTACGTGGGATGCTAACGAGAAAGAAGTATCGTCGGTGCATACAATTACCACACCGATGCAAGAAGAATGATAGCAACGGGGTTAATCGTTCTTTGTCCGATGCGACGGCCTAGAATTTTCAGCGTGGCTTGATATACACAATTCCTCCTACAATATCAATGCTCCATTGAGCGCGATGGGCGCCGGCGCAGTTCGGCGGATAGCAAACTGCGGAATACCCAGACAGTTGTCACCTAAGAGATTTGCCATTGAGCCAGCGTAGATTGAGGGAGAGTAAAGATAAGGACACGAGGTCTATCCGGTCCAGAGGCTAGCAGGTGCTTCGTTACCCTAGACGAGCTCATGAGTGTTCTATGAATCAGAACGGGGGAGCGGAAACGAAGACATAGCTTCCCGGTCCCAGGCCACCAAAAGCAGACAAAGATAGTACAAAGAAACTTCTCGTTCTCGAGATCATTGCTTGACGCTCAGTAGAAACACTCGAACGGCAACCCTTGCGGCCGCCACGACTCGAGCATCCTCTCGCCTCATAAGATATGAGAAAGAAACTGAACAGCAAGAGTTGTGGCGTCCGAAGAGAGTACCGTTGAAGGGCAACTTGACCGTGGCGCTAACAAATGAACGAGGACATAGAGGTGAGAGGAAGAGGAATGTGGGATCAAATACTAGTTGCTCTTTGCCTTTTATCTTGTTTTCAATACATTAGATTGGCCTGCATCACGCGAAGGAGCGTGATTATGTCGAGGGATTGACATTTAGACCCTTCAGGCACCTTCGGACCGCACCGAAGTCGACGTCACTTCCAAACGCGTCTTGAACGCGTCATGTTTGGGAGTATGGATGAGCTCACACAAGTGGCGTAGCGCAATATAAAAGAAAAGGGGAGACAGAGACACTTCATAACCTTACAATGTCATCTATCGGAAACAAAATCAAGTCCGTACTTCTATTTCGCTACACAGACAATGAAACTGACGTTATAACAGAGGCGCAGTCCAGACAGTCCACGGTAGGTGGGAAAGGAGTTAGAAACGACATCAGTCGTACTCATAGTCGCTAGGTGTTGGTGAAAACATCCGGGGCACGACCTTGGGCGCTGTCGATACGATAACTCACGAAAGTGATAACAAGAATGATCAAATTGCCGAGAGTGGGCGCTCGGAAGTACGCAAAGGAATGGCAAACATGCAATATGGCGGAGGAAACACTACGGCCGCTCGCACACACGGCGGGATCCATTCTACCCAGGCTGAGCAACACATGCCCGCAGGTCGAACGATGCATCATGGTTAGGAATTTCCTCTGGTAACATTTATTTATCTAACGAAACTTCCAGAGGGTTACGAGACGCATCCCATCGGTGCCGACGCCACAGTTGGGTCTGGACAAGCGTATGGGTTCGCTCCGGCGCCGGAAGTCCACAGTGACCATCCAGGTCACCATAGAGAAGATGCTATGTCGAACGATCCCACTGCAGTGCGAGTGGGACATCAACCGGAGTTTCAGCAACAGCAAGGGAATCCACAGCCAGACCAGCAATTTGGACAGCAACCGACGGGATACAACCAACCGTCACGCAACGTTTACGAACCAGAACCAATCTGAATGACTTGGAATAAATACAAAGTGTACAGGTGTACGATAGTTCAAGCTGAAGCTTTTTGAAGAATGAATGGACTTCGATGATCATTGTCAGTATGCGCGTGTGATCTCTGACCCTGCTTTTCGACCACTTGGCTCGTCGTGTGTGTATTACTTATGCACGGCTCTTTTACTACCAGGACCACTACAGCATAAACTCCCCATGTTTGAATACACGATTATGGTCATTTTTGACAGGCGCCTGGTATTCAGACGTCTTCCTGTAGTCTCATAATCATATGCATATCCCTTTTATGTTTACTAGTAATCCTAATGCGTTGATGTTCACATCCCGCCACCAACCATGCGACGCAATAGTCAGTTGATGACCTCGCACAAGGTTAGATTCTTATTCAACCCCGTTTTAAGCATTTAACGGGACCATCGCGAAGTCATACCACAACGGTCCAACATGCGCCTGTATTTCTCCCTCTTAGTACACACTCTGTGGGCTGCCTTCGTCGTCAAACCTTCCACTGCGACTCTGAAGGATGTCTTCGCCCACTACATGGTTCGTCTTTCTCCAACAACGAAAACCATCTCATCCCATCTATTCACAGATCAGCACGATGTCCGCTGAACAAGCCATCGTCGACGTCCAGCAAGCCAAAGCCATCAACATCGACGCCTTCGCACTAAACGTGCAGAACACCGTAGACCCCTGGGCGGTCGACTCCATCAGATTCATCTTCGACGCAGCGACGAACAACGACTTCAAGTTGTTCTTCTCCTTCGATATGGCCGCGCGCTCCGAGGTGTCGTACTTCCTGGACACATTCGTCCGCTACTCGACTTCGCCTGCATACTACCGCCACAACAACCTCCCAGTCATCAGCACGTTTTATGGCGCTAGACTGACCTTCGGAAGCCCCACACCAAACGAGGGATGGCAGAGGCAGTTGAAGGATGCGTTGAGGGCGAGAGGTATCGAGGTGTACTTCCTTCCGGCCTTCTCTGATGCTCCGAACGGGCCTACGAATTTCTTCTCAACCTATCCGGTAGGCGTAGTCTTCTGGTTTCGTCTTCCAGCCGCTGAATTGATCCTAGGTGGTAGATGGTGTCTTTAGGTAGGTCAATCAAGGTATTGAGGTGTACAAAGTTGGTCACTAACCAAAGTTGTTAGTTGGGATAGTGCATGGCCATACGAAGATGAAGGGAACGTGAACGTGTCGTCGACAGCCGATAAGTCGTACTTGAGCGAAGCACGAAATGCGGGCAAGACGTTTATGATGGGTCTGCCTGATTGTCAAGTTATCCGCGCTGCTTCCTGACGACCTCCTGCGCAGGTATATCGCCGTTACAGTTCAAGCATATTGATGGTGGCCAGAATTGGTATAGGAAAGGCGAGCTCAGTACGTCGCATCACCCATTTCTGCGCATCGCTTCGAATTATCGAGTTCTTTAGACATGGCTCTCCGGATTGGTCAAATCCTGGACATCGCCCCAGATTTCGTTGAGATCATCACCTGGAACGATGTGAGTTGTTTTCCTCCTACAGTCGTATGAACGCTTACAGATACGTTCAAGGCGGGTGAATCCCACAATATAGGCAATTGCTGGCCGGAAAGTATATCAGGATCACCTATACCGGGATATACAGACGGGTATGACCACTCAGGCTGGCAGAAGCTGATACCTCCCATGATATCTGCGTTCAAATCCGGTGTTAGAGATATCACAGCTGTGACTCCATTGGAGGGCAGAGTGAGTGGGGCCTTCTGGTATCGGCCGTTATTGGTGTCGAAGGCGACTTGTCCTGGTGATCCCTTAGGAAAACCACGTGGGGCCGCCAATGCAGAGGATAGCGTGAACATCGCGCTATTTATGGCGGAGGCCGGAAATGTTGTCACTGTCTCAAGCGGTGGAGGTCGGATCGCATCCTATAGCGCTGCGAAAGGGCTCAACTCGTTCTTCGTCCCCGGTTTGAAGGCTGGAAGGGTGGGGTTAGAAGTTACGTCGAGCAGTGGGACCTTGGTTGCGTCGGCATCTTCCATCGTTGACGTGGTTGAGGACACGAACGGAATCTGTAATTTCAACTATCAAGTAGTCGCAGTAGCCGCATAGATAGCGCCCGAATGAAGACAAAAAGATCCTAAATTACATTTGAATATCAATAAACACAATAACTTAGCGCATAGAAAGTAAGCTTGTGTTAGGCTCGTATTGTAGGCTTCGTTTCCTCGAGGGTTTTGCGAGCCCATTCTTCTATCTCTTCATCAGGAAGCTGTGTCCATCCTTGTAGCATCTGTAGAACAATTAGTTTATACGATTTTTTGAGGCAACAGTCAAGCACTTGCCGAGTTAAAATCTTTCAACAGTTTTGAGGCTTTCGCGTTGTTTCGTTCTTCCTCCCCCGTGACTTGTTCAATTTCCTGTAGAAGCAATTCGTTGTCATGTTCCAGCTACTATCATCAACGCGCGCGCATTATGTATGGGAAGTGGATAGACGAACGGTTGATAGCGTTGCCTTCAGACGACGCGTCTCTTCTTCAAGCTGTGGCACGGTTCGGGCACATATCACAGCGTGCGGTTCCAGTTCATCTCGCCATATGTCTTTCCGAGTTTCGTCCTGGGCTTTACGCGCCTTTGCTTCTGTAATGACTCGGTGGAGAATGTTGATGTTATCCTTGACGTTGTATTCACCGAACAAGACGTCTAGTTCGCGCTGGTTTATCGCATCAGTGTGGTTCGATATTGGGTATAGTTGTCTTACCATACAGGCGGACTCAATGTAGCCCGATATCTGTGTGTATACCGCCATGGCGCTGTCATTCTCGCTCGTCCAAAGAGGAAAGCATTCTGTGAAATCTTGGTATCTGGACCGGTAAGAGACAATTCTTGGTCAGCGCGCGAGAGACATACGACCACTTGTGCGCCGAGCGTTGCATGGCGAGCCTAAGAGCAGAATTAAAGTAGTCCCATCGTTTAGTGCCGGCGTTGGAGGACATGATGGTTGAAGATCAAGTCACGTTTGCCCCTACCAGGCCTAACGTCGACCACCATCACCTCGTTGACTCTCTTCGCGATGAACGGGTTTCCGAAGGCGCCGTCCGTTACATTTAATAAAGGACCTCGTCTACGACCGTCATGACACGCTCAACACGTCGGGGATGCATTCAAAGTGCAAGGACACGCTATCTCGTCTTGACGATGCTATCCGAATTACAACATGGGCCATTGATAGCTCACTGATTAGGTTCGTGTGCGTTTCTAATGAGATACATTGTTAACGATAAACCAACAGATGGCGACGGATTCTTGCTTACTGGGCTCGATTACGGTCCCCCATACCTTGGATCTCGAGTTTGTTGTGCTTCCTCACCCACGAAGCTCTTCGTTACCTGTTATTATCTTAGGAGACGTATTGCTCAGCAACGCTCTGAGCCACTGGCATCCTCTCCCTGGCAATGAGAGGACTTGCGCCGTGGTCCGATCCGAGCTTACCACTGAGCTTCGTGAAGTGGTCAGAGCGTTGTCGCTCCATGCCCCGTCCAGCGTCGAAGTACTCCGGCTGACATCGCGTTCTCGTAATGCCACTTTGCTGCCCCCAACCCCCGAACGATGCAATTATTTTCGGCCTGATTTACGGAGATACATTTGGTCGCGCATTTCTCACAACCACCACCACCACCACCACCACAAACTCCTGAGCTCCATGACGAAATCCGCCGGGAGTCGTTTCGTTCCTGGATGCCGATGTTAGCTGCCATCCCTACTGCAAGCTGGCGCCTCGCCATCATGAAATCAATACGCAAATCCCGAACTCAGACCCATCAAATCGTGTACACAGCGAACGGTTTCTTACGCTCATTATCCACGGTGGAACGAGTGTGTACGTGGGCTACATATCTATTCAAGGCTATCGTGCTAAACACCATGATAAGTTGTCCAACTCCACCTTAGCTCTACATTTTCGACTCCGTTGTGTATACAAAAGTGCGTATCTACTTAAACCAGTAAGTATCTCGACAATTCTCTAATAGCTTCAATTCTTCTTCCTTCCTGACCTCCGAACCTGGGGCATACTCTCTGTCGCCCCGCCTTCCTCAGATGTCTTTCCCCCTTGATATCTATTCTGAGGTTCCTCATTTCCTGGAGGCGTCCTTTCCTCTGTTCTTGTTTCCTTCTCCTTCTCCTCTTTTGCCTCCTTCTCTTTTGCCTTCTCTTCCCTCGTCTTCTCTTTCTCTTTATCCTCATTCGCATTGTCCGCCAAGTTCGATGTGCCTTCCCCTCCTTCCAACAGACAAAATTCGGTGGGAAGTTTCAGGAAAATGTCAGGGAACACGGCACTGAGTGGCCCAATAGCACTGACACCTTCGAGAAATTTCCCAAGTTCATCTCGCACATATGCTGTGTGGCGCTGCATCACGGCCAACTTTCGGAAAAATTCTACGCGTTTGGCTTTCGTGCATTGACTCTTTGTAAAGATTTTCTCGCAGCTCCTGTCAATAGCGCAGGACAAGAACTCCCATTTCGGGCTGTTGATGACCATGCGGCGTCGTGGGATGTGAATGTAGAAGACAACACCCTCCTTGTCGTATGTGAGGCCGACGAGGAAGAACCAGTCCGGTAGACCGTCTAATGTCTCCCCGGCCTTCCTTGCCTTCTCCACTGATTTCTCGTGGAAGATGGCAAAAAGCATCAAGCCTGGATGGAAAGCCGCTGCAAGTTGAACGTCGACCTCTACGCTTGCCTTGATTTTGGCCTCAGCCGCATTAATGATGGGGCTATATAGGTCCCTCAGTGTCTTGATGTGGAAGATTGTTGATATGTCAGGTCGGGGGAAAGACGCTCCCACTTGGAGGGTCATTGCCTGTGGAAGGCTTTGGTTTCTGTACAAACATGGTCAGTTGCACTGATACCGGCTACGATTGAGGACACTAACGCTTTGGTTATACATTTGTTATGTTCAAATAACCCGTGCAGAGCGGATCCGTAAAATCGTTCAATGAGCATCTCTGACTTGACAGACTCCAATGGCCCAACACTCAGAATATTCATGAACGTCGCTTCGGCAGAACGGGGATCGTCGTTGGTACACCTGAACAATGATGTATGCCCGTGTGGGTAGGGAGTTTGGTCAATCGGCAATTCTTTCTTGAGCAGATTCTTGGGCAAGCGTTCAAGCATTGCTACCAGTGCCGGCTTCAGAAAATCAAATATCCCATCCGTATCCGTGGTCTACAATCAAAACCCCTCAGATTCAAAAATATGATGTCAAGGTAGAGAATTATCTACTCACAGGCGGGTCCACCCACCACTCGTCGGGAATTCCAAGCAGATGCTTTCCATTCAAACCCTCTAAGAAAATTTGCACTCTTTGGAACAAATTCTCATCAGAATAATTTAAATCTTGTTCGACGTCCTAAGTTACGGTAGGTGAGCTGACTTTGAATCGGATAAGTACATAATATTCTCACCGATACTGTTAGATCAACCAATGTCGTTATTGAACGGTGAAAAACCCAGTGATACTCTGTAAGGGTCTTTCGCGTGAATGAGCTAAGAAGATTATTGTGTAAGTAAGTAGGTGGCTAGCGTAGCAAGCTTTATACCTTGCGGATGCCGTTCTATTCGAATTGGCACTTGCATTCGAACTGGCATTCGAATTGGCACCCTTCGAACCGTCCTTGGATGCATTGTCAGCCTTTGATCTGGAGAACGTTGAACGATTCATGAACAAGTTCCAGTATAATGACGACTCACATCTTTTTCAGCTCAGCAGGTGGCAAGCCACGGTCAGAAAGATATTTGATGACATCTACGTAGGCAATCTGGTTCTTTAGCAACCTGGATTTGGTTGGTGGTTGAGATTGGGTAGGAACAGGTAGTGTATCCATGTATGAAGACTCGTAAAGTTGGGGGTAGTATGAAACGTAGCTGCGTAGAACTTGCCCTTTTATAGAGTAACGTCTCTCAATGGCCATCCGCATTTGCGTGAAGGAACTATAGACGGGGTGCTTGTGATTGGAGCAATCACAGCACCGAGGTCGCACAACACCGGAGAAGTAGGAAGCGGAGCCGCTGTATCCAGAGCCGCTAAGAATGCCCAACTGGGATGCCTTGTACTGACCAAAATTCTCTATGTTGACGGGACGGTTACGATGCCGGTGTTGGATCTTATACTTGAGGGCGGAGCCGTCACATAGAAAGAACCACTGCAATCAACGGAGTGCCTTTTAGCAGCAACTTTCTTGTTTATGGCACGGTTACGGAGTAGGTGTTGGATCTTACCCTTCAGAGAAGGGCGGCACTTGGTGACGGAGCTTTCACGTATCGAGAACCGCTACGGCCAGTGGAGTGCCTTTTAATGAACAAAGCCCTCCTTGTTAACGGAACGGTTACGGAGTATGTGTTAGATCTTACCGTTCAGAGAAGGGTGGTACTTTAAGTTGGTGATGGAGTGTTCGCGCATCGAGAACCGTTACGGCCAGCGGACTGTGAACAAAAGCTCACGGTCACGGCGTTGATGTTGTATCTTACCGTTTAAAATAAGACCGGAGCCTGAGGGGCGGAGATCCAATGCATCGAGAACCGCTACCAGCCACGACCAACAGAAAGTCTTACACAGAACAATATCCTGGTAAAGTTCTCCGTGTTGACTGAACGTCAGGGGTGGGAACAGGAGGTAGAAGGCCGGAGATAGAGGCATGGATGTTACAAGAAATGGACGTCGGAGTGTCTGACTGAAGACAAAGACGTCGTGTTGCCGCTTTTACCTTTCGGTGAGTGTATCACAACACTTGCCGCTAAGGGCGGAAGCTGAAACACACTAAGGCCGGCGCTTGATGAGTGGAAACACAAATACCCTGAGCATTGAGTGTACTTCTAATTTGCCGACAAGGTATGTTGATGAGCGGAGCCGCCTGTGTGGCGTATAGCGTGGGAACATATTAGGTAATGCTGTTCGACTGCTCAACTTAAAAGGACTTTTGTACGACCTGAACGGAGACATTCAACGCGCCGGGCACTGAAGATGCATTCAAAGTGCAAAGATACACTATCTCGACTTCACGACGCCATCGTCTCATTGCGGGACCTCGATACCTCCTCACAACCTCGGTTCGTGTGTGTTCTCTATTGAGATACGTTGCTGACGACAAACGTGACTTGAAGATGGCAGTTCTACAACACGATTGAGGAAGCCAGCTGTGCAATTGAACTTCAAAATATTGGATCTACGTTGGATGTACTCCACTGCATGAAGGCAGAATGGCGAAATGAGCGTCTTGAACTTCCCAACGCATGGGCAGTGAGTCTCTTGTGTTCATTCAGTGTCACTAGCATTTAATATCGCTCAGCCTTTAGCTTCTCCCTTACAAACTCGGAATTCTTTCATCCCTGATCACAGCATTAGCCTCATGACTGCGCCCATTCGCTCGAAAATCGACGTATTAACGAATGATCGATTATTGGATCGCCACAATTCTATGTCTGTTCGACCTGACTTCTGTCTATCGAATTATCGGATTTCTAGACATACCCAGCAACCTATCAGTAGCATGTCTGTCAAACTTCAGCGTTCTCCTAAGGATCTGGTGGCGCCATGTTCTACAGTGGTCTCAGATCTCATGATGTACACGGGGAACGAAAGCGTAGCTGCTTACGCCATTTCTGGGCCTTTTACTGGCATCCCTGGGTGTTGGTTTACAAAGTACGTTGCCTCAGACCCAAAGGATATATAGCTTATCATTTGTTAGAGCAACGAATACCTATTTGCCGGACTTAATTACAGTGCCTCTTCCTATCCTAGATCTCGAATTTGTTGTACTCCCTCACCCACGAAGCTCGTCATCTCCTTCCAGCATCTCGCGAGATGCATTACTCAGCATTACCTTGACTCATCCCGCCCTTTTCCTGGCAATGAAAGGACCTTCCCCATGGGAGAAATCACTTCGCGCGCCTACCACGCTTCGTGACATGGTTAGAGCACTGTCTGGACACGCCCAGTCCAGTCTAGAGGTCCTAAGACTAACGTGGCGTTTTTGCCACGACAATGCCACCTCATCTCCTCCTCTTCTGAGGGAGGACATCGTCTTTGGGATGCTCTATGATTCCATGGAGGTTTGTCTAGTTGCTCATTTCTGGACCTCGGATTCCGATCTTGTCTCAGTCATCGTGGACACCCTTGACTTCCCTTCGGATATCGATCCAGATACTGTGGACTTTCCTGCGTGGTCGGAGAACAGAGTTCGCTTAATTCTTGCTCTCCTCACAATGCAGCGCCACACCTTCCGTCTGGCATCACTCTGGGATGATGTTCATTTCCCTGAGGACATTTCTCGCCTCTCGTCTCAGCTAGACACCATCATCATGGGGCCTGAACAGATGCCGTACAAGCAAGACAGCTTTGAGGCAAGCGAGGATTCAGACTATTCTGAAGACGAATACTCATCTATTGCGTGCAATGACCGTTGTAAAAACGCCGAGCCACTTTGCATACATCGCGAGGAGGAGAATAAGGCAATCACCAAGTCTTTTATGTTATCGGAACAACGAGTCGCAGTTGATGCCTGGAGGGCCAATACTGTTCCCCGCGGCATTGCGCAATATATTGCAGCGGGATATGACGACGTTGATGACGCAGCGCTCAGCCCCGACAATAATGTCGCGTCTTCTGACACCACCCTCAACGCACCGTACGTTACCTCAAACCTACTAGATATTACATTGACTCTGCCAGGTTTTGGATATTCTATGACTATCAAGAGCGAGATCCTTTAAGATACCAAGACGATCATCCTTCATTTTGGAGTGACACAATCAACTGCGTTGTCGACGATTTATTCTTTACTCTCGCAGTCCCAGAGTCATGGCTGGTATTCCCTCTTCTTCTGTTTACATGCATCATTGTTAATTCACGTCCAATCTAGTGTAATGAACTCGAAAAATCAGCTTCTTTGGACACTGACATCACCTCTATGGCCTACGCACTCAACCTCTTTTCGAAAAGCATGATGTCTTATGTCCACGACCGCATGGGCATTGGCTTCAAAGTAGAAATTGCCAACGCGGCCGACCTTGGTGGGAATACAAGTCCAAGCCCAATGCCAATGCTCACCATCAATGGACTGCCTTCAACTCACCCACAATCACTCAAATCGGCCCTTCTGGCATTATTTGCCTACTCGTGCCCTCTATCTTATGAGCGCCGCCTGATGGATGTTATGATACCGACGCTTTCCGGATTCTTCTATGTTCCTGGCTGCCGTGTGTCTCAGTACGTTCGTTGAAGCTACAATTAATCATGTCTGCTGAGTTTCAATTAGTTTGTTTCCTCAGACAAGCGATGCCATATTTGAAGACGTCCTTGAAAGTCGCGTAATCATCGAAGGTCTTCCAGAAATTCACTGGCCGTCGTTAATAGTTGCGATGCCGTGGGATGCCCGACCCCTCGCAGAGGGGTCCGCGTCGTTGACCAAATACCTTGAACGCTCACTTCATGTTCTTACGACACTTTATGAACAGACGCCAAACGCGAATCCAGCACTCCTTCCTCAGTGGTGTGTCCTCATTGGAATGGTGTATACGGCGAACGGCTTTCGCCTCTACGCACATTACCCATTATGGAATGAGGGCGAAGGTCGTTGGGACTACGTCTCCGTCCAGATATCTGAAATACATGATGGCAGCTTCTCCACGTCCTCCATCGTCTATTCGTTTTTGACTGCGCGCGCGCTGCTGTGTGTTCAGCGACATGCGCTTGAAGTACAGACGCAGCTTAATGGATGGATACGTGATTATGGACATGTATTAACAACGCTTAACGTATAGATACTGTATGCTAGATATGCTTTGAAATATAACCTCTTGCAATTGATCATATGTACCATTTATCGTAGAAGTAGCTTGGTGATCCCGGCTCGAAAACGTTCGTTGGTACTCATTTGTAAAATGTCGTCCAGTGCGATGAGAGCAGAGTGAAAGTGTCACCAGGTTCGGCAAGTACGGGCCTAATGCCGACGACTACCTCACCATTGACTTGCCATTGATATCGACCTCTACATGCATATAGCAGCGCATGGATGACCCTCTTCGCAATGAGGAAGCTGGCTTGCCACCCGAGCAGAGCCAGCGGCGGACGGCCCCGTCCTTTATATTCCTCATGCTCATTATCTTCCTCTTGACGAACAATAACGGTGACGAATTTCTCGCACGACACCAATACCAACACGCTCTGGAATCACTCGAATGGCAGTTGGCGAACTATACTTTGTGGATGAACGGCGCGGAAGCCAACTTTACACTGGTGCGTGTCAATATGTCCTCAGATGCGCATCAAGGAGTAACCAACGGCTTTAGGAAAGCAGAGACCCCCAATTAGAGACCGTTATCCACAATTTCCTTCCTGTCGACACAAGAATTGACCCCGCAAGCGCGTCGTACTACACCAACGTCACAGGATTCATGCGTGGCGAGACAACTTTCCATAATCTTACGGCGGCCAACGACTCGCTACCATGGAACGTTGCTGCTGCGCTATACACGCAGGATTTCAACATTTCAGATGTCTCTGAACGTATTGGCGAATGGAACTGGACCGCCACGAACAAGATTGCACTCAGTGCTGGCGACAAGAGGATCAACAGCTCGGAGCTGGCGCATATCAGTGTGAGTGTAAGCTTCCGGCTTGGGTCTAATTCCTCATTTCATTTCTAGGGCAGATTAGAACTAGCTGACGGGTGGACTGGCAAAGAACTCAACTTTGACTTTGAAGGCGTGCACTTTCTCAAGAACGGTTCGATTTACGGATTTGCAGAACCTTACAAGTACGTTTATTGCCTCCCTGGTGAAGCTATTCTAACCATTCACAAGTCGGCCCATAGATATTCGGTATCTTCCTGCTTTGGTGCCCAAAGAACACATGAACGAGACCGCCCGCTTCATCGAACCTCTGCTTACTGCCCGCGTAAAGAAGCTGAAAGCTGTCATCGACGCGGGAGTAATCGAGCAGGACAATTCTCTATTTGGTAGGCTTGTTCTCGATATCTCTCGCCTCATCTCATCTGTCTTCAGATGTTCGCCTGACGACCTGTCCATTCGCTGTCTTTGGCCAACTCGATCCCTCGCATGTGTCTGCAGAAAATATGCAAGCCCTTGAAGAAGAATTGCAGCACCCGACTGGGGCTCCTGTTGTGTCGGCCCCATTGCTCCTCATGTCCGGACTTTTGATCAGCAAGGACTGTGGTCTCATGCTAGAAATCAAGCATATCAAAGGATTGAGGTGTGTCTCTCGGCGGCGATATAATCTTTTGTCTCTCATCCTACTGCAGGGCGCCATCGTTCTTCCGAAAAGTTACAAGCTGTGAGTTTGCCAGTCTTTCTTGACGAACCATTCTAATTAGATTTTAGATGCGGGAAGCGCCAGCGTTATCTACTTTATCATCCTGTGGCTCTTATCCAGACAAATGGAGCGTAGTCGAACCCCCGCCGGTCTCTCCCGAGCGTCTCGATGGATGTTCTTCTCACAAGCAACGATAGATTCAGTCTGTTTCGCTGGCCACATCACTTTTGCCATCATCGCCGAAGGAAAACCCTCGATATCATTAACAGCTCCAGCCTTTCTGGCCTGCGCTGTCTTCGTTTATGAAGCTGTCAGTCATTCATATTTTATCTTCGACTGACATCTGACATTCGATTTCAAGCAATTTTCGATTCTCATTCATCAGATACAACTGCCCGAGGATCAAGTGTCCGCCCCGCCGGCTCCTGTTCCAACGCCATCTGACACTCTCCCAACGAGTACCGTTCCGCCTCCGCCTCCTGCTGCCACACCTCCCACTTTACCCGATTCACCGACATTTTGGGCATTTGCCGCTCACCATCTTAGGACAGATCCTGGTGCCAGGATGTGTATGCCTCAATCTTTGGCCCCCTTGAACACAAAGCTAACTTTTTGGCAGGGCTTACGATGTTCGCCTTCTTGGCCTTTATCGTTCGGGTTATACTGTCGCCTACTCTATCCTTCATGTTTGTGGCAGTTACATATTCGTCAATATGGCTACCACAGATCATACGGTCAATCCGCCGGGGTCGGTCTAGCGGACTTGCGAAAGAGTATGTTATTGGCAACACTGTGTGTAGGTTGTCCTTGGCTATGTGTAAGTTGTTCCCAAATCTTGAGAGGCCCCTGCTTATTGTCGTTCACAGATTTTCTGGTCTGTCCCTCGAATGTTCTTGAAGTCGAACCTCGATGTAGGTGACACTATGGATCGCATTGATCAATAGCTAACTTATCCCTTTAGCTTGGGCATACCCTCTTGCCGCTTTCGTGTGTTTCCAGGCGCTTATCGTTATCCTACAAGACGTCTTCGGTCCTGCTTTCTTTGTCCCCGCTAGAGTGAGTTATCAAGGTCTTGCATAATTATGATACTAATTCTATCAACAGTATGCTGCCGTCAAGTCCTATGACTACCATCCGCTCATACCTCTACCGGATCCCGAAGCGCCAGAACAAACATTGGGCGACTGTGCCATCTGCATGGACGCCATACATATCGATCCTACTCTAGTAAAAGGACGGAAGTCGATGGACCAGAAACATCTGCATGATGATGATTGGGACAACAAGAAACGATCTTCGAAAGGAGGCTTGTTCCATGCTGTCCAGGTGGGCGTCGGGAGTGCAGTTACGAGGAAGAGTTATAGCTTGGCGCCGTGCTCGCATTTATTCCATACCGAGTGTTTGGAGAAGTGGTTGGCTATCAAGGTGTGTTCTTTGATGGGTCGTGCGCCAGATATACTAATGGTTGCAAGAACATATGCCCTCAATGTCGAAGACCGCTGCCTCCGTTGTGAGGAACGTACAAGCTATGGTACATGATTGTTTGGACATTTGTATATCTACTATCTTATAATGCTCAATGGAGTCCTACTGCTAATACCGCTTGTCGCTCAATCGTTCTCCAAATAGGAAGGCGAAGTAAATGGACGACGAGTCAATTGTTTTCTTCAAGTCCCCATGGTTATCATGTCTGGTGATAGTACCAAGAGTTCATAATATGCTCGCTTTCCAATTCAATGACTTACGAGAGGAAGTCGCGTCGGCATCTGCCGATCTCGACTGATTTGAGGTGGCAGTGAAAGCTGGAATACACAGCGTTCTATGACTGGACGAGGCGGTGCGCTGATACATGCGCCTTCAAGACAAGTATAAAATGGCCTTCTCAGTCTGAGTCTGTTCTCTTTCTCATTTCCCATATTTCAAGGTGAAACATTAATATTATCCATCATGCCGTAAGCGCGCTCATAACGCCTGCCTCTTTACTATTTAGTGCTCTTTGCTTTTCTTCCTCCAACTGCATTGTATCAGCCTCACGAGTTAACCCGAAAGCGTATTCAAATGGATCAATTGGTATGTCGATGAACTCTTGGCGTGGCTGTGATGCTAAGACCTCCTAGTCTGCAGGCAAGTAATGCCCGATCTGCTCGAATTATGTTGACCGTCTGCCATCGCGTATAGAGGAAATCACTGGTACGTGGCCTTCGAATAGCCAGGCAACCTTGTAACATGTCCCTCTAGAATTCAAGGAAGCATTCTCCTTGTTCGACAAAGGTCTGTTACGAGACCTCTACCCCTACTACCAGTTCTAATTCAATCCCATCCAGACGGAGATGGCACAATAACCACAACGGAACTGGGCACCGTCATGCGCTCCCTCGGCCAGAACCCAACTGACGCTGAGCTACACGAGATGGTCAACGAAGTCGACTCGGACGGCAATGGGACCATCGACTTTCCCGAGTTCATCTCCATGATGTCCAAACGCGTCCACGACATGGACAGTGAAGATGAGATCAAGCAGGCCTTCAAGGTGTTTGACAAGGACGGGAGTGGATCCATCAGCGCCGTTGAGTTAAAGCAGGTTATGGCAGGTCTGGGTAAGTGATTTCAGCCGGCTGTGGGAATTGGACGTTTACAATTCCATCTACATGAAGGCGAACGCTTGACAGAGGCCGAGCTGGACGCGATGATCAAGGAGGCAGACGTCGATGGCAATGGAGAGATTGACTATCAAGGTAAGCTTCATCACAGTTCTCGGCCGCAATACACTAACCGCTACCTTTGCGCGCGGTAGAGTTTTACAAGGTATGCGTCCAATACTCTGTCTATCTATGCATTTTCCTGATCGTTTTAACAGATGATGCGTGGCGCACATTAAATTCCAGAACTCCATGTACAATTGTTCTTCCTATCGACAAATCGTAGTTGTTGATAAAGATCTGAACTCGTCAGCTGGCAGTGGTAGTTAATTATCGACGGTACTTCCTGGCACTTCTCGCCGTTGGCTAGCCCACAATCGTCTATAATCGCCGCAAGCGCAGCAATCCCTCGTCATCTCAAGGAACATGATGTCACTGATATGATAGATGCGCCACAGACGCACCGCAGCACGTCATGACTCATTGCTCGTATATAAGGTGCGTATCTCGTTCGGAAGGAACTCAACACACCATGTCCAGCTTCATCAACAAGATTAAATCTAAATTTTCCTCTTCTCCCTCCAGTCCCAACAATAAAGGGGAGGAGCAGCAATTCTCCATCCAGCCTCATCCTGCTGTTAGTCTTCACGAACCCTCTTCATGTTCATGATACTTACCTAGAGCTACAGAAAACCAATGATCCTGCCGACCTCCAACCCAATCATGGTGGTGGTGGTCTGAGGTCTGACCCTATTATGGGTGCTCATAACGCGAAAGGACCTCATATTCCTAGCGCGGAAATCCAGAACAATCTGCCCGCTGCCATGGTGCGTTTTATTACGCCTTTTAACGCCTCTGGAACTAATGGACGTGTTTTATAGGGCCACGACGAATACCAACAGCGAACGGCTGAGCTAAACGCGAAGCATTAATATGCACATATCCTGACGAACCGCTATGATCTACTACTCTATCATCCACCTACTTACGGTGCCTATACACCCGAATAATATGTTGTATCAATTTGTTTCTGCCACTTGGTCGTTCCTATCGTCTCCGTCTTCAAGAAATTAAAGCCACAACGCGGCACCGCGAATGAAGAGGATCCAAGAAATGTCACGTATTCAATTGCCATGGTAAAGATTATGGAGATATATCTGCCTGTAAAACCCATCCGTATTTATGTATCGACTGACGGAGCTGGACCTGAACCTCATGTGCATGCCGTTGAATGCAAAGTAGTACATAGGCAGCGGAACATGAATCGCGAATATAGGATTCGGAGAACTGGACGTCATATCTGTTGCACAGCTGGACAGAGATATAGTCCCAACGATCTTCGTCTTTGTTCCACAACGGATAATGTCCATAAACACGAAATCCTGTTGCTGCGTACACGATTCCAACAAGGACACACCATGGTGGGAGCACCGTCGGATTGGGGGTCTCGCTATAGAGTGTCGTGAGTATGCTCAACGACCGTTCAAAGTATTTCGTCAATGGCGCGGACCCGTCTTGCAGAGGTCGGGCATCCCAGGGCATAGCGACTATCAGCGACGGCCAGTGAGTTTCCGGAAGACCTTCAATAACGACGCGGCTTTCAAGGGCACCTTCGAACAATGCATTGTCGTCTGGCTGAGGGAATGAACTAATAATAGAGGTCAGCGAATGTGGTTACTCATCAACGGACGTACTGAGATACACGACATCCAGGCACATATAAGAATCCAGACAGAGCGGGCACCATAGCATCTATTAGGCGGCGCTCATAAGATAGAGAGCATGAATGGGCGAAAAAAGCCAGCATTGCCGAGCTGATCGATTGCGGATGATCTCGAGGAAGGTCGTTGAGAGAGAGAATTGGCTTTATGCGTACTGCACACTTATATACCACCGCCTTGAGCTTTTCGATTTTGACTATTGGGTCAAGGGTGTCACGCGCAAAGGTCAATAGGCTCTTGGTGAAGAGGTCGAGGGCGTATGTCATTGAGGTAATGCTAGTGCCCAAAGAAGCTGACTTTTCTGAATCGTTGCACTAGACTAACATTGATCACTCGACAATGTAGCACGAGTGAAAGACTTACCAGCCACGATTCGGGGACAGGGATAGCAGGAAACGGATTCCAGATGGAGTGTTTGAGAATATCATTCCAGTACGCGGGAAGGTCGTCCTCGTAGCACAAAGGGTCTTCGTCATAGAACTTCCAGAACCTAGCATAAAACTGAGTTAACATGACACTAACTGAGCTCGAGGCAACCTACGATTCACTCTCAAATGGCGTAGATTCCGAAGACTCTATAGTATCGACTGCATTCAGGTCAAGCTCTTGTCGGCCAATGTCCTCGTAGACCGGTGCTGGATCTTGAACAACTAACGTAGTATCTTGAAGCGACAATGAGGTCACATTGTGACCCCAAACTTCGATTGTGAGTGGCCGGCTTGATAACAGGAAAGTATTGATGTTTTCCTGTTTTTCCTCTTCAATGTCAGCGCAAACGCAGACCAAGCTGGCGCAATCCTCGCATCCTCTAGAGTCCGGAGGCCCGCTTGGCTGGTCGTCAATGTCACCACTATCGTGTACCGGTGATTCAACAGGAGGACAGCAGTCTTCAGGATGATCTGAAGCGTCACTTGGCTCGCTGGGAATGTTATCAGTGCTACATGTCTTTGAATTGGCAGAGGTATCTTCGGAGTCACTTGGCTCACTATAAACACTTTCAGTGCCACACATCTGCGAGGTCGATTCAGGCTCCATGATGATGGTGTCCAACTGGGACGAGAGGCGTGAAATGTCGGAAGGGAATCGAACGTCATCCCAGAGGGATGCCAGGCGAAACATGTGACGCTGCACTGTGAGGAGAGCAAGAACTAGGCGAACCCTGTTCTCAGACCACGCTGGAAAGTCCACGGTATCCGGATCGACGTCTGAAGGGAAGTCGAGGGTATCCACGACCACCGAAATGAGGTCTGTATCTGAGCCCCAGAAATGCGCGACGAGGTGAACCTTGCGCGAATCGTAAATCAGGCCGAAAATGATTGGGTCGTTCGGAAGCGGAGCCAATGAAGTGGCATCTTCATGGCGAAAATGCCATGTCAGCCGTAAAACCTGGAGGCTTGACTGAGCATGTAGTGACAACGCGTGGACCACATCACGAAGCGTGGTGGGAGGTTGAGATGATTCTGCCCATGGCGTAGGTCCCTTCATAGCCAGTAATATCGCGGAATGGGCCAGAGTAATGCTAAGCGACGCGTTTCGCAGAATATCGGCGGGAGATGAAGACCTTCGGGGGTGAGGGAGCACAGCGAACTCGAGGTCCAATCCCGGAGCCGGGGCTGCAAGCGAGGCCGGTAGGTAGGAATTTGTTGCTCTGGGTAAAAAAAAATCAGTCTATGAACCTTGTGCAGGACATATCAACATACCGTGTAAGCCAGCAGCCAGGGATACCAACGAAAGGGCCGGAGATAGTGTAATCCGCTACACTTTCTTGCCCCGTGTAGTACATCATGAGGTCTCCAACGACTGTTGAGCAAGGCGCTTGAAGCTGCCATGCAGTGAGGCCATTGTACCCGTCGCCTATGACCTGGGCATAAATAGTTGGAATTCGGTAGTTCGACAGACAGAAATCGGGTCGAATGGAAATATGATCATGGCGATCCACTAGTTGTTCATTCGTCAATGGGTGTAACTTCGACTGTATAGGCGCTGTCATGAAGCCAATGCTATAATCAGGAATGAAAGGGCAGAGAGTTTGTAACGGGGATACCGAAGGCTAATATATATTCAAACATTGACGGTGACAGGTCAAGAAAGCAAACTCACCACCCAAGCTGCAGGGACCTCAAGACGCTCCTTACGCCATTCTGCCTTCATGCAACGAAGCACATTCAAAATCGACTCGAAATCGCGTAACTCGACTGTAGAACTAGCTTCCTCCATCGTATCGTAGTACGACCACCTTTCAGTTCGTCGTCAACATTGAATCTGACCAGGCAAAAGAACACAAACCTAGGTGGAGATAATTCAGACTCAGAAAAAGGTCGTACCAAATGCTCCAGTTGCGACAGTATTTCTTTGCATCCTGAAGGCATAGACAAGACTTCGTTGTGGTATTGAGAGAGCCATAGTGAAATGAAATGGCCACGACGATGTCAGTGTCGTTGCTGGCAGGGAAGAAGAGGTCGTAATTGCCGCCCATTTGCCGTGCAACTTGAGAGAATTCCCACGGAGGGTCAAAGGCGAGGTTGTGCTATACGGTATTAGTATACGACGATCCTTTTTGTTCATTATACAATGACAACACTCAAAAACATCTGTATGGCAATGAATTGTTCTCATTTTGATTTTTGTGTACTTCGTCACAAAAATACGCCACATGAACATTGAAGAAAATAAATAAACAACAGGTTCGTTAGAAGAAGAAGAAGAAGAAGAAGAAGGGCATAAAAATTTAGATCAGCGCGAAAAGGAGTTGTTAGACATCTCGACTGAGTTGAGGCTGGCGTCCAGCTGGTTCATGATGTCTTTACCCATCTGCCGGCCAACCAGAACACCGGGATGTGCTATGTTGAAGACGATGAAGGCGATAACGACTACGGAACCATCAAATAGGTCTATAGAACCCATTAGTTTACCGATCAGAAATCCAGAGTAAGAAGGAACGACATACTGAAGTAAACCTCGTTCTTGATAATCTCACCCCTCCATCCATCGGCGAGCTCAAAAGTACGATAGACGGCACTAGAATATGTTCGGTATCCACAAGGATGACCAAAGGTAAACCAGACGTACCGGACGAAGAGGCACAACAGGTTGAGCACTAATGCCGAAATCATGATCTTGGTATTTTTCGACATGTGAGGTCCCTTCAGATTCGAGTGTTTGGGAGAGACCGGGATTCCCTTCATGTAGCGCCAGAAGAACTCCGTTGCAAGGGAAGTGTATATGAGGATGATGACTACGGCGAAAAGAAATCAGCTTCAGACGTGATGAGGACATCGACAGGACGTACCGAGCTGAAAAACAATACCGCCTAGCATAATGTTGCCGCCTAAATCGGCTGCTTCAAAGTCTCCAGCGCCAGCGGCGATGGCTCCTCCGGCAGCCTGAATGACGAGAGAGACTACGTCCTGATGAAGGCGTTAATACGTGGCGTTCAGAGTTGTAGCAGGAAGAAAGACTAACACATGAGACGAAAAACAAGGAATCTACGGAAATAGAGCGATTAATGGAAGGACTTCAAAGAGTACCATAAACTCACATTTTCGAGGACCAATCCTGCTGTACATCGGCCCCAAAATGCGGATGATGGCACCAAAGATGATAAAATTGGCAGCAAGGAGAGGGGTAGGACCAATAATCGTGCACACAATTCTATTGAACGCCGTGAGCATATTCGTTGATTTGTTTATATCAGAAAACTTACTGGATCATGTACGGGATGTAGGCGTCCGGGTTGAAGCTTGACCAGAGGCGTCCACTCCAACCAAGAATTTCCAAACATCCAGCAAGGAGGATAGTTGGAATGGTCCACCACATACGGAAGCGGATGGTCTGACCAAGATGTACGACTATAGAAGATAGATGAGGATACGATTATCCGTGATAGAAAGAAACACCTACGGGTGGCCAAACCGAAAACGATAACAAAGATGTAGCAGCCGACGCGATCGGGGACATATCCGTAGGACGTGTCCTCTGGGTTGATATCTGAGACTGACGAGTTTGACATAGTGACTAGAAGGAAATGTGGCGTCAATACTCGATCAAGAAAAGAGCAAACGAAACACACAATAGAAGAAGAAAGTCCTGTCGAAGAATAGAATGAAAAGAACAGAAGACGAGGATGAAGAAAGAAGTGATAGATCCCAGAGAAAATGTCATCGTATTTATACCCAACCAGATTGAGACTTGCTAATCTAAGTGTTAGAGGGTCGTGATCATCGCGAACTCTAGTCAATAATGCTGCGGACTTCATAGACAACAAGGTGTCAAACACCGCCCCAAGAGAGTGCCCTGGCGGGACTGTTTGCGTGAGCAATGTATTGTTATGGGTCCGTCGCGCCAGTGCAGTTCAACCCGACTCGAGCTGACCTAGGGACCCATGCTAAAAAAAATACAATGCACGAAGCCTAGTCTGGCCGTCCAGAGCACAAACTAGAAAGCGCGCACCCCTAGAAATCGCCAAAAGCATCCTCGTAGAGAGGAAAGTTCTCCCGTTTGAGCATACTGACAGCCTGCGGAGTCACAACGAAACGCGCTGCACTAAGCAATACGCAGCAGGCATTTGCAAGAACCCGACGTTGAGGGCATGTTGTGGACAAGTTTGTGTTTCATGAGGAACTGATCTAAACTCCGCTGTCAAGCGCCACATGTGTACTGAACAGAATTGAAAGCACGTTCGACTGTCACTCTACACTGGCTCTAGCTTGCAGTATGTCGTATTTTCAGTTAACTACTCTGAATTGAGTTTATAAGAACATTCTATGGATTCTCGCTGAATTATATGTTGCTTGTGGAACGTTGTGGACGCTTGTTGACTTTGTTTGATCTTGATCATTCGCCATCATGAGCTCGCATACTCTCAGTAACACTACGCTCTGTAGTCAGTCGCAGACCAAGTCTTCGAACTCGTCGATGTTATGGGCCCATCTACAGCGAAAGGATACCTCAAGTCTACCGAGCAAAGGGCTTCCTGTCCCGCCTCTCGCGCCGATCGACAAGACTAGTACCTCACTGCGCCTGCTCCTTCATGACACCCAGTCGCACTTTGAAACATTCTCGGATCGGGTGGACCAGCTCACAACATCAGTGGAAAACGCGAAGCGCGAGATTGTGCAGACCAAGAGTCTCTTTGAGAAGGAGCACGAGGAACTCGGGAATGAAGTGTATGCGCTAGGTACGTTTCTCTCTTCCACTATATGTCTGTTCTGATACAATATCCGATAGCCAATCGATGTCAGACCGAGATTCTCAAGGCAATGGGACAGCCTGCTCAGATGGATAAACTGGGTGAGGTACAGAGGGAGGTACACCTAAAATTGGATGGATTAGATAAACGCATGGATTCTATGCAAATGGTAGGCCCCCGTCCCAACGTCCTCTATCAGGCTGACCTATGATATTAGTTGTATCAAGCCAACTCTCAGACCCTTCAGTCACACTCGCAAGTCCTCCAAACACACTCGCAGGTTCTGCAAACCATCCAAGAACAACAAGGGACTATCCTTGCCGCTCTCATGCCTCTGCTTCCTCTCCTCCAAGCCGTACCCTTGCATGTCGATACCGCTCGAAACTCTGTGCAAGACAGCATATCCAAGACCTTTGCTGGCTTGGCTATCGCCAAAACGACTCCGACTGTGTCCTCTCGAAAGCGCACTATACACTCGAACTCGCCTCACGGTCACCCAGATACCGCACGAAAGCGCCAGCGTATCGACGAAAACACAGGTGAGAAGGCGCAGCCTTCATTGGATGACCAAGATAGTGTTGTGTCGTCGTCGCGAAAACATTCCTCCAAGCAGCCGACTACCTATGCCAAATACCCTTCTATCTCTGCTTCATCTAGCAAGCGAACTCCGTTAGCGACTCTAGCTCCCAAAACTCCTCGACGTCCTCTCGCTGACCTGACTTCGACCTTGCCTCGTAAAACGTCTGTCCATAATCGAACAACGCCATCCTTCCTCGCCCATACCCCAAACGTGAACCGCCTGGTTCAAAATACTCCTCGTCTCATCAACACTTCTTCGCCCATGCTCCCTCAGTCAAACTCTCGTGGCTCGATAAAGCACGATTCGACAATGACTACCACTGCTCGGAATCCAAGCGTCGCACATTTTACACCCAGAAACCATAGAGCACTGACGATGCATGCCACGCGTACTGGTAGCATCGCGATGCCCAGCCCGTTGTTTCCCATGCCACCCCCTTCACTGCGCCAAAGGAGATCGCCTTTTGTGAGTTCCTTCTGGTCTCGTGAGGTTCGGAACTGATATGGAGACTTTAGAGACAAGGACGACGTTTTATTCCATTAGATGACTCTGACGATTCGGATATTGATTCTAAGGAGGGTTAGACCAAGTTTGAGTGTTGTATGCTTCAATTTGATTCGGACTGAATTGCTATGTGGAATGACTGGAGACTTTCCCATGAGTTCGTACGTCCCAGCCAACTGTGAGAGCAACTGGTGGCTTGCTTTCAAGCGCCGCGTCCTGATGGTAATGCAAAACTAGCAGTGATGTTGATGTCACTTTTCCCTAGCTCTATGTCCCCTTCGGGGTGACCTACGTAAAACTTGGAACGATACAGAGAAGATTAGCATGGCCCCTGCACAAGGATGACACGCTTTTCCGGAGTGGTAGACCTACGGGTCTCAATATTTATTTTGTTCGTCCCATTGAATTCGAACTCATTGTTCCCCAAAGCAGATGGTTTTTGTTTGGCTGCCCGATCAGGAACAAGCAACGCGTCGGCCGCGTTTTTGATCGTGACTTGATCCAGTGCTACAACACAATGCTCTTGACCATGAACCACCACCAGAAGCGCTCCTCTACCCAGCGCATGACAGTAAAGCGCAATCCCTCTATGTGGATGCCTTTCCACCGTTCATTGCCTCATACGGTTACCAGGCCGCCGCCTATCGTCCCTTGCACTGTAGGCTTACCGCCAGAGCTTATGCAGATAATTTTTTGGTACGCTACCGCCCCACCCCAAGGTTACGAGACATCCCTACGGCAGACGGCATATGTTCCATTCCAGGACTCGGGATGGCACGATATCATGTACCAGGCTCGTCGCAGTCGCGAACGACGCGATGTATGGCAGGTGCGTTCTCTTGCTATCACTTGCTAGAGTGGCTAGATTAATTCTATTCCAGGTAAAGAGTACGCTTTCGCTTGTGTGTAGCTCGTGGTACGCCCTCGCTGTCGAGTTTCTATTGGAGGAAATAAAGATTGGTCCGCACCTCCCTCCGCCTGAAGCGTTGGCCCGGTATGGCCATTGGGTCCGACGCGTCGAGATACTCCCCAATCCTAACCCTGGTGTCCGACTGGTTGATGTTCTACGCTACTGTCCTCATCTTCAAGTCCTGTCCAAACCTTACGACGTGAATATGCAAGTGTCAGAACACTTCTGGAGCGGTCTCGACGAGCTACCAACGCTGCACTCCATGACCCGACTGGACTGGCTAGGAGACACGGCAGATATAGGCGCGCGGACAGCTTTTGCTGCTATTGTCCCTGCAGCACCCAACATCTATCACTTAAATTCGACCATGGGTCTACATTCCGATTTACTCAGCGTGGATCATTGTCTACAGAACCTTCGCACCCTGCGTCTTCCGGCCGCGTCTCTAGAGGGTTTCACCTTATTGCAAATCCCATCCTCGCCGTGGTTAACACACGTCGTGCTGAACAAGGCATTCTTGATCGCCATCTCCCAGATTCCTAGCGGAACCAGTTTCCCTCAGATTCAATGCATCGAGCTGCAGGATGGGAGCGAACTCAATGCTTTTACCCTCGCCGCCCTGCTACGCGTCTTTCCTCGATGCGCAGAGCTGGCATTCCCGCCTTGCCAACTGGCGGTGATGAACATTTCGGGCCATGGGTATGCGCAGATCAAGTGCATACGGCTGTACGCCAATCCATTTGTGGTGCTCAAGGATTTTACGGCGTGGATGCGGATGCATTATGGGAAGCTGCTGGAGTGTTTTCCGGCGGTGGAGGAGGTTGCGCTACATGGTGATTGGAGGTTTACGTTGCATCCAAAGGTCATGGATGCATTGAGGGAGGATTTGTGCCATCGGAGCTGTGCGTTGACGTTCAGGAAATGAACGTCGAGTGATTCAGGACATCTACGAGACCAACGCTATACGGATATTTAATTCTATCTAGTTTACTTATTATTCTTGCCTTATACATACCTGATACATACCAACCTTATACTAAATGATGATCTACGTTTACTTTGTTGAAGTGCTTTAGCCGTCGGCCGATCGAATCCAGGCCTTTCTTTGCCTTGGTCTCCGACACTAGCTCCTCTTCTCTCTCTCTCATGTCGCAGTCAACAATCTCAACGACCTTTACAGAGTCGCCTCCATCATCGCCTAGTGGATGGATTGACTCGTCTCCCCCATCATCACCTGGCGGAGAAGCCCCAGACATTAGCTTCGACCATCCCTATGCTGGCTCTCAGAAGCTCACACGTAAACCGAAAGACTACGACCGGGAAGCGCGTGGGTTCAGGAAACCTCGACCGCCTGGCGGTTTATTCAACGCTGGGCCACAGAAGCGCAGAAAGCTTAGCCATCCCTCCTCGAGTAGTGACATCGAGGAGGACCTTATGGTAGAGGCCCCGCCCCGCGACGTTACCAAGGACGATTTGTCAGAAGCCATATGGTCAGACGCGGTGGATAATGTCTGGCAAACCAGCTGTGGACGCATTGACCTTAGGTGCGACCAAACACGACGTGCGGTGGTCGGCTAATAATAGTCAAATGCAGCTCTACTGGCCTGGCGAAAATATCAGAAACCGCGGTGCAAAGTCTATCTAACATTGTCCTACTGCCAGAAATGACGGAACGCCAGCACGCGCCTTTGCAAGCGCAGCGTTCCTTCTCCAAATCGTCTTCGCAATTCTTCGGTGTCCCGCGCGAGACGATGCAGATTTTCCTCAGGTCGAATAATATCAGTCACCTCCCCATTGAACTGTTCGAGATCACCAAGTTGACTGTCCTCTCCCTCCGTATGTGTATTTCGCGTTGCCTAGATTGACAAGACGCGCTGAACTACGGAATTTAGAACAAAATAACCTACAGCGCATCCCTCCCGAAATCTCAAAACTCGTCAACCTCGAGGAACTCAATGTATCATCCAACCAGCTCAGATACCTTCCCTCTGAGATGAGGTACATGTCGCTCAAACGATTCGTCGCCATGCACAATCCGTTCATCCTTCCACCTCCAGACCTCGACGAATCATACATTCAGCAAACGTGGCCTCATCGCGTTCCACCTCTCTCTGAGCTCTGCCTTCGCATCCTTCTGCACCCAGAAACCCTCGCAGGCCTCACTGCCGAAGAGAAGGGAATGGTTTCCGTCCCGATGTACATGAAAACGGCATACCATAACTTATCCATCCGGTCGCCCTCCGAGCCCTCGCGCGCAGCTCTGGGCGACATGTATGATGGTGTCACTGGCTGGGGCACTTGTATCTGCGGCTCGCAGTTCATCATGCACGCCGAGGAGAGATTTACATGGGAGATGATAGTTGCTGGGGTTGGGATGGGGATGCTGGTCCCGCTGAGGTGGCGAGGATGCTCAGTGGGGTGTTTGGATCGCCTATTTGGAGAGGATGACGAGGTGGATGAGGATGATATTGTGCAGGCCGTACAGCTTGGCGGTGGTTTGGCGGATGAATTTGACTTTGATGGGTAGGACCGCTCGATTCGGCACGAAGAAATAACAAGTGAATTGCTGAGATTTCTTCAACCTTCAAGAAAAATGGTCGTGTTGCGTCAAGAAACAGTCATACACTGGACTCGACGGCCTCTCAATTGTTCGACAAGCAATACCTCAAGACTTTGCAAAGATCGCGCATCTCACTGGTACTCTACTTACCTCTCCTTCTGGCTTTCTATCACTACCGTCTTCCGTTACCGCCTTGGACATCACGGGAACGCCAGCTTACAGCACTCAGATTTCCCGGCACGTTATTTCTTATAGCCTCATGATTGCTCTCATTAAGTTATCGCGCAGCAGAGAAGAGAAAATGGCGCGCGAAGAGCTCCGGGCAATCGTGCCAGTGCGGCTCGCAACGATCCTTCTCTTATCCCAAGTGCGACCCGGCCGCTGTCTGTACCAACGTCAAGTGAGCGCCTTGGGGAAAAGCTAGACAAGGGATCCAAGCAGAAGGGCGTCGCCATCGAAGTATTATTATTACAAGAGCTCAAAGGTGCGTTTAGCTATTTGGCTTCGTGTTGATAAAATCATAAGGCTCCTGAGGACCTTTGGTGGCGTTATAACAATATGTTTTCGTACTCTTTCTTTATATCTTATACTTACTTCAGAGTGTTATTTCCAGGGCGAACGCGTCAACTACATGCTCTTGGCTTTTTCAATGTTTGATCTCGTTAGTGCTGTGATTGTTTTTTTCTCCGACCTTGTCAGAAACATGAACCTTTTGTGCTATGGCGATATAGACCATCTAGAAGCTCTAGTAACTTTCCTCGCCATACCTCTTGAAGAGAAAACTCCGGACGCGTCGAATTAGGAGACGCGACGCGACGCGACCGGATCTGGTTCTACCCTGTAACATTGCGGTCCCGGATGATTTGTGATCCACTCGGCGCCCAGCCTACGCGTTTGGACCATTGTCGGAATTGCTAGCTAGATATCGAAGATATTGTATTAGCCTTGCGTGTGGGCGATTGTCTTACGAGCGGGATGCGAGCAAGCAACAAAGCAGCAACTATGAACAACATTCATACTTACCATACAATGGAGCCTAGACTTTGTTTATCTGATAAGCCCGATTGAGGCCGAAATCAATCACCAGACAAACGCGTTCGTTGATTCCACGTGCGCGTGGTTTATTTGCACGCTCAACGAAGTTTTTGATATATAATCCCGGTGGATTTGACCACTTCTCTCTCACTCCAACCACCATCTTCAGCGCCATCTTCCTACTTCCCTACCTTTTTCTTACTATCAGCAATGTCTTTCGTCGCGCCTACCATGCCTGAGACGCCTAGCAAAAAGGTAAGCTCGCCGTCGTCGCCTCCATACTCGCGAGCGCGTTACTAACTACGCGTCTAGATGACCGCTAACTTCGCCAAACAGTTCTCTCTTGAGTCACCGACCAAGAAGCCTGCTGCCAAGAAGATTGTTGACGACGAGCGAAGGTCAACGTCGCCTGACACCATCGCCGATGAAGCTGAGCTCGATGAGCTTCGCAAGAAGTTCGTTGGCGAGGTGGACCTTCCTGAGAGTGCGTATCACGCGTTGTCTCCTCTCTAACTCCTTCTAACTCTCTTATAGGCGAGGAACCTCTCCTCAAGGAATCGCGCCGGAGATTCGTTCTCTTCCCAATCCAATATCATGAGGTATGTCGACGCTTATCAACTCCTGCAACCTTTTACTCAACGTTCGCTCAGATTTGGCAAATGTACAAGAAGGCTGAGGCCTCCTTCTGGACCGCCGAAGAGATGGACCTATCCAAGGACATGCACGACTGGAATAACCGCCTCAACGATAACGAGCGCCACTTCCTCTCCCACGTCCTCGCGTTCTTCGCTGCATCCGACGGCATTGTCAACGAGAACCTCGTTGAGCGTTTCTCCAACGAAGTCCAGGCGGCTGAAGCTCGTTGCTTCTACGGCTTCCAGATTATGATGGAGAACATTCACTCCGAGACCTACTCTCTCCTCATCGACACCTACATCAAGGACCCCGCTCGTCGGGAATTCCTGTTCGACGCCATCGAGACCATTCCTTGCATCAAGCGCAAGGCTGACTGGGCCCTCCGTTGGATCTCGGACCAGAAGTCGACCTTCGCTGAGCGTCTTGTCGCATTCGCCGCCGTTGAGGGAATCTTCTTCTCTGGCTCGTTCGCCTCCATCTTCTGGATGAAGAAGCGTGGCTTGATGCCTGGTCTTACCTTCTCCAACGAGCTCATCAGCCGTGACGAGGGCATGC
Source organism: Flammulina velutipes (assembly GCA_011800155.1). Lineage (NCBI taxonomy): Eukaryota > Fungi > Basidiomycota > Agaricomycetes > Agaricales > Physalacriaceae > Flammulina > Flammulina velutipes. The sequence goes on along the minus strand of CM022373.1, from coordinate 2,349,225 downwards.
ACACCGACTTTGCTTGCTTGCTCTTCACTCATCTGAAGCGTCGCCCTCACCCTGATGTTGTCAAGCACATCATCGTCGAGGCTGTCACCATTGAGCAGGAGTTCCTGACTGGTAAGTGACATCATCATACCATATATCGTTCACGTTACTGATACACTCTCAGATGCTCTGCCTGTTTCCCTCATTGGCATGAACGCTAAGCTCATGTGCCAGTACATCGAGTTCGTCGCAGATCGTTTGCTCGTCGCCTTGGGCAATGAGAAGCTCTACAACTCCACGAACCCCTTCGACTTCATGGACATGATCTCGCTGCAAGGCAAGACCAACTTCTTCGAGAAGCGCGTGTCGGACTACTCCAAGGCTGGCATCAACCACTCTGGTGGGGCTGAAGCAGCATCAAAAGCATTGTACGTCGTGTTCTCTCTCTTTCATCTCACAGTGACTGACTTCGTATCCAGTGTGCTCGACGAGGACTTCTAGATGTGGTGTTCTCTCTTTTCTCTGTCGTTAATGTATTTGTTCCTCTTCGCATCTCATTCCATACCTGCCTGCATCCATACTTATGATCACTTGCCCCATCCACACATCTATATGATTGTTGTTTATTTAGATTTGTAACACTACCGTAGTATATACCATATACAATCAACTCATGAACTCACGTATGTTCGAGCAACGAGTAAACAAAAGATATATTGAATAGTCTGTCCGTATGAATATGCATTACTTGGGTCGAGTCAGTCCTGTCGTAATCAATTATTTGCGCCACTTGTCAAACATGCCAGCGACAACCGTTAGTGGGTCTGGTCTTGGTGGTACCTCTGGAGGTGTGGGAGAACTTGATCCCTTCTTTCTAGACAATTTAGCGGGAGGTGGCGCCGCGTATATAGCAGGATTGTTCAACTGTGACGGGGAAGGAGAAGGCTGGTTAGGGTGCATTTGATGTGAGTGTATCCGTTTCTTCGCTAAGCGCAAAGTTAGCGAATTAAAAATAAGAAAGAATGCGACATGCTATACCTTCTTTGCCTTTCTTCTTATCTTCCTTCCGAGAGGGCGAAGGCGCTGGGTTAGTGGGTTGTAGTTCAGGCATAGGTATTTTGCTGAGATGCACAACAAGGCTCTTGGGCGCCTGATATTTGGTATCGTTGTCGAGGTTGATGCGCCGGGGGCCTTTGGCGGGGAGCGTGTCATATAGGACGTATTGGTGAAGGTCGTCGTTCGTTCCTAAGCCATGTAAGTTTGGAGGAGATGGAAAAGAGAGAATCATGTTTTACCCGTTTTATGCCGTATTCGTTTGGTCTCTTCTACGGTTTGGAGGACTTTGGGGACTTCTTCTGCGGTTTCCGCCCGGACTGTTACGAAGAGGATTGCATCGTCCTAGAGATGTGTAAGCGAGAGAATAGATGAATCATAGGTTCGCATACCTGTAGGAGATTCCAGCAGTATTGAGCGTAATCGGAGACTGCGCCTTCGTCTTCTACAGTGACTTCGTTAAACTCGCCACGCATAGCCTGGAGTTCAGCAATGCGATCTACGCCAGTCTTTGCCGGTGGCTTGGGAGGTGGTGCAGGTGGTGGTGCGCTGTCTTTCCGTATGCCAAGGATTGGAGGATCACTGGATTGGGCATGGTGGTTTTCGTTCGCGTCTTGAAAGGTCAAAAGTGAAGTAAGGAGTACGATCTCGAGGCCTTTACGGTCTTCGATGTCGAAACTAAATAGATAAATTGATAAGAATAGATATTGAGATTAATCAATGCATACCGGTTGATGTTGTAGTCGAGGATTTGGACACTACTGGTCTTGATACGTCCTGCCGGCTCTTTAGTGATTGCTATGAGCACGGGTGGGTCTGGTTTCCGAATCATGTAGCATTCTTCTCGTTTCCATTCAAACTCATGACTGCGGCATGCGGTTAGCTGAGGGCGTTGGACGCGTTACGATGAAAAGCATACTCTTCCCATTTGAAGCTCCAGCGAAAGGACAGAGTACCGGTGTACTTGAGTTCAACTGTGGACGTCGGATTGTAGAGTTCGAGGATTTTCGTCTTACTGGTGGCGCTGGGTGCAGTCGCCGTCACTAGAAGGGATTCGGACATGAAATCTAAACAGTGAGTGAGTAGCTTGACCATGTATAGAGATGCTCAGACAGACCATACACTTCGACTGTATATGTCGCTTCAGATGCTATCCGCTGCTTTCTGTAGTGAACGACACCATTGGGATCTATGAGGTCGATAACGTTGGGATCGTCCTTGCTAGGCGTAACGACGAGCGTGAATAGGTTTTGGTCAAGACTCATGAGTGAAAGGTAAAGCAAGACGCCTTGAATTTGCGTAGCAGTAAGTAGTCAACGCATCGCTTTCCGCGGGTCAGGCGCGCTTCAGGGGTGCCAAGACAAGCTATGATTAGATTAGATTCGCCACTCAGGAGTCAGTTTCTTCCGGCAACCACCATTTCGGTTCTTGTATGTCTGCATTGTGTTTCTTGTCATTCTTCTCCAATCAGTTAATACTGCTTTTGAACGTGATCTTGCTTTCACCGTGAAATTGTTTCTCTTCCCAAAGTTCTCCCCTCTCGGTTCAACTGCCCTGTGATCCAAGGACTGCTATTTTCTCCACTCGTGGTACCTACCGTTGGTCGGACGCCTGTTCGCAACGGTGAAGCATTCATATTCAGTCTGCTAGGCATCCGTCTTGTTCGGGAAGTTGCACTGTTGTGTCAAGGGTAGCACCGATTCTCGACTACATGGCGAGAGCAATCAGGAGCGATCCCATACTAACGATCTCCTGGTTACCATATCTCAAGGCTTCCGGGACCCATTGTCCTGTTCTTTCCCACATGAATGACTTTCGTGAGTTCTCCAGCTTCCAATGTTTAATGCAGCATCACTTATTCGCCGACCTTTGTATAGAAAAAATGGTGAGAACCTGATTTATGATGTACCAATCGCCACAATCAGGTAATTCGAAGCCTTCATCGAGTACCTCATGTTGACTGTCGCCACAGCGGTTACTATACACTGACCACATATAGCCATTCTTGGCGATCTTCAACCGTGTTATCATCCTCATGCTGTGGCTAGCTTGGGGCTGGCCTAAGGCCGCCTAACCGCTTTCTAGTTTTTATTTCTCACTGTCGTCAAGATGGTGGCCAAGTCCGATTCGTCCGAGGTTCTCGACGTTCAACGTCCAAGTTCCAAATTGTTGGTCCCTTCTTGTTTTACTAGGCACGCTCCTGATCTCCCCACATCAGTCTTTCTCCACTCGTTTCGGAGAACAACGTCGCAATAAAAGAGTAAGATACTCAGGCTATTGTACAGGGCTTTGTATCATCGCTTGTAACATTATACCCCGGTACAGTTATGACACGCTACCAAAGTGTGTTTTCTCTTTTACGCGTCCTTCATTGATGCAAACCAAGTTCAGTATAGTCCACGCCACCGCCACGGATATTTCGTCATACATCTTTACGTTCCGCGACTTCTCAGTCGACTCCCGCGATCCTCACAAGTAGAACAAGCTGACATTGTTCAGTTCCTGGGTAGAGATTAAGCAGGGATATTGGACGTCTCTTGACCGCCGGTTGCTGCCCTATTGCGTGTACGTATTGTGGTTCTATCATAAGATCAAGCACTAAAACGCCTGCCCCGACGCACTCCGAGAACTCAATTGACTACCAAAGCTACGCGACACTGGGTCAGACTAGCAACAGACTAGGTCGCCTTATACCCTCCGCTGATCCAATTTAACGCCACCGCTTCGTAGTGAATTGCGGCTCTGTGTTTCAAGTTCAGCATGTCAATGTCCAAGTGCGGACGTGCCATCCTCATCAACCCTGACTCCGAAATCTTTGAATCTGCTGGGTCATTTTTCCAACATGCGTTTGAAAGAACCACGCAAACCATCGAGGCGTATGTAGATCTCGCTCCGGCCCTCGGTTGCCAGCCGCACACACGCCCAACTGGCCCCGGATTACCATCCAAAACAATTTTTTGGGCGACCCTTGGGTATTCGGAGATAGTTACATATATAACAGTACGCCTTGTCTCCCGGGCGCCTTCTTCTTCCTTCTACTTACAATGTCCTATTCCTCCCGCAAAGGCAAATCCAAGGCTTCCAGCGTTGCGGAATCCTTCGAGAACCCGTACGTCACCCAGATCCGCCCTCCCTCCCGAGAGAACAGCATCCAGCGCTCTCAGAGAGTGAGGAGTATGCAAGACGCGCAGGCGCTCTCCCGACGAATCGACGACGATCTCGCAGAATCAAAGAAATGGCTGGACAGACGGAAGAAGGCGCTCAAGATACTGTTGTTGGGTTAGTGCTTGGTACCCTCGGCTCGGGATGATCGCTGACCGTTCCTCCTTTCATCTCTTTTAGGTCAAGCAGAGTCAGGAAAAGTTGGTTCTCCTCTACAAGACGCGACGATGAAGCTAATACATCTCTTTCAACTTCGTAGAGCACGGTCCTGAAGAGTACGTGTAATCTCCCTGTCATCCACGACGCGTTCCGGACAAAGATTAAATCAGCTCCATCGCAGATTTCCAACTCGCGTACGCCCCGACGGTGTTTCAGAACGAGCGATTTGCTTGGAAACGCATCGTACAGCTCAACCTCATCTGGTCCGTGAAGACTATCCTTTCCTCCTTACAAGAAGAATGGGCTCTGCTATCTGCATCCGAAAAGGCGGCGGACAAGGAACTGCGCACACTGCACCTCCGGCTGACACCCTTACTCGGGATGATCAAGGAGAGTAAAGTGCTGTACGACGATACGGCTCAGGGCCTATCCGTGCGCGCTGGGGGAGCATGGAAGGAGCTGTTTATCCGCGAACGTTTCTCATCAGACTCAGCGATGATGAACAGGATGCACTTGATGAAGAACGATCCGGGCCCGTTGTTGGAGGCATCCAAGGATGATATTATGCTCTTGTGGGTGAACTCATCTGTTCAGGATATACTGAATCGGAAGGGCATTCGGTTGGAGCACACCAGCGGATTGTTAGTTTATCTTTTTTAGATTTGGATTTGCAGCGCGCTCACCTATAATCGGTTATAGCTTCCTGGATGATACGCCCCGGATAGCGTGTAGCGACTATGTGCCCACAGATGGTACGCTGCCCCGTAATTCCCTACCGCGTCTATCCAACCTAAATCCTTACCCTAGACGATATTGTCCGCGCCCGCGTTCGCACTGTCGGTGTCGAAGAGCACCATTTTATCGCTGAATCCGGCAGAGATCGGGGGACCGACTTTTTCGTCGCAGATGTCGGTGGATCGCGCTCCTCCAGGGCATCTTGGGTGCCCTACTTTGACGACGTCGACGCTATCCTTTTCCTCGCGCCGCTTGCCTTCCACCAGATGCTCGAGGAAGACCCGCATGTCAACAGACTGGAGGATTCTTTGCAGTTGTGGCGTTCAATATGTGAAAATAAGCTCTTAGCTCATGCAACCGTCATTCTGTTCTTGAACAAGGTGATTGATGTGCTTAGGGCTTGAAGATGACTTGAAAGAACTGACATGTCTTTGTAGAAAGATATTTTAGCCAACACCCTTGCTGCCGGTGCAGAGGTGAGCAGGTATGTCCCGAGTTATCGAGATGCAAACAACGTAGCAAGCGTTACAAAATGTTCGTGTTTCGTTCAATCTAATACATTTTCTCATCCTAATCTCCATCATAGATTTCCGGGACCGTTTTAAACATTACCATCGAAAACTCTCACCCGTTCCCCGACCATTTATCGTCTACGAGACCTCTGCTATCGAAACGCGAGCGATGAAAGCTGTTGTCGTCGCTGGTAAGTGGATTCGTTCATCCTTCTAATCAGTTACCAATTTTTTTCTCTAGTTCACGACAGCATCATACGCAAGAATCTAGCGAACAGCGATATCATCTAACCCAATTTCCGTGCTATACCATCTCCACATACCACTATTACCTGTCACCGCCACTATCACAAATTATCTGTTGTGTTGTACGAATGTAGATATTTCCAGAACGAATGCACGGCTCAGAGAGTTCGAATATATTATATCCTACATCTAATGTACTACTAAAGTATGTATCATTCATATACCACACTCAAACTTCCACCCATGAACGGATACCCAAACCTACAACGTCGAACATTACAGGCAAAGCCTGAGTCGCTAGGAAACCAATGCCCGCATAGACAATGACCTTGGTCAGAACTAGAAAAGGTAAAATTAGTATTCTTCGTCAATTGAACGAAGCTTCTGCTCACCATCCGCATCATAATGCTTGACAACGTCCTCCTTCAATGGCACTTCCTCAACTTCCTCGGCTGGATCAATCGCCTTCGACAGCCCACTGGAAAAGCGGACTTTCTCGTTCCTCAGTTTCATATCATTCATCCCATTCATAGTCGAGCTTCCATACCCACACCCACTTCCAATCCCACCCACCTCGACGCCCGCTGTCCCAGGAAGGTCGATAACGGACGGAATAGGCCGTAAACCACCCAGCCCATTTGCATGCGCGAACTCGCTGGGGACACTCTTGTAATCGGTCGCGGGGGTATAGAATCGACGATTCGGTAGTTGGAAGGCTCGCGCCAGAACACGAAAGATGGGAGGCAGGATCACATGGAGGAGGGACTTGGCCAAAATACGCCATGCGATGATCGTCAGGATGCCTACGGCCATCTTGAGAGCTGCGACACTCCACCATACGAGAACATCATTCACGCCACGCTCGACAGTGATCCATTGGTTAATGACTTTGTCGAAGACCCAGCCACTGCCCGCCATGACGACAGGTGTTCGCTGGACGAAGCCTGAGTAGGCAATGCCCCATTTCCCGAGTAATGTTCCGAGGACGACGCTGCAAAATGCGATAGCGTCCTCGAAGCAAGGACAATCGTCGACTGGTTGGGGGTGCTGATTGACGGCTAGGAGACAGATTGGGATGAGAATCGTAGGCACTTCCCATCCTCCATGCTGGACCCAGTTCGTGACAACTTCTCCTATACCAAGGCCGGGTGCAACGTTGATGGTCATCGTTGAGGAGGGGATGGTGACGGGTATTCCGGGGAAGCTTGTGTATGACCACCAAATGGCACTCCCAAGAAGGACACCTGCAGCACAGTCGGTAAACGAGTGCATAGCTGTGTAGATTCGTCCAAACACGATGGAGAATGTGTAGATAATGAGGCCGACGACCATTAGGGTATACGTTTGCGAGGAAATCATGGGTTCAGAGTCGGCAGCATCAGGGTTAGACTGTGCCAGGAGGTAGATTTGTCCGAAGAGAAATAGAGCGATGGAGACGCTATTGGTAGAGTGTGTCGAAGGAAAGCCGTATTCGAGATGATGGGTGCCCATTGCTGTACGGGGATGGGCTAAAATCATACTCGTAGAGGGCGGCACTTACTGAGTCGCGTAACGGGAGGCGCAAAGGGACGAGGTGAACAAATGAGGTCCTTGAAGAACGAGGAAAAATACACTCCGAGCGCGAGTACAATTACAAGGCTGCTTTTGGTTAGGAAATATGGTGAACGAAGACAACCGGTGCACGTACCCCCTGCCAGTTTCTTCAAAGCCGAAGAAAAATAAGCCAGGAAGAACTGTCATGAAGAACGTATGCGTTCCTGTGCGATAAGGTTAGGAGGGGTATACCATGGTGAAGAAAGCACTTACCAAGGGACGAAGTGTACACAAAATAAGCATCCAGCCATGGCAAACGGATAGCACTCTGAATAGCATTTGAGTATATATTGGCGACAACATTTGCGACTGACCTGCATGCGAGCTATAATTTCGGACTCTTCATGCACAGATTCGACAATTTTGCGACGAATTGCTGCTCTCCAACCAGGTAAAATAGTGTCATACGCGTCCAATGGCTGTCTGCCAATATCCTGATAGATTGCTGCTTTCTCGTTGCCATATCCCCGGGCAGGAGAAGATTCCCTGGAGGACACGGGCGAATCGTCGTAGTCGGACATGGCAATAGGCTGAGCGGTCGTAGTCTGTCGTTATCGGAAGAAATAGGATGTCGTACTCGCTGTGCTGCCCGGCGCACTCACTGTGCTCGACGATGTGGTGGACGTCGAGGAAAGAGGAGTGGGGCGCTGAGTAGAGGCCGGTCCCGGTCCGAAATCCACCCGTGGCTTCTTACATCCATGTCTTATTATTCATGCTTCACTGCCTCGGCGTTGCGCAGTTGGACGAGCAACGACGTTTGCGCCATACATGGAGACCTCTCAATTTTTAGGAATAAAAAAGCGAAGGCTTTACGGCGCATGCGACCATTGCCGCGACCGCAAAATTAAATGTATGACTCGCAACGAACTCATACTCCGTCGACTAATCACGACTATAGGCGACAGCTCTGAGAAGCCGGACAATAAATGTTCGAACTGTGTGGCATACAACACAGAGTGCACCCATGTTGCTGCCCGGTCTCGAAAGGTATGTTCGTGACATGCAACCGACATGACCAAATTATCAATCTTCGTAAGTAGAATGGAGGCGTTCCTCAGAAACTCGCTACGAGCTCCGACATTGGAGATATTCAAACGCACATTGCCGCTATTCTTTCAGAGACGGCCCCTTACAGTACACCCAAAAACCCCGGAGTTGTTCAAGCCCTCCTTCGCGGATTAGCTCGTTATGCGCGGGAGTTGGAATCAAAGCTCGCATTGCAACTGGAGACAATGGAGGAGCCAATGGCCAATCTGTCTCTTTCTGAAGATCGACATAGGCGCTACGGTGCCGCCAACGACGTCAAATTCATTGAATCCGCATTTGACCTGAAGAATAAACTGAATCCCACTCATAGCCTACGTCGTCGGCAGTTCTGGACGCCACCTACATGGCAATCTGTACCCCGCCCACTCCTTCCACCCCTCATATTTCCCTCCTCCGATCTTTTGGATGATCTTGTAACCCTCTATCTGGATATGACGAACGTATCAATGTCCATAATTCATGGGCCGACATTCCGCCGCAACATTGCTCAGGGACTTCATTTTGAGTCGCGTCAATTTGGCTCCGTCGTTCTCGCAGTCTGCGCTCTGAGCGCTCGTTCCTCAACCGATCACAGAATTAGCGATGATCACCGCGCAGGTTGGGAATGGTACTCCCAGATACGCCCCTTTGACCCAACAAGTGGCCACGCTTCTCCCCCGACACTTTGGGACCTCCAGTTGTTTCCTCTGATGATCCTCTACATCTATGGACAATCCGTTGCAGACGAATGCTGGTTATACGCTGGTATGGGTGTCCGCCTGGCTCAGGATATGGGTGCTCATCGACTGATACGTGGAACTGGTTCATGGTCGACTCACGACGAATCGTTGAACAGAGCGTGGTGGGCTGTAGTCACCATGGATGCCTATGTCAGCTCCCTGTTTGGTCGAGCCAGATGTACCAATTCTGACCAGTAGGTTGACAACCAGCATCCAGAAACACCATACTCAAGTGAATGATAGGTTCGATTCCGACTACCCTCTGGAAGTGGATGACGACTGCTGGCCTGGGGAGCTCCTTGCGGATCCTATTGATCACTGGAAACAGCCTGCTGGTGTTCCGGCAAAGGTCACCGCCTGGGTCTTGTTTTTGAAACTCATGGATATCTATAGTTTTGCACAGCAGACGATATATTCTGTCCGGCGAGCAGAATTTTGGGATTCTCTTTCCACTGTCGAATGGGACCACAACGTCGCTGTGGTTCTTGATTCAGCCCTCAATAAATGGCTTGAAGCCATCCCAGACCACTGTGAGTTTTTTCTCTCGTCGAGTTCTTGAGCTAACAACTTGCAGTACGCTGGGATCCGCATCTTCCATCTGATTCGTCCGCGCTACTCTACAGCACATTTTACTGGGTTCAAATTCAAGTCCACCGCCCTTTCATCCGCGTCAAAAGCAGCATTTCTAGCATCGTCATCTGCGCCAACGCGGCTCGCGCGTGTTCGCATGTACTGCAGGTGCACCATCGCGAGTTTGGCGGGGTGCCATTGCCGAGCATGTTAGCCTCTATTCTTCACTCATCTATAGTCCTACTTCTCAATGCTGCGGACGGGACGTTCTCGACACCGCGAGATCTTGACGACGTACGACAGTCGTTGGAGATACTTGCTGAGCATGAAGGACGTTGGCAAGTAGCTGGTCGTTACTAGTAAGTCCGGTTTTGAACAGTGAAGTAAACTAGACTGACAAACTCTATGTAGTGATGTGATCAGGGAGGTTTTCGAGCTGTTGAGCAAAAAGAACGTGGAATCTGAGGAGACTCATAAACGCAAAGCGGGAGATTCTGATTTGCGGCTTGAACAGGCAACACTAGATCTTGACGCCTTCGTGGGCGGTGGCCCGGGGGAAACATTTGACTGGGAGTATTTAGACGGTCGGCCGTGGCAAGAGTTTCTGACGAATGTCTTTGACTACTAGAATGCAGACATTTTACCGTTGCGGTTCCTTCTAAACTCCACTATTCCTTATGTTACTGACCTTTTGCTGATCATAATCTTGTTCTGAACCGCAGATACCCGGTCACTAGGCGGCGATTGGGTGGACATACGTAGCAAGGTTTGGATGACAGGTCCGGATATTACGCAGAGCTTTCTGCTAAACCGCCATGATGGCCACTCAACATAATGGTAACAGTTCATCTTCTACGTTACAGAGCCATTGCTCATGTTGATCTAGGTGATATAGACAATCTACCGCCGGAACTACTGGACCAGATCATCCATGAGAACAACCACGATCTTCAGTCCATTCGCAGCACTTCGCTCGTCTCCAAGGCGTGGCGCGCAGTGTCTCTGCGATATCTCTTTTCCACGGCAGAGTTTTGCTCGGAGAGTGACTGTCTCCGTTGGAACACCATCGCGGAGTCTATGCCTCATGTCCTCACATACGTTTCAAAGGCCACGTACGCACCTGGCATGCGTGAGGAAAGGCGTACGATGAACGCTTTGAATGCCAAATTTACCGCAGGCACCCCTGAATATTATGCCGCATTCGTGGAAATATTCAGACAGGGCAGAGAAGCCACGGTCACTCTGCCAGCGATCCTCCCTGATATCCCAACTATGCCGTCTGTCTCCCGCTTTGTCTGGTCCACGCCCCCGTATCTTGAACCCGGAGCTGTCCAGTTTTCTCCTACTATGGAGCGTTTCTTTCGCGCATTTCCTGCTGTGACCGAGGTCTCCATATCTTCCGTCGCACTTTCCATCGACGATGCCCATATGATCTTGAACGCGTTCGCGTCAACAAAAATTCTCACGTGGAAGAATGGTTTGAGGATGCCGCCTCCTGGGGAGGTGTATGCCCCGTTCTTAGGCCATCTATCCGACCTTCAGGAGCTGAGGTTGTGGGGCGGAAGCGATGCGCCACTTCTCGATTGGCTTGGACGTGCATTGGTCGATTCGCCGCTCCGCAGGATCTGCCTATATCACACAACTCCCATTTCTATTGAAGGACTCATGCGGGTTTTGAAAGGCGCCTCTGACACACTGATTGAACTGGAGTTGACTTCCGACTTGGTGGACCGCGGTACGTATTATTTCGTTCAACTATTGATCAAGTACATCTCCGACTGATAACTTTTAGTCCGCGTGACCCCCAATCTCAACTTGAATTTAGGTGTTCTGCGAAGTGTGAGGATTGAATCCATCTGGTACCCTCTCCAAGTCCGCGGAAGTGAGCAGGGAGAGATGGACGGGATCGCCTCAATGCTCACAAGCCTCTGTGAATCGGCGTCCTGCCCGTTGCTCAGCTTCATCGACCTACAATTTTGTGTGGACGACAACCCGATCGGAGATTTGTTTTCTAGCTGGAAAGCGCTCGCTCACACAATCTCTCGTCGTCTCCCTTCTTTCAGAGATTTCCATATCGTGTTCCTGTTGGAAGTCGTACCAGCATCGGAGGAGCACTGGCAGGAAGTCGTGGTGAACTCAGTGAAGGACGGAATGCCTGATCTTGCTTCCAAGATCACTGTTTCGTGGAGACGAAAATAATACAGTATGTAAACAGCCTGGTGGACGCTTCACATCTCACGGCAGGATGGCGGATCGTTTCTGCTCGAGGTATTTGTACAAGTAGCAGTTTTCCAAAGGGTCGTTACTAAATTGCAGACTCGGTGTCTTTGACATTGTTATCAATATTGAGCAGCACTACCCCCTACAGCCACCGCTCCCTTCCTAAATATCACCTCGTCAAATGACAATAAGCGCAACACCGCAGATACCCGGAGGCTATTAAGTGGACACGAACCAATCGCGAGGGTTGACTTTCCAGCCACGTCGACGTTTCTTCTGAACCATCATGTTAGCCATTGGACATTACGGTAAAAGTTGTCCTCTAGACGTCACTAGTACTGCGCCTCGCTCATTGTTAATTTAGGTGACATTGACAATGTACCGGTGGAACTACTGGACCAAATCATTTCCCACAACAAAGACGATTTGTCGTCCATTCACAACGCTTCATATGTCTCCAAAACTTGGCGCACAGTGTCTCTGCGATACCTCTTTTCCTTCGCAGAGTTTTGTACTCAGAATGACTTTGCGCGTTGGAACACTATCGCAGAGTTCTTGCCTGAAGTCCTCGCACACGTTCAACGCGTCATATTCGCTCCCGGAAAATATGATGTTAAACGTGCAATCGCTGCTCTGGACATCATGTATCCGATGAGCGATGGCGGAACTCGTCCGAATGGATATTTTGAAGCACGGAACAATGCCATCGATGAAGCTAGATGGGCGGCAGACCTATCTCCAACAGATATCCCAACAATTCCGACCATGCCATCTGTCTCCAGCTTTCACTGGGTCTTCTGGCCCGGTTACTTCGACTTCACTCCTTCCACGGAGCACTTCTTTCGTTCATTCCCTTCGACAACAGATATATCCTTCTCATGCGCTGAGCTTTCTATGGACGACGCCCGGATGGTTCTCGATGCTTTTGCAGGGGTTCATTCTTTGAGGTGGGAAAATGGCATAGCCTATCCGCCTCCTGGTACAGAGCATGTCCCATTTTCTGGACAGTTACCACGCCTCCAAACCTTGAGGCTAATAGGCTACAGCAGCATGCCATATCTTCGTTGGCTTGGGGCGGCTTTGGCGAATTCGCCACTGCGCGAGATTGAACTTCGTTCAACTCCCCTTTCTGGTACCAAAGAATTCGAGCAACTTTTAAAGGGTGCCTCTCCCACATTGGAGGGGCTGCTACTGTCCTCCGACATGACGAGTTCCAGTACGTATGTCTGTCATACAATGCGCTCTTACTATGCTGATAATCTTTGAAGCCCACGTTACCTCCAATATCGACCTACCTGTATTGCGAACCGTGACGGTGGATCATATTTTCCAGGATCCTCTCCAGAATTCGCAGACGGAGATGAGTTCAGTCGCTTCACTGCTCACGGATCTCTCATCAGCATCCTGTCCTGTCCTCAGCCACATCTGTCTCGAGTTTTGGTTCAGGGACATAGGCTTTACGGTCCCACTGTCTGGAGACCTGTTTGCTAATTGGAAAGGGCTCGCCCGCACAATGGCCTGTAATTTTCCTTCTCTCACTACTGTTCGTCTGTTTTTTAAAATAGATGTTCCATGGGGGTCAGAAGAGAAGGAAGCTCTGCAGAAGTCGATGAAAGACAGGATGCCCGATATTGCGTCGAAGATGGATTTTCTTTGGGGAACTAGTCTCATTGTGATTTAGGTCAGCTTCTAGGCTACGACTCTCTGCTGGGGTACATACCCAGCTGGCTCGGTCGTAGGTCTCCCTTCAAGTTACGTTGTTCCATTTGCACGTTGATGGGTGCATAGTAGTGGCTTGTAATTCTTGAATTCAAATGCATTAGTCGATCAAACACCTGACTTCTAGCTAGGTTAGAGAGTGACGATAGAGGTGTATATCGGAATTTTAATCTATAAATCTTACGTTACGCCACAGTTGAGGACCGGACCGGGCCTTCGCCGATCAATCCATTCAACTCGTACTTCCATGTTGGCTCGTACTTAGCATCAACATTAAGTAGGTGCATCATGCCTACCAACACAATATCTGCCCGACACTTCACCTTTCAGATCATTTGTAGTGTCGAGATTTCTTCTGAACTTCCATGCTGGCAATTCGACCCCGTGGTAAAGAAGATCCTCTACGCCACGTCGCTATTACTTATTTTCACTCAGGTGATATCAGCAACCTACCACTGGAATTAATAGATAGGATCATCTACCAAAACGACTACGACTTCCAATCCATTCGCAACATCTCACGCGTCTCCAAGGCTTGGCGTGCAGTCTCTCTGCGATATCTCTTTTCTACAGCGGATTTCTGCTCAAAGAGTGACTTCGTGCGTTGGAACACTCTCGCCGAATACATGCCTCACGTACTTCAGTACGTGAAGCACGTCGTATACGCTCCTGGGAGACGCAAGGCAAGGCATGCGATGAAAGCTTTGGACGCTAGGTTTCCCAAAGACGATAATGGTCGACGTTCCGAGTCCGAAGAATTTCGTTTAGAAGGGCGCCGAATTATGAACACAATCAGGGCGGAAAGGGACGTGGTATTCACAGACATCCCAGCAATCCCGACTATGCCATATGTCCACAGCTTTCAATTCAGCTGCACATTCCCATCCGTCGAACCTCGCAACGTCCCCTTCACTCCTGCCACAGAACGCTTCCTCCGGTCATTCCCCACAGCGATAGATGTATCCATTGCCTGCGCTACACTTGCTATCGATGACGCCAGGATGATCCTGGACATCTTCGCGGAAGCCCAAGACCTGACATGGACCGCTGAATTGACGCTTCCGCCTGCTGGCGACGACCATGTCCCATTTTCTGGCCAAATGTACAACCTCCAGGTGTTGAGACTGATAGACACGAACAGTATGAATTGGCTTGGAGGCGCATTGTCGCATTCACCGCTCCGCAAGATTGAACTGTACAACACAACTCCCATGGAGGGATTCATACGTGTTTTGGAAGGCGTATCTGATACTTTAGAGGAGTTGGTACTGTCTTCCGACTTGGTAGACTCAGGTATGCAGATTTCATCCATCGTCAGCATAAGTACTGATGATTTGATAGTCTACATCCCCCCAGGTCTCAATCTACCAGGATTGCGAGACGTGTCGATTAGTAACATTCTAAATGTCGCCGGAACCAAACCAGCAGAGATGGATGCCATTGCGTCAATGCTTATGAGCCTCTCGTCGGCGTCATGCCCTCTGCTCACCCGCATCGGCCTGGAGCTTTGGGTGGACGAAACCCCGGTTATAGACCTGTTTCGAAACTGGAAAGCACTAGGTCAAGCAATGTCCCATCGTTTTCCTTCTCTCTCAACTGTACATGTGCTACTCATGCTGGACGACGTACCCACATCAGAGATGAAGGAGGCCATAGAGAAATCAGTGAAGGACGTGTTGCCCGACGTTGCTATCAAAATGAGCTTTGGTTGGGAAAATGAACATCTTTAGGCCTTCCTTTGAACAACAATAATCGATACTCTATATCTACTATCCTCGACTGCAATACGCGATGGAAGGGAATTCAAACAGTGCGGCCCGAGTGAACCGAGCACTCTTCTTCAACCCATCATGCTGGAAACATAGACTCTACGGCTCAGCTCCAATACATTTCTAGTTCCATTCGTTGACTAAGTAAGACATTTTTCAAAGCATTTTCGTCTGACTGAATTGGAACAAAGTCTTGCGGAATGGAGGAAATTGACGCCAACATTTCTCTCCATGAACATGCCATTTGTTCCCTCAAAATTAGACGCAATGCAGCATCAGCATTATGTCGCCTTCCAGTCGAACTGCTTTGCGAAGTTTTGAGACTATGCCGTTGCTTTGGATACGTCCACCATTCCGGAGGACAACGCTGGCACTGGTTCCATGTTTCTCAGACGTGCCATAGAGTCAGATTCGCAGCCCTCTCTTGCTCGTCGCTGTGGACCGACATCAACTTCCATCTTTCTCCAGAATGGTCGCGCGAAATGCTCAAACGTTCGAAAGACGCGCCTCTCTGCATTTCCGCGCGCTTTTACCGTGCTACACCGGAGACGCGTCAAGTCATGTTCGACGCGTTGGCCAACTCGTCCCGTATAGAGAACCTTACTCTATCTGGAGACGCGACAGATGTCGCCGCCGCCGTCAAAATGCTTATTGAACCAACTCCTCACCTACGCTCCCTCGATATATCTACCACGGACAAGGATTCATCAGTACACTTGACTCTTCCCTCTGGCCTGCTGGGGTCACATTCCCCGCAGTTACAGCATATCAGGCTCTTTCAGTGTGCCATGCTATGGGACATGCCGGTCAAGAATTTGACTTCCCTTTTCCTTGGATATGAATGCGCGACGGTAGCCCAAATCACAAACCTGCTAAGGCATACCCCGCTACTAGAATCGTTGGTCCTGCTTCATGTACTGGGTGATATCGATACTCCACCCTCGCGCAGTTCATGTCCCATCATCCTCTCCAAGCTCAACAAATTAAGCCTCACCTCTTCCACGGAACCACCTAACGCTTTCGTCCATCTTTTATTTTCCATCACCGTCCCATCCTCCATTCTTATCACCCTTCACATGCAGGCGTCTTCGTACCCCATTTTTGACTTTGGACCTTTGCTCGCCGCTCTGAATAGCTGCACCAATTCCCCATCACCCTTCCTCCATCTTCCAACGACATGGCAGTTCTCCACTCAGGATACCCACCGCCTTCCTGTCTCGCAGACGTTGGACATCCATGGATGGATTCAAGGGCCGCCGGACCCGTTACTTGCGTCCGTCAGTCTATCGCTAGATTACGACTCTCCGGGACACGGGAACGTCGTGACATTCCGAGAAACGTTGCTGGCTGTAGCCGAGGCACTGTCCATGCACCAAATCCAGGATCTCCGTTTTTCTGGCAAGTGCTTGATCATCGACAAGCTCGACCTCTTCAGCGAACGATGTACCCACGTCTCCTCCCTCTCTCTCGGCGGCGTGTACAGCACATTTATCTCGTCCTTGAGACCTAAGGAGGACGAAACGAAACAAGGAATAGCGGCGAAGATGATGTTCCCTCAGTTGCGAACATTGTCAATCGTGGGAGGGGATATGAAAAGCCGCAGTTGCTCTGCGCTTCGCAAGGTATTGAAGTATCGGGACTCACATAACGCCCGCCTTGAAAAGTTGGTTCTTGAGGATAGCGCATATCTTCATGCTGATGCGGTTTGTGATTTGGAGGATAGTGTTGATTGGGTGGAGTGGGATGGTATTGAGTATGATCCCAACGAGGTGAACGAGCCAGGTTACGACCGACGTATGTATTACCGAAGCGTCGGTTTAGAATATTGATATAAACAAGTACTGAGAAAAAAGTAGTAATTACAGTAATACGATTTTCCACTCCGTTCTTACCAATTCATGCGCCTCCAGGTTACATGTGGTTGCTGCAATATCTCTAGAGGACGTATTTTCGAGAGATGTTTAGACCATCAGAAGTAAGAAGTCCCTGGCGAGGCGATTGATTTCAACGAAGATTATTGAGATTATACAAATGCCTACAAATACAAAGTGAGGTAGTGTAACGTCCATAGCTTCTATGCTTCAACTTCAGACCAATCTGAACCGGCTTCTGGGTCCTCTTTCAACTCAACATCATAACCTTTGATGGTCTCTGAAGAGGCAGCCGTGGATTCTGCTGCCTCGACATCAATAGCTTCCTCGTTCAGTGTAGTCTCGACGACGACAGAATCCGTTAGAGACTCCTCTCGAAAGGACGCAGGTTCCGCACCGTCCGAAACGGAAGGCAACGATGCAAGGCTTGTGCTGGTATCCGAGGTGGGAGGAAACGAGGGAGTCACGATTGGAGCGTCAGAGGAAACAATCGGCTCAGAAACAGCGACGGGCAGGTCCAGCGCCGGCGTAGAAGGTGTGCCTTCGACCTGTTCCTTTTCCTTCTTCTCCTTTGCTGCCCTAGACTTCCATCTTCCCTCTACTTCCCTCTCCAACTCTTCCAGCGCATCCTCGACCTGGTCGACGACGTCCTTCCTTTCCTTCCTCAACTCCTCGTTGCCAAAGCTTTCCACCTCATCCAGTTGAGTTAGCAACTGGCTCAGTGCCTGCTCGTAATACCGCAACGGCGCATTCCGAGAAGTGTATGCAAGTCGAGAAGCCAATGAGGATTCGGTATCAGAGGATGCGGGGGATGGGAGTGGGGTGAAATCGAGTTGCGATGGGAAGGTAAATTCTGAGACAAGAGTACGAAAGGCGCCGGCGATATTCTGCACGGCTTGGTGCGAGGACACGACATCCTTGGATGTGGGATTGACAATGTTTGTAGCCTTCGCTTTGCCCTTCGAGGACGAGGACGAGGGTGCGGAGTGTGCAGGATTAGCCTGGGGCTCAGCGAGGGAGGCAAAGATGGCCTGGATCGTATCCTTAATTTCGTTGGTTTGTTCGTTGTTCAGACGAGCTTCGAGCTGTTCTTTGAGGGATGAGATGGGATCGACTGCAGGTTTAGACTGGGTAAGGTCAGTTTTCGTTGCAACGGAGACAAGTAAAAAGACATACGTCAGTGTGAGGGGAAGCTGCAGGCGTACGTCTCTCAGGAACGGCTGCGTTACGGAAGAAACTTTGTAGAAGGTTGGTGGCAAGGTCGTCCAATGTCTGCTTGGGCGGTGCAGGAGTTGAGGTTGGTTTAGAATCAGAAGTAGCCCTCTCATCGGTGCTTGAGGACGGCCCTTGAGTGGGGGTCGGTGGCGTGTGCAGCTGGGGACCGACAATGGATGCAAATATGGCCTGAAGGACATCCTGGATCTCGTTATTCTCATGACGAGCCTGAGGTTTGGACTGGGTCGGACAGTGAGCAATTAATTCAAACTGGTGATACGACTATCACTGACCTCTTTCGACTCTAGAGATATGCCAGCCTTCCATGGGCATGACCCTCCGCAAAGCTTGTTCAGAACCTCAACGGGGTGTTCGGGGTGTTGGAGACCATTGTCTGGCTTGGTCTGTTCAGAGCGAACGGTCTATGGAACTTTATGAGGGATGGGCGTCGTAGAGAATTTGAATGAACAATACCTGTCTAGGAGCCGTGGAGGTTGGAGTTGAGGATGTGACTTTGACTGTTGTGCCAAACAACGATGATAGGATCTTCTCGGTTGCTGCGACTAATGGTTCTTGAACTTGAGGAGCCGGTTGCTTGGGCGGTGAGTCAGACTCGTTGGACGTGAGGCCAAAGAGAGCCGACAAGACATCTTCAAGAGGTGCACTCGAAGGCGAAGGTCGCTGAGACGAAGATGAGAAGTTGTATACAGAGGTAGAAAGCAGACATACCTCGGCTTGAGGTGCCCGACGATGGTCGTAGGCTCTTTGAGGGCGATAGAGCTGTGTACACGTTAGCAAGGTTGATGACACTAAAATTGGAAGACGCACAGTTTGAGCTTGTTTCCTTGCCAGACGTTGGTATTCCTCTTCTTGTCTCGCTTCAAGCTGGGCCTCAATAGCGGCTTTGCGATGCTCTTCTTCCTCTAGCTGGAGGCGAAGCAAGGACAAGCGATCCGTTGGAGGTGCGTACGACACTCGTTGCTTTCGGAGTTCGAGTTCATGTAGACGGCGACGAATCGAGAGTTCTTCGAGTTCAAGCGCTTCTGCGGCAAGGTATTCTTGTTCAGCTTGCTTTGCTTGCTCGAGAGCAGCCAAGTACTTGCCGCGGGGAGAGTAATAAGTCGGTTGAGGGCGGTATGCAAACATGGTGGAAATGGATAGAGAAGTGCAACGAATCCATGGCCGTATTTAAACAGATCCAAGCAGATGACTCAGAGTGAGACGCGCGTTGCTCGAAGACGCGCGTCGGGACACGCATTTTCGAGTCGATTCGAGGAGAGACGAAGGGTGAATAAGCTGACAAATTCCGCTTTCAGGTGTGACAAAGCGTTTCCTGATATAGGTCCTTGTCACGCAGCCCTCAATATTTATTTCGGTGGAACCTCCGAAAAAATATAACGATACACACACCGTCTCATCGTCTCGTTGTCAGCCAAGGGGTCCATCGGTACACCTATAGTAACTCCTCTATTGAATATTGAATGTTGATACGATTTATGTAATACACAAAGCAAATGCAGGAAAAACAAGACACTCATATCTCTACAATTCATGATAGTGACCTCTACTGCGCAGCTCCCTTGCGCAACGCCTTTCCCCATGTTTGCTCCCACCACAACGGCTCCGTACGTTCCGTAGTGACACAGTTCTCGCAGTGTATGAAAAACGCGGCAGTTGACGCGCGGTAGTTCAGTGCTTCACTGAAAGCTGCTTTCAGACGAATACTCTTAAACACTTTGAACCAGAGGACATACAATTCTGGTAAACTCTCCCCCACAATCTTCCAATCGTCATCCGACGCAGGCAAACATTCTTCGCAATAGGCATGAGGACAGGTCCGACACCTAAAGCGAGAATCAGAACAACGAAACTACGAACTATCAAATTCACATACCGGAAGAGCATACCACCTCCTTCTACAGCATTCTTGCCACATCCAAAGCATCGATGTTGTGGACAGTAAATAATAGGCTTCTTCATGTCCGCCGCGCTCATTCCTGCACAACGAGCGTGGAATACTTCTGGGTATCAGCTTTATACGGGCGCTGAAGATAACTACGACTCACCTCTTGGACAAGCATCACACATAATGACATCCCTCTCATCGTCACAGACATAGATGCAATAATCCTCATTCTCCCATTTCCGACTCTTCTTGCGTTTCTGCTTCTCTTCCCTGGCAAGTTTATCTCGGGCCTCCGCTCTCTTTTGAACCTGGTGGAGGGGTTCAAATGAGCAACATAGTCCCACTGATCATGCGGTAAAAACGTACTTGGTCTGGCGTAAGTCCTTTCGTTGACATCTTCCTCACTCGTTTTATCTTCACGCCACTTGCACCATCCTCCCCCTCGTCAATCTTCAGAACCATCCCGTTGTCCTTGTCCTTCTTACTCTTCTCGTGCATCTTTCCTTCGAACAGCCTGCACTTAACCTGCGCAACCCCACTCAAAAGCTGACGCTCTTCCTCTTCAGCAGACACAATCAGCTCTTGCGCCAATTTTCCATCCGTCTCCACTCCTTCCTCCCTTTCGATCTTGGCGACTCTGGCCCTTTCCCGCTCTTTGGAGAGTTCAATAGTATGATTTATGGGGGCCTTCATGAAAGCTTCGAAGTCGATGTCCATCCCAGGTTCCGAAGTGGATAATGCACTAGAGCCACGTCGTAGAATGTCGCGGATTTCACTGAGACCCAGCTGGGCATCTCCGCCACCAGACGAAACCGAGCCAGAGTCCGACATGACTTTTAGCGAGAGGAAAAGTTTGCGACGTAAACGATCCTGTCTCTGTTATGAGAGAGACGAAGGAAGTAGAAAGGCGAACTTGAACATACCAACATTTGGTCTTCGACGCTAGCTCGGCATATAAGTCGGTACACCTGAACAAGATTGAGAAACCGGGGTGTCGTGGCAAAGAAATGCCTATCCTACCTGGACAACTTTCTTCTGACCAATTCGGTGGGCGCGGGCAATGGCCTGCAGGTCATTCTGTGGATTCCAAGAAGAGTCGGCCATGATGACGGTGGTGCTTTCGTCAAGTTGATACCTATATCAACAGTGAACTTGCATATCGTGGTCAGAATCCGAACGACAAACCTAATCCACCGGCTTGCGTCGAGATCAAGAACACTTTGAACGCTAGGATGTTGCATTAACGATGTGGAAGATTTGACAATGGAAGGCTTTACGAGAGTTGTCTTTCTGGAACTGAGAACGGTATCAATAAATATGAACGATAACAATTCCAGACCACTCACCATTTTTATGTCAAGAGACCTTCTTGGGCGCAGTGTCGATCCATCTAATCGCGCGAAAGTGATTTTGCGAAGTCTCAGAAAGTCTGATAAGATGTCCAACATCCTAAGCACGCCTCCGTTAGCCAATAACTAACGTTGGTAGGAAGCCATACCCAGTCCATTGCTGTAGGCAGTGTCAATGTCCGTCTAGTCTCTCTGAGTAATTCGAGACGTACAGAAAATATCAGAACCTGTTCGCCTTTCGGCAAAACATCAGCCAAAATTTTGTCGATAGCGATGATCTTGGAAGATGAGTTGATAAGGTCCTCGTTCGGGATGTACGGTTCAGGTTCAGCGCCTGGTAGAAGATATGGACTATGCAACAACTCGTCAGTCCCGATACAACCTGGAGTCATCCGACTCACTGATCACATAGCCGCATCAGCTGGAGAAGCATGAAATTCAATTTTTGCCACACTGCGACGAAATGTCAGAGGGACAAATAAGAAATAGATAGAGTCTCACGTTTTGTCTCTCCCGTAATACCTCTGCTACCAACCTCCGTCTGAAGATGCTTTAAGGCTTCTCGTCGTTCGTCATCCACCCCACTACCGAAAACACTATCCAAGGCAATTTCGTCCATCTCGGTCAACAACCTATACGTCCAGAAACGCTGCGCATCGCACATGGGAAGAAATAGAGTCGTTTCTTCCTTAGGCGGAACATCGATTTCCACAGTAGCCTTCGTCCGTCGGAGCATAACGACGGCAAGCAATTTCCTGACGCCTTCGACGAAGTCGAGGTCATATTTTCCCTGGCCGACGTCAAAAGCCTCTTTGAAATTCGCCTCCGTCGTTACGGTGAACACCGTTGGGTATAACCAGTGTAGCAGACCCCAGACCTCCGTCAAGTCATTTTGCACGGGCGTGCCAGTTAGTACAAGCCTGTGTAGGCTGCCCAACCCCCTGAGACGGTTGGCTATCTGTGTGTCCGAGTTCTTGATTTTGTGACCCTCGTCGAGGACGCAGTATGTCCAACGATGAGACTTGAACCATACGTCCTCAGCAGAGAAAGACTCGTATGTCGTGAGGACAAGGTTGGGTTCCGAAGTTAGGACGGATTGCTTGAGTAAGACGCGTTGGGCGGCAGGACCGTGGAATCGAACGACTTGGAAAGAGGGTATCCAGCGAGCACATTCCTATGGGGCCAATTAGATATTTTTAGTAAATATAATAAAAACTGCGCACTGCTTCCCAGGAAGAAAGCACGGAGAGTGGGCAGATAATGAGATGCGGCGCGTCAACAGCCATTGGTGAATATTCTTGGATATATGCAAAGAGTGAGAGTGTCTAGGATCGCCGGTCAGAGTATGTACGGCGTGAAGCTGGGGTCACGTACCTGGAGTGTTTTTCCGAGACCCATTCTAAAGGATAATTAGCAATGATAGTTGAAGCATGAAATAGCACGTACTCGTCACCAAGGATGCAGTTCATGCCTGGCGACACATTAGATGACCGGTTGAAGTATGCAAAAGAGTAGACACACCGTTGCGATACATGTAGGCCAGAAAGGATAGGCCGTGCAGCTATTGTCGCATTAGACGCGTCTATTGATTGGTCCTTGGGTAACTCACCTGATATTCTTTCATCTCGCCCCCTTGTATCAACGCGGGTTGTATGAGTAACTGGTGGAACTCAAGGGGGGGACCCAACTGGCTGGACGCCAAAGACTCTAGAAGGGGAAATCGTGCAGGAAGCAGCACCCGGAAGATATCCAATTTACTCTTCAGCCATTTCTTCATGGCCAGATCCCTAGACTCCCTGCGCTGACCGACCAAGTGAGTCGCCTAGACAATGTTAGTACGGATAAGACATAGAGATATAAAAGCAAACATACAGCTTTTTTGTCATCGACGCGCCTCTTTTTGTCTATCACCTTTTGCCCATCGTCGTCGACGCGTTTTCGTTTAGTTTCAGACGCGCCGTGCATAGCTGTGCTTTTTCTTGGGCGACCACGTCCGCGCGCGGTTGGAGTATTAGATGTCTGGTAGAAAATGTTTGCTGGAATGGCCGTGACAGCGTCAACGTCGATATACATCGATGCGTCCATGGTCGTTGTTCAGTCGGTGTGTTGTAGTCGGTGTAGAGAAGCGAAAGTCGAGGCACTCACTTGTTTAGGGCCAGTTAGTTCGTTCCGGGTCACGAGACCTGGTGAAAAGTGCAAGAAATTGAAGAATTACACTGACAATAGAGTATATTCGAAGCTACATAGTATATTGAATCATCGGTTAGAATACCATAGCCTTGGCCTGGCAACAGTCGATGTCTGGAGGCGCCACCAAGACAGCACTTGATAAGTGCATATCTACAAAAAGAAATGTCTCCTCCCTCCGCAACCTCTCGGTCAGGATGTTAACCAAATCGATAGAACTTCCGCGATGGACAAAAATTATGCAAAGTCGCGCGCTCCGGCCACATTCGGTGACTTGTTGACGATCATGGTAACCCATTCGATCCTGCTTTGAACACAACAAGCTTTGTACATTGGCATTGGCGATGACCAAGTTCAAGCCGCGGGGCGAGCGGTGGGTAGTCTGCGTCAAAAATGGTGACTGTGTCGTAGAAATCTCGAGCGCGATCGGCCCGTTCAATTACGCCTCTACAGTCGGTTCAGCATAAGGGAACAACAATTTGGAACCAAATGGTACTCACCAGCACTTTATTGGCCGGGTAGTATCCCAATGAATAAGAACACCCTCTACTTTTTCTTCACCGTCGTTGTTTCCGCATGCTGGTTGACGGGTGTACGCCACGTTAGCACCGCTCACATCTCCGTGGAGGATATAGCACTTGGTATTGAGGATCAAGTTTCCTACTCGATAGATTAAACCATTGATAAAGGCTATGAATTGAGAGTAACTCACCTTGGATAGCATCGTGCATGATTGTAATGAGCTCGTGTGAAGACTTGGCCGTTACGGACGATTGCCAGATCTTCCAAGGAGCGATCATAACTAGTCTGGCGTGCTCATAATGCAAAGGACGGGCAATATGGTAATAGAGCTGTCGTATTTTAGCCGGCTCGAGATGAGGTTCGATGGGTGTTATACGGTGAACCTTCATTGTTCTAGTCGAAATATCGACGGTGTCGCACTCGTCACGATCTTCCGTTTCGTTTTTACCCAGGATGACGAGGGTTGTACGAATCGGAGATGACTCTGAGGTGTGGAAGTGAGATAACGGCGTAGACATGATGGAAGGAAGGATGTGCAAATTTAGCTCCCACGGTCCCTCGGGTTATGACTATTTCTCATACGCTATATAGGTAGTAGTACGAATAGAGCTCATGCTTTCAAAATGCTGTACATTTGTTATAGGATGTGTTGTCCCAGTGAACCAGGACACCATGTGCCGTTGCAATCTTCAGAATCTTGACGGATAAAAACAATGTTCATCAGACTGATATCGCCATGCAAAATTCTACAGTCCTCATAAAGCATGTGATGACCTGCCAAAAGTCAGCTATCAGAACTCTCATCTAAACGACAAACGAGACCACCCATGGAAGCACGGTACATCTCGGTCATCATTTCCCTCACAGATTGGAACGTTGTGTAGGGTTGCCAGACTTCCTTTGTCAACGTTAGTCGACTTTGGCGTGGACGAGCGACGGGCTTTCGTATATAATCTAGGTAGCGGCGGTATTCAGTGACACGATCCCACTCAAGTGGCGTAATGAGGTGGACTTTTGTTCTTCGGGTGGCAAAGCTACCAGCGACATCGACATCGACAGCCTGAGAAGTATTTTCCGGTTCCGTCTGCTTCCACTTCCTAATAACAGTAACAAAGATGGTGAATGGCTTGCTAGGGCAGGACATGGAGGAGATGAGAATACAGGTTGAAACAGTATTTTGGGAACAATCGCAAGTCACATCACATGAGGCATAACACACCGTGTTTAGGGGCGGATTCAAAATCAATCAGCCTTCCCACTGGCAACGATTCTTCTCAACGTTCCCATACCATATTTGTCCCTCAAAGCCCAATGCTACAACCGTCAACTAACGAAAATATCACCGAGAAAGAAAAGGCCTCACTAAAATTCCACGAGGGAAGAAGGTCGTTAAAAACCACGCTACCCAGACATGGGAACCTCTCCAATACCACTTGGGTTGATCGCGTTTCAAGACTTGTGATACAACACCTTGTGCGTACGTCTCATTTGACATGGAACGGAGCTGGGAGATATCTTGCCGTTTCAGATATTCTGTAGTGATGGGGAGGTAGAGGGAGTCAGAAGGTAGGACTCGTTTCTTGCTTGCGATGTTGGATTGGACAGCGCCGGTAATGATAACCATGACTTTGACGCTAGCGTAACAGGTCAGAAGGCGGATGCTAAGTTATGCAGAGTTACAAACCCAAAAGGTTCGACTTCGACTCGCAGAGTATCGCTATAAGCAAGAAGTGCGGCCTTTGAGGCGTTGTAAGAGGCTGTATTCTGGGTCAGTACAAGTCCCATCGAAGAAGACTTGAAATAGAACGTACATGCGAAGGTTACGGGTATAACTGCGCCAATTGAACCAATGTTCACAATTGTCCCTTTCGCCTTGATCAGTAGATTGGCGAATCCTTGGACCATGTACATGACTGCGAATATATTGGTCTCGAATACGGCATGCAATTCGTCGTCGGATTCATCCAAGGCGGCAACATCACTAGAGCGGCCAGCGTTGTTGACGAGAATGTCTAATGTACCGCCAGTCCGAGTCGCGATATCTGCGACGACCTCGGCAATCTGAGTGCGGGATGTAACGTCAAGGGAAAAAGTCTCGATGCCGAGACTGTCGAGGTCGGCTAGCTGAGAGGCGGAACGAGCAGTTGCAAAAACTCGGAGGCCTAGAGGACGGTTTAACAAAGGCAAGGCTTGAAGAAAGTAGCTGACCTTTCGAATGAAATTCCCTAGCAAGAGCGCCGCCTATTCCTCCTTGTCGACATCTGAAGACATGTAAGCTCCCAAAAGGGGCGGGATGTGAAACGTACCCAGTAATTAAAACAGCCTTTCGTCGAGTGCTCATGGTATGCTATTCGTATGTTTGATCGTGGTGGTAATGTGGACATTTATATATCTTGGAACAGCCGGCCGGATGCATTTTATGTCGCGTCGATGGCGCTCTGTTGCTCGGGTCGGGTAGGTTGGTGTAAAACGGAAATGTCATCTATATATTGAAAGGATATAGGAAATCCCTGGCTGTCATTGGTCCGATCGTCCAGTGTCGTCTTACCAAACCGTCTACGGTATACCAAAGGTTGGGGAAGGGCGCGCAAGCGCACAGACGCGGGAGGCTGACCGTCCGCTGGGTGGGGGGGAGCCTGCGGTTACCTTTGTGATATATAGTGGGTGGGTAAAACGAATGCGTGAGAGTAGAATAATTTCATGCATAAAGATGTGTAGTCCAGAATGGAGATGGTAAAAAGGAAAACGGTCACGGAACGTGCCGGGTGTCTCTTGGCATGCATGCTCGACTGGACGATGCGGAGAGACTCCGCGTACTCCGTCGAAGACAGACAAAACTTGAACAAAACGGCGTCCTCATTGGCTCACCGGTCGGTTTCAGTCCGTATCTGGGACCAAGCCTAGATTTGTGCGCCACTCTAATGGGATCGACTACAACTAATATACGTACAAGTGTCACACAACAATCATGGTTTTGAAATGTGCACTATGTATGGGAAGCTATTGAGATGGATGGTGGCTACGTCGAATGGAGAGGAGGGGGAGAATAACTTGGTAACACTGACGAGTACTGGCCCAGTGGACGTAGTCCAAGAACAGATGGGTTAGAGAATAAATGGTGCTTGTATACATAGGTAATGCAAGAAAATATTGTAGGGCAATGAGCAAGAGACCCATCCATTCCTGAGAGCAAGAACAAACCTTGGTCTCCGGAAAAGTTAGGTACATATTATTCCGGCGGTATGCAGCCACTTCCTGTATCATTGAACGTCCGGCTCTCGCTCTGGGTGCCTCCCAAAATCCTTTTAAGTATAAACATGCTATTTTTGCTGCCTGATGAGACGATATTCAGAACAGTATAGATTAAATATCACCAGTCCTTAAAAGACCGTGGCGTAGCCACGGGTAACAGTGTCAGACCGAAGTGGAAGGAGGCTCCGGTCCGACCGCCTCTCTTGCTCGCTACTACCATGTCTACAACAATCTCCGCAATATCAAACTCGCCCAACTCAATGCGTACTATGCACAACGCCAAAGGTTTCGTATCCGAATTCCAACACGAAAACACTGAGCTCAGCGGTCAACGTCAACTCGAACTGTTCGAACAAGAAGCTCATCTACTACGCCCGCTTGCCGAGCGAGTTGCTCTGATACTGGCTAAAACTACTCATCTTCGGAAGAAAGCAAAATCACCATGCCCTATGCAGCGTACGGTTTCAATGGATCTATTCTCTGGCGCAAGCGAATGGGATGCGAGGCAGACTGTGGAACGCGATTGCTCGCTTGAGGCTGAGGCTGATGCTGGCGACCAGGAAGAAGAATCCACTGAGGATCATTCTGATAACGAAAGCGTGTGGAGTGGATCTCTGAGCGAGGTACATTACCTGTCCATTCGTCGTTGCTTCACTTCTGACATTTCGATGCAGGCAACGCAGGACGCAAAGGACGCCCAAGACGTGCCACTTCCCTCTTCTTTTCCATCGCCAACCAACAGCCTGAAAGACACTTCTGCCGATCTTTGCGCTCCCGATAAAATCGCACTGCTGGAACAAGGTCTGAAGGACGAGAAGAAGGCGCGACTTGAGCTAGAAGCCGACTACTACATCTTGGAAGCTAGAATCGAGCATCTGAAATCGACTGTAGACGCTTTCTTGGACCCTGGCCATAATGCCCGTCACCAATCCTCTTCGTCCCCGCCCACCTTTCGTTTCCATATGGGAACGTCCCGTGTCAGTTTGAGCTGTTATCGCACCATCGACGACCTTGCTGAATCTATTCCTAGCTCATTTCTATTGACAGCAACTCATCAGACCTGGAAAGCTATCTGTCTCCTTCTCCGTGCGCCAGCACACCGGAGAAGCATGGAGGATCCAAAACTTTGGACGATCACAAAGCTGTCTTTAGAACCCCTTACAAGCCTTCAGCGTCCGCGAGTATCGGCGTAAGTCTTAGTTTGTCTATCGTCCTTTAGTCCACACGTTGACTATTGAGGAGGATGGCAATCGTTCCTTGAAGAGGAAGGCGTCGTCCATGTTCACGCCTTCTACGCAATATCAGTCTACTGTCAGTTGTTCATGTCCGTCAATGCCGGTGCTAATCATCTCTCCAGTCTCCTTTCAAAGTGTGGAATGCCTCTCCGGACCGACCGCCTTTTAAGCACGCCACCGTCAGTGACTTCCCTGGATAGTGAACCTTTTGAAATATTCACATCCCCGCCAGACTGAACCCGGCCCGCCACCCAATACGGCCAATAGCCCATCGCATTTTGAGTTCGTACCTCCCGTTTCTGCTTTTATTTCACCTACGGTGAGTTTTCTGCTATCCTGACTGCACATTTGCTGATGTAATCGATCCATAGAAGCGATTCAAAAGCAAGAGCGATCCCACCGTTTAAATCGCCAACAACCTAAAGCCTCGACTAGACATCCCTACGCACTCTTGGAGATAAACATCCATCACACATCTAACTGTACAGACTTCTGCTATTCACCTGTCATTTCCTTCTTCTACCCTAACCAACACGTTTTTCTCTTGTACACGTCTCTATCGCTATATCAGACCACCTTGACGTTTGCATCCGCGGTTGACCTCTCGATGTCTATGCCTGGACTAAAGGCACCTTTCATGATGTGATCTAGAGTGCTAACTCTCTTCCGATTCGACCTGACGGCGCCTCAACTCTCCGATCGCCCTCTGAAGGATGACGAGATAAAGTACAATCACGCGATAAAACTATCAGAGGCTATTCGTTCGGAAGATCTCATGATTATCGGGGATGTCTGTCGGGAAAATCTCTATCAGCTATGCCTATCCACCGCCACGAACGTGTCGCCGGTCGTCCTCATCATATCGTCGATAAGATTTGAGGTGTGTGACTATTGCGCCCGAGTAAGTTCGACCTGATAAGACTTGACCTCAGTCTAGAAGGCCTGGGACGCCACAGGAATCCGAACGGGACATACATACCATCATAATAATAGTTTGGGTCGAATGTTTCTGGTGTAGCGCGCCAGGAGTTCAGGCAAGGTAAAGTATACTATGCTACGCGAAATGACCGACAATGTATACTAATGACCGCTCTTCTAGTGCAGTATAAGGGTTGTTTTGTCACGGAGACGACAATAGCTTTCGAAGCTGCGCCACACGACATTATAAATTTGATGGCGACATGAATCAGCACTTTCTACAGTCTGAGTAAACAGAGGGTCATGCTAGAACGATGAGTAATACTGAAATAGTTACGCTGCGCGAAATGGCCGATTAACCATCCCCTGGCCCCAGAACTGGATGTATAGCTCGCGCACGCTTAAGTTTAGGACGTTCTCTCTGAGTTGGCTTCATTCAGGGACTCGCCGTATACAGGACGTAACGCCGGATGCGCATCGTTGATTGCGCCACACTCGCCGCCCGCTAGGCAAGACGGGATTCACGGGAAAGCGAGAAGGACAGCGCCGTGATGGATACTTCCCTCCATCTTGAAACGATAGACGATCATACACAATCATACGGTATCTTCGAGAGATCGTGAACCGTGGCGCACGACGACGGTCATCATACCCTTGATTTAAGTTTTGATATCGATGCACTATAATCTATATCATAGCCACCGTGACCTCTGCTGCGCCTCCATCACGATTCCAGAGTGTGGCGCTGTCAGTTGTCCCTTCGCATCTTGTGGAGAGTTGTTGATGCTTAATGGTATGGGGTTCAGACTCGGAGTTCAGAGTACTTCACTACTGTATGGCGACTCTGGTCCTCATCCAACTTGTAAAGTAAGGGCGCGTCGGGCCAATTGCAATAAATGGAAACATGTCTCCGGTCATTTATCAATGGGATTCTCCATCTATCCAATTCAACGCTATGTAAAATCATCATCTCATTCGATTTACAATATTGCTCAGCCTCAGCTTACGATTTTGCAGTTGAGATGGTTGAGATATTGCTCATACGGTGCGTTTCAAAAAGATAGTACTTACACACAATAGAAGAGATAGATCACCAAACTGCGCCACACCCAAAGGTGTATCTTCATACAATTTAACCACACCGACATCGAAATGCCGAGCGTGTGGCGCCCACTGCCAAACTGTCACATTCCGTACGTCGCGGGTTGTCACTTGAAAGAATATACCGCGCATGCGGAGCAACATCATCACCTGTACTACGGCACTCGTCTCAAGCGTGCTAAGCACGAAGCACGAGGTGTATGTACACAGACTAAAAGTTTCACCAGCCCTGCCCGCCTCGTCAGCAGCGGTTCCGGTCGGCTTGACGTGTCACAAAGTTATGTATCACCCAATTTCCGAATAATCCAGAAGATCCCGCCGTGATCCTCATTTCGACGACGCTCATAAACCGTCACCGCGATCGTTGCCACCTCGAGGCAACGTGAAAAATATCGCGTGCGCGTGAATATTGCGGATACGGATAACCAGCAGTGAATTGGTGGAGAGTGGAGAGCGCCACATGAATTTGGAACAGTACGGTTGCGAGGAGTCGGTCGAAGGGAAGAAAGCGCATCCCGAGTCCCGACATAGTCATCAGGTACGGTGGGGGGAGACGGAATCAAACTAGGTCGGTCGGCAGAAAGCGATGACGTCGGACAAAGCAAGGAAGAAAGTATCGTTGGAATTCGAGGACAATGGGCTTTAGAAAGAGAACAAAGCATGAGGATGAATGATTAACTGGTGAGAGCACGCGATATGAGAAGCTCGAAAGACACGGGTTACTTACACGTAGTACACAGCACAGTAAAGTCGAACCATCTGAGTCGCAACTATGTTTTGATAATGAGCCCTGAAAGAGTCATGGTGAGAGAGGTTAGTGCCCAAAAAGGTAAGACCGACGTGACCATCTTGGTCAACGCGTCAACAAAATCGCTGGCGTGATCGCGTGAGGCATCTAGCCTTTGGCCAAGACCCGTAGGCGCTCCATACCAAAGGCCATTGTTCATCCCTGGAGCGATGGATACGATAACGGGATAAGAATACTTGCTGGCAGTTGTGCAATGCGGACACGGAGGAAGGAACAATGGGCCATTGGGGGTCCTTAATGATCCTCGAAGCCGAAATTCATGGGTTGGCAGGCGGGAACCGAAGTGAACACGATAGCAGTTGACTCGGGAGTTCAATTAGATAGTAAATTAGATCGTACGTACGTGATCGACATGGCGACGTGGGGAGTGAGTGGAACCGCGGAATGGGAGCGGCTCATGCGTGCAAGAACCTGGGGAATGGACATTGGAAAATGGAGGATGACGTACAAGTAAGGAAATACGGCGGCATTGTGCACTCAGGAAGCGACTGAACGCTGCAAATTATGGCATAGGAAATTATAGGATCGTGTAGGAATACGTGCGGGGCGCTTAGAGAACACTGCATCAAGCAGACAACGAGTAGATCCTGTCGGACTACGTTTCCAGGGTGACCTAATTTGGGCGAAATGCGTGATGTGACTGTCAACCGGGGATACCGAATCTCGATCCAACGTGCCTCTCCCAAAAAAAACTTTTGCGCCATCCCTTGATCTGCCCTGCAATGAGGCAAAGCGGTATATAACCAACCCAAGGCTGCGCTTGCTCACCACTCACTTGTCCGCCACATCCAGCTCTCAACATGTTCTGCTCTGGCTCACCTTACTCGCCCTTCTTCACGTCGGGCTTCATGCTTTCCCAGACGGACTATGCGCAGGATCTCAAGTCGTTTCTTTCATTCGACGCTGAATCAACGTGTCTGCCACCGTACGTCTTGTACTCTCAATTATTCCTCAGCGCAAGCTAATACTATCTTAGAGCTCTTCCTGACTCTCCCCGTTTCCTACCTTCGCCTTTACCAGCACCTCGTGCCAACCTCCCATCTGTTCCCACCCTTGCGCGCACACCCAGCACGGTCTCCACCAGATATCGTCGAGTAAAGCGCTCCGATGCACTCGCAAAGCTCGAAGGCAAACTCCCCAAACCACCCGTTCGGACTCTCAGCCAAAACACCAACTTCATGAGCCTCACAGATGACGAGGGCGACGACGAGATGTCGTGTAGTACATCGTCCGAAGACGAGTCGGACGATGATTCGTTCATCGAACTGCCGCCGCCTACGTTGCGCGGCCATGCTCATACCCAATCCTCGCCAACTATCCTCTCCAATTCCACACTATCCTTCTTTTCCTCCGACTCGAGGATACGATCTATTTATTCGGGCGCAAAGCGGCCTATGTCATCTGGAAGACGGTCGTCCAGCCTTCCTCTCCAATCATTCATTGACCTCAAGGACGAGGATTCTCTGCGATGGCGGAGCTTCATCGAGATATCCGTCGCTTGAATTTCGTTCGCCCCTTTGTTTTCGCTTTCATCATCATCATGCATTCCCAGCGCCTATATATTTTTGCGCCCATCCCAGTCCGCATCCAGTTACAATAATCTCGCACCATCCTTATTCACTCGTTTGACATATCATATAGCTTAATCGTAGATATGCGCGCACGCGCACACCCACTCTTTCCCTCTTGTACCATACCACGCACACATCCTTTCTGTACACTCCCGGACTTTCTTTGCATCTGTACTACCAACCAACCAACCAACCAATCCAATTGTTGTCCTCTCCGTTTCATTCCATGGTGTGATTGTAAGAGTACACATGGCGCCACAATTGAACCAGCCCGCCTTGGCGAGAACTAGATGACCTAGAATCTATTGTTCTCGCGTTGCCAGGCGCACTGGGCCCTCAAAACATCCGTTTCGCTTCTCGACGCGGGCGCAATATACGGCTTTGAGACACAGTCGCCGATGAGGGGGAT
This sequence comes from Flammulina velutipes, assembly GCA_011800155.1. Lineage (NCBI taxonomy): Eukaryota > Fungi > Basidiomycota > Agaricomycetes > Agaricales > Physalacriaceae > Flammulina > Flammulina velutipes. The sequence continues at coordinate 2,315,398 of CM022373.1, read as the reverse complement.
CCGAAGATAGGAATACTGATGGATCGCTATTGTCTACTACCCATGGTCTAGGTCGGGGGAATGCAGCCACCGCAAACCCGTGTGGTAGCATTGAATGAACGTGTTCAATTCCTTATGTCAATCCCACGATGTTTAGACGCTGATCTAGATTCTCGTTCCGCCTGCTGTGCTGTGCAATCGATGTTGTTCCATCCGTAAATTAAAATTCAAACCATCCGGTTCTACGAACCGTCGGATGAGATGGCGTGACGGTGCTTCGGAAGCGCGGGAACGAGCAGGAATGAACGTTTGAGGGAACAGAGTGTCATGTTCTTTTCGTAAGTGTGGCGCACAACTTGATGGGTGTGACCAAGTGACGGAACGTCTCGAGCAGGGTCGCCATAATTAATTCTCGATCCAATACTCTGCGCCGTACTACAGTACCCGCTACCGACGACCACAAGACGAACACATCCACACCTCACCTCAGAATCCTGGTCCACCTTCCACATCAGATCGCACCGAACATTCAGATCGGCTCTGCGTTAGAATGGTAGAAATTTTTTGCAATGAGCCTATCAGCGGCTGCCTTGAAAGCCAATGTCAATAACCTACGAACGGTGGCAATGAGCCTAAGCCCGACACGGGATGGGGTACGCCACTTGAGACACGATAGCACCCTCGAACGGAAAGAACAAATTAGATATGATTATATTACCAAAGGGATACCATCCGTCAAAGTCTACGTTTCGAAAGAGCCTTGTGAAGCGCTGCCTTCACGACACCCACAGCCTTCTCCGTCTCCTTCTTCGTCAATCCGCTGGTCATGGCAAGTCGGATACTTGGCCTGACTTCAACTAATTCCTGGCCTCTCAACCGCTGCGCTTTGCATATCATTACCCCTTGAGCAAGCGCCTCTTCGACAACATCCTGAAGAATGACTTCTTCCGTCTCGATGTCCCAATCCCATTTACTCGCATCACGAGGTAGGATGGATGCGGGATTCGAGGGCTTGGTGGTCTGGTGAAGAGCAGCCGACGGCTGCAGGCTATTGCTGCCGGGCGACTTGAGCTGTATATGAATCATTGGCGAGGCAGGATGGGACGGGATGGTGATACCATCTATCTTGTCGAGAATGGCGCGTGCGGCGCGAGCATTATCATGGAGTGCTTCGAGGATAGACGGATTGTTACGCAGAATGTTGATGCCTTCGGAGGCGCTGACAGCGAGAAGAGGCGGCATCGACGCAGAGTAGACGAAACCGGGTCCATTGATACGCTGGTGCTCAGCGACGAATTGAGTTCCGGCGCAGAACCCGCCAGCAGCGCAGAGACCAATGGAGACAGAGCCTACGAGCATGTCGACTTTGGAGGCTGGGACGTTGTAAAGTTCCGTAAGGCCACGACCGGTGCGTCCAACAGTACCAAACGAGTATGACTCGTCGAGGATGAGGCGGTACTTGTATTTGGTCTTCAGCTCAATCTAATTGCAGTGAGTATTGTGTCGTGAAGCCAGTAACATAAACTGACCAGTTTCGGGAGATCAGCCATTGTGCCGTCCTTTTCGAAAATGCCTTCAGTCAGGATGAAGCGACGCGTCAGGGGACCGCGGCGTTTCTTGCGCTCCTTCTCGACGGAGATGAGGACATCCTCCAGGCTCTTCAAGTCATTATGGTCGAACCAACGGATAGTCGACCGCGAAATCTGCATTCCCTTTTGGATAGGGAACGACACACTGCGGTCGGCAACAATAATATCACCGCGCTTGCAGAAAGCTGGGATGACGGATGTGATAGTAGCAAAGCCTTGCGAGTATAAGATTGCAGCCTCAGTGCCCAAGAAGTCCGCGAGGTCGCGTTCTAGGTCCAAGTGGGCATCTGCGAGACATTAGTCATACCCAGTTGGACGAGACGGCGTAACATACCGGTCGTGCCATAGAATCCTGGAGGGCCACAGCTACCAACACCGTACTTGCGGAGAGCCTCAACAGCCTTGTCCTTGATGACTTCGTTTCCGGCGAGATTAGTAAAGTTGAGGCAGGTGAGGTTGAGCACGTTCTTGCCGGTCGAGGCCAACTTTGGTTTGGCGCCACTCTGGCCGACTACAACGTGCGAGAAGGACAGTTCTGCCTGTTCACGTTCAGAAAGAGGCGTAGCGAGTGACTCTGGGGCCCATTCGTCGACAAGTTCATCAATTTCCTGTTCGGTCGTGTAAGTCTGCTGTTGACGGAGCTGTAGGATACGCACCTTTTCCGAGAATTCTATAAAGTTCTTTTTGCTTCCGTCTGCTCTTGTACGAGATTGCAGGAGAGTGTTGATGACGAGAATAACGAGAAGTAGTTCCAGCAAAGTTCGACCGGGGTCATTTTGGTGGGAGCTGCGGACATATCGTTCGATAATAGCAGAGCCTGGGAGCTTGTAGAAGGCACTCTCCAGGGACGACACTTTGCTCGCGACGAAGAGGAAGACGGGCTCCAGAGGCGTGTTGCTATACGTGCTGGTCATGGTTAGTTGCCAACCCGCGCCGATCTCTTTACCCGTTTCCGTTGTTTAGCTCAACTCTGCGCAAACAACATAAAATTCTCCCGAGAAAACTCTGCCTTTCCCAAGGGTATATGAATGGTTCTGCCTCTCCCTACGACGAACGTATGGACATAAAAATATTTTACTGGGCCTGACGGGGAATTGAACCCCGGACCTCCTCGATGCGAGTTGACACCCTAACAAGGAATCATACTACTAGACCATCAGGCCGTTGTCTTTTGCGCCACCAAACTCAGTTCCTCCCACCATCGAGATGCTTCTTGTGGCGTAGCTAAACTGCTATCAGGCTTCCTTCTCTCTGGGACAACATAAAAGGCTATTGATTCGCCCCTCACTGAGTTACTTCAAACCCAGCTTTCCCCATGGGTTTGCGGCTCTACGTCGCTCCCTGCTTAAGGCCTATGTATCTAAAGCTTGCAGATCACCTCTCGATGCATCATTTCTTACGACAGAAAAGCTAAATGCCTACGCCCATGATGTGGTGTGCTACTATTCAGTCTGTGGCTTACTCGCTCTGATTCAGCGGTGCTTTCAGCATACTGCATTTGTTCGGCCAAAAATCGCCATCGCATTTCCCCTTTCTGAAATGCTATAAAGGCGATATTGCAATCAAGCCGAACAATGCTTGTATGTACGTTTCCCCTTGTTGTGTTCACAGTGGACAAACGACTCTATGCATCCTCGATAAGTTTATATTTTAACACACGATCCTCCCCCTACCCTCGAAGTTTTGGACTCGGACACCCTTTCAATCGGCAGAATGGCCGATCTCGTCGCCATGTCTAACGCTGAACTGCTCCCGTTCTTTGTACGGCGGACCTCGAGGCTTGCACTATCTTGTTGCTCTCTGCCACACATGTCTTAGGCTATGGCTCACCACAACGCTCTCCAACGCTTCATAACACTATGGCCTGGCGCCTAAACGAGGCTCTCTTGAGGACATGTGCCCTGCGGATCTGCGAAAATGTGGCTTAAGCTTTGATTAGCTCGGTCGACAAGCAAAACGTATAATTCTAATGATGCATCCACGTGCCACCTCACTTCCGAAAGGAAGCAAATAAAGTAGGTTACTTGAATCGAGTTGCTCTTATACATACTCACCCTCGTTTTTTATCTCTCATAAATAGACAGCTTCATCGACCGCTCTTGTTATCCCTCCCATCGTTCCTACATCAATCATGGCAGACTACTACGGCGTCCCTTCTATTGCTCTAACGAACCGAATGGATTCGTCTTTCGCGTACGAGTCGCCCAGCGCCTACTTTGATTACGCGCCCGTTTGGACCGATAAATCGACGCATGACGTTGAACGGGCGCATCATATGCCTGAGTATTCTGTCTACGGGTCCTATACCCAAGAGGAGCCGCTCCAACATAGATGGCAGCCTCAAATCCATCGACCAACCCCTCGCTACGTTTCTCAGGTACGTTCTCTCCCATATCCCACGTCTGGTTAGTATCACTCAACAACTTCTTAGCCAACCCATGCCATGAACCTGCAAGAAAATCACAACGGCTACGCCGTTCCCCCACCAATCCAGTCTGGAGCGGGATACGTCCCATCGTCAACGATGACCGGTACTAGGTCCTCTGTAAGTGCAATTTGTTTGTCACTTTGTATTTAATAATCTAACGGTGTGTGTCTAGGATCCTATACTACCTCGCCACGGTCTCTATCCTATTTCCTTGGATCACGTTCAAAATTACCACCAGGATGCACCCTGCGCCGATAGAGATCCCAGTCCATTCAGCAGCACTCCCTTAGCCAGACCTCCTCAATCCGCCTACACCGAATTCGCTCCACACGTCGCCAAGATGACGGGGGCAGGGATGTTTAATGCGGCGCATTCGTCCAGCTGGATGCCAGAGGCCGTTCTCGCTGCCCAGGCCCGTGGTCGAGCCATCGATGCTCCCACTAGTAAGGGGAGTGCCTCGGACAGGGTCCCAAACCTTGCGTGCTACTTCTGTCGAAGCCGGAAGATCGCGTGCGGGAGACCTGCAGATGGCAGCGCATGCAAGTAAGTTGAACCCTTCTCTGTGGTGTTTAATAGCAGCTGACTTGTCTTTTTAGTCAATGTACTAAACGAGAATTGAAGTGTCAGTACCCGACTGGGTCAAGGAGGGGGCAGCATAAGCGAGGCGCGACTAAAAAGGTAGTGGGCGTGGGACCTATGGACTATAACGTCAATTTCTCCTTCTGAATATTCGTTGGCTGTCTTCCATACTTCGATGTTGATCTTGGCGTCGTATTTTTTTTGTACTTGTACTCTTCCCTTGTAGCTAGAAGAGCGCTATCGATAGTCCTTTCAATAATCAGCTGTACTTTAATCAAATATTTCTTTATTGACCATGCGATCTGGCAGTTCCCGGTACCGAAGCCAGGAGGCTTTCATTACGGGAAATATAGTCGACACCGGATCCTCGTCGTCTCCTCAAACTAAGGAAATAGCCGGAGAAGGTACGCTGATGACCTCCTGGATAGCTTCCAATGGGGTGGGAAATGACATCTGGGTGATACGATGGGACGTGTGCGCTTCAGAGACGTAGCGGATACAGCTGTCTGACAAGACTAGTTCAGGGATGAATGAGTTCGACGCGTTCTTCGATCTGAGTTCACGGCTATGTAGCTCGACCTCTGAGCGCTATTCTCCGAACGAAAATGGTGCTTGTGGCGTTCAATCGGGTCTATCTCATCCGTGCCTAAATCCAAGTTCTGCCCGAGGTCATGCCCGATGCCTGCGTCTTCACCTCGGATTATAGGTTCTAGCTGGCGTATTTATCTTCCTATGGGCCTCATTAAGCTCGTCGAGATGGATATCATTGGCGATGACGAGCGCAGGATCAGTAGATTGGAAACTAGAGTTCCAGATATCGAAACTCTACGTATTGGAAGCATAATTCTTTAGCGTGGCTAATAGTACCTTGAGCCAAAAATACGACCAGCCTGAGGTCGAGAGTACCATGAAAATCTGGGTGCTTGTCGGTAAATATCACGACAGCCGACAGAGGTCTGCTGTGAATCGGAATTATATTCTTTTCGTGTCAGATAGAGAGTAATGAGCTGCAATCAATCAGAGAAAGGAATTCATTGATCCAGTGGCTTTGGGTACGGAACAGCTGATGAAGCAATCATTAACTTCACCTCGCAGCAGCGGCCTATATACGAAGTAAGTGGAACCATTCCTTAATTCGTGGTTGATAAATTATATCAGCTGTTGCTTAAGAGTATTCTGATCGGAGCGTGGCGTGGGAATCTGTACTTCATCCTGACAAACTGCGATACTCATTTTACAATGCAAGTGACATCTGGTGGTGTGTGAATTGTGAGCCCTGAGAATACTATAAGCATCCTCAGATTGAAGACAATTGATCACTGATTTTCGTGCGTGAAAATTATCGTGACTGGTACTATTTCTTTTCCACCATGACGTTGGATCGGGCTCGTCGTCCGAAGACATTCCTGCCAACTGTTTCTGATCTGTTATATCTCTATAACATACTGACACTGGTTTTCGGAGGCAAACCCACTGGTGGAATACCACTTGACAAGGAAAAAACCCAAGTTCATTACCATGACGGAACTAGGTGTTGAGTCATGCCATGAGCCGAGTCGCAGAGACAGCCATCTAGATTAGGAGCAGCCTACAAGCAGGCTTGGAATTCATATGTTATCAACGTTTCCTGAGCGTTGGCCAGCTTTGCAATTGCTTTGGCCTATTCTCCCTTCGATTACTCTGTCTGCGCGCCTGTAACTCGAAATTCATTCACCTAAGCCACATAGGTCGACGGGCATTGATGGCAAGAACTTCGTTTTATGGGCTTTATTGTGTTAGGGTGGCCAATGCGAATCATTGGATGAATGAAGAGACTGAGAAAGTAGTTATAGTGCGTGAGAGCAGCGGATCGCCGGGCCGAAACCGTTCTACTTCTTTGCTTCCGTCCGCCTCACAAGTTCGTGTTCGGTGCATGGTCTGCCCCACAACGAAAGCACTCGCAAATACATCAAGCCATCCTACTTTCAACGACACACTATGATCTCACAGAGAAAGACTGTCTTGATTACTGGGCACGTTCTACATCGCCCCGCTCTTTTTAAAGGCTTACACGCCCTTAGTTGCCGACATGGAGGAATAGGTGGCGCTCTTGCCAAGGAATTCCATTCTCAAGGTCTATTATCTCTTTACTTTGTGGCGTTGGGTGATTTCGAACCACTGGCAGGCCTCCGAGTTTTCGCAACAGCTCGTTCTGCCTCTCAGCTGGTCGACCTAGAGAGTCTCGGCATCGAGACATTCTCCCTTGACGTTACATCACGAGCTCAAATTGCTGATGTTGTCGCAGACGTCGCCTTCCGAACTGGTGGTACTTTGGACATTCTCGTGAATAACGCTGGTCGCTCTAGTAATGTTGCCGCCTTGGACGAATCCGACGAGGAACTGCACACTATCTTCGAGACCAACCTATTCTCAGTCATGTACATGGTCCAAGGGTTCGCGAATTTGCTTATCAATGCGAAAGGGACTATTGTAAACATTGGGTCAATCGTAGCAATGGTGCCTTTAACCTTTGGTTGTACGTCTTTATTTCGTTCCAGTAAGGTATATTTGGACTGAAATTTGCGTAGCTTCCTACAACGCAACAAAGGCTGCACTTCATGCCTACAGCGATACTCTACGAATTGAGCTTGAACCTTTCGGGTGTGTCACTCTTATTATCTTAGTTACTGAGTTTGAAGTCTGACGTACCATGTCAGTGTCAAAGTGATGGTCATAATCACTGGTGGCGTCAAATCTAACTTGGTCAGCCAAAAACGAGTTCTCCCCCAAGATTCCCGGTACATCCCCGTGGCCACAGAGTACATGAAGCATCAAAACGTCTCCCAAGTAGGTGCCATGCCGAATGATGTATATGCGAAGGGTGTTGTGATGCAGGTTTTGAGAGAGGAGCCGCCCAAGTGGTACTGGAGAGGGACACATACGTGGATCGTGTGGATATTGACGACCTTCTGTCCTCGAGGAGTTGTGGTGAGTTCACGTCGTTGATAAGGAAACAATATGGGGACTGATGACGAGTAGCATTGGGCCTTTAGGGGAAGCATGGTAAGATTGAAAGAGCTTGTGACGAATAGCAAAACAGAATGAAAATCAAAGGCTGGCAGTTCGGTGAGCCCCTAATCACGATGCCATGTGATGTCGGTCACCCATAAGGACCTATATCGGGAAACGCTTTGTCACACCCGAAAGCGGAATTTGTCAGCTTATTCACCCTTCGTCTCTCCTCGAATCGACTCGAAAATGCGTGTCCCGACGCGCGTCTTCGAGCAACGCGCGTCTCACTCTGAGTCATCTGCTTGGATCTGTTTAAATACGGCCATGGATTCGTTGGACTTCTCTATCCATTTCCACCATGTTTGCATACCGCCCTCAACCGACTTATTACTCTCCCCGCGACAAGTACTTGGCTGCTCTCGAGCAAGCAAAGCAAGCTGAACAAGAATACCTTGCCGCAGAAGCGCTTGAACTCGAAGAACTCTCGCTTCGTCGCCGTCTACATGAACTCGAACTCCGAAAGCAACGAGTGTCGTACGCACCTCCAACGGATCGCTTGTCCTTGCTTCGCCTCCAGCTAGAGGAAGAAGAGCGTCGCAAAGCCGCTATTGAGGCCCAGCTTGAAGCGAGACGCGAAGAGGAATACCAACGTCTGGCAAGGAAACAAGCTCAAACTGTGCGTCTTCCAATTTTAGTGTCATCAACCTTGCTAACGTGCATACAGTTCTATCGCCCTCAACGAGCCTACGACCATCGTCGGGCACCTCAAGCCGAGGTATGTCTGCTTTCTACCTCTGTATACAAATTCTCATCTTCGTCTCAGCGACCTTCGGCTTCGAGTGCACCTCTTGAAGATGTCTTGTCGGCTCTCTTTGGCCTCACGTCCAACGAGTCTGACTCACCGCCCAAGCAACCGACTCCTCAAGCTCAAGAACCATTAGTCGCAGCAACCGAGAAGATCCTATCATCGTTGTTTGGCACAACAGTCAAAGTACTCAAGACTGCATCCCCCACAGAGGTACAGTCAATTCTAATTCTTTGCATGTGCCATTCCTCATGAATTTCTGTAGACCGCTCGTTCTGAACAAACCAAGCCAGACAATGGTGTTAAACAACCCGAACTCCCCGTTGGCGTTCCGAACAAGTTTTGCGGGGGCTCATGCCCACGGAAGGCTGGAATATCTCTGCGGTCGAAGGAGGAGGTCAGCGATAGTCGTTATCGCTACTCTGAAGCAGTTGCTCACTGTCTGATTCAGCCGAAACCTCAGGCTCGTCATGAGAATGACGAGATTGAGGATGTCCTTCAGGCCATATTTGCATCCATTGCTGGTCCCCAGATACACACGCCGCCGACCCCCACTCAAGGGTCGTCCTCAAGCACGAATGAGAAGGAGACTTCTGAATCCAAACCAACCTCGACTCCTGCACCGCCCAAGCAGACATTGGACGACCTTGCCACCAACCTTCTACAAGGCCTTTTCCATAGCACAGCCGTTCTCGAGACACAGAAGCCTGCAGATTCTCCTCCCACTGACGTACGTCTTTTTACTTGTCTCCGTTGCAACGAAAACTGACCTTACCCAGTCTAAACCTGCAGTCGATCCCGTCTCATCCCTCAAAGAACAACTCGAAGCTCGTCTGAACAACGAACAAACCAACGAAATTAAGGATACGATCCAGGCCATCTTCGCCTCCCTCGCTGAGCCCCAGGCTGATCCTTCACGCTCCGAACCCTCGTCTTCGTCTTCAAAGGGCAAAGCGAAGGCTATAAACACTCTCAATCCTACATCCAAGGATGTCGTGTCCTCGCACCAAGCCGTGCAGAATATCGCCGGCGCCTTTCGCACTCTTGTCTCAGAATTTACCTTCCCATCGCAACTCGATTTCACCCCACTCCCATCCCCCGCATCCTCTGATACCGAATCATCATTGGCTTCTCGACTTGCATACACTTCTCGGAATGCGCCGTTGCGGTATTACGAGCAGGCACTGAGCCAGTTGCTCACTCAACTGGACGAGGTGGAAAGCTTTGGCAACGAGGAGTTGAGGAAGGAAAGGAAGGACGTCGTCGACCAGGTCGAGGATGCGCTGGAAGAGTTGGAGAGGGAAGTAGAGGGAAGATGGAAGTCTAGGGCAGCAAAGGAGAAGAAGGAAAAGGAACAGGTCGAAGGCACACCTTCTGCGCCGGCGCTGGACCTGCCCGTCGTTGTTTCTGAGCCGATTGTTTCCTCTGACGCTCCAACTGCGACTCTCTTGTTCCCTCCCACCTCGGATACCAGCACAAGCCTTGCATCGTTGCCTTCCCTTTCGGACGGTGCGGAACCTGCACCCTTTCGAGAGGAGTCTCTAACGGATTCTGTCGTCGTCGAGACTACACAGAAAGAGGAAGCTATTGATGTCGAGGCAGTAGAATCCACGGCTGCCTCTCCAGAGACCATCGAAGGTTATGATGTTGAGTTGAAAGAGGACCCAGAAGCCGGTTCAGATTGGTCTGAAGTTGAAGCATAGAAGCTATGGACGCTGTCCCTCGATTGTATTTGTAATATTTATACAATAATCCTAATAATCTTGAAGTCATTTTTTCTGTGTACGTCCTTGGAAGTTGGAAGACAGACAGCTAGTCCTCGTTTCAAACCTGAGAGCTTGAGACCTCCCAACCAAATACGACCCTGCGTGTACAGTATGCAGACTCGAAACTCAAACACGCGCGATTCGGCATTTTGACTTGAGTGTGGCGTATATGTTTCGCGCTTTGTCAAGGAGTTTATTGTCATTTCACGACATTAAAATATCAGGGCTGCAGGCGTATATATTGCTTCATACTCCCACTTCTGCTTCAATGCTATCACTTCAACCGTGTCACTCCTCCGTCCATATACAGCATCTTCAATAAGCTCCACGTCCTTATCTGTCATGGGTGTTCGCATCCTGAACATGTCTCGAGTATCCTGCCGAATAAGATAGTTGATAGACCTTTTTGAATTCATGATGTTCGCTGTTCCCGCGACCAAAAAAAATGATAGTACTCACTCGACACAGTTCGGTCCCGTGTTAGGCCTCTCCTCCACCATTCCCGTGATAGAGGATTCATACCTGAGCACGTTCTCCTCGTAGGCCAACTCCATCGCAGTCGGAGTAATAGGGAACGGGACAGAGAACGCGCTGATTCCAGGTCCGCCTCCCTTGCTGAATTCCAAGACCAAGACGTGGTTATCCCCAAAGCCTTTTGCGACGAGTTGATCCCGAACCTTCCTCCAATTGACTATACGTGGGACGCTTGGAAGCATGTCCCAATCCGCCACGATTCGGTTTAGCTGAAACATCCCCGGAATGACAGTGCTAGCTGGGGGAAATTTCCCTTGTCGCATTGCCATGAGTGTCAGGATATTGGTGGGTTCGAAACCGACTGTTATCCTCCCAAGGATAGGTACCTCTGGCGAGTGTCTGCCAGACTTGAGATCGAAGATATGCACTAGAGCCATCTGAAGATACAGCTGAAGTAGACGATTATGGAGCAAGTGTTCCACAAATTTGGAGAATCCTATTTCTTCGAACTTGCAGAAAGGTTTGTGGCTCGGCCTGTAAACTGGGGATTAACACTGTACTGTGTACCTGAGGCTTTCAACTTGGAGCATACCATGCCTTCTTTTGACACTGTTCATGGTTGTTAATGATAGTTAGATTCTTAGTTCTCGGAAGCGTGACCTACTTCCTTCGAGCAGTACCAGACCGACTTGCACTGTTCACGGCGGAAGTCAGCATATTCTCGAAGTCATCAGGCAAGAACATACAGTGCTACATTGCGGAAATGTCTTCGCTCCCGCTTGCGGTACTGAGTGACAGTGCGAGCACATCGTTTTGAAATTGCCACCCCCTGTCAATATATCCTCAGGCTTGAAAGGTAGTTCGTCGTAAAACCTTTGATCTATGTCAGCACTTCGAGCACTGAATATATTTACGTCTGGGAAGAAGGCCATGATGACTGTTAAGAAACAAGAGTGTTGCGTGTCTCAAGTTGAACATCTTGTCCGTTGTCTCAGAGTCTCAATTGGGTCAATATTGATGATCGCTCGTGCCCATGTCTCAGGTTCGATATGTCTTGGAATGTTGGTCCTTTTCATGGTCAGGTAGTAGGCACAGGGTTGTATAGAGAACAGCCGTTGCCTTGGTGTTCAATGGCTAACGGAAACGTTGACGTGGCTGGAAAGTCAACCTCACGATTTTGCTCGTGCGCGACCAAGCATCTGCGGTTTTGCGTCCATCGCCATTTGACAATTCGTCAAGCAGAGACAGGATTCGCCATCCTGCCGTGAATGTATTCACCATACCGTTTCCATTAATACCCGATTAATTTCTTCTCCACCAAACAGAGATCTTGGGGGCAAGATCAAGCATTCCGTCCTTCACTGATTTCACCACAACTTCCTGCTGTTCCAATGTTGGTAAGACTTTAAGCAGGAACGTAATATAAACAGCTTCGAGGGAAGGGAAACGACGGGAGATTGTGTGAGCGAGTGCCTTCCAGCTCGAAAACAAATCTCCGTTCGGGTCGTCGTCTGGCACCCAAAAGCGTAGGTCGATGAAGCGGAGCATAGAGCAGGATGCCGATTCGGAGAGGTTTGTGAGCATCGAGGCGATCACGTCCATCTCCCCTTCCCTACTTCCATGGAGAGGAGGGTCCCAGATGTTTTCAATTGTCACGATTTGCAGAACACCTAAAGTCAAAGTATGATTGGGAGTAACGCATTGACGGACTAACGGTTGTAAGTCTCGATTAAAAAGTCGAATGAATAATACGTACCACAGTCCACCAAGTCGGAAGTCACCTCCAGTTCAACCAGCGTGTCAGAGGCGCCTTTCAAAAGCCGCTTGAGTTTTTCAACGGAAATAGGAGTTGTGTGATATAGGCTGATCATGCGGAGCGGCGAATCGGCCAATGCGCGACCAAGCCAATCGAAAAGTGGCACATTGCTTGCACCCCACAACCTTAGCCTCTGAAGGTTGGATAATTGACCTATGAACGGGGCATACACGCCTCCAGGAGGTGGGGGAGTCAAACCTTTCGTCCACGTGAGCATTTTCGTTGACGGGAACGCGCTCAAGATCGTACAGGCGCTGTCGATGGGAAGTGCGGAAGAGAAGAAAACTGAGGTCACAGCAGGAAATGCGCGAAAGAAACGCTCCATATTAGGAGAGAACTGGACAGCTCCGGGTTCAACATATGGGGGGGTGTCCCAGGCAAAGCTGAAGACAGACGGCATAGTTGGGATATCAGGGAAGTCTAGAGTGACCGTTTCTCTGCCTTGTCTGAATAGTTCCGCGACTGCAGCATGATATTCCGGGGAATTGCCTCGTCCAGTATATTGGGCATGCAAAGCTTTCATCATATGCTTGCCAGGTGCGCACGTGACATGCTGAACGTATGCGAGGACGTGGGGCATAGACTCCGCGATAGTGTTCCAACGGAGACAGTCACTCTCCGAGTAAAATCCTACCACGGAAAAGAGATATCGCAGAGATACTGCGCGCCATGTCTTGGAGACGAGCGAGGCGCTACGAATGGACTGGAAATCGTTGTCGTTGTTCTCAAAGATGATCTGATCCAGTAGTTCCGGCGGTAGATTGTCTATATCACCTAGATCAACATGAGCGATGGCCCCGTAACGTAGAAGATGAACTGTTACCATAATGTTGAATGGGCATCATGGCAGTCAAGTAGAAAGGACTGCGTAATATCCGGACCTGTCATCCGAAAGTAAGCCTTGCGACTATCGCATGTCCGCCTAATCGCTGCCTGGTGGCCGGGTATCTGCGGTTCTGAAGAAGATTGTGATCAACAAAAGGTTAGTATTATAGGGAATACAGTAGTACTGCTCAGAAATAACTACAATGTTAAAATTTCAGCATTCTAATCGTCAAAGACATTCGTCAGAAACTCTTGCCACGATCGGCCATCCAAAAACTCCCAGTCGAATGTTTCCCCGCCACCCCAGAAGGCGTCAAGATCCAACGTCGCCTGTTCGAGTCGCAAATCAGAATCTCCAGCCTTGCGTTTATTCGTCTCCTCAGATTCAGTGTTCTTGTTCAACAACTCAAAAACCTCCCTGATTACATCACTTCATAGAGTTCGTCAGTCTAATTCGCTTCATTGCCCCAAACCGGACTTACTAATAACGACCAGCCACTTGCCAACGCCCTTCATGTTCAGCAAGCATCTCCAACAACTGACGTACATCGTCAAGATCTCGCGGAGTCGAGAACGTCCCGTCCGCCGTATTGAGAAGTAGGACTATGGATGAGTGAAGAATGGAGGCTAACATGCTTGGCAATGGTAATCTCCCGAAGTCACGATGGTGCGCCTGCAGGACATGCGAGCACGCTCGCGCGGCGTTGGTACAGATGGCGGTGCTAGAAATGCTGCTTTTGAAGAGGATGAAAGGGCGGTGGACTTGGATTTGAACCCAGTAGAATGTGCTGTAGAGTAGCGCGGACGAATCAGATGGAAGATGCGGATCCCAGCGTACTGCAAACCGTTAGCTCAAGAACTCGACGGGAAAAAAAACTCACAGTGGTCTGGAATGGCTTCAAGCCATTTATTGAGGGCTGAATCAAGAACCACAGCGACGTTGTGGTCCCATTCGACGGTGGAAAGAGAATCCCAGAATTCTGCTCGCCGGACAGAATATATCGTCTGCTGTGCAAAACTATAGATCTCCAGAAGTCTCAACATCAAGACCCACGCAGAGACCTTTGCTGGAACACCGTCAAGCTGCTTCCAGGGCTCGGTAGGATCTGCAAGAAGCTCCCCAGGCCAACAATCGTCGTCCACCTCTAGAGGGAAGTCTGAATCGAACCTATTATTCTCTTGAGTATAGTACATCGTGAGGCAGTTTGTCAACTTACTGGTCAGAATTGGTGCATCTGACCCGACCAAACATGGAACTGACAAAGACATCCACGGTGATCAAAGCCCACCATGCTCTGTTCAATAATTCATCGTGAAGTGACCAGGAGCCGGTTCCACGTTTCATTCGATGAGCACCCATATCCTGGGCCAGGCGGATCCCCGTACCAGCGTATAACCAACACTGTGGCTGAGGCACGTCAACAACGGATTGTCCATAAATGTAGAGAAGCATCAGGGGAAATAACTGGAGGTCCCAAATTGTCGCGGGATAAGAGTGGCTGGTTGGGTCGAAAGGGCGTAGTTGACAATACCATTCCCAGCCTGCGCTGTGATCATTGCTAATCCTATGGTCGGTCGAGGAACGAGCGCTCAGAGCACACACAGCGAGAACAACCGAGCCAAATTGACGTGACTCGAAATGAAGTCCTTGAGCAATGTTGCGACGGAATGTAGGTCCGTGGATCAAGGACATTGATACGTTCGTCATGTCCAGATAGAGAGTTACAAGATCATCCAAAAGATCGGAGGAGGGGAATATGAGTGGTGGAAGGAGGGGGCGGGGTACAGATTGCCATGTAGGTGACGTCCAGAACTGCCGACGGCGCAGGCTATGAGTGGGATTCAGTTTATTCTTCAGGTCAAATGCGGATTCAATGAATTTGACGTCGTTTGCGGCACCGTAGCGCCTATGTCGATCTTCAGAAAGGGATAGATTGGCCATCGGCTCCTCCATTGTCTCCAGTTGCGTTGCGAGCTTTGATTCCAACTCTCGCGCATAACGAGCTAATCCGCGAAGGATGGCTAGAACAACTGCGGGGTTTTGTGGAGTGCTATAAGGCGTCGTATCCGAAAGAATGGCGGAAATGTGCGTTTGAATATCTCCAATGTCAGAACTCGTCGCAAGGTCCTGAGGTACGCCTCTGTTCTACGGAGATTAGTACTTTAGTCAGGTCGGTTGCAATCGGGGACATACCTTTCGAGACCGGGCAGCAACATGAGTGCACTCAGTGTTATATGCTATGCAGTTTGAGCATTTCTTGTCCGGCATTTTAGCACTGTCGCCTATAGTTGTGGTTAGCTGAGTACGACTGATTGCTGAAAATAATACATTTCACTTTGCGGTCGCGACAATGATCGCACGCGCCGTAAAGCCTTCGCTTTTTAATTCCTGGAGGCTGAGCTGTCTCCATGTATGGAGTAGACGTCGTTGCTCGTCCAACTGCGCAACGCCGAGGCAGATGAGTACATGGATGTAAGTTTCAGAAGCCACGGATGGACTTCGGACCGGTTTACTCAGTGCCAGTGCCCTGCGTGGCGCTCATATTATTCGTCCACCTTCCGCCTTGTGCAAAAGGTTCTATTGACTTAGACCTCACGAGGAAAAATCAGTCTCACTGACTACCGTCCCAGTTCAAATCGTCAATTTTGACGTTTGAAGTGAGCTGCCCTTCGAATTTGTTATTCTGAAATGGTTCAAAAACAGACTGGCAGACCGCCGAATGTTCACCATACAAAGATACGAACGAGAAAGAACTAACTCATGGCAATTGTCATGCTTTCAGACTGGGGATTCAAGGCGCCCGCCAGGACGAAAAAGTTTCTTTTTGCCCATAGCGGTGCTACTGACAAGGTAAGCGCAAGAAGACTGGTTGATGGTAAGCAGGCGAGGGAAGAAGATATCACATTCAGACTCAACAGGAACACTGAAGCGTGAACCGAGCCAGGTATTTCCGTGCTTGCTTATTTCACACGACAAGATTTAATAGGTGAACAAGATGAGGAGACACGACTTTTAGTAGAACATGACTCGGGGTAAAGACAGTCGGTTTGGATGCAGTATAGGGTGTCGGAAGAAACGACTACTTATTTACCAACACCCTTTTTTACCGTTTTTTACACTGTAAATTACGTGTAAATAATCACATGACATGGCCCCGAATTTCGAGGTTATTTACCGCTAATGCTACCACGTGAGGTGCGCCACACTAAATAAATTTCCTTTGCTGTAACACCACACAGCCATGTCTTTGTATATGGGATAGGAGCCTTCACCATGACAAAAATGCATACTATAGAATGTCACTTTCTAATTCTATGGCCCATTGACTCCAATGAAAACCAGGAAGACAGATTTATTCATTAAAATGCAGCAATTGGTGAGATAAACAGGTTGTTTGTTCTAAAAATCAACTGATATGACACACAGATGTCCGTGGGAAGAGACACGTCCGGGACCTTGTTGAAAAAAAAAATTCAAGCTTTCCTGGTACGGCGGCGCCACAATTACAGTCACATGACCACGGTTTTTTACAGTAAATTACATGTAAATTACCAGGGCTTTGACGAAATCTCGCGGTAATTTACGGTAAATTATGTATCTGGGCTTTCTTACGGGGCCCTAATGCAGTAGGCAGTTCCCCCGTGACGAAGGCGAAGGATTACGGTAGCTGAGAGGTGTCCTGCGACCAGATCAAAAACGCAGAAGGATAGACTCGGAAGCGGGCGTGTAGACGGGCGTCCCGACACAACAACGATGTCTCGTTGCTAAACAGAGTTATGCTACAGCAGTTTCGGACAGAGGAGTATAATATCTTCGACTTGGATGTCCAGAACATGCAAGTTATTTCTATAAATTCGGGTCGTCCAGCCAGTGCGTTGCAGCGTTGCCTAAGGATCAAGTTGCATCGGAGACGAGGCCGGGCAGATCAGGATAATATTGATAGGTCTACACCGCGACGTTGTCGAGGCGCTGGACGGTGATGGTGAAAAGGGAAAGAGATGCACGTGTTCTTGGAACTTTCTGACCACGACCACCATCTGCTGCTTGGCCTTACTGGCCCAATGGTCAACTATACTGCATTCCGTTTCTTTCGGGCATTGCGCTCGCTGTGCGCGCCAATAACCGCCGTAATATGCTTCTCCCTTATGCTCACATATGTCTTCATTCTCTACCAACCAACACCAGGTCCTGGAATCATACAACGACTCGGCTGGCAGTCATG
This sequence comes from Flammulina velutipes, assembly GCA_011800155.1. Taxonomy (NCBI): domain Eukaryota; kingdom Fungi; phylum Basidiomycota; class Agaricomycetes; order Agaricales; family Physalacriaceae; genus Flammulina; species Flammulina velutipes. The sequence goes on along the minus strand of CM022373.1, from coordinate 2,297,923 downwards.
GGAATCTGTTACGCTCTCAGAAAGTGCGATAGCAGCTTCAAATCCTGACGCATCCGCCCCGTCAGACGACTCTACTTTGAACGGCGTCGACTGGTGGAATGTAACATCCGAGCCTACTGTGGACTACTCGAGTCTTCCATTGGACGTGTGGGCACCTCTCCTACCTCACGACACTGGATGTACGCCACCATAATCCACTAATGCATTTCGTCAGACTGATATCATACACAGTATCAGAGATTTCCGTTACCAAATGCCTCATTGATCCCGGCTATGCTCCTGATATATGTGCGCCAGACACGACACCCGAGCAAGATGCAATCAAAGGCAATTGGGTACGCGTCGACAGGAATCTCAACCTAGAGGCGGGATACCTGTCCGGCTATCTCGTGCGTCCTACTCGTACCTCAATTAGGCTCTTGTGACTTAATTCCTGCAGAATATCTACTACAGACGGACTCGTCGCCAAGATATCAACCTCATCACCGATATTCGTCTCTTAGCAGAAACCGAAACACCCGGCGAGGCCTGGCACAAAGTCGACTTGTCGCTTCACTCTGGACTTCGTAAAACTACACCACTCTACCTTTGGTATAAACTCGGCAAAACAGCCAGCCACATGTCCGCGGAAGAACGCAGTAAAATCGTCACAGAGATAGACGTCCTTTATGGCGACGACGACCCATGGTATGGATTCCGAAAGCTCAAGCCCGCTACTCTCATAGGCAATGGACATACCGAAAATACTTGGATCACCTACCGACGCGGCGTTCACATCCCACCCAAAGCCCCACCCCTCCATTTTTCTCATGCTGGGAAATTTAAGATTCTTCAGGTCGCAGATTTACACTACTCCGTCTCTCAAGGATATTGTCGCGACGTGGACTTTCCTTGCATGGGCTCAGATAACCTTACCAACACCCTGCTTGGCCATATTATGGACCTCGAGAAGCCAGACCTAGTCGTCTTTTCGGGGGATCAGCTCAATGGACAAAGTACGAGTTGGGACCCGAAGAGTGTGCTAGCCAAATTCGCAAAGGCGGCCGTGGAGAGGGAGGTGCCCTGGGCTGCTATTTTCGGGAATCATGACAGTGAGGTCGGCCTTGGAAGGGCAGGTCAGATGGAGTTGATGAAGGCGTTGCCGTATAGTCTTGTCGAGAGAGGACCACCAGACATCCGCGGTGAAGGAAATTATGTCCTTAAAGTGTGGAGTCCTGATGCGTGAGTCCTATTCTCATTCATCTTGCAACTTGATCTTGATGGCTCGATAGCTCCAAGACTCATCTATTGACACTTTACTTCCTCGACTCGGGCGATTACACAAGTGGATTCTACAATTTTTGGGGCGTGTTTACGCCAACATCTTACGACTACATCCGTCAGAATCAAATCGACTGGTTCCTCAAACAATCTGGTAAGGCCGCTAGACTTTGCACATTTCCGAATCTAATTACTTTAGCTTCTGTCGCCGCCATTTCTCGTCCATTTTCCCCGGATACCGGGAAAGACTTTGGCGATAGTTGGGAACGAAGACAAGAGGATCAACTTACACCTGTGACAGAGAAACTCGCGAAACCGAACGCGTTAATGTTCTTCCATATCCCTTTGTATGTGTATCTGCGTATCGTTCTATCTGTCGTCAACTCACAAGCCTGATAGACCAGAATCGTACACGCCCGCAGATAAGGACTCGCGTACTGGCGAAGTACTTGATGTCGGAATGCATGGATTGGAGCCTCCAGGGAATGCCAAAAAGAGCGACGGATTCTTCGAGAATGGTATCTTGAAGGCGATGGCGAGCGATGCAGCAGGTCAAAAAGAAACTGAGATCAAGGTCATTGGGAATGGGCATTGTCATTGTGAGTTCATATCATATATGCTGGAAGGATTATCAGCTAATAGACATACTAGTAACGGAGAACTGTAGGCGAGTCAAGGGCGTGTGGTTATGTTTCGGAGGTGGAGGGTAAGTCACTTTTATTGATCTCTGATATTTCCTGCTGACAATGGTCTTGCAACAGGTCATACTCCGGGTATGGGAAAATTGGGTACGCCTTTAGCAGGCCATCTTAGCCATATGTTCGCTAACATTTTATTAGTTTCGACAGGCGTTTCCGTGTGTACGATATCTCAGATTATGGAGAGACTATCGTTACGTATAAGCGCACGGAGAAGGACGAGATTATTGATGTTATGACATTGGCCGGGAAGGGTGCGCCACCGCTATAGAGCGGGTAGTTGATTAATTTATGGAGCTGGGGTAGATTAACTTAAGAATGGTAGTTGACACATATGTAGGATACGATATAATACATGGCTTTTTGCACTTGAAGAGACGCTTTGAGCTGGCCTCAGGTCTGTGATACTAGTCAAATAAATCTTCATAGTATTCAGCTGGCCCACTGAAAATGTGCGTTCTCATTCAGATCGCATCAGAGCCCTTCCTCTTGAGTGTTTAAACTCAAGATGTATTGGATGGGAACAATATGCCGGTTCGAGTCTATGATTTTACTGAGGAGAGAGGTTATGCCGCGCATCGAAGAGCTTACATCACACTTTCAACATCCTCTAGCCTGGACGTCTCTTTGGCTCTTCTCCATCGGCATAACAGCTTGGTTGCTCTCGTTGAGGAAAAGTTTCTTTGCCGAGGAATGTCACAGGAATTGGCCGGTGAAGCATTCGGTCGATAGAAAGGATGCATCTGTGAAATTCACGTGGATAACGCAAAACCACATCGTCCTTATTGGCCCGGACGAAGAAACGTATAGCGTATTGCATGGCAAAACAAGGGTTCAGCACCGTTTGAACTTTCGTCACGCCAGATACACATACTTCTCCATTCAGCCGACGTATCTGAAGACTTGGATCAAAGAATAGTGTGTAGGTGTAGTTTCCGATGGATGGAACGAACTATCAACAGGTAAGTTTGTGTGGCGCAGACCGCAATATTCATCGACACACCTCTTGGAAGTGACGTCGATCCGGAATGGCTACATCACGATTCTGGCGGAATCCTTTCTCCATAGCCTGGAGAACATGAAATTCAGGGAAAAGAGCCCATTTGTGTTGATACAGCCATTGTATCATGTCTTCTGGCACTACAAGAAAAGCTTCATTAGAGATCTAATTGGTGAAGCAGATATAACATGCTTTTGAGCACATATTCGGGACATAGAGGAAGATTTGGGATCTCGCCTCTCGTCAGACCCATGCAGTACTCGAAGTAATCAATCTGAGAAAAGGTGAGCACGTTCGACCGATATCACATATGCTCGCGACTCACAAGGTCTCTGGAGACAATCTCGTTCACTGGGGGATAAAGACAAAGGCTCTCGCTCATATCAATGCGGAGCTCCTCCAGCGGGACGACTTCTCCAAGTTGAATCTCGGTCATGGTGGTCTTGCCGAACGTCTTCGAGCGTACGCCGAATGAGGAAAACCATCGTGGGAAAGGTTGACAACCTGCCATCATGACAAGTAAACTTGAAGAAATCGTCCCACTGGATGAGCTCCGCGTAGATATCAACTCAAAGCTTTCTATTTATCCTCCATTGAATGATGTTGTCTCGGCACAGCTAGTCAGTCGCAAGTATATTGCATGACATTATCAAAGGTGCTTATTCTTCCTTAGCTCGATCCCTTTGAGTACTGTATGGGTCTGACGAGAGGCGACATCCCAAAGCTTCCTCTTGGTCCTGAACATATGCTAATATGTACGCTATTCGAATCTCTTTGCCCGAATCAGGACTTTGATGTTTCCCTTGCAGTGCCGAACGACATGACCAAGTTGCTCTATACAAACAAATGGACTCTTTTCCCAGACCTTCCTACTCTACAGGCTATCCAAAAAGGATTCGGCGAGAACTATGACCTGCAAGTCTCAAATCGACAGCCCTATAAAGAGGTGTGCTAATAGAGTTTCAACTCCTGCCACGTAAATTTACCGCTTCATAGTCCGCTCCCTCTCATCCTCAACAAGTATATACACATTATTCTTCCATTCGAACATCCGGATATGCCGCTTGAATGGCGAGTGTTGTGTGTCCGGCGTGACAAAAGTTCAGACACCACTGCATCCTTGCTTTGCGATGCAAGACACTATACGATACTTTGTCAAAGCCAGGGAGGGCGATGTGATTTTGAATTATCCAAAGGAAGTCTGGGACAACATCCTTTCCATTTCGTGAATCCTCAACCTGCCGATTCCTGTGACATTCCTATGCATGGAACCCTACCCACGACCGTCAGCAAGGTGTTATTTTGACGGGAAAGCCCCAAAGAGATTCAAGGGGATAGTGTAACATTTAGGATAAGCAATGAACTAGTCGTGAACACAACGTACATGGCGCGGCGATGGCGTGAAGTCGCATTATTCAAACTCCGACTCGGTGAACTCTGACTACTAGCTCTGACTCTGGTACTCAAAAATATTGGTGAGGATCCCTCGTACGACCAAGGTGAGATACTAAGTATTCATCGGAAAATCATCATGCAGCGACCTTTCAAACTTCGATGACGGAAACTGTACTTGAAGAAATAGACTTGGTCCCGCTGGAGGAGCTCCGCATCGATATTGACTCTCAAATCTATCTTTATTCTCCGGTCAACGAAATTGTCTCGGCACAGCTCGTCAGTCACAACCATGTTGTACGACATTGTTGAAAAAAGTCATTGTTTCCTAGATCGATTCCCTCGAGTACTGCATGGGTTTGACGCGAGGCGATATCCCGAAGCTTCCTCTGAGTCCTGAGAATACGCTGATACGTGAATTTCTTTGTGTTGAGGCACTGCCAGCTCTCTAATGATTCCTTTGTAGTGCCGGAAGACATGATTGAATTGCTCTATGGGAGCAAATGGACTCTTTTTCCCGAACTTCCTACCCTCCAAGCTATCCAAAAAGGATTTGGCAAGAATTATGACCTACCACTTCCAAATCGACGGCTCTACCAAGAGGTGTGTTCATAGGATTATTACTTACGCCACAATAACTCATCATTCATAGTTTATGCCCTCCCGTCCTCACCACACATATAAACTATTCTTCCATCCGAGCATCCAGATACGTCGCTTGAATGGCGAGCTGTGTGTGTCCGGCGTAACCAAAGTCCAAACATCGCTGAATCCTTGCTTCGCTGTGCAAGATGCTCTACGTTACTTCCTCAAAGCCAGGGGGGACGATGAGATTTTGAAGTCTCCAGAGGAAGTTTGGGCCAACATCCTTTCCATTTCGCGAATTCTCAACCTGCCGATTCCTATAGCGTTCGTAGGCCTGGAACCTTACCCGCGGCCGGCGCCAAGTTGTTATCTTGAAGGGAAAAAGAAATATAAGGGCATAGTATCCCGAAGGAATGACGAGGTACATGTGTTTTGATTGAAAGTCGAGAGGATAATGACATACCCGTTAGGAGGCCCACTGAATTGAAGCAATACACATCTTGTTGCCAGATGTCGCGCTATATTTATGCGCATGTAAACACAGTGTTGTATGACGATCTTCTTAGTTGACCTAATAAGTGAATTACAAATATTCGACGTCTTCATCCAACCCATCACTGTCGTATCGTCCTCCGAAACATACTCAAGATGGACTGTATTCATCGACAGCATACAGTGGTAATAAGCAATGACATGCGAAAAAAAGACAGTCAGGCCATCAAGCTTATAGCCATTCAACAGTCTTCGAAAAACGGTCAGGGCCTTCGTTCTCCTCATAATCAGACGACTTACCGCAGGTGGTTTGCTCGAAATGTCGTAAACAACTCTATTCACGCCTTCCACCTCGTTCGTAATCCTCCCACTGACCTTCCTCAACACATTCGCTTCGAACACGAACCAATCCGCTGTCATGAAGTCCTCACTTTGCACTGCTCGGAGAGCAATAACTTGCTCGTACGTTCGTACGTCACCCTGCACACCAACAGCCCGAACGGGCAAGAGCACAGCGAATGCCTGTGCGATCTGGTCATACAGCCCGGCCGCACGGATCTCTTCGATGAAGATCGTGTCTGCATGTTGGAGGATGGCGACTTGGGCGCGATTAACCGGGCCGAGGATGCGAATGGCAAGACCAGGTCCAGGGAATGGGTGGCGCTGAACCAGGGGTGCCGGTATAGAAAGAAGACGTCCAAGGGCGCGAACTTCGTCTGCGGGATACTTGTTGACCCATGTATACAAAGAAGTCAAGAGAACGACATACCTTTGAACAGCTCGCGGAGCGGCTCTATAAGCTTCAGTTTCATATCCTTCAACAGACCACCGACGTTATGATGCGTCTTGATAGTCGCAGAAGGACCCTTGAAGGAGATGCTCTCGATGACGTCCGGGTAGAGTGTTCCCTGCAATAACCACTCGACTTTGCCTTTCTTCTCTGCTTCCCTCCCTTCTTTCGCTGCAAGCGCGTCCTCCTCCTCAGCCTGCTTCTCTAGCTTGTGTGCCTCTTCCTCAAATACGTTGATGAAGGTGTTTCCAATGATCTTCCTCTTCTGCTCTGGATCTTCTATACCTTCCAAGCGACCCAAAAAGAGATCAGACGCGTCGACGACGGTGAGATTCACGCCTAAGTTCTTGTTGAGCATCTCGTACACCTGGGTGGCCTCGTTCATCCGCAGAACACCATTGTCGACCATGATAGCATGGAATCTGTCGCCAATTGCCTCGTGCATCAGCTTGGCCGCGACGGTGGAATCCACGCCACCGCTGACCGCGCCAATGACGCGACCATGCTCGCCACATATTTCGCGAATGCGCTTGATCTCCTTTCCAATGAACTCCTCCATCGTCCACTCGCTTTTGGCAGCACAGATATCGAGGATGAATTTTCCAATGACTTCCTTTCCGCGCGGGGAGTGGGTCACCTCTGGGTGGAACTGGATGCCAAACCATGGTTTCTCGTCGTGTGCGATAGCAGCAAAAGGTGCAGTAGACGTGGTTCCGACTGTGTGGAAGCTTTGGGGTAAAGAGCTAAGTTGGTCGGTGTGACTCATCCAGACTTGCATCTCTTCGCCTAGGCCGGCGAATAGAGGGGAGGGCTCTGATGATTCGGGTTTGAGGTTGAGGGTAGCAAAGCCGTACTCCCGATGCGATGATTTAGAGACTTGGCCGCCCATGGAGAATGCCATCTCTTGGAGACCATAACAGATTCCGAGAACGGGGACACCGAGAGTGAATACGGCGGGATCGACGTGGGGTGCTTCTGGATCGTACACAGAATATGGGGATCCAGACAAGATGATACCTAGCAGACTGGAACTTTAGGATCCGCCAGACGAAAAATAGATGTAAGACACACCTTTAGGCTTGAATCCGACCTCGCTCATTTTTACCGTGCAAGGCATCAGCTCTGCGTATACATGGTGCTCACGACACCGACGAGTAATCAGATGACTGTACTAATCGTTATAAAAGAGTTAGCAATGCTTGATAAATCGTTGAGAGCGCACCTGAGAGCCAAAATCTAGGATGAGGATGGTGTCGAACTGGTCGTGGATCTCTGCCATCTCTAGAGTACACCTTGAGATACGTTCAGTCGAAATTTGTGGTTAGGGTGCTAGCTTGGGCTACCGAGAATGTGTTTTGCTGTCGTTGATACTGCAAGTAGTGGAGAAGAAAAATTAAATTTGAAATTGATGAAATCCGGAGATTAGCGGACCGCAATCCGAACGCGTCGCAGCATTACAGTACTATCATGCCCTGTGTCATGGTTAGTCACCCACTTGTGGTTAACTCGTTGATGCTGGCCGTGAACGTGGATGGTTTTGCCCCGGATAAAGTGCATATCGTAGGTACTGTGGTATATTATATTTCTATGAAAGTTGGGAGCGATATGTGAGCTAGAACTATTGCCAGTTGCCAGATAGTCGATCAAAAAAGTGAGTCCAAATGAAGAACTCGAGCTAGAGAGCTCGCAAGGACTAGTAAAAATTGTGGGAAAGTTGGAGCATGTAGATATAGTGTATATACCACGTTTAAATGTCTTACAATCATATTACAGGCTTTGTGTGAACACCAGGACACCTATCGACGAGCTCAAGAACAAGAGCGTGACTTTTTGATGATGCCCTTTTACAACTCCGCTCCGCGTTGTGATGCGACGATCAGGTTGGCGTAGGCGGCGGTCGGAAATCAAATCTGGCATTAGCGGCATTGACAGCCATTGATGGCCATTGTGACTGAGCGTGACGAGATTGTCTTGAGCGCCTCGATAGGTGTCCTGGTGTTCGCACAAAGCCTGTAATATGAATGTAAGACATTTAAACGTGGTATATACACTATATCTACATGTTCCAACTTTCCCACAATTTTTACTAGTCCTTGCGAGCTCTCTAGCTCGAGTTCTTCATTTGGACTCACTTTTTTGATCGACTATCTGGCAACTGGCAATAGTTCTAGCTCACATATCGCTCCCAACTTTCATAGAAATATAATATACCACAGTACCTACGATATGCACTTTATCCGGGGCAAAACCATCCACGTTCACGGCCAGCATCAACGAGTTAACCACAAGTGGGTGACTAACCATGACACAGGGCATGATAGTAAGTACATAGAACACACAGTACATAGAACACGATAGATGCGGTATCTAATGTTAATGAGTCTTCGCCTTCTTTCTGAGGTCAATTGTCCTCTTCACAATTGCAGTGTCGTCCCTTCCTCTTTCCCGGTCCATCCGATTTCCCAGATAGCACACTCATAGCGCCTTCATATCCCCTAGGAAATGTCCGATGCCTTTGGGCCTTCTCTTGGAGCACCTTGAGATGTGCCTCGACTGCATCTTTCAGAGCCACTGGTGTGCCTTTCGCCAAAGCGTCAGAGAGCTTGTCTCTCTCTTCATTGATGCAGAGTAATTCCGCCATGTCGCGCCTGAAATGTGTCTGTTCATCGTCTTGACACGAGTTATCAGCGTGCGAGTACTTGGTAAAGGGAAGCGACTCACCGGCAAGTTGTTCCTTGAAATGTGCTTCGAGAGCGTCGATACGTTCTCGAGCTTCGTCGCGTTCTTTGGTCAGTACTAATCTTCCAGACGTGATTCTGCACGTTGCCTCTCCAGGAGGGTACTTGACGGGGAATACATAAAATCATTGATATCCTTGCTATACACGCCCATACTGGCCCAAGCTGAAGAGGGATTGTTTGTACATTACAGTTATAAAAGGTGAATATCATCCATGGGCGTCGAATTTTGCAGTTGGCTTTGGCGTTGCCGTGTTTTGAGGATAATCGTTGGATTTACGGAGACTCGGACTCCAGATCTTGTGGATACCTTTGCTTTCGTCGATATGATGGGCTAAGTTGAAGGAATATACCCGCTTCGCGCTTCTGATCATCGACGCGTCGCGGCGAGAAGTGGCCGCGCACGTCAACATTCACGGCCTGATGGTCTAGTAGTATGATTCCTTGTTAGGGTGTCAACTCGTATCGAGGAGGTCCGGGGTTCAATTCCCCGTCAGGCCCATCTTTTTAAGTTGAACTGGGAGGCTCTGTACAAAGACCATGGATTAACCACCCAATTGGAGATTTTTTGAGTATTGACTGCCATAACTGAGACGCTGGATATCGTCACATTAAACATAGTAAAATACATGTATAGAGAAGTGACCGCCACTCTCAGCTAATGAAAACCTTCCTCAGCTCATCAAACGCGCACGTAACCCCACTCCTCGGACATCGCACCCATCCCTCCTGCAATGAGTCTCCCTTCCGTCTTACCGCAAACGCCATTTCCTCCAACGCTTCCCTCGAATACACATACCCATTCGGAAAAGCCAGCGCATCCGAAGTGATCTTCCCAGTAATTCGACACACAATAACAGAGTTAGGGTGATGCGCCGAGGGGACGAGCTTCGCTAGAGCAGTAATCGGATTACTCTCCGTTTCAGAAGCCGACTCGCAAACCGGACAATCGACATTCCTTTCCACATCGCTGGGATGCTTCAACGCGACCAGTCCGGCATAGATGGCCATCCATAGAACAGGTTCGTGCGGAAGGCCGTACATATCATACACGGCCTTCCGGAAAAGTTCCTGCAGCCTCTCCCAACGCGTAGTGGCGTACAACTTCTTATATGGTCCAGGAAGCGGTTCCGGAGACGTAGGAGGAAAGGCAAGCAGACCCATCGCCTGAGTGATCTGGGCTGAGTATTTCTCCCAGAATCCGTGAAAATGCTTCTTGGAGTAGTCAATGGCACCGTCTCCAACACGGCAGAGCTCGATGAATTCCTGGAGACGGAGTTCAAACTCGAGGGCGGCGATGCGGTTCTTCCGTGCCCAGGCGAGAGCAGGTGCACAGTCGTGTTCTTGTAGGGACGCGGATATGGAGGCTATTGTGTGGAATAGAGGAAGATCGACGAGGGAGGATAAGGAAGGGGAGGAAGCCAACACGACCGCAGTCTTCTCTTTGCCTGAGCGTAGACACCAATCGACAAGCCATCGTTGCAATTGGGTCTCCGCATGATTTCCGGAATTCAAATGTTCCAGCCGCGCGTGGAGGGTCGACAGCGTGGAACTGTGTAGGTCTTTCATCTATCGGATAGCGCTCGTGAGCTATCATGCACCGGGTTCAAAGATGAGTGTAACACACCTTCCCCTCAAGCCCTTTTGCTCGTTCTATAAGCGCATCCATCATCTCGTCGTCGTGCATACTTGGCGACGCCAGAAGTTTCTTCATCTCTGCTACTTCCCTCTCGACGTGTTTCTGGCCCGTGCGAAATCCTCTGCGAAAGTCTTCGTATGGTACTCGAGCGAAAGGATGCTCCATCATCAGAGACGTATCGGCTGTGGCCATAGATTGGTGTTGGGTGCGTATGATATTTGGTATTCCAGCGAGCCACGTGTACTAATCTACAAGAACGTCGTTGCCTTTTACGTCCTGGAAGACTTGAAGTTGGCGTTTATCATGCGAAAGTGTGATTGTGAGGAAGCCAGGCTGCTGAGGAGGATGATCGTCAACGTCTTAAAGAGGTTACGGTTCATCGGTCCGTCAAACCGGCTATTCTTCACTCCTGCGCTCAACCTTCAAATACATTGTCCTCTAGGCTCTGTGTTCAACTTGCTCCATACTACGTTCTTTACAATCGACTCTTCTCTAGCGACGCCGCCTACCTCAGACGGGCTCTTGTAAGTTGTCCTTACCGCAATCCCACACGATGAATGAAGATTTTTACGTTTGATTTTGACGCAAGGACGCAGCAGCTTCGGAGTCCGATGTATATTCGAAAACGCAATGTCCCTCTCTCAGTACATGCCACTTATGTCGATGAAGTCCGACCACATTGCTAGTCCGCGAATTAGAGGGTGTTGTGCGCCACATCTTGCTTCTTTGACCGGTAAATGCCGAGCGGTGGTTTTATGTTAACTGTCAACACCGAGTTCAAAGAACACGATGGTTGATATCGCCTGACGTTGACTTCTTACATCCACAAGGTCCTGGTCAACATTCTGAAATAGGCAAGAATAATAAGTTTCACCTCTCAGCATTGTTGTCCACGCTTACGCCTTTTCTAGTCTCACCAAATCCGTACTTGATGTCAGACGACGATGATTTCGACTTCTCGGGCAAGTCGCCGTAATGTCAATCGTAGAAATTTAACACAACTTGGTTTAGATAATGAGGTGCAAATCCTTAGCGACTCGTGTGGTAGTAGTATGCAACCGCAACCCCGAGAGACTCGCAGTTCACGCGCACGTCGATCCAGTGCGTCCTTCGTTCCAAGGCACTCTTGCTTGTCGTTTTGACATTCGTCGTTACCAGCCAACCATTATCTCACGAAGGACTTAGATGGTGCGCGCGCTCGAGTCTACATTCGTTCTGCCTAGATTGAATTGATTTTAGGCAAGGCCTCATCGTCTACTAGCCTTGGACAACCAATCCTGATTACGCATTACTAGAGGAAAGGGCAGGTCAGTGCTACTCTCACTTTCAAGACTCTGAAAGTCCCAATGCACCTTGTAGCTATGTATCGAAAGCTCAAAAAGACAGAGTCCCAATTGGAAGAAGCTGACAGAGAGCTAGATGACGCCCGCTCTTCCCGAGACCGCGCAAACAATTTCTCTGCCCAGAGGCTAGAAAAGATAATTAGTAAGTTTTACGGCCACCATCATCCTGGTATTTATATGTATCGGTTTCGATAGCTCTCGAACGAGAACTCGAACAAACCAAGGAGGAGCTCACCAAAGCGTCCGGGGCCCTCAACGAGGTTAAGATCCAACGTGAACGGATTGTAGCGTTGGAAGAGTTAGTTAAGAAAGGGGACCAAGACAGTATTGGTGAGCACAACGGTTGAATACATGAGTGTAACGGTTTATTGACCTCCATCCTAGCTCTTCAGAAAAGTCAAGCAAGCCTGAGTAACGTTCGCTCTGACCTAAAGAACGCACAAGCGACAGATGCGGCGCGAACTAAGCGTATAACCGAGCTAGAAAAAGCTCTCAATGATTCAAAGGAGGAACGTTCAGGTCGGTCCCTCTACTCCACTTGAATAATAAAGTCTGCGGCGTTCATCCTGTGTTCAGCTCTCGACACAAAGCACCGTGTTACAGAGACGCGCATCGCTGGAATCACCATGGAACGGGACCAGGCTCAAGAACTCTCCACCGCCCTCCGCAAAGAAATTGAATCTCTCAAGACAAAGTTGACTGAACACGAGACTTGTCTACGCAGTGAGCACAAACTTCGCTTCTTCCTATATATCTCCCTCACTTCCTCTCCAGCTTTCGAGGCCGATGCTGAGAAACGCTCAAGGCTCAACATGGCAGAATATGTCTGCACCGTACAAGAACGTGATGCCCTCAATGATGCCCTTGAGAATGGTGACCTGTCTGTCGAGGAGCTGCGACATGTCTTGGTGACGATGCGGAACTTCCTCAAGGAGAAAGTGCGAAGGGAGCAAAAGCTTCCAAGGAGCTATGATAGTGTTATGTGCGTCATGGTGGGGAGCAGCCTCTCCAAGAAGGAAGAGGTCGAAAAGAGAGGGCTGGAAGAGCTGCCTACACAAGATGGCGGGTCTAAACGGAGAAAGGTAGATAAATCGTGTGGCGTGGCGTGATCCACAATTGTGAAAGGGATGATAGTTTGTTGTATGTACGATTGTATCGACTTGTACATATATCTCCACTGCTTGTAACACATTGACTGGTTTCTTCAACCCTACCACTCAGTAAGCTCCGCATAAGTAAAAATACTGTGTTTGAAGGTACAACTGAATTTCTCAGAGATTTACATGCCACTACGGCATTATGGAGAAGGGTTGCTTAAAGTATTGTAATTTAGACGTTGTCTCGCTGAGGTATGCGTCATTTCCCGAGCCGTCGGCATCTCAACGGCATCTTTTCTCCCTCCTACAGTCATCGTCCAAGAAACGGTTGCACGCCATCCAATCCAATTACACCGAGAAGCCACGTTCCTCGATGAGAATGCATCCAATGACATCGTACGACACCGAAACGAAGGAAATACCGAGTTGAAACGACAAGTAGTTACTTGCCGTCTTTGAGTGCGTCTACTGTTTTTTTTACGAGTCCCGACAATGACAATTCTAGTTGTATAGAATGTCTTTTAGAACGAAATGGTCTAAGCCGTCACTAGGGGGATGATGAACAGCGGTCTCCAGTCAGGAGCTGTGCTTTCGGCGTAGTACAAGGTATGTACGACTACGAATGCTATGGCGAAATATCCTCATATGGCGCACCCAGGCTCATCATGTATCTACATAGATATGTTGCATTCTGGTGGTCCACTGTGCAACGCATTGCGGTGTTGAGCTCATGCGCAACCGTTGCGAATCAAATAACCGAAAATTTTCTCTCTCAAGTTGGGCATCTGCCATAATTTGTCTCGTTCACTGTGGGTGCTTTATATCATTCTTTACATTGTCTTCTACTTACGGTATCGTCCAGTGTCATTCACTCGTTTCTGTCGTCAGGAATCTCGAGATTGGCAGGGCAACATGTGGCTTCGCGACGATGATCGTCTCATCTCGCTCTTCTAGGAATCTATATATATAACCCTATGTAGGTGGAACCCTGGCAATTTTTGGCTCTTTCGCCGTTAGCCAGGACGCACGATAAACATCTCAACGGGTCTTCTCTGGCAGAAATCCCCAGATGCTTTATCAAACCTCGCTCGCCCTCTTTGCCTCTGCAGTGTCCATCGTCGCCAGACCAACTAGTGGATACGCACTAAATTCCGCTTTGCAGAAGAAGGAAGAAAAACAAGTATGCTTCTGCTTCCAGCTCAGTAAACCGGACGATCAGTCCGTGAAATGTCACAATGCTGTTTTCGCGGATAGGAATGACGAGGAATGTAACATACGCGAAGTTGCCAGTTCAATGCGCTGCTGTGACGAATGCAGTAAGTTTCAGTGAACCTCTAGCCTGTATCATGCATTGATCACTCTGAAGCGGAATACGGATGCGAGACAAAGCATGGCATTTCGGTTGGGTACAACGCAAGCGAAACTGGGGGGAGTAATTCAATGATTGAAGGTCATGGGAAACTGGTAGATGAGGAGTGGAAGAAAGCTACGGATGCCGCGTTAGGCACCTCGACGAAGACCGAGAGCAAGGACAAGAAAGGAAAGGAAAACAAGAAAAAGGATGATGACGATGACGACTCTTCAGATTCAGATTCAGATTCAGACGACGGCGAGACACTAGAAGGTGAAGACACAGACGATTAAGAAGACAAGAAAGAGGAGGATGGAGATGAATGATTACCGTAAATCTAATGCATGTCTAGTACATGACATATGGAATTGATGAAATTAAGCTCTGTTGCTCTCCCCATCACGTTCATTGCAACTTATTCCGATATTCTATAAGTAATCTCAATCGCAGACATGGCATACATTTCGAGCAAGTCCGTTGACGCCATCAGCGATTTAGCACTGAGGCCTGAGGCCTGAAGGATGCGAACCAAACGCGAACGACAAAATGCGTGATTCGGAACCCCCGGCCTGAGGGCGACTTTGAGTGCGTGACACAGCTCCTTCCCTCTGCTCATTGCCTAACTTTCTGCCAAGTCATTTGCACAGGATAACCGGCTTATTACAGCTGCTCAAGCACTGCTCTCCACCTATATGTGCTGCATTCGTTACGCCTTGACTGACAACAGCGACGTCGTTCAACGGTAGCCACGTCCATCTCTCTTCGACACTCCACATAGGTCACGGCCAACAAAGCTAGAGGATTAGACTATGAATCGTGCTTGCGCAAAGAATATTGGGCGGCGGGACTAGTACTGACGGTTAGTCGGTTTACTCATCGGAACACCCTAATCTCACTCATGATATTCAAAGGCTCCCGCAGTACCCCATATTTGATGTGTATTATGGTTACTCATATCGACAAGGCAACTACCTTTGTAGGGTTGGAAATCGAGCAACTATCGTCCATGGATTCCGCACTACACGACCACGCAAATCCGTTGTCATGTTCGACCCTCAACTTTTTGCTTCGAGGTATTAACATCAGTCCTAGTCCATTCTTCAGATTCGGCTGTCCACGTACGAGACGTGTAATTCTGGGGGACCTCTCTTTCTCTGCCGATTCTATCGTTGAATGCTTGGATTTCCATATACGACAAGTCGTCATGGTTGACATAGCCGTCGTAGTCCTCCACAACCCTTCGGTATAAAAGTCTGGGGATATGGGAACGTTCGCAATTTTCGGCACGCCTTAGCCTGGAGTACATCCCGCAGAAATTCCAGGCAGATGTATCCTCATCCCATAATAATTACTTTCCTCGTCACCACTATCCTGTCTGTCGGTGCCCTACCCACCAGGAAGCCCACCCGGGCGCAGTTGAACTCGACCTTGCGGAAGAAGGACGAACAGAAGGAGGACGAACAGAAAAAGAAGGACGAGAACTGCTATTGCTTCAACATGCCGGTCATCGATATAATCGAAAGCAAGTTGAACATCACAGGCAGCACCAAGAAAATCGAAGGCAACATCAGATGTCTTCACGCCTCGCAACCGGTCGATTACTGTAAGGATAAGGATAACAAGATGATACCTGGCCAGGGCCTTTGTTGCGATAAATGCAGTGAGTATCAGCATTTATCCTCAATATTACGCCACTGATTGTGGCTTATTGGTTAGCTCGTTTCGGATGCGATATAGACCCAATTGGTGTTCCGATTGGATATTCCGTTCAAGAGCTCATAGATCTACAGTTGGGAATTGATCTTGGTACCGGGACGGACAAGGACAAGAAGGGGGAGGATGAGAAGACGAAAGAAGACGAGAACAAGGGAGAAAAGACAGAAGGCGACGATGAATCTAAAACAAATAAGGATACGGAGAAAGGGACGAAAAAGGAGGATGAAGAGGGGGAGAAAACAGAGAAGGAGACCAAGAAGGGAGGAGGGGCGAAGACAGAGGAAGGGGACAACGAGGGGGACGAAAAAGGGGACGACGAGGACGACGAAGAGGACGACGAAGAAGACGACGAGAGGAAGGAAGAAGGGGGCGACAACGAAACGCAGACAAAGAAGAAGACAGAGAAGAAGACAGAGAAGAAGAAGACAGAGGAAGACGAGGACGAGGACGAGGACGAGGACGATGAGGGGGACGGGGGGCACGAGGATGATGACGAGAAACCTACCAAGAAAAAGTCAAAGGACGACGAATAGTCAAGATGGATGGCTGGAGAGGCAGAAATATATGTCAAAAAGCACTGACATAAACGAATTTCCCCCCGCGGAAGGCAGAGTTTGTTTGTTATAAAGGGAGGACTAACTCCCACCATTAACATTATGATTTCTGCTCTGTAGGACTCGGAGGGGCTTAGGTGGACAATTGGGTTCGCAATCCAGCGCATGATAAGCATGCATCTTTTAGTTGTAAACTACCTATCAGTGTAAATTACTGCACTATGAAACAGGTCGACATAGGTCGAAACGCCCTTACGGAAGTTCGTCAGCTGGTCGGAGATTTCTGCTGTATTCCCCGGGCCACCATCATCTTTCACCCACCACCACCACCACTGGCGGCGGCGCCCGAGAAGCTACGCCCAACCAGGCCTGCCATTATGCCCGCTTTGAGTTGGATAATACTGCTACTTCCAGGACTTGTACGGGCCTTATCCTACTCATTTTGGATGGCAGAAAGCATCATGGCTCGCGGTCAGGGTATTCTGACGAACACAGGCGATGTGTCAGAGTTGCTTCAGACTGGCTTCACTCAAAAGGCCTTCCGACGACTGGTCGAGCAGTATCCGAATGACTCGTTGACTGTACGTGTGGCGCAGTACATCCAGACGAGCGTGGACTCGGTTGTTAGTTCTGTTAGCAATTCGGTGCAGGACACGTCATATTCTCTGGATAGACTTTCCAATGGGAATAACCTTATCGAATTGTACGAGCAAACTGGCAACGAGACTTACCGCCAGGCTTTTGAAGCACTCCGCGAGTCTGTCAATCTGAACACACGAAATAGAGAGGGCGGATTGTGGTATTACGTCTATCCACACTGGTCGTATCTAGACGGGATGTATTCGCTTACGCCATTCTACACCTATTACACCACGCTCTACGACACGGACATCTCTACCGCCGTGATCAAGGACGTCCTACTTCAGCTCGAGTTGCTGTGGCAGCACTGCTCTATGAACACGACGGGGATGTTGGTCCACGGATACGATGAGTCGAAAACGGCTGTGTGGGCCGATTCGATTACTGGCGCCAGTCCGCATGTATGGGGCCGCAGTCTAGGATGGTATACAATGGCCCTCGTGGACACATTGCAATTGCTCCCCATCAGCCACCAGTCGAAAGAGTGGAAGCACCTCCAGAGCCGCTTTGGGCAACTTGCGCAGGCTTTGGGGGAAGGGGTTGATCCAGAGTCGGGGGCGTGGTGGCAGGTTCTGGATCAGCCAGGAAGACAGGGAAACTACATCGAGTCGAGCGGAAGTGCGATGTTTGTGTATTCCCTGCTCAAAGGCGTCCGGTTAGGATATCTCAAACGCGAAGATATAAATTCGACATACGCCTCCGAGTCAGTCTACACGGACGTAGCATCCCGAGCGTATGAGTACATCATCGACTCGTTTGTCGTCGACGATGGTGATGGGGTCATCGGATACAATGGGACAGTTTCTGTGTGTAGTTTGAATTCGACAGCGTCCTACGAGGTGAGCCTGTCACTCCGTGGCGACCTGGCTTTGACTGAGGCTTTCCCGCAGTATTATGTCGGTCAGCCGATAAGATATAATAGTGTGCTTGGATCAGCCGCATTCGTACTGGCGTCACTGGAGTACGAGAGCCATACTCGGAGGATAGGTAGGAGTCCGTAGGACAATGCGAGAGGGCAAACTGGAAGTAGATCAATTATAGGTTGCGAGGATGATGAATATACTGAGAATAATAGATGAGTGTTGATGAACTCATGGCGGTAATGATGAAACGTCGCGTCCGATTCGCGCGACGCGTTGCGGGGCGAGTATCCGAAACCGGTCACGTGCTCTTTGGCCACCTTCAATGGCAATTTGAATTGACGCCACCTGTCTCTCTGAAGCATAGGAAATAGACAAACCTGTATTTTAGTCTCGCGTATCTTGGAGGAAATATATATCTCGGTATTACGCCCATGTGAGATTTTGTTTTGTCCTTCTGTAAACCCTTAAATAAGAAATGCGAGCTCTCGATCACTAATCTAACTTGGTCTCCTTCTACTATCACTGCGTCTACACCCTCCTCAACAATGTTCTTCTCTCTTGTCCTACTCCTGCTTCCATCGACAATCTACGTTCACGCTACCTGTCAACCTTTCTATACCACCTTCGCTTCGCTCGAAGGCTTCACGCCTATGGACTCTCCAAGACAATACTCTCTCTCAGACGACGGTCTCGAGCTGTACATGCGAAAACCTCGCGGTCCCGTCAAATCCAGTAAAGGCGTGAACGACAAAGTCGGCGAGGGCGCCACTTTCAATTCGACGTTCGTGATGTCGTAAGTCTGCCCGCTATTCTTCCTTTTGTCTCGCCTTTGACAGATGCTTCCCGTAGCCAAGGAAAGGCGACTTTCGAGGTTACAGCGCCTAAAGTGGCGGGACTGGTCACGGCGGTTGTCATGATTAGCACGGGTCCGTCCATCCTTCCTAATTAACGCCCTTATCAACTTTATTTGACCATATCCTCTTCTTCAGGCGATTCGGGCGATGAAATCGATATCGAGCTCCTTGGCGGAGACCAGGACCATTGGCAAACCAACATATACGCCCCGCCCTATCCAGGTGCACCACCGGAATACGGCACATACTCGTCCATAGAAGACGTCGGTGACATCGGCGGGATGCACGCGTATACCATCGATTGGAACGAAGAGAGGATTCAGTGGAGCTTGGATGGCCGTGTCGCAAGGACTCTGACCAAAGGTCAGTAAACTGGGTTTATTGCAGGAAGAGACTGACTTAATCGTCCACTGTAGCACAAACTTTTCGCAAAGGCCGGTTTACCTATCCGACCCACGAAATGAGACTCCAGTTGGGAATATGGGATGCGAGTGGCGCACCAGGTACGGCGGCATGGGCAAATGGTCCAGTCAACTGGGAAAAGACGCCAGATGAGGTCAAAGCGACCATTCGTAGTGTAAGACTTGAGTGTGGCGTGTAGGGTCTTTCGGAAATTATGGCAATGCATACCCTGTTTCGTTGTAAGATTGAAGCCTTTGTCATTTCCAGCACTAGAAACGCCCTATGGTTATGTGATGATTTCGGACTGTCCAGGATAGATGAAGAGGTAGGGGTTGTCGATAAGCCGCAACTTAGTAGTTACTTGGAAAGCAAAATACATCGATAAATTGGAGTTCGAGACCGTCTGGGCCATCAAGTGACTGATGCATTGCTATCAGAACAAGCAAGTCGTTGGAAGTATGAAGCACAGACCTTCAGCCCGATGATGCGTTGCTCGTCAATCATAAATCCAGAATACTGGTCAGGCACTTGACATGTCAAACTGTAGTATGGCAGACACGTCCGGACATCCCGTGTGAAGATATCCTTAGCCTCGATTACGGAATCCTCCAGTACTACGTAGAGGGAGGGGTTTGGTGCTAAGAGGCGCGACGTATGGACATTGAAGTCATAAACTTGAACACGACGCTGGCCTGGGACGGCGGGACAGACGACCTTTTGCCCGCAAGTATACCTAAGCCTCATGAGCAACAATCTCTAGCATCATTTTATTAACGCACCTCATCCAATGATAGATGCCAGGTATCCTTTGGAAGCGAGTGTGGCTTCGTCCCCACTTCTCCCACCCGACATACACGGGCTCGCTAGCCGAATCGTAGGCATCCGCGTACTTTAAGAGAAGGTCGTTATGCACGAACAAGCAGTGGGTCGTCTGCTCATCGTGTATAAGTCTTGGCGAGTATAGCACGGAGAATGTATGTATTTGTCGATCCTGTCTGGGCGACAACGCGGTTGGATTCTGGGGGATAGCGCTAGTGTGGGTCGTAATATGGTCAACTTTGACACCGCTCTTTATTTCTGGCAGCCATAAAATGACGATTGGACGTAACGTTCCACTGCGAAGCTTCATAATGTAAATGGATCCGCGCCCGATGATAGAAGTGAGAATGTAGGTCGTACGGTCTATAAATCCAAAGTGGTACACGCGATTAATTTCCTCTGTCTCGTCATCCTGTCTTCAATTAATTTAATTTCCTTGAAGGTGAACATTGAGACACACCAGTATTTTTTCTCCGCTTTTCCAATTCCAGATTATGAGACGAGACGTCGTGAGAGGGTTGCGAACGAATAAGGCTAGGGTGTCATCCATCATCTGGATGGTGACAAGACCTAGCATGTTAGCCCAGAGCTCATCCGCTTCAATAGTAAAGTATAGGGCAGACTGGCTGGCTTCTGGATGTGGCTTGTTTTTCGAGAGGGTTCGGAGGTGCATAGTAAACTTGCGGGAGAATGAATATGACGGTGGCCTACAGCATCGTTAGTTTATTTTGCAGTTCCAAGAATGAATGGTCGCTCACGTTCCATCGTCCTCCAAGTAAGCTATGAAATCCTGGCTCGGATCCATCGCAAAATCCTTAATCATTCCTTCCAAATCGACCATCCTCTCAAAAGTGGCACCAGATTGGCTGGTCGGCAGAGTTACGACGCTGAAATCCTTTCCCCAGAGCATCTTGACGAATTTCCCTCCTACGACCTCATATGCACTACATGACCCAGGCATCGGTGTCCTGGTCATATTGTTCCAGCGGAGATGAGCCCATACAGCACGAGAATGAAGGAGCCTTCGGTGTCGATCGGCCATAAATCCTCTGCATATTCCAGGATCGTCGAGATCATCGAATTCAAGTTCGAGTTTGTATTGCAGTAAGATAGAGCTGGCGACAATGTCGTTCAGCGTTTTGCAGACCTGCAGCAGGGTGAGATACAAATTAAGGAGAGTCAATTGGGACGTACCAGCCGACATCGTGTCATTGAAATTGCATCCAGGTGCAGCAAGCATTCCGTGAGTAGTTCTGCGGGCAGCGAGATGAACGAGGACATCAAGACCCCGATCCCGGTCCGGCTGGCCGCTGGAATCAATAGTTTCCGTCCATCGATCACGTGATCTTTATTGCGCTTTCATTAAAATTTCGCTCGTCTCAAGCATCTGCTCGCAGCTCAAGCGAATCGACTCTTCTCCGACGCAGGTCTGCATAGCTCAATTTCTGATCCACCAAATCGCGATCGTGCAGCTGAACCCTGCTAAATATTGCATCCGATATCGCGTCCGCATTTGGTTAGATACATAACAGGCTTGCTTTCTCACCATCATGGACTTTTTTCCAGACGCAGAGATACTGAGTGTTCGGGGAGCTGATATGACCAAAAGGTTCTATGATGAGCTGCCCCCCAAGGAGGACATGAAAGGGTCACGCTGTGATATAATGTGCACGCATTGTTGCTTTGTACCGGGACCGCGAGAGAAGCAATTGCAGAAATGCAGCAATGTACGTTCTTTCTTTCTTTCTTTGGCCACAAGGTAATAATTGTCAACAGTGCAAAGCGGCCTGGTATTGCTCCAAAGAAGTAAGGCAATTACGTGCATATCAGGCTCAGAATACTGACATCCAGTGCTTAGTGTCAAAAGAAGGCGTGGTACGCACAAGTCAAAGCGGTTTGTGCGCGATTTTGACCTCTATATTCATAGGCCTCTACACAAACCAGTTTGTATCTTCGAAGAAACAGGGTTTTCTCCAATCGTGAAGCGTATTCTAGGCAACCAAATGCTACTGTTCTTTCTGCATATGGCTTTGGTACATATCTTCGATCTGAAGTCTGGCAAACATTCGCCGGATGTGCCCCTCCTCGCAAAGATAATCGTTGGCGTCGAACCGGCTAGCATTGTAACCCTCATGTCGATGCGTCAAGGCAAACCTCCTCCAGAGGTTGGTAAACTCCAGGGGATGTTCCAGCTGAACCGTGTTGAAGCTGCTCGTGAAAACGTCCTGCGTGCACCACTCGCAGAGAACTTCAAGCGGGTCCGTCGTCAGCTTACCGCCCAAGGCCTCGGGGCCGACCATGTCGTGGTACTGGAATGGAGCAAAGGAAACGACTCAGGGAATCACACACTCTCTGTTCCGGTACACATCAATCAGTTTGCCATTGAGAGGGCTCTTGACCAAGAAGGGTTCAGCTGGCAGTCAGCGATAACTGGTGAGATGTCGACGAAACCGAAGACGGCAGTGACGTGTATCGAGTGAGTCTGTCTGATGTTATTTTTGTTGCTTGACTGAACCGAGAAAAAAAAGATGTATCAACAACTACATACGGTACGATATTCAAGATACGTTCAAAATGCGAACTCCCATGACGGATAAAAATATGGAGCTTATACGAGATGCTATAGAAGGGCGGAACAGTGACAAGAGTGACGTGAAGGCATTGAAGCATAAATGGGCTTCAGAGTCGATCTATACACCTACCGTGGTGATGATGTAACATATTACTGAGAAGTATACCAAGACAGTACAACTACTGGGTCATTGGACAGAGGGTACAGCTGCGTGTTCAACGTTTAACATTGGCGTTCAGCCTAGAGCTTACTTTCTTCAAGCTCGACTCGACGTTCCTGCGAAGACAGACATACTTAGCGAATCCAGCCAACTTTCGGATGATCGGTCCGTAGACGCTCAAGTCCAACTCAAGTTCGTACTACCATGTCGGTTACTCTAGTAACTCCTCCTTGTGGTAAGTACGCTCTTCTGCACCATATATTGCTTACTCATATCTATTCAGATGCTTTCAATAGGTGCCCTACGGAATTACTGGACCAGATTATTTCCCGGGTTGAATACGACGTTCAGTCTATCCACAGCACTTCATACGTCTCCAAGTCGTGGCGCGCGGTATCCTTGCGATATCTGTTTTCTACGGCAGATTTCTGCTCCAAGACTGACTTTGTACGTTGGAATGCCATCGCGGAATCCATGCCTCATGTCATCACATACGTTCGCCGCGTTGTATTTGCACCCGGGACACGCAAGCTAGAACGACTAATAGAAGACATTGGTACTAGATTCCCGAGAGATGATAACGGAGAGCGTCCTGAAGGATATCGCGCAGAGTTCCTCAGAGCCATGGACGAAATCAGGAAGATGGACTTATCTCCTGCAGACATTCCGGCAATCCCTACTATGCCATCTGTCTACAGTTTTACCTGGACGGGCCTGCCCACGCACCAGAATTTTGCATTTCATGCTCCCCGATTTACACCAGTCACAGAATCCTTCTTTCGCTCATTCCCTGCGGCAACCGACATATCCTTTTCATGCACTCCACTTGTCACCGACGACGCTAGGATGGTCCTGAGCGTCTTTGCAAAGGTCCAGTCCATCACATGGACAAATGGCTTGATACCTCCACCTCCTGGCGACGTGCATGCACCCTTCCTTGGCCAATTATCCCATCTTCAAGTCTTAAGTCTAACAGGCCACAGTAGATTGCCATATCTATATTGGCTTGGAGGTGCTCTGGCGTCTTCGCCACTCCGCAGGATAGAACTCTTGCATACAACATACCTGTCCGGTGAAGAGTTCACGCGGCTTTTGAAGGATGTATCTGGTACGTTAGAGGAGTTGGTGATATCGTCTGACATGGTGATTTCCAGTAAGCGTGTTCCCTGAGTGACTTGACCAGAAACTTATCATCATGTTACATAGTTCAACCTACCGCTAATCTAAATCTGCGAGCATTGCAAACGGTAACGATCGAGGACATTGCGTTCGACGGCGATGCTTCTGAACTCCAGGTGGAGATGGATGCGATTGCTTCAATGTTTACGAGCCTCTCGACAGTGCCCTGCCCTCTACTCACCATGTTCAGCTTCAGATTTGAGGCGCAAGAGGAGCATGAATCACAGGACCATATCGGAGACCTGTTTCTGAATTGGAAAGCGCTCGCCAACACCATCTCGCGTCGTTTCCCTTCTCTCGTGACTGTGCGTCTCTGGTTCATGCTGGTAGTTCAACCGACGTCGGATGAGAGGGAAATCATGGAGAATTTAGTAAAGGGCAGGATGCCAGATCTTGCATCGAAATTGGCCTTCATCTGGGCTGAATAAACCGATCAATGCCAATAGTCATAAAATAACACACATACGTACGGTACAGCATGTGGTCAACAGGACAGAACAAAATTCAAGAACAGTGGCGATCAATTGCAGTTCAAAATACTCATAACTCATATATGTGGCGCGCTCAGGCAAAGTATCTATCGTCTTCGAGGTTGGCTTGAGTGATTAAACTTGCAGTAAAATCCATAAATTATTCCGTAATGACTCTCTGAAAAAAGGCCTGCTACCGAGAGTGTGAGGCTCAGAGAAGTTCGGGTAAACCAATTGCTCGATGAGGGTGTCCTCTGACGTGGCAAGTTCTAGGAAATGCAGTTATTATAATCGTAATGGTAAATTATAGCAGATAGAGTACATAGATAAGTTTAAAGAAGACGAAAATAACGAAAGTACGCAGTGAGGGACAAGGTCAAGACTGATAACGCTCTTGACGCCACCAATCCGGCACCGGACCTTCCGCAAAGTCGATGGACACCTTCCATATCCTGGCCCTCAAATCAAAAACAACAGAGAACCCCTTCACTCTCCTCATCACTGCCAAAAGGTCACTACGCAGGTACTTGCTTCCACCTGGAGGCTGGTAACCATTCGCATCCCTGTTGCGCGCACGTTGCGATGCAGACAAATGAGACATCGCATACGGTCCATGAAGAGACGTCAGCCTCTCCATCTCCGCCCCAGTAAGAGGCTTCTTGAAGTATTCATGCACCTTCTCTGTCACCGCCTTGATGCTAATAGGCCCCTTCTCCTCCAATATGAGCGGCCCCCAATGGCCACCCTCCATCCAATAATTGATCTGCGGTATATTGGTGATAAAGTGCACCTTGCGGACGTTCCAGGAAAAGTCAAATGCGTCTGCATTCAGGTCCAATGGCACGCGAAATTGCCCGAAGGGACCGGTGTTGACGGTACGTGCGGTTTGGGGATCGTAGATGATGTCCCACCAGAGTTCACTCCAGCAGGTGCCACCAGAAAAGATGGCGGGGTTGATTTGGCGCACGATGTCAGTGGGACTTTGGGTCACAGGCGCGGGTCCGGGGAAGACAGAATCGTTAGGCATAACGGGAGTGGCCTGAGGATGAGGGATGAACAGAGTAGGTTCTGAAGTTGGTGGTGGCGTAAACAAAGCCGGTGTTGGCTGAGCGTCCGGGGAAGAATGATTAACTCTCCTTAAGGACTCGCAAGAGAATGGATTACATACGTGAAGGTGTACCTGCTCAATAGGCGATCCTTCTTCTGGAGGGAAATTACGCGGAGAAGCCTGCAATCGTCTTGAGCGCCGGGTTGGTGTTGAAGTGGACGGTATTGAAGAAGTGAGTGGATTATAGCCGGCCACGATGTCTTCGACTGCCTGAATGAGAGAACGCAACTCTCGTTCCGCGCGCATTGGATGTGTTGTTACGTTGCGAATGATCTGTAGATACATGTCTGCGAGATCGAAATCTGATTGACGGCGAACTGTGCACTGTTAAGCAATATATATAGATATACGTTGGAAAGACTGCTCACATATACCGTTGGTAAGATCATTCAATGCGTTTGGCAGGAACCATGTCACAGCAGTAGATACTGTTAAGATAGATGGTCCGGGCATAATTCCACATATTACGTCTCGGATGACGATAAGATCCAGAGGCGAGCTCCTTGAATAGATTGTCGCAATGTTGTCCTGCTGTAGAGATACCATCTGGGAAAGCATCATACCATGGCGAGCGTCGCTGAATAGCATCTGGATACCACGAAGGATGTCAAGGAATATGTGGTCTTCTCGCACTCGACCAATACCCTCATTCGATGACAGCCGTATAGTTGGGACCTGTCTAGGACTTCCTCTGAAGTAATCTCGTATGCTTTCACGGTATTGTTCGAGAACAGGTGAAGCGCTCTCGAGGTGATTGGTTGATAATTGGCTCTCGATGCCTCGTATAATGGCAAGAAAAGCAGTGGGATCGACAAGGCTTCCTTGCCAATACCATGGACGCGTTGCTCGATCACGGGGTATCATTCGCCTAATGAGAATGTGAAAGTCTCTTCGGACTTGATCGTGATTGAGTTCGCTGTTGGCGTCTAGGAGCGTTGACCGAAAGTTCGCCAGATCGCATAGAATGCTGACGCCGTCCTCGTCCTGCACGCTGGCCAGGTCGTACGACGTTATGGCCATTGACAGTAGCATGCCACGGAGAAGGAAAAGTGAGGCGGGTTCGTTGTGGACGTGAATGTATTCGGCGGCTAATAGACAGTCGTGGATCAGAGAGGCCACAATATCAACGTAATGTGAGCTGTATTCCGCGGCTCGAAAACATGGATGGACAGCTGAGTAGCCATAGGAGGCCATCGAGACGTGGGGGGAGGGAATAAAGCAAAGAAAGTCGGGTAAAAGCTGAATTCCAAGTGCTGTAGAGCAAATGTGAGATGCGCTCAAACGGGATTCATGAGCTGACCTCCGGTACCTGAGCTCCAATGCCCTTATAAGCACTTTGAAGTGGACTCGCTATTGTCAGCTCATCGTCTCCAGCCATGCCAACGAATACAACACGCGTTATTCTTCCATTAAGAGGCGTAGAAACCAGTTCCCTGGTTGCTTTGTCATTGACAGAGTACAAGGGAAAGGAGAACAAAGGGATATCGGAGTAAACAGCCCTTTTGACGCTCAGGACGATCCCGAAGCGCTGATAGTCCGCAACTATGAAAGACATCCAGCTTTAGAGCCACATCCGTAAGATCGAACCGCGCACAAATTGAGTGAAGTTGACTGTTGGTTGGCTGTCATTGGACAACCCAGATCGTGACGCATCTATATGTCACACTTAACCCAACAGGATTTTTTCCACTCGGAATTCCACTGCCAACGGCGCACCACCATAGCCTATATTGAGACGGAGAACGCTGTCAATGAACCGATGTGGGAGCGAGACTACAACGATAGTATACAATAAGCCAACAACTTGTAAACAGCAAAGAAAACATTTGAGAGTAGGATACATGAATACATAACGTCTTCCCTAAACATGCACCGCTCGAAATAAGATTAAAACATCTCCCAGCTGCAACTACAGTCCGGGAGACCCCAGCGGCGACACTTCGCCCCCCGTAAACATAGCTTTCAGTGTCATGTCATTCCGCTTCTGTCGTACTCGCTCAGTCTCCTCTGCGCCACCTGTCATCTTCAGCCTCTTCCCGCCCACGAAATCTGTCAGCTCTGAATGAAGCTCGTCCGTACGGCTATCCAGTTCCTTCTTCCGCAACTTCTGATTCTCCTCTATGGCCTTCATCCTCTTCTCCGGATCCACAGCCGCTCCCCGAATCTCCAGCATAACCGTGCTCAGTGCATTATGGCCCTCCTCCGGTGGTGGTGGAGGCCTGTAGCTGCGATTCCGAGGTATCCGGCCTGGTGTAGTACCCCTAAGGTCAATGACTTTCTCGACGTGGCCAAAAACGTCCACAAGCGCCTTGTGGTCGTCCAGAAGGTCGTTAAGAAACTCTTCCTGGTGGTTGAGGAATTGCTGTTCTTCGACAATGTTTTGCAGCTCCTCCTGCCACGTCTTCTTCCACATTGGCTTCACGGTCATGATATGCTCGCGTAAACTCTCCAGTTCGGCTGCGGTGGTATCGATCTCTTTCCTGAGGTTCTTCATGTACTGGACCTTGGGTGTGATATGTCGCTTGATCACGTCCGCTTTCATCACCTCTACCGTGTCTTGCAGTTTTTCGACGCCAGTAAGAACGTTCTGACTTCTTGTATCCAGATTTTTCTTCCCTTCCTCGATGAAAGCCCGTGCGCCTCCTACGTTCACATTTGCGAGCTGCTTCACTGTCTGCGTTTGAGCCCGTAAAGTCCCCAAAGACTCCTTGGTCTGCTTCACAAACTCCGTGTACACCTGGCGCATCACTCCGAGGTCGCGTCGAAGGTTCTGCACCTCGTCGAATTGTGTTTTGAGGTCGGACATGACTCGCGATGAGTATTCGGAGTAGACAGAACTACCGGTCATTTGAGGTTGTAGCGATTGGCCGGTCATTTGGGGCATCATCGGTAAGGGAGGCGCAGTGGGGGATGATGGGGTGTGCGAATTACCGACGAATCTCGATATTCTGCGAGCAACGGTATGGAACTGTTTGTCGGTTGGACGAGGAACAGGCGTACTCTCTGCTAGTGGATGGGTGAGGATGGGCGACGGGATGAATGACTGGCGATGCGTGTTAGAGGACACAGCAGTTCGAAGGTCTTTGATATCCTGGGAGAGGGATGATATTTGCGAATCGATGTGCTGCTTGATTTGATCCAAGGCTAGAAAACTTATGTCAACGTAAGGCGAACATATTATGCCATAAATCTCACGTTCAATATTGAGAGAAAGAAGACACTTCTCCTTCACCTCCTCCATATCCTCTAGCTCGTATTGCACACCGCTAGACGGATCTCGGATGTATATCGCAGGAAAGTTCTCGAGTCCGGGATTGTAGGAAAATTTGTCCACGAAAAGTACTCGTAGGGAGGAAAATGATAACCCAGGCTCTATGTTCGCTTTCTTGACCTCTCTCCCAAGTTGCAAAAAGACCGTTAGACTAGAAGGCTCGGGAACTTCTTCAATCGACGGTTCAACTGCTATTGGACGTCTCTCCATGGGTTCGGGTGTTGGTGTCTTAGGCAACGGGGGAACACCTCGACGGTCCGGAGTCACGCTACGTGAAAGGGATGGACGCATGGACAGTGAACTGCCTGCTCGACTACCCGGAGAGGGTGTGATAACCTCCTCGTCGTCAACCTCAGTCAACACGGCAAGCTCGTTGGGAGTAAGCGCAGATGAGACGGCCATAGAACGTCGATTTGATTGACTACGTCCCGGTCGTTCGCGTGCTGTAGCGCCACCTGTCATCTTGGATATATTATATGTCGAAAAGCGTTTAGATGCTCGACGTTCCAGAGTTTCACTTTTCTTGAGAGCAGCGAGTGAATTCGCAATTGCAGGAGCCTGGATGGCATCCAGTGGAGGAGAATCTGGTGTTGCAGACGGGGGAGGGGTAGGTGTCGGAGTATTCGTCGATGAGGAGGATGTAGGGCGGGCATCCTGATCAGGCGTGGTCGGAGCGTCTGGACTAGCAGGTTCGACAATGACGGGAGGGGACATGGGCTTGTCTACTAGGGAGTATCTTTTGACACTTGCTGGTACTGCTGCTGCCGCGGGAACTTCAATCACTTGTACCGATGGCACAGCCGGTGGTGACGGCGATGATGGTTCTGCTGACTCTGCCGAGGCCTCGAGCTTGAGTTGAGAGGATGATATGTGTCGACGATAGCTGCTGCTGCTCCGGTCGTGAGGGTTGGGAAAATCTTCTGCCTCTTCTGGTACAAGACTAGAGGATGTTATTTGAGGAGAAAATCCGCCGACGAATCCGTTCCCGTTAGTGAGCTCGGTGGCGGACAGCTCTTTCCGCCTGCTTGAAGATGTCATACTTCTTCGCATTTCGTCGTCGGTTACGGTCCTCGATAACTGGCTTCGGTGGTCTCTCTTCGACGAGCGCGATGACCGGCTTTCTGTGCGGTCGTGAGTGGATGATTCTGACACTCGTTTGTGATCAGACACAATACGTCTGTATATCGATTGCTTTCCACGAAGCCCTTGCAGCAGATTGGTGATAATTTGCCGCACATTAGGCAGGTAAATTTCGAGGTTGTCCTTGGTCGGATCTTCTGCCAGGCATTGCTCGAGCACGGTACGCAAATCGTCGGGCACGTTCAAGAGTTCGCTGGCTAAGCGTAAATTGTAAATCGCGACAAAGAAACTGCCACACACTTCATTTCAATGTTAAACGCAGAGAACGCCGCTACCGCTGCATTAAAGTCGTTTCCCAGGCGTACATAGACGTCGCTGACATGCACTTCATCCACTTTCATCTGGCTCCATTGTGTTAGGGCCTCGAGCAGCTGCTTTATAGACATTAACAGTCGTGTCACTGCTGATTCTACTGCTGGCTATACGACGTTGAACATTCAGTTTTTGCCAGAGATTCAGGCCACGCACGCTATTCGTTGACCGGGAGCCTCCCCGCTCACTGCGCGTTGAAGCTGAAGTCGATGATGACACTGAGTGGTGATCACGTCGAGACGAATGGCTTTGCGCCA
This sequence comes from Flammulina velutipes, assembly GCA_011800155.1. Taxonomy (NCBI): domain Eukaryota; kingdom Fungi; phylum Basidiomycota; class Agaricomycetes; order Agaricales; family Physalacriaceae; genus Flammulina; species Flammulina velutipes. The sequence goes on along the minus strand of CM022373.1, from coordinate 2,267,222 downwards.
CAGATGCCGCCGAATTGGACCGACTGGAGGACATGGCAGATTCTTTAACAGCGAAGTGAGCGTAGGAGATAAAGTCATACTGTGTTCGGCAAATGCCGGTAAGCAACATATTCTTTGACTTGCAAGTTGCCACTCACACTTGCTTGTGGTTGTTCCGTTGGTTCTGGCCGTAAATGTGGACTGAAAAAGTCCAAAATCTATGGTACTCTGTAGTGAATATTTTGATGAAGGTCGGGAAAGATGCGATAGCTTGAAATAGCGTTAGACTACCTCTCATCTCGAGTTGAGAGGCTCTAAACATTTCGTGAGAACTCTTATAAATCTGGTACCTATATATCTGAAGCTTTCAGTGCTCCGATTTATTCAATGGATCATACACAAAAGTCAATTGTCATCAAGGCGGAGGACCAAGATCATTCTGTATATCTTCCTTCGCATCCTGTACTGGGCATAGTTCGGAAAATTCATCTGAGGGCTGGAAGTGTTGTATATATGACATACGAATATTTTAAAGGTTTTCCTTCATTCTAAGAAACGTCGAAACTTCTTCAGCTCGAGTTGTTTATTTTTGGTCGGTATTCTCGGGAATAATCCAGGACGGATTATACGGACAATGTACTTACTTTCTCGAGACTCAGATTAACTTTTGCTCAAGATGATTTACTTTTCCCGCCGCATTTTTACTTTGTAGAAACCAGTTTTACTTTCCAAAAGTAAGATTCACTTTGAAATAGTTCCATCTACTTGACAGGTGTCGGGATACGGAGGCACCACCCGACGCCAATCTGATCGGTGTACTAATCCGGGAAGCCGTGATAGCGCATACAGATGGCGGTCTGCCAGCTGCTAGCATAAGTTTGCCTGATTCACGTTATGGCAGCTAGCATGAGTGTATGTGGCGCTTCCTACCAGATCCCGAAGCAAGCCCCAAATAGAGGGATGCCGAGGGGCCTGGGCGCAACTGGCAGCCGGCAAGCAGAGGCGGCGTGAAGGGAATCTGAGACAATGCCACATACAGGAAGTGTTGCAGCTGGAGCGTGGAACAGACATGTTGTCCACCTAGCAAGGCATTTCCCAAACAATAGGATGGAATACTTGTGAATAAAGGTGCATCGGTCAGAATGAAAGTATTTGTACACCCGCCACACCGCCACCCGTAGCGCTGGCCGACGCGGCCTGCAAAGCGGCCATCACGGATACACGGAGCCATTGCCTATTAAAGATAATCAAGCCGAATGATAACGAGAAATCATGTGAAAGTCATGGTGGGTGGCATGCGAAGTAAATGGATTCAAGGATTAGTGAAAAGAGATCGTCGAAAGTAGGTCATCGTATCCAGAAAGTAAAATCAGATCGAGACAAGTTAATCTATTAAAATCAAAGTAAGGAGCTCGCATGAAGAAGTAAACACAATCTAGAAAGAAAAGTGCAAAAAGTAAGTGAAATGGATTATTCCCGACTATACCGCCCATATTTATTACCCCAATCAAGGTCACGACACTTGGTGAATCACTCGTCCTAGTAGTAGCAGTACTTCTACCGCATTTATTCAAACAATTTTATCAATAGTAGTGTACGGCTTTCGAGAGAAGTATGCTCCACATTTTACATCTATCGTCTATGTAGTCTCCCTTAACACCATGCCTTGCTACTCACAAAAATTGGCATCCTCGGTCCCTGGAAGGAACGAATGAGAAAAGACCGCAAAGAAGCAGAATAAAAACATATCGGCCTATCTTGTGGCAGGTATAGATGGCTTTGAACAATCTATATCGCCACTACGATCTAATGGGTCCAAGTTTAGAAATATCACGTGGATCCAATCTTATCTTGTTAACTCTACTCGTCACTGTCAGCAATGTATAACTTGAACTACGACCATGATCGATCTGGAGGGCATCGTGAAGACAACGACCAGGTCCAAACACTGGGACCCCCTCGGAAATGTCATCTTGCAAGCAGGTCAATACGCCTTCCGAATCCGCGATGACCAAAGCAGATTCGATAAAATCGACTCGTCTGTCGGACTTGTAGATGGCGCGCATGCAAAGCTAGTCACCATTGACAGCGTAGATCCAGAGGATATTCAAGGCATACTCTCATCAATAGAGTGAGTCATTGCATCTCGATTAGAGAGTGCATTAGCCTGAGGATTGTAATACACCAATAGATCCCCGCGCTCGTTCACCTATATTTCTAAAATGTTGGGACGAATACCATCTTCCTCATCGTCAAATATTGCGTTCCAAAAATACGGTACACGCGCAATCACAGCACTAATACCAACGACGCGGACGTTTGCTGGCACTCTTTCTGATAATGCGGAAGACGCATTGATCCTTGCAGTCAAGTACGATGCCGACATAGAGACCCGTAAAAGGCTTTGGTATCATGTCGTTACCACACGGGAGTTTCACGGCGATGAGATTGTGCGCAGTTCACTCGATCATCGTCGTCTTCACAGTGAGCTTACAATTGTCTAGGAAACAAGTGCGCTGTCACCAGAGCTGCGATCCCGCTGCACGACTCTGCTCAATTCTCTGATATCCCATTTCACCGCCCTACTGTTCACACCCCCCGCTACATCCCACATGGAATGCACTGATGTATTTGCCGATAAATGGATGGATATCGTCATACAGCCTTCTCTGGAGAATGATGGCGTTTATAAACCTCTAGAGAGTCTCGGGATGATGAAGAGCTTGGACTGGCGTGGTATGGGTGTGTGTGAAAGTTGTGTGAAGGATAAACATGTTGAATGGGACGAGGAAGCTGACAATGTTTGGAAACTGCTGGGAGATTGGCTGCAGAAATGAGATAAAAACGTTCAGAATCACTGACACAAATTCATCTACAAGATGCTCTAACCTGTAAAGTCAGCGATAACATTTTGCGTGAATGATCGTTACGCCACATAAAGTAACTGGAATCTTCTCTTCGCGATGTCCCGATACCTCGTCGAATATCAGAGCTCTACTATGCTAAACTCAACACATAGGACAAGAAAATGATTTATTGAGATCTATCTATGAGTGTGTGTATGAAAAAAGCAGAAATGTTATACAGCAATGGAGAGCAGCACAAATGTGACCGACATGGGAGATATACTAATGGCAATAAAACTACAGACAACACGAGAGCTCGAAGCCATGAGCAGTTTATGAGTACGAAGGAGGACCTGTAGAAATTGTTAGTCACTGTTCATATTTTCGGAAGAATTCCGTCGTACCAGGTGAGCGAGACGCGTTTTGCAAGACACTGATTACAGATGCCCGTTCCTCTTCGGTCAAGTTGTCGGCAAGGCGCATCAAGCCATTCATTGTCGCTTTACGGTCTTCCTTGGTCGCTTCAAGGAGACGCCGTAGGAGGTAGTCAGCCCGAAGTTGCGATACAGTCGCTTCGAGGTCCAAAGCTTCCACCTTGACGGCCATCTCGCGATAAGAGGTTTCCGGCTCGATCTCGGCGAGTGTGTCAAGTAGTCGCGAACGGTACTCAAACGTCGAACCAGGGTTTGCTTCAGCAAGGTGTTCGAGGGCAGCGGAACGTCCCACACGCGCACGGACAGCCCAGTAGAAATGGCGACGAGCCTCCTTCCAGGTTGCAGGTTTCGCACAGCCTTTGGCTTCCATACGACCGGTGCGACTAGAACCAAAAGTCAGCTGGAAAGACAAGTATGAGAACCAATGTCACGTACTCGTGAAGATCAGCAAACAGAAGAGCAACCTGCTTGTACGAGGGCATGAGGATTTGTTCGCGCCTCTCCAACGCTGCGTTAGCAGTAGCGCGATCTTCTACACTCTTCGAGGCGTCTTTGCTGTCCTGCTTGAGGGAGGCGTATTCAGGATCAAGACGGTCCATAAGACCGAGAAGCTTCTCGCGACGCATTTTGATCTCGACAATACCCTCTGGCTCGAGGACACCGGCACGAGCGTCAACGTCGGCGTACATCTCCATCTGCTCCTTGTTGATAGATGGATCGAGGACGACCCAAGCACCACCACGAAGCTCACCATTAGGAATGATGTAGACGAAGACGGGTTGCTTGTACGCCGACAGACCATCGACAATCTTGGAACCTTGCTTCAAGACCTCGTCATACATGTCCTGCTGGCCACCGGAGAATCCACGCCAGTTGGCGAAGATGATGAGAGGAAGGCCTTCTCGATTGAAATCGAAGATGGCCTGGGCAGTCTTGTAGGCGGAGTTGGGATACCAAACTTGACCAGCCTCCATGATACGTTGTTCGAAGGAGGCGGGGTTAGCGGGGTCGGCAGGGACAACGCGTTCGATTGTGCGAGTCTCCACTGCGATAACACCCATAGGAATACCACCAAGGCGAGCACGTCCGACGACGACAGTCTGGGCCCAACCACTGAGAGTCTCCTGGAAGGAGCCCTTGTCGAAAAAGCCGCTCAACCACTCCGAAGACGATTCATCCACTTTGCCCTCAATGAACCAGCGAGGATCGTATGCGCCCTTGGGTGGGACATAACCGATCTCACGATCCCAAGGATCGCTCAACTCTAGGATAGGAAGAGGAGCACCCTTGACTTCAGGCACGTACGACATCCACTCCAAAATCTGGGTCGCTCCTTGGAGATCGCTGCTCGCTGTGAGATGGGATACACCATTCTTGAACATGATTTGGGTTCCACCGAGTTGCAAATTGGAGGTGTAGACCTCTCGTCCGAGGACCTTGTTGAGCGCACCGGCGCCGGTAAGGATGATGGGCTGTCCCTCGACCTGAACTGCACGTTGTCCCAGACGAACGAGATACGCGCCGATACCAACAGAGCGAGCTGTAACGAGTGTGACGGTGAAGATATCATCGTAAGCCCTGGACGTCTCTCCAGCAATCAGACCTGATCCCTTCAAGGACTCGACACCCAAACCATCCTGCAGGCCAATGACATCGGTGATCTTGTGCCGACGCACGCCATCGACCTCTACTTCGACAGTCCGAACAGCATCTCCGCCCTTCTCCTGGAGGCTTAAGAAGTTCTCATGCGTGAGGTAAAGGTAGTCAAGACCCTTCTCGGGATGCGCGTCGTCGTTCCAAGCCGCAGAAATCAACGGAACCAACTCGTCGGCAACACCAAGACGGGCACCAGAGTTGGCGGAAAGGTAGATTCGCGGGATACCATGGTCGCGAGCGTATTGCGTGACGAGGTAGAAGAACTGGTCTTCCATAGGACCAAAGGAGCCGATCTTGTAGGTGATATCGTTGGCGACGGCGACGACCCGACGACCATTAGGGTACTCGGGTGTCCTCATAGTGAACACCCATGCCACCATACCAAAAGTGTTGTTGCCAGGAGCGCGGTCGACTTCAGCAATCTGATCGTGCTCGTCGAGGACAAGCTCGCGCGAGTCGAGGTACACCTTGGGCACGACCAAAGTTGGATTTTGCTTCCTGGCCTTGCCCCAGATATTCTGCAGAGCCTTGGAGAACAGACCGGGGAAGTCGTAGACGTAGGTGGTGCCGATGAGATGAGCTTGGTAACGTTTCGGCTGCAAGGATTCCTTAGTAGGATAAGCCATGTGAACAGGCTGGAGATGGAGAGGTCCTTTCTCTCCGATTGCCTTCAGAATGGTGGTACCCTTGTCGGTGGTGATCTCCTGGTAGGCATGGTAGTTGACAATGAAGCCAGAAACGTTCTCGATAACACAACGAATGGGAGTGACGTTTCCTTCATCGTCCTCTAACGCAACGCGAATCTCGGAGCCAGTAACGTGTAGACGCCATAAACGCTTGCCATGACGCTCGATGAAACCGGAGATGGCAGCCAATACATCCTCGTATGTGACAGCGAGGTTGTACACGAAGTTGATGAAGATGTTGTTGCAATCGGCGTGGCGATATTCCGCGGAAACGAGCTCGAGGGCATCCAGAACACCGGTGACAAGACGATCGGTCTCTGAAATCAGATACTCCGCGGTGCTCATCGTGCCACGCAGACGACCTGGCCTGACCAAAGCACGGATGAAGAATCGGTTGTCCAGCTGGTTCTCCCTAGCGACCGCATGGTACATGTGAATCTGCTTGCTCTCGACGAAGACGGGCTTCAGCTTGTAGTTCGACAAACGGCTGAGCTCAAGCTGGAAGGCGAGAGCGGGCTCGATGTTACGCAGAGCCTGTTCTTCGCCCCAAGTACCCTCCACCTCGCGCATCGTGACGTAGACCGGGTATTGGCCTTGACGGCAGAGGAGGATGGACACCCGACGGACACCACGACGCGCCAAAGTCTCTTTCTGCTCGTTGACAAATCCAGTAAGCTTGGGAACCCATTCGTCCTCGGTCATGTCATCAGCCTCGTCGAAAAGACGAAGAGCAATGTTGATGACGTTGGGCGGCTGGTTGTTCTTTCCATGGCGCTGAGCGTACTCCTGGGGATCGAAGGGAGGAAGCATGGCTGCGACCTTGGAGAATCCACGGTGCAGGGCAGGGAAGTTAGGGAAAGACGCGATGGCACCAGTACGGACGGGTTGAGTTTGAGACTTGCTGATGAGATAGGTCAAATCGCTGACTGATCCTGAGCGACGACTTTCACTGTAATGATAACATTAGTAATAAGAAACTGAGAGATGGCGTGTTAGCTTACCCAAAGGCAATGCGAGGAGTCGATGGTGGTGAATGCGATTGCCCGATGTTGAACCTCCAAGTGACCACGCTAGGTATCTCACCGTCATCCAGAGTATCGCCCTCTTCATAGTCGATTGAGAGAACATTGTATGCTCGGTATGCACGACGAACGTACACCTCGAAGGCAGCTGAAACTCAGCGTTAACATAGGACGTAGTATGCTATTAGCATCGAACATACCGAGAGAAACCATTGGGTCGGCGTGATTGAAGAATGTCGGCAAAACATCGTAGACAGTGTACTGCGAATCACTAAGTTCTTTGAGGATTTCAGCGGAAGGAGTCCTAGTAGTACATGAGTTGTTGGTATCCTCAGTGAGATGAAGGACATACCTAGGTCCTCGACCAAGTTCACCATAGAAGTTGTGGGTCACCGAGTTCTTAAGAACGCTCTCCATCTGAACCATACGATCTTCGTACGAGGGCATCTGTCCCATAATTAAGACTTCACGAGCCTTCAATGACACAGGCGTCGAGGACCTAACAAACGATAAGTTCAAAGCAAAATGCCTTCACCAATGAACTTACTTCGACTCCAAAGACGCCAAACCCTGCAGGACTTGGTAAAGGCGGCTATCAGCATCAGAGACGGTGAGACCACTGTTCTTGATGTGCTCAAGAAGAGTAAGAACAAGTTTGATTTTGTTCTGGACCTTGATATGGCTGAACACGAGCGCGATGACTTTGTCCAAATTCTCCTTGTGCTGTTCGCGGAGGGCAAGCACGCGAGCCTCGATGCTTCCTCCAAACAGCTTCTCAGTGTCCTCGTACCTCTCCAATAGGTCAGTCATAACCTCCGTCTCATGTCCCTTCAATCCGCCAGAGAAGCGGTCAATAACGTTGAAGACAGCAGCCAGCTGGCTACGGAACATCGTTCGATCCTGCGGGAGAACACTGTTCTGAACATGGTGCTCTAACAGCTTCTTGATCCTAACCGACGGGAAGTCGGCCTGGTCACCCTTTGCTTTGGCAGCATCCAGTGCAGTACGGATGCTATCCTCGAGCTTCGATGGGATACGGCCAGAAAGAGACGAGAGAATGGCGCTGACTTCGGAGTAAGGAAGCTCGGGATCGCGAAGAACCTCGACGAGATCTTTGAAAGTGGCAGCGATGATAGCTTGGTTATCGAAACCGTCTAGAACGTCTCCAAGAACGGCCAGACAACGGACGAGACGTTGGTGAGTTTTGGTGCCGACGACACCTGGTATACCCATCTGAGGAAGCAATCCCTCGAAGGGCTTTGCGTGCTTCACGCGAGCGGGGTCGTCAAGTGTGAGGATTCCGAGGATGTCTCCAGGCTCGAGACTGACTCCCGGCTGTTTGATGAGCTGGACAACACCGTCCTCGGATGCAGTCAGAGGCATGTACATCTTCATAACCTACAGAGAATGCTGAGCTTTAGAACTGGAAGGAAACATAACACATACCTCGATCTCCGCGTAATGCGCACCGGCGTTGATATGATCTCCACTCTCGACAAAGTAGCGGATGAGTTTACCAGGGGACGGACTCCTCAACTTGGTGGGGTCATTCTCCTGCTCGATCAAGCACGTTTTGGCATCAACCATCAACCTCAAAGCGCCGACCTCCTCCTGCCAGTAGATTGAGTGACTCTTGCCGCCGAGGGAGACGAGCAATCCACCATCAGCCAAAGGCCGGGCACCAACCATGGTGCGACCACCGTTCAGATAGAGCGTCCAACCGGTTATCGACGAACGCGTAGCGGTGAAAGAATATCGGACGTTCTCGTAGATGAAGTCGATGCTGAATATGGTCTTCAGGACATCTTTCGCTGGGACTTGACCCTTGTCGAGGATGCGCTTGTACTCAGTCCAACACTCCTCGGAAAGAAGGTGGGCCTTGGTAACGGCACCACTGATGACTGCAAGAGTTGCATCGGGGCGCTCCGCCGTCAGTCGGTTGCTGATAAGCGAATCCAACCATCCAGTAGTGATCGTGTTGTTCTTGAACGCTTCCAACTCGAGCAGCTTAATCAAATATTCCACCGTCGTCCTAAAGTCTCCTCGAATGCTCAACTCCTTCAACGCAATGATCATGTTCTTCCTACTCTCGCTTCGGTCTTCGCCGTATGCGAATATATGACCGAACTGCGAGTCAGCGAACTCGTGGAGACCACCAGCAGAGCTGACAGAGAAGTAACCCCAAACATTGGTGCTTGAGCGGAAGTTGAGCTCCTGGAGGGAACCAGAGGAAGGCTTGAAACCGGCGTCAGGGTTCTCGGCAGTGATACGGACGGCGACAACATGTCCCTTGGGGCGGGGTTTGCGCTGGAGTGCGTTGGCATCGGGTTTGATCATGTCAAAATCGATCTCGGACGCGGCATTCGGCGCTACGCCGTAGAGTTGACGAATGTGGCGAATGCGATGGAGGGGAATGCCCATTGCGACTTGGAGTTGAGCGGCAGGAAGATTGACGCCAGATACCATCTCGGTCGTAGGATGTTCAACCTGGAGACGCGGGTTGAGTTCGAGGAAATAGAAGTAATCCTCTGAGTGACTGTAGAGATCTAAAACGGTGTCAGTGGGTTGGATAAGGAATGAAGTACAGCGTAACTAACATTCGACAGTTCCAGCACTGACATATCCCACCAGCTTGGCTAGACGAACAGCAGCGCGTTCCATCTGCTCGAAAGTGGCCTCCGGAGCAATAGTAACAGGAGCCTCTTCGATAATTTTCTGGTGGCGACGCTGCACGGAGCAGTCGCGTCCGAAGAGAGAAATAGCATTGCCATACTGGTCGGCCAACAGTTGAACTTCTAAATGACGGGCCGAACCAGCCAATTTCATGATAAATATGGGAGATCCTAGTAGATAGTCAGGGACGCGTCTCGCCAAAAAGTAGAAAGCGAAAAATACCTGGGATCTCGCCAGCAACCGCGTGGAACGCGTTTTTGAACGCGTCTGGTTCATCGACCATTCGAATACCCTTTCCTCCACCACCCTCGCTAGCCTTGATCATGATGGGCCATCCAATCACCTCCGCCTTCTTCAAACCGTCTTCGACGCTGGTGACGCAGGCTGCCTGATAAGCGTCGTCGGGTACAGTAACATATCCCGCGTCCGAGAGAACTGTGTCTCTGATGCCTGTTCCCGACCAGGGCATGCAAGGGACGTCGGCGTGCTGGGCGACGATGGTACTCGAGATCTTGTCACCTAGACTGCGCATGGCAGTACCAGGAGGACCGATGAAGATGATCTTGCTCTTAGCAAGGGATTCTGGCAAACGGGGATTTTCGGACGCGTGTCCCCATCCTGCCCAGACAGCATGGACACCTGTTCGTTCGGCAATATCCACAATGAGGTCGACGTTGGCGTAGTTGTTGTTGTTGGTCCCACCGGGAACCTCGATGTATCGATCGGCCATGCGAATGTATTCTGCATTGATTTTGAGGTCCTCTGGGGTAGCCATGACCGTGAACTCGATTTCGCGCTCGTTCCCAAACGTTTCGTAACTCCATTGCCTCACGGATCTGATTTCTTTGACGGCGGCAATGCCTGAATGGGAATGGCAGATGGTTAGAGACGCACAAAACGCGCGATAGATGCGTACCGTTGTTTGCGATGAGGACCTAGAGAACGAACGAGATGAGCGCGCGAGACGAGAGTTGAATGGGGATCGTACTTTAGTGATGACTGTATGGCCTCCATGGTTCTTTACAAAGTCGGTCACAGCGCCCGATGGTGCGGACTCGATAGAGTTACCACCTGGACATTGTCAATGGCTGGGGTGAGGCTGAGCGCGTGTTCGCGTACCGATGAAATGCTGGACTCGTGAGTGGTCGTAGGCCGACATGGCGTCGCTGGCAGGCTTTTCGCGATGAAAAGAACTGAAGGACGAGGGAAGTGGATGTCGTGGTTGAAGGTCAAGTCAAGAAATTGCAGGGGATGCTTAAACCCGGTTCCTTTCCTGGGGTATTGGGCAGCTTGATCGGAAGAACTCCCCAAAAATCCTGCCATGGCTGATTACATCATCGAATCTTTTCGTGCATCTTCCGGACGACAGGTGGGGACTTTGCACGGCAGCGGTATCGAGTAAGATAACGAATGTCTGTTTAGCGGACGTCGTTGTTGTTGCCAGAAAAATAAAAAGTCTTCCGAAAGTCTAGACTCTCCCCATTTTTGGAAATGAACGCTTCCATCAATGCGGCCCACTGTGACATAAATTTGGCGAGTACAAATGCACTATATAACGCGCTGCTGAGCGTTGTTATTACGGGTACACCAATTTCAGATATATATCAGACAATGGACAAGACTACTCCGTACACCTTGATCCACTCATCCTGCCGCGCCCCACTGGACCGTCCGAAGAGAAATACCCATGATTCCTCATGCTGCACCGATTATCTCATTGAACTCTGACAAGCCATCCATGCTGTACTTCGTCACTGCTTGGCAAACCTTCACGCCATCACGCAGTTTGAGCAGCCACCATTGGTCTATACAAACCATGCTCTTCTCCCACTCCATACGTCAATGTCATCCGCTCGAAAATGTCAATCCCGCTGTTGGCGGTGCATTCTAGCTAAACAGACGCATGAGATGGTGCCAAGCTACGCGTTGATTGGACGTACCAGAGTGATAACATCCTCTAAAAGATGCGCCTGTCCTACAGCCATCCCAAACCCCGCCCCCTCATAACTCGAATTGGCGATATGAACGTGAAAGTGATAGTAGCTCGGCTGGTAATGAATCCACATTCTCAGCGAGCCCGACACCAGTCCCCATTTACTGCTAACGACCTCGTAGGCGCGATCTCGTATAGACTTCAGGAGAGGTACGTGCTTGACGCGTAAATCGCGCAGACTTCGTATCGCAGAATCACGTCCAATGGCCACAAGGTAGAGGCTGTCGATGGTATGTAGGTCCCACTTCATATCAGGAAGGATCACAAATTCGGCACAATCGAACAGAATAGCCTCTTTCTCGGATTCCCCAGACAGGATTTTCGTTACCCTACGATGCATATGGGTTAGCGGAGAGAAATGTGGCGCTGCAAGATCGCACCATTTCGTCCGAGAGGCAGGGAATGCATCGATAAATGGTTTGGTTATTGCGACATACAGTTCGGGTGTCTCGCGAACGATAAGGGACCTTTGAGGCGAGTACTTCCGGACGTGGTCGTCGGTGGCTGGACAGATGACATCAATTTTGACGTCGCCTTGTGGTTGTTCTTCTTGCGAGGACGACTTGAGCCAGCCAGCCAGCCAAGAATACTAAACACCAAGGTCAGAGGCGATCCAAGGACAGTAAAATCAAGCGTACGATATCAGTGGACTGAACCAACTTGGCATGCTCTACTGATGATAAGGAAAAGGACGGCGCCAACGCAGTCTTTTCGATGCGCAAAATAGCTCTAACACGCTCCCCAGTTGTAGATTCCACTGAAGCTTCCGGTGTCCACGATGCAGGAAACGTCCCAAGAAGGCTCAGCCGTTTTTTCTCCGGTTCTGCAGTTCAGCACGAGTCATATCCTGCGCCACGACAGCAGCAAGTCGTGGTTACCTTGATTGAGAACACGATCCACAGAAAATTGGCTGAGAGGGGCAGAGGCCATGGTGGTCGTCGTAATCAAGCAGCGATCGATCAAGGCAGCAGCAAGAAAGCAAAATGAAATATGTACTCGGTCGAATAAATTTGGATGGTAAAGTAGTGTCCCTCTGTGCATATCTACCATCCAGCTGTCTGGCGTCCTCTATGACTTCCAGATAAGAATCGCGAGGGAGCCGACGTAAAAGTAGATGAAATGTTTCGTTTCTGCAAGGCAGTCAGCATCGTGCGGCACGACGTGAACGGCGCGTACGCACCATGGGTCACGTAGCTGCCAAAGTTCTTGCCCACGACGACGTGCCATGTAGGCCCGTGCTTTCGGTCAAACTCCTTCTTGATGTGTGCAGCAATGTCCTTCTCGATGTTGAACTTTTCCAACGCGGCGGACGCAATGTCTACGCTCTCCTGCTGCATCTCCTCGCTCATGTCGACGTTCTTGATCGTCGCTTTGGGCACTGCAGCCCCATCGGCGGCGCCACGAGGCGCTGAGCCGGTATCGGTCGATGATGAAGTAGGCGCGTCTGCTTTCTCGGCCATTGGATATCTGGGGTGATAGCAGATGAGATGCACGCCCGTTATATAGCAAAACACAAGAAGACCATACCAGCAAGATGAAGGTTGATAAAAGGGTTTAACAAGTGAACAACGACGTGGTTCAAGTTCAAGTCAAGCAAGGTCGACAGCACGTGGCGCCGCCTATACACATGGTGCAAAACGCGCTTTGCATCGTGGCTGCTAGACGACTTTCGCTGCATATGCTTGCGGCGTATTACCATCACAGTGCTCTAACTGCTGCTGTACACTTTACTCTATTCAATGAATGAAAACACGCCAAGAACCGTCCTTCGTCGGTCTTCTCCCATCTTATTCATTTACTTCCACTATCATCGCACCAATCACCATTCAGTCATCTATAAAGACCTATTCCTCGTGTCCTTCAACGCGTTCGCATGCACATGGATGCACTTTTCCGTGGCGTAATTAATTATGTATTCACTCGCAGTGCCTGCCCAGTGTCAGCGTTTCAACGTTCAGCCAAGTGCCAATTTGAAAACCCCAGACTTGACCCAGATTGCGAGTCGAAAACCCCAAGCGGTCCCCCTCCGGGTTCCACCTCGCCGACCCGCTCGTCTGGGGAGGTCCTCGTGGCACTGCCTTTCAACCTTCACCGCCGACTAGAGAACCTCTGAACTTCTCTTCATGTGGTTTATGCTTCTCCCTAATTGCGAAGTGCATGGGAGATGAACAATCCACGTCGTTTGAACCATCATCGGCGACAACTCATTCCCAGCTCGTTCCTCAACCGTGTGGGCTACCATCGATATCGATATGGAAAAGTTAGTCTAAAGCACCCATATAGACAGACGATTGTCAGCAACGTGCAAAGGAAAATCCTCGCATGGGCAATTCAGCGAAATTGCTATCGCGCCACCCAGAAGAAAGATGTACGCCACATCTAAATCGATACAATGCGGAGATGTGATTTAACTAAGGTATAGGTGATACAAATATAAAAGTCTAGTACTGTGAGCTACAAACCGAGCGATAGTTTACATGTAAGATACAATCATGAATAAATAAAATACACCTTCACAGGACACTTCACCGTGAAATCACTTCAAGATGTACACGCCCAACACAAACACCTGCGTCGAAGACCCCAACATCAAGCTCTCCAGTATCTCCAGGTCCGGGCACACCATAAAACTCCACACCACCGGCGTTCTTACGCCCCGTCAAATCCGCATGCAAGAACTTCGGCAGCACATTCCCAGACATCAACCGCGACTGGAGGCGTCTCAGGACATGGTCGGACGCCGGTGAAAGTGGCTCCACTGGAACACGAAACTTGAATCTCTCCCCTGCCCTCACCACCATCTTCACCACCTCAAATCCAGACCGCTCGTGTCCATTGTGCGACGACTCCAAAGAAGAGAATGAAGACCGCACGTTCGTCGAAACAGTTAACGTCGAGGCAGCAGTTCCAACGTGCTGCTGCGCCTGATCGCTGCCCAACGCACGCACATAATGAATGCCGAAGCTGAGCTCGTCTCCACTGTTGCTTTTCCCCACACTGTCAACCAAAGCCGTCTGGCTCACGATCCGTTGTGAAGCGTCGAAGCTACCACCGTCGCTGGAGCCGGGGGGTGACGAGATAGACATGTTGGGAATCGGAACACGTGAAGCACTCGTGAACGGGACGAGACGGGGTCGAGCCATAGATGCATGTATATCGGAGGCGACAGACATGGCGCTGCGAACACTGGCTCTGGATGCTGTTTGAACGACGGCTTCGGCAGCATGAGACATCATCGAATCTCTGGAGCCGCCACCGTCCGCGAAATGAACGATAGCCGGTCGAGAAGGTAGACCGTCTATTCGTCGACGAGGAATGGAGCCGTCATCAGATGAAGTCGAAGACCGAGTCTCAGTGGCGAAGCTGACGGTTGGCCCCGTACGTGTCCGAGGGTCATCGAAGGGATTGGGAGAAGGAGGTAATCCATCTGGATTGTACATTGTGTTGATCAAGATGGGTTTGCCGATGACTGGACGGTTCAGGTTTGGACGACGACGACGACTGTAAGTGTCGCTTATGTTCCTGACGGTATCTCGTATCCTGTACATGAATTCCTTCTTGCTCATGACGCCAGGGCTTTGCACTATGTTTTCGTCGCTGCCGGTGCTGCTCGAGTTAGAAAGGCTGTTTGATTGGCTGCGTTCTTCCACCCGCTTGAGACCTAGGCCGCCATAAGGAGCAGCCTTGGTAGCGGCGATGCCAACAGACTAAACAGAATTAGACCATAATGCAAGAGAATAGCATTGTGCTCACCTTCTCAGCGTCGTCGTAGCTTTTCTCTCCAATGCCATACCATTTCCTATCCTTTTCAGACCATCCTCGTTGTCCTTCTTCACCGACTAGAGCAGTATCCTCGACTTTGGCGCAGTGACGGAAACATGCTAAAAACATGCCCAGCGCGATGATCCCGCCTACTGCCCCAAAAGCGATGCTCAAGCCAAGTACTAAGTTCTTGCTTAGCTTCCTTCCAGATCCTCCATCCGATGTTCCTATGTCTGCCTTCTTGAGGTCGGAAGGTGAGAAGGATATAGCGATATTGGCATGTGAAGTAGAGTGTGTTACATGAGAATAGGCGGTGATGGTCACATTGATTCGCTTGGATGGAAAGTTGCCGGGGATATTTCCACTGAGTACCGCTGCATTGGGATCGAATTTTAAAACGTCGCCGGCCTGTGCAGGATCGTAGGATGTGCTAAGGTCGACATCATTAGGCATGGTAGATGTGCTGTTGGAGAAGAAAGGTTTGAAGACGAGATCCAAGCGGCGATCGCTACCAAGAAGAATCGGAGACAAGGTTTCGGCAATGAAGAAGGATGGTACCAGAGCGATAGAAAGATTCGTTTGTATCGACTGGTTGAAGGTCGTCTGAACTTGAACAGGGATGACGGGAGTTTTCTCTAGTTTCGAAGGGGCGTCGCCACTTAAACGCCTTGCTTTGCGATCGTAGGAGATCCACGGGAATCCTGTTGTCTCGACGAGGAGGTCGGTCAGATCTTCTAGCTGGAAAGGTTTGCCGTCGACCATTAGACCAGAGAAGTCCGCGGCTGAGTTGAGGGAAATGGAGAAGGGCGAGTCTGCAGTGATATTGACAGTCGGGAGGACGGCATTGGTCATGGAGACTTCATGGCTGGCGATGATTACGTCGAATGATTGAGTGTCCGCCGTCGCTCCCTTGATGTCCGATGCATGTAGAACGATGTTGAAACTAGAGGGCAGGGGAATCGAGTCTTCTGTAGGTGTAACGCCTTCCAAGGTTATGTCTTGAGGATTCCAGCGCATCCAGGAGGGAATCTCGGATCCGTCTGCTTGAAGGACTTGATAGTATACGTTATCCGGCGCAGTGTACGTGTCGCCTTGTAGGCCGATGCTGAAGGACCATTTCGGAGGAATACGTACGGCTGGGCGAGATGTATAGAGGTCCGAGTGAGGTCCTATTATGAATACAGACGACAAGGATGGGTTGGAGTCCTTGAACTGATCGGCGACAGGCGTTTTTAATGTGGGCGGTTGTTTAGAGGTGACGGGTAGACTGAACCATGAAGAGGCTGTTGAATCGCATCCGCGGGCAGTAACAGTGATATCGACATCGCCTTTATCGTTTTCGCTGGGAGTTCCGTGAAAGTTCTGCGTCGCTGGATCGAACGACAGCCAGGGAGGAAGATCTGAGATAGAGTATGAAAGCGCCTTGTCGCATTCGCTGAAAGTTTTGTTCGAGATGGACCAAGAATAGGGCTGACCAACGCGGGCTATGAAGGGCAGCTGGTCGTCTAGCTGTGTCGACACGGTCACGCCAGATGAGTAGACTGGTGCTGCGATGAGAGAAAGAAGGTAAAACGTAGAGATGGAGAAGAGCGGGCACGCCATTTAGAGCGACGAGCCGTCCAGCGAGCTCAAATATTGACGGTGGTGGTACCAGAGCAAGTAGCGGATGCATCAACATTTGTCAACAAGTGGCAGCTAAGTTCCTAAATCGCGATTGAAGTCATAATCATAATGCTCTATATATCTCTTCTCAATACTATAGCGTTAAGATCTGATATTTGACTGGAGGCGTTGAACTTCACACAGTATGGTAGTACCCATCGAAAGGTATCCAGCACATAGATCATCCTTGAATTATATTACAGCCAGCAAGGCGTCTTCTATCTCTCTGTTTTTCTCTTTCTCCTTCTCCTTCTCCTTTGCCTTCTCGAGTTGCTTCTCCTTCATCGCTTCCGTCTCCCTTGCAATAACATACGTAGGCCGTGTATGCGGTTTGTACTCCAACCTTCGCTTTACATAGAAACACATATACGCACTAGATTCTAGGCAAGCACCTAAACTCGACAGTTGCACTCTGATAAAACTTGAGTAAAGTAGCAGAAAAGAACAGGCGCATGGACTCACTTGTCATCGTCGAAGCGGTACCACTGGAAGGGTAAATATCACTGCTTAACTAATTGCAAGCAAAAAAGCCTACCGAATTTCCAAATCGCGCAAAATTGGTGTAGTGCCCATTGCTCATATTTCCTTCATGATTTATCACAGCAAATAGATCGTACTCGTACATGATCTCGGGACCGAGTGTTCTGTCGTCGTCAACCGGAAGATCGCATGCATCACAATGACAGCACGTACAGGTTCTCCTTCTCGTTGTCTTTTACGAGAGACGTATAGGGTGCCATGTTGAGTCGCGCGGGGAAGCGTACCGGTGTCTCTAGCTTTCGAGCTTTATCTGACGATTTCTGCTCGAATCGCTGCAGAGATATCAGTCCGGGAAATGATAGAAAGACTGCGAGAATTGTACCTTGAACTGAAAACTGAGCACAGGCGGCAATTTCAATATACTCATCCTTTTACTGGCATCCTAATTGCCTCATTCAGCTGGGTAAATCAATGCAGTGGAACCACGTACTGCGCGCCCAACCTTCGAGCATTTTGTGCATGTGTACTCCTTCGCCACCAATTTCTCAGGCTGGGTGAATCTGCGAAAGTAAGTCAGCACAATGTAAAGCAACACGCCAAGTTAAGGATGAGAACCTCTTTAAACATCCACTCAAGGTCGCCTCGTCTTTCAACTCCAGACTTATATCCAACATTGGATCCACCGCACTACTCACCGTCCCGCACCGTTCACATTTCACGTCACTCTGTAATTGGCCCGCAAACGTCGAGTGTATGATGCAATTGCAGTAAATGTTTGTGGAGCCCTTGCTGTTGCTGTGTATGAGGTTAAGCACCGAGATGAAGAGCTCGTGAGCGTCGTTCTGGGCGTAGCCAGCCAGGTCAGGAGCCTTCCTCCATGTACTCGATAAGAAGGAGACAGGACCATAGGGATCCCGTTCATCCGAATAGATCTATTACGGGAAAGTCAGACGTTGATGAGGGATGGACAAATCAGCGACGAACTTCACTGATTAATCGGTCCATTTCACAGCAAGAGCAGTCCTCCGTCTTGCATGCTAATCTATTGTGTTTGTCGGAGAGGAAGTAGTTCCGTATTAGAGGGTTGTGTGCTAGGCATTGAAGCACTACGTTGAGAAAGCATGTTTGTCCGAGGTTCAACAGTCCGCGTCGTGCTAATTATAGCGATTAGTGCAAGAATAACCAGGTAAAAAATCAAAGGCTAACATTGACATGATATTGGTATCGCATTCTGAAGAGCTGCCGTGTCTTCTTCCGAGGGTGTCCACACAGTGAAAGGACCACGAATCATTTTTGACACTGCTCACTGTCAACATTCCATTTACTAGCAAACGTCCAGGTATTCCTTACCTCTGAACGGTGTTTCCCTTTCTTCTGCGGCACTGGTAGCAGCCAAGTACATCGCGTCGAATTTAGGATGATAAACAATATCATCGCATTGGTCGCAATGAATCTGGCCGGATTTTACATCGACGGCTAGAATCATCAAAAGTCGTATAAGCCCACACTTAGAAGAACAGCTCAAACTTACAGAATGCATGTCCAGTGTCAGATAGATGATCCAATATGTGGTTTCCCCAACATGCGGTAAACCCGCAGTCTAGGCAGACGGTCGGACGTGTCGACAGCAATCGACACGTACCACAAGTTGGGACGGACATCTTTAGTCGAATGTCAGTCCCCGCTCAAAAACATAAAAGGTGGACAAACCTTTCGGCGTTTGGGGTTTATACGAACTATTCGGTAGAGATGGACCGATGCCGCCACGACTCGTTTATATCTCTTCGCCGATGGATGGTCTTCAGATAGAATATCTTGCAAATGTGGGCAGGGAAAAACTCTAGGAGCATCTGTTTCTGCCATTCTAGTAATAGTCGCCAAAGTATCGGTTTTTCCAAGTGCTGAACAGAGTTCACGTGGGCGGAAGCAATATTGCCAGGGTCAATGTTAGCAGGAGGCCGTTATTCAAGAAAGGAAGAAATTGAAAGAGACGGGATGAGGAAAGCGTAGCGCAGGGATTATACAAGAAGTGTCAAAGGCAGGACAATAGGACGAGCCGGGAAACGCGACGATGATGGAAGTAGCAGACAAGTGTTTGTCTGTATTTGCACGTGGCGTTTGTACTCGGTGCTACTTAAAATGCTTCGAATTCTGAAGGTACATGAATCTCGACTGGTTGATATATAGCAAGGGGGCATAATACAAAACAATACGCAACCATAAACCGGTGTTAACGATTTGTATTCTAACTTAGTCGTCGTCAAAGAAACAAGTTACTCAAAGTCCTGTGAAATTCACGTGTGGCGTGCTCAGTGCTCACCACTACGCTTACTCGATCGCCACAATAAGCAGCTCATGAATATCAATAATCATGACTGCAGTCTACAGTGATTACTATTTCCTACACTGAACCATACAATGTATTGTATCTCAAAACAAAAAGTGAAGCGGAAAAAAGAAAGCATGAAGAATGTATAAGTATCCTAACACAAAGTAGTATGTCGTGAAGATGTAAATGTCGTAAGTAATAAACAAACCCGCTTCAACCTCGTCTAAGCACCCGGCACGAAAGGTGTCAACCCCGCTGCCTGTATCTTGCCTGGATCCTCTCGGTGTAGCATCCCAATGAGATTTATGAGATCCGCTCGGACCTCGTCACCAACCTGGTCGGGCTGACTTGGATCGAGGACAACAGCGAAGACGCCAAGAAGGGCATCAAGATAAGGGAGGAGGGCGGAGGAGTGCTGGCTGAAGAGGTGGAATATGCAACGGAACACAGGGCGATTCTCCAGGAAATCATTTTTCAATGGAAGTGCCGATAGCCACAAGGGCAGAACCTGCTCAAGAGGGATGGCGGCAGTATTGCGCACAATGAGGCGGGCAACGGCACCTGCTGCGTTGTCACGAGCATTGAGACGCGCTGCAGGCGCTCCTGGGGCCACAGAAAAGAGTGGCTGGAGAGCACCAAGCAATTGGATGTATTGTGGGGATAGGTCCATTTCGGAGTGCTCAACGAGTAAGCCGAGACCAAAGGCAGCGTTGGAAAGGACTTCTGGCTCCTCGTCGCTCAACGCGCGGTAGAACAGGTCGAGTAAACGTTCAGAATATGGGGTAATGGCGGACTTCATGCCAGCAATGATCTCTGCCAGGCATCCGATCGACGAGGATCGGTCGCTGAGCGAACGTCCGGTTTTCTAAGATCGAAAATTAGCTATCATCATCAGAATTTGAACGAAATGCGCATACGTAAAACTTGGCAATGAGGGGGTAGAAAGTGTTGAAACCCTGCGCAAAGTCTGCGCCGAGGACGCTGGCCAAGGCGGATACGAGGTCACCTGCGGAGGATATGAGGACAGAGTCATATTCTGCCTGGTCCTCGGGTGCTTCGTCACTCTCATCCTGATCGGGGTCTTGTTGACAGAAAGCCTTCTGCTCAAGAATTTGAACGGCAATTTCAGAGACTTGATCGAGGTCTAGAGTGACAAAGTAAGGTACAAATGGAACGTGATAATGAACGAATACTTACGATGCTCAACCAATGCAGGTCCGACCTTGTTCATTGTCTCTGCCAGCCCAACACAGAGCGAAGAAACTACAGATCTAAGGGGAAATGGTTAGACAGTGCACAAATGATGAGAATCAGAGGAGATCAGAAAAAAAAGAACAAAATCGTCTCATGCGCATTGCGTCGAAGTGAGCTGAGTTAATATATCATCACGAAGAAAAGAGTTGTGGATCATATGGAAGGTACTGACTTGTTATCTTCGGTTGTGTGCATATCTAAGAGATTGGCCATAACATGACCGATGAGGTCGCGGACTGTGGTGCTGACAGGGACTTGCTACAGAAGGCCATGAGCTCCGGTATCGTACAAAAAATCGAGACTTACCACAGTAGCCCCGGGAACCCAGTCAGCGTGATCACTCAGCTCGTACAAGGTCCTGACTATCTCCAACAGCGAATCTAAAGCACTCTTTCTGATACCCTCGTAGTAGTGGCTAAGCAGCTCAGTGAGCTCAAGGGAACATGGCTCAACATAAGGGAAAAAGTGGCTCCGGGTAGCGTTGAAAAGGGTTCCAATGGTATCTGCTGCAATCTCTTTTTCGACTGCGATGGCACTGTTGACATCCATCAGCTTGTCGAGGTCAACATCATCGAGCTCAATGCCGTCCTTGCCACTGTCATCGGTGATGGAGATAGCATTCGTAGGGGAGGAGCCCGAGTCAAAGGCATTTGCTGCTTCAGCAACGGAGACTATAATTGAGTCAGCTATGGGATTTGGGCAACGAGACAAAGACCTACAATCGCTTGCACTCTCATCTTGCTTGCAGCTTGCCAACAAAGGTGGGACGACACGGGGAAGGTAGACAGCAAATTCTTCGCCAAAGACACGTGCCATGACACCGAAGAAGAGGAAGCTGCACTCCCGGAGACGAGCACTGTTCATCTCGATGCCTTCGAAAGCCTGGTTCATCATGTTGGCAAAGTAAGGGCGGAAAGTCTCTTTCCCGACTGCCTCGGCAAAGGTACCGATGGCGTCCATGGTGATCCCACGGAGTTCAGTCTCTTCACCCTCGCCATTAAGAACGAGGAAGTGCTGAAGACGGGACATGGTGTGCTCGAAGTATGGGAGGAAATGTTCACGGGAAGCGTGAGCAGCAGATCCGATGGCGCCAGTAACCACGGCCTTGACTGGCAGAGGCGCGGTCTCAAGGAGACCAGCGAGGCGCTCCATGATGAGGTGCAAATACTGGTCGATGACGTCGTGTAGGATCTCGAGAAGGGCGTCGAGGGCAGTGCAGGCAGACCTCTGGGTTGGTTCGTCGTTGATGAGAGTCATGATAGCAGGCACCAGCATGGCATGCTTGGCCGCACACTCATCTTCGAGCCACTCGCAGAAGCAACTGACAGCAACGCAAGTGGCCTTGCGAACGCCAGCGTCGGGATCACGAAGACCGGCTTCAACCATGGGCCACACCTGATCCATGTAATTGGACATATATTCGCTGCAGCCTTCAACGGCAACACCAATCGCCAGCATAGCGCCCCGCCTCTGTGCCGCATTTGCAGAAGAGAAGTATTGCACAATTAGTTCGCGTAATTTTGGGAACACTTGGCTGGGAGGCAAGTTGGTCGAGAGACCATCAATAATGCGGAGCGCAGACTGTAATATCATTGAGGACGACGAAGACATCGTAGAGGTTAAAAACCACTCACGCGAGAGGGCGCATCATCGTCGACATCCTCGGGTTCGTCTTCGGTCGTAATAGGCATGAGGTGCTCGAGCATAATGGGTGCGAGATTGAGGCTCTGAAGCTTGGACTTTTTGCTAGAAGCAAATTTAATGTCATATGTTGAACCCCAAGAGATTACTTACTATTGGACGGTCCAGTTGAGGGCATTGAGGGCGAGGATACGAAGATCTTGCTCGAATGTAGGGGTGCTACCACACCGGAGGAGGAAGTCGACAAGGTCGGGAATACTTTTGCTGAGGATGGGAACTTCCTGGAATTACATCAGCCCCTGACGAGATATGTAGAAGAATTCTTACGAGGATAAGGAGTGTCTCTAGAACGTCAAAGAGGTGGCGTGCACCAACATCGTTGCCCGTCTCGACTGTCTGTCCAATAACCTGGATCATTGCAGGTAATATATTTTGATACATTGCCTAAGACACGATGAGTTGTGAGTCTTGAGTTGTTGAACAATCACGTACGAGTTCAGCCTTATCATCTGAGTCGATATACTGTGAGATGACTCCAAGTGCGCTATAAAAGCTTCATAAGACAAAGCACAACGTTAAATAAATATAAACTTACCGAACAGTGGTGATGCGGACTTCGATTGAATCGGGATCACGGATGGTCTGCTCGAAGAGCTTGAAAAGCTCGGTCATATGCTCCTGGAAACCCTCACAAATGTTCTCGAGAACAGAAAAGAGCATGAAGCTGCCAACTTCACGGTGGAGGACGACGGGGGATGTGCAAGCTTGGTGCAGCATGGGGAGGAGTTGGGGCCAAGTTCCAGCCGGGACTTCGATGGACGCGATGGACGCGACGACGCGTGCGGCAGCGTTCCGTACGACAGAGCTGTGGATACTATGTCGATAGACATCCCTTGAATGAGCATGGTGAGCGCTAACCTGGACTCCTTCATGATAACTTCGGGGAGATTTGATTTAATGGTGGTACGCCCTTCTTGGGAAACACCGAGCCAGAGCTTGCCACTATCATAGTTGATGCGTTTTCGTAATTCCACAGCTGCCAGTTGACGGATCTGCAGGTAGAATGCCTTTTAAGAACGTGGTGTGGCGTGATCGAATGAAAAACACGAACTGGTTGGTCTGGCGAGGTCGCAATCATTTCAGTGAGGGCGGGAATACATGCTGGGTTTTTATAGTACTCGGTATTGAGTTGAGATGTAGCCTTGAGAAGATCCAGTTAAGCAGTGGCGTCTCGAAGGTGAAAGTAAAAGGAACATACAGCCTTGAGCTGGACTGTATCAGGCGATAATGTTTGAAGGAGGAGATTGTACAATCCCTGCGCGAAATTGGGCTGGGAAGAAGTAAGTATGCCGCGTGAAGTCAGATAGCAGTTGGTCACTCACATCCATCGTCACAGAGGAATGTGGCAGAAGACGGATGAAGGGAGATGGGAAAAGATGAAAATGTAGATCTTTTGAAAATTTTGTCGGAGTTATAATCCGGCAATCTCCATCCCCTTTAGGAACTCTGATCTTGGTGGCGTCGAAAGCGTTTGTTCCGTGGAACAGAACGGCCATTGAACCACAATGAGAAAATGAGTCAATGGAATCCTTTCATTGTATTAAAAATGATATAAGCCTGAGTAATCTCTTTCAGGTACCTCATTCCATACCCTCATTCACTATCCCTCATCATACGCCACTCCTTTGATCAACATGCCCAGCACCCGCTCTCGCCACACCTTCAAACGCCGTACAAGCATTGCGTCCAAGCGTCACACTTTGAGGTCAAAGCTCCAGTAAGTTTTCCTCCTTTGATATGTGATATTTATTCCTGAGCTCGATAGGCTGTACGCTCGTCGCCCTTCTACCGACTCCGGAAGCGTTCCTTTGCAGCCAAAAGAACACAAAGGATTATTAAGGCGCCTCACTCTCCTTTGGAAGCGTTTGACGCGTCCGTCACGCCCAAGACACTCTCGTCGTTTCTCGTTCATCCCGTCTGGATTCGAAGCTGTTTCAAGGACACCAAGTTTTCAGCATCGTCAGGCACGACGCGCACGCAGAAATGGAATAGTATTCGATACTAGTACACGTACGGGACCCTACTCCGTTCATCACTAGTCTGACCACTTACCATGAGCATAGCATCCGCATTTCTACAACAATTCGAGAAGAATCACGTTTGACATAGCAATTAGCATATTTTCAGCGGGGCTGGGAAGAATTATTTACATGATGTATTTACTGTATATTACATGTTATCGATTATGAAGTACATGGGCGTACTAGGGTGTACTCTTCAGCTGCCTGGAATAAACAAATCCCGAGTCCTCAGCTTTTTAAAGGAGGGAACATCATCCTGTCCATGCTCAGAAAAGCTATGTTTGTCATACCTATAGAAAAAATGTTCAATTTTGGACCTGGGATTCGTTTATAAATGCACTCACAATCTCTTATAGATGGCCAACTCCTCCTGCCCTTTATTTGAGATCGCAGGTTGTCATACAACGGATTGGAATCCTTCTTGAGGTGCCGATCGATCATGGTAAGTGCCCTGCTGCTGTTTCCCGTCTCATCAGTCCCCGGTATTTGAATCTCTTGCTGATAGTCGGTGAGGTGTGGACTCGAGAGCTCGACGTCTAACATCCACTCGCATGCCCAAATATTCATGCTTACGTCTGCAGACAAAGGTGCACGAAACTCGTCAGGATAAGCTTGCATGATGAGCAAACGGGCGTCGTCAATTACTGCAATTATGCGTGAGGATATGGACTCAGGCTTCGGGCTGACGAGTGACTTACATTTTCTCAGACCCAGGATATCTTCTGGGAGACAAAGTGCGTTGATGTAGTCCTCAGTGAATTTGGATTTCAAGGTCTTCCATATTGCAGGCACTGCAAGTTGCACTATGATTTTAATTAGCGTCAAGGAGGGCCGTTAAAAGATTTCTGACGGACTTCTTTGGCCCTCCTCAGATAACTCATCCGAAGATTCGGGCTGCATAGCTGTCATGTAACCTGCTTCATCCCAGATGCCCAAAGTTGGCGTTTTTTCGACCCATGAACATACTGAAGGCTGGGTCAGGATTAAAAGAAAAGACGAGTTGAGAAAATGGGGCGTACAGTATGGATACATGAGCAGGTGGTAGTGCTTCAACTGAGGTTGACCCCAGGTGAAGTCGCAGAGCGAATGGCCAGTCGAGTGCATGGTGGTGAGCGAAGCAAAGCGGCGGCGGCGTGGAATTTATAGACTGACAACGAGGTCAAAGATGTTGCAATAACTGAAACCAAGAACAAAGCAAACACTACGGAAGCAAAGTCGCACATTCAAATAGCCCTTGAGTGTTACAAGATCAAAGCGGCAGGTCTTCCCAACTTTCATTGTGTCTCCTAATAAACAGAGCCGGAAATCCAACGAGAAAGCGCAAAATTGCACAGGTCGCCGCCGACAGGTCACAAACATTAATACTTTGAATGATTGTCAAATCAAGAACAATCCGAGCGCCACCGCCACCTTTGTGAAAATTGATCGGGACGCTGTCAAAATTATCGTAGAGGGATAGCCGAAGGTTGAGGATTCTATATTCACCAGTATACCAAAGAAATAAGACCACCAGTCACCAGTCACCTAAGTCAATCGTCTCCTACATTCCCGATTTCCCGACGCTGACCACGCCCTTTTAGGTTTCTTTTTCAGATCACTCGAAATAGTGGAGCGGGTGAGAGAGTCCGTGGAGGAACGCCTAGTAGGAGATCGAGATGGCGGAGTAACCGTGCGCGCGCGCGTGCGACCTTTGTGGTTCTGCTTCTTGGGACCGCAGAACGTCGCGTAGACCTCATCAAGAGTCGTTTCAGAGATGGCAGGCTCCTCGAAAGGGAATGTAGATGAGCGAGAAGAAAGGTGCAGCCGGCCGTCAAATCGCTCGTCGTTTACGGTGACCACGCCAAAGAGGCCTAAGCCATGGAGGTCGATTCCAGAAGTAGATGGGGAGGAAAAGCTGTTAGAACGGTCTGTAGAGATGGATGTATCGCTGGTGAATGAGAGATCGTGATCGTTCGTGATGTAGTGCGAGTCGCTGTCTGCTGGCGGGAAGTGCGTGGGGTCGTAAGATGGAGGTGTCGCGGACGTTGGTGTAGGAAGAGTGAGCTCAGTTGTAGAAAACGTCTACGGGAGGAGGGTTAGATAACAGTCAAACGACAGGTTAAATATCGACTTTTTGAAGATCCTGCCCCCAAATGGTTCGTTGCTTGAGAACGCCAAGAGAGAGATGGTAATGCCAGCCTTCAAAATTGTCGCTGCGAGACTGCATGGTTTGAGTCGTAGAATTGGAGTAGTACTAGTAGTCGTGATGGTCGTGGTTTCTGTTCAAGAGTAGTCGATTGATCGAACCCTAACCTTGATCGTGCCAGCCAAAAGTTCAAACGGCCGTCACCATTCCACCAGGACAGAGAAATGGTTAGATATTCAACTAGCAGTCATGCAGCACTGGCGCTACATCAAAAGATACAACGACATCGTCAGAAAAACTCTTCCTCCTCTCCCTTCCAATTCTTCGCCTGATCCCAATAGCCTTTCAACTTCTCACCTAGAATCTCCTTGGCTGACCGGTCAGATTCGCAATGCTTTACCCTAAAGTTGTTGAACGATCGATCCCTCAAATCGCCTTCCCAGACCAGCCAACATTTGTTGTCGTCCAAAGACACGGGCTCGATAGGTGCACTGGTGGGAACAGCAGGTGCAGAACTTTCGCCCTCGACGGGTTCAGCAATATCCACATCCTCTCCTCCGCGCGGTCGTGAGGCCTCCGTCCATCCGATACGATGCATCATGAGTTTCTTGTATTGCCGAATGAATTTAGGTGCGCCCTCAACATGGACCATGCTGAACGACGGATTCAAGATGCACACCCCCGTGAGGTTCATTTGCTCTGCATTCTTGCGCACTTTGAATTGATGCGAAGGATCGCTAAGCTTCTTTATCCTGTCAAACAAAGTCAACACACGATAGATGTGACCAAAAAAGAAATGACGAACTTGAAGACAGCGCCTTGTATACCCTTTTTCTCCTCATCGGCCTTTTTACTCTCGATCTTCTCCCTCCGTTGTTCGTCAGTGAGCTTGCGCTCCGTATTCATCTTCTCATGATTATGCTTCCGCATCGCTACCTCCCGTCGTACCCTCGCCTCAACACGGGTAGGATCCTGTATCGCGTCGCTAGTTAACACCTTCATTAAATTTGCCAACCGTACTGTAGGAAGGGGATAATTGAGTCCCCGAAACAAGAGGTAGAAAAAAAATAGCGCACCTTTCGGTGGATCAGGAGGCAACAACCCCATTCGAATCCTGTCTCGCTTGTCCTGCAGCTCTCCGGCACGACGAAGCTTCCTCATCTTCTTCTGTTCCTTGCTCGTCAACATCAGGGGTTTGAGTTCGTTCTTGTTCTTATCGCCCGGGGCGGGAATGGGAATGGGATGCTGGATGTAGATCGTGATAGGTGAATCCGGAGTGTTAATGTTCAGTTTCTCCATCCCCAATTCCAAGTCATTGTAATTCTGATTTGGCAGAAGACCGGCATCCCACCATTCGGCGTCTGGAGGGGGAGCTCGCTACGTGATTGTAAGGTTCAAGCAACCAAAGAGCGAAACGAGCGAGGTTACCTTGATGCTTTTCTCTATTCCCATGTCACTGTCCAAGCCAGCCTTACGAGCCTGGTCGGCGATACGCTGCTTGAGAGCCTCCAGCTGGGCATCCTTTCGCACTTGGTCTGCGATTGCCACATATTTCCCTTTGGGATTGAACCTAAAGTTGCGACCAATCCTGTCTCTGGGCACCATGCCATCGATCGGTTCTTTAGACGTGTAAGGATTCGATGCCTCCATGATAGGAACGGGTATTGGGGCAGGTGGAGGTGTTGGTACATTACGCGTATTAGCCTAGCTTGGCATTGGCGATTAGCAGAATTGCAGATGGATAAAATATCACCTTGATTGATGCGAACTTGGGCTGCATTGGTTTGTACCTATCTTTCTTCGATTGTGGGGCAGCGGGAGTGGTATCAAGCAGAAGAGGATGAGCCGCCATCTTGAGGCCAAGTCCGGGTTGAGGTGCAGGTTCTGGAGGACGGGTATTATTTTTTCTTGTCTGAGGAGCCGCCTGTGATGGACATTAAGAAGCGACGACAACACTGGCATTGGTACTCACTTCACGGGGGCCATCACGGCGCGAAAGTTTGTTCTGCGCATTCTGAACCTTCCGCTTCGCCTCTTCGATTCTTCGTTGTAGATCGTCCGAGAGCGCAGGAGTTGACAGAGTGGGAGACGGTTTCGGGGCAGAGGTTGGTACAGCAGGCTTGGCCGCTAAGGCTGGTATGGCTCCAGAGCCTTTCATAGCAGCAAGTTTGGCGGTAATCTCGGCGCGTTTTTGTGCGATAAGGGCGGCTTGCGCCTAAAGACAAGTCTTAGTTAGCTCATGGTTCCCTTCAAAATATGTATTACTCACACTAAGCCCCGTTGCAGACCCAGTAGCACCATTCTGTAACGGAAAAATCATAGAAACATGATGAGAAAGCGAGCTCAAATGAGGATAATCACCTTGGCGAAAGGTGGCGGAAGGGAATGGATTTGCACTCACTGCGTCACTGCTAAGAGTTAGTTAATGAAATTCCGAGTAATTCGAGGCTCACGTTTTGGCCTTCTTGCTGGCCGACGCCTCGCCGCCTTCATGAGGACGTTTCTTATCCATTGGAACAGATGGTGGTCAGCGACCGAAAGGTGTTGACCGTTGTTTACTGGTACCGACTTTCCTGATTTCACTCAACCTTGTCCACAAATTCAACTGCACGAATAAAATTATGTATGGTCTACATACACATGCATACCGTCTTCCAAAAAATGTTCAAAGTGGACCTTGACTTGATTCTCGATAGAAAATCGATCGACGCCTTTGAACACCACTTGTTCCAATTTCACAACGCCAGATGTTCCACTCCTCCTCAGCTCTTCGTGATCATCATTACAACCGGAATCGATATCCTCATGAGGCGACCGCGAATGGTGAGGCTCTCCAAACACGGAACCATCCGAAGATGAAGATCCTGTAAAACGGCCGTGCAGATAGACAGACACTAGTACTCGTCCTCGTAGTCTTCCGTATCACTATCCAGCAGAGAGATCTCCAAACTCGACAAGTGCGGGGTACTAGCCAGCATTGTCCTGAAACCCGCCAATGCATCGCTTGGCAAGAACTTGAAGAAGAATGGGATTGATAAATGCTTGAGATTATTTCCTGTCTCCTGATGCAAAGCAACCAGTTGCGCACTGCTGCGTGTGTTGCGCGATTCGTATGCTTCCCGGATTATGTCTTCTCCGATGAAAGAGCAGATGGACAACGACGTCAAGCCTGGCAGCCTCAGTCCAGTCAACATTTCAGACGGGCTGTTTGTCTATCCACGCCACGTCGGTAATCTGGGGCCATGGAATTTTAATTCGAGAACTGTCAAAGTTCTCCAAGTCAGAGCAGATGCGCACCTTGCAGAGCTTTGGAGCCGAATCCGAAGAATGTGGATTTCTCTGAGTGAGTGAAGTATTCCAGCCCATCGTAGATGGTCGTCGGTAATGGAAATTGCATCTCCAAACTTGCAAATCCAGAGTATTAAAATACGTTGGCGGCCGTGTGTAGGGTGAGACTGAGGCCTGAGTGCCCACTATGTCTGTCACTGTCGACGTACGAACGAAAAGAGATAAATTATACGCCCTAGGAATCACAAATCAACGGTTGCCGACTTCGATCTTTGACGACGCCACACATTGTTCTACATTATGCTCGCAATTATAGGTGTACATAAGCACATTGTAGGACGTCTCCCAAATTTAGATAAGCATAAAAAGAAGGATACGGAGCCAGCGATGCCTCAACCACTGATTCCGCCTGTAGCACCAGCTGCTGCAATCCTAGCTTCCGCATCAGCTGCCGTCGAGCAAGTGATTGAAGTTCCTGCGGAGTTGACGAGTGGTAGAGCGAAGCACTGGAGGCCAGAGCCGCACTGGGTCACAACAAATGATCCTCCAACACATTGAGCAAACCCGCCATCCACACATGCATTCTCGCCATCTGTTCAAGAGTCAGCGTAAGAATGACTCGATACAAACATAGTGACCTTGACATGTTGAGCTACTGGTGAGTGTAGCGAACTTGGCGTTTTGTTGCTGTGCGGCTTGGCCGTTTTGAAGTTTGACGTCGCCACCAGAGGTAGATGGTGATGTTGCGGGAGCTGCTGAACCGGTAGCCGGGCTGGTCTGGGTGCTAGGTACGGGTACGGTAGCTGCAGAACCGTCTCCAACAATCCCCCCAGTTGCGCCGGTCGCTGCGATCCTAGCCTCTGCGTCTGCCTCGGTAGTGCAAGCAATAGATGTTCCCGGCGAATTGACCAACGGGAGCGCAGCACATGTCAGTCCGGTGTTGCAGGCAGACACAACGAATGAGCCGCCAACGCATTGAGCGAACCCGTTGTCGACGCACGCGTTTTCACCATCTGGTGGACGTGAATATCACCTCATGGCTCAGGCGAATATCCCTTACCTTGGCATGCTGAGTCCCTCGTTAAAGAGGCGAATTGAGCATTCAAAGCTTGTGCGTCTTGACCATTCTGAAGTAAGAACCCATTGCCATTGGCAGCGCCAGTGGATGGAATACTTGAAGGAATTGTGGCCGGCACAGTTGAAGTTGGAGAAGAAGAATCATCAGCAGCCTCGTCCCCCGCTGCGGTCCCGTCGCTGGAATTGTTCCCAGAATCGGCAGACCCATTCCCGCCAGATCCGGGATTTTGAGTAATGTCAACCAGCTGTGTGCCATCCGCAATAGGGCCATCCGGGTTAGCGGGGCAAGAGCCAGCTGGGTCAAGCGGCGCGTTCAGGCCAAAAGGGATTGTACCCTCTGCACCAACTGCGACGCCGCCAACAAAAGTGGTAGGATTAGCACCCGCGAACTGGCATTGGAAAAGGCCATTGAGTTCTGCGTTCTTGGGGGCAGTTTGACAATACTGAACACTCTGTGAAGTTGGCTGCGGAGAAAGAGTTAGATACAAGCATTGAAAAGAAATGGTGACTGACAGTGTTACGAGGCTGCTGAGCGAATATTTGAGCAAGGTTGATCATGTCGGGATCGTCATTGAGGGACTTGGCGAGGTCGATCATCGCGTCAGCCGAGTCTTGTTGAGCACAAGGGCCTGCCGCTGCGAGAAGAGTACTGAAAGCTGCGACAGAAATGGGATTGCATTGTTGAGCACCGCCAGCTGCGATCTAAAGAGATCAGTCAGCCCGAGCCCAGTCCATTGAAAAAAAAAACTGGTAGTTACGCATGCTTGTTCCCATTTCGCGGTGGAGTCCGTGATGACTTGCGCGATCCGCTTGACGACGGGAGCACCTTGAACGGCCGCGACACTAATAGCGAGTGTGCCAATTATCCCAGCATTGAAGTGGACCATTGTTTGAATGAATGAAGAATAAAGGTGTTGCAAGTCGGAGCACCCGGCTCAATGTGAAGAAGGAAAAGAATGAAAAGTGAATGAGAGTGAGAGGGAAAAGATGGCGAGACGAGCTCAGGAGGATCCGAGCTTTAAACGAAGGGATCGAACAGGCTCAGAGGGCTCACATGGTCCGTTTCCATACGAGTAGAATTGGTTGCTAGGCCAGATCGAGCGTCCATGAAATAGCTTTGAATAGCCCACGAGTCAATACAAGGTGTGTCTGTTTAACAAATTGAATTTGGGATCCACCAAAGCCTATGGTCTTAGTAGAGTAAGTAGTATCGCAGTAAAAGCATTTTTCGAGACTGGCTAGACGGAGACTCGGTGTGCATGCGAAATAGATGAAACGCGCATGATAATCCAGCTCCATATCGTATGGCGACAGAGCATGAGGTGAGCTACAATTTGTAGTTGACGAGATGTCAACAATGCAAGGACAGATAATGCGCAGTGGGGAGATGATGATGAACGTCGGGAACAGAATTGGACGGTCCGAAATCACCCTTGCCATCAACCACGACGGTGAGCTCAATGGCTGCATTACGCCAGGCAGCTTCGAAGCAGCTCTTCAGACAGCGGCGGACATTATTTACGTCTGCATCCTCCTCCGCGTCCTCCCCACTGCGAACAGGCCTCTACGCAACCGTATTTACGCTCTCTGCCGGCCTTTTCGCAGTCTACTACTTTGATGCGCGTTCTGCTCTTCATCGTTATCTGCTCACACCGGTGCTGAGATATTCATTCGACGCGGAAACGGGACACCAGATTGCGGTCAAGGTCTTGAGGAGTGGACTGGGACCAAAGGATCCGGTGAAGGATGATGACAGGCTCAAGCTCACAGTGCGTTCGACAACTCCCCTACGCGCAATTAATGAACACAAAATAGCTCTGGGGAAAAACTATATCCAATCCAATCGGACTAGCTGCAGGATTTGACAAAGACGGCGAGGCCATAGACGGTATGTATTATCTCAAACATTTTACTCTCGTAGCTAACATTCATCAGGTCTCTTTGACCTTGGTTTTAGCTGGGTAGAAGTTGGCAGCGTTACGCCAAATCCAGAGGTAGCTAAACTCCTGCTTGACTTGACCGCAAACTAATCAATGTATAACAGCCCGGAAATCCCAGACCACGGATATTCCACCTCCCAGAAGACAGTGGTCTCATTAACCGTATGGGCTTCCCATCGCAAGGCCATATGACAGTCCTATCTCGCATAAAGGCCCGCATACCAACGTTTCCCTCCGCAAATATTGATAGCGCTTCCTTCCGCCCAGATTCTATGCTGGCAGTCAACCTCGGCAAAAATAAAAAGTCACCTGTCGATTCTATAGATGACTTCGTGGCAGGCGTTAAGACTTTTGGGCCATACTCAGACGTTCTGGTTGTCAATGTCTCCAGCCCAAATATGCCTGGCTTAAGGTTGGTGCTTCTAATCAATATAGCCGTTTACTGACACTTCATAGAGGCTTGCAGAACAAGGATATTCTTGAAAAACTGCTGAAAGGTGTCACTACCGCCCGAGACGAGATACCGACAAAGCCTAAACTCGTCCTCAAATTAGCACCTGATTTGGACCATGAACAGCTTGTGGAAATCGCTGCAGTGATTAGGCAGAGCAGCATTGACGGCGTCATTGTCAGTAATACTACTATCGCTCGTCCTTCAACTCTTAAGAACGGTACGTGCGTTTCTAGCCGGATTGGGGTTCTCTTGCCAACCTTTTCCCAGCTAACAAAGTCCAAACCGGCGGGCTATCTGGAGTACCAGTAAAGGAATACTCCCTTCGAGCCCTTAGAACGTTACGGCAAAATCTACCTAGCACAATACCTCTCATCGGCTGTGGCGGCGTGTTTACCGGAGACGACGCACTCGAGTATGCAAAAGCGGGTGCATCAATGGTCCAGGTCTACACTGGATTTGGCTACGATGGTGCAGGTGCTTGTCGCAGAATAAAAGACCAAATTGCCGAACGTTTAGACAAGACTGGGCAAACCTGGAGTGGTGTGGTGAAGAATGCTGTGGATGAATTGAGCTGGAAGGAGCCCCCACCAAAACCAGAAACGTCGGAAATAACAGTTGCACAGTTGACGAAAGAGGCGGAGGAGCTGAACCGTTTACTGAACGAACTCGGGGATAAGATGGGTTCAGCAGACGATGTTGTAGCGGCAGCTGTTCCTGTCCTCTAAGTAGAGAATAATGTCAATATCAAGCTGAACAACTGAAATTCTTAATCGCTATAAGTGTGTAAGATATACATCATGAGTAGGCATAAATGTGACAGGATAATACAGTACTGCGTACAGTGAGATCGATAGATGAATAAAACTTGATCGAAACGCTGAGATTATTATGATTTATTGAGGCGACCGAGGCGACATCTCCCTCGAAGGAGATGGGGAAAACTCTTGCAAGCGGAACCATAGGGGAATCATCTTCCACATCTTTTGCCGCTCCCGCGCCGCCCATGCCTCCAGCGACCGCGCACAAGGCTTGCATTCCGAGAGATCTGCGCTCTTGAGCTGTCCGAGCTCCTCCGCGGCGTAAAGTGGGTCACAGAAACCTCGCTCTCGGTCGAACAGGTAATGCTGAGTGGCGAGTTCCACGAGCTCTGAGAAATCCTTACGACATGCCGCCGCAGACACGCATATCCCACCAGAAGACGTCTTTCTGATGTGCGAGAGCATGGGCTGGGAACTCCGGATGTATTGACTCGTCCCCATGGCTTGTATCAGAGTAGTGATCGTCTGTTGGGCGACTTCTTTCCCTAGGCAAAGGCGTTGGGTATCTGCAGGTGAAAGAGAGAGCGTGGGATCGTAGAGGGAGCCTTCTTCTCCCGGCTCGAAGATCTGACAGAAAGGATATCGGCAAATGTCGTAGAAGGCGGAAGGTAAGAGGGATGGCGCCGCCACCTCGTGTGCGAGGTTGATTACAGCCTGAGTGGCGTTGAGAAAGAAGGGCGTTGAAACTATGAGATCGCGACTTACAATCGGGGATGGATAGACGCGGCCAAGGCGTGTCGGGTCTAGCTCACAATATCGGGCGTAGTCCTCACGTGCTTCCCAGCCTTTCAAGGTCGATGGCCACGCCACATTGAGATGCGCTAAGGCCTTCTCCCGTAGACTCTCGATGATGTATTTGGTCGATAGGCGAATGATACCGGACACGACCCGGAAATCTTCCACGCCATTGTCACCGAAGGTTCTATACAATACAAATGTTGAGCGCATGGTCAAAAGAAGGATGAAAGGATAGGAACTCACGGTCCATCGTAGATGCTGATCAGCAAGCTCTCTAGATCATCCGCAGTGTCGTGAAGAAAGATGAGAGGACATCCTTCTATTTCATCAATCCCTGGAGTGCCTCTCGATGCAAGAGAGAACATATCGCGGAAGCAAACAGAATGGCGGGATAACTGGGACATGTGCACTCGAAAGAGCGTGTTCTGTGCGCGACAAACTACGCTGCCATCGTCAAACCACAGATCGTTGTGACAGACTAGTTCATCGCCGGTGTGAGGGTCAACGAAACGGCTGTATTGTATGTTGAGACAGCAATGAAAGGTAGACCACGAGTACAAACCGCCTGGGAGTTATCGCAGCAGTCGACGACGAAGATGCTTGATCTTCTACCACCTTGGATCCTAGCATGAGTGCTATCCTTTAGATAGGACACAGGTCCTGTGGTAGTACAAGGGTAAGAGGAGTTCGAATGATGAGCTGGCGGGATCGGCCCGTTGAACCATTGACAGTTCAAACTTGACACTCTACGACCGGCGATAAACGATTCATGATACAGTCCATAACGTGAACACGGCATAGTAGGTCGGTGTTACATATCACTACTGCAATCCTCCGACCCATGTCTTTACAACAGGTTCCCAACAAGAACGCTGTAATTGCATATGCTCGCCATTACAAGTTCCCAGAATCACTGCGCCGCGTTCATCCAAGGCCTTTAATCCTATCCAATCTTCCAGATACAAGGGCTGCCGACGCATGGGTACAATGACCTTATCCGTCGTTGCAGACATAGCAATCTGCGCGTCTTCCTGTACATTGTCCGGCACAGCTTCGCTGCCAAACCACGCGCTCTCCTTGGGTACAACCGTCTTGTCCTGGTCGAATAGCATGAGGACTAATGCGTTGAGCGACACAAAATTCTCGACGTAAGTCGCGTTTCGCTCGGAGAGTTCATTGTTGATATCGGGGAGGAAGTGATTTGCACTCAGGTATGCTTCCATGTGAGTTGGGTCGCGGAAGTATTGCGCCTGCTCGAGAATGAGTACCAACTATGCAATTGAAATGATTTTCAATGACATACTGTAATGACATTCTCTTGGGCCCAACGACCATATACTGCTCCCTTCGCTGCGCCCCGAGCGGCGCGACAAGGGAAATCCCAAGCTGAGCAAGCGGGGAGGTCCGATACGCCCATATGTTGCGCCCCAAACGTAATGAGGTTATGGATTGGTGGGTTGTTGTATCTTTCGACGTAGGCTCTGAGGAACTGGCCACCTTGAGAGAATCCGATGGCATCAAATCCACCGCTCAGCTCGTCGATATCGCGAAGCTGCTCAGCAGCAATCTCGAGTTGTGAATTAACGTTCCCATACTGTCTGGAAGGTCAGTTACAAGCGGTCCACGTAGAAGGTACGGGGACATACAAAGCTGGCCTTCCTGTCATCGTCGTTGTCCTCAAAAATGTATATCGAGTGGATGAATATCCCAGGATGGATGTCTTTTATCATTTCGCCAAATTCAACCATTCCCTCCGAGGCATACGAATCCCCTACACACTTGTAAGACAGAGCAGTTGAGAGCGGCGGAGCATAGCCAACCAAGTCCGTGCCACAAAACAAGAGGTCTCGGAGGTTTCACAGTCAGAGATTCAGTAGATAGAACGGCCAGAAAGCTGGTAAGCAACGGCATTAAATGCATGATGGTGGCGGTGGGAGGTTATGTATCGGTTACCGGTCCGACAACCGACAACCTGCAAGGCTGCAACCGTAACTGTCGTCCTCGTTTCGACCTCGTTGTCTTCTACCCACTAAGTCTACGACTAAAACCCATGGCACCGTTATCTGCCAAAGATGTTTGCAACTACTGCATGAAGGAATGCGGGCGCAAGAACCTTAGGTCATGCAGCGTATGTAGGTAAGCAACAACATTACATTCAAGTTGCATACCGTTTCCTCATCATATTCAATAGGCTAGTCCAATATTGCTCTAGGGATTGCCAGAAGGCAGGTTGGAAGACACATAAGAAATCCTGTAGGGTTGCTGTCCGTCGAGAAACCATGACCCCAGACTTGGAGGAACATTGGCAGACCGTTTCACGATGGCTCAATGCTTGGAAAATGAGTTTCACCACTTGGTAAGTAACTATAAATTGACCGTCAGTTGGAGACTTACTTATACTTCCAAGGTCAATATGGGCATTGAATATGCCACGACACGATCGCGATTGTCTCTCAAAATATTGGTGTGTCGCGATTCTTGTGGCGCAAGTCTGAGTCGCGACCTTTGACACTTGCTGCGTGTAGTTTCTATCTCGATATCAAAAGGCGTCCAGAGATACACAAAGAAGCTGCACAACTATTTCGGGTACGTCGTGACGCGTTATGTCGCCTAGCTTCCAGCTAACGTATAACCCAGCTAGAAACGGGAGCCATCTTGCCTCGAGAAGAAATTACGAGAATCATGATAGAAGATGACGACGAAGAAAGTGTCATCGAGGACTGGGAAACCGACTTGCGTGGGGACGACACAGTGCAAATTGTCGTACGTGCCGAACGCAGCATGAGGTTCATCTGGTTCTCTATACGAGATGCCGAAGAGAGGAGTAAGAAAGAACCCGACTTGTTCAGCGATGCCATGGCTATGTGGTGGCCGGAATATCTGAAGGAGGCCATCGAGCAGGGTGACAGTATGGAATTTTGTTTTGCTCATGGTAAATATCTTCTGACGCGTCTCCAGCCATGGCACATGAGGGATTTGTAAAAAAGGTAGCAGAGAGACTCGCCAAGACTGTTGGGTTGCCGGAGAGTGTCAAAAACCGAAAGGCTATCGAATGAAAGACATAGGTTCTTCCGTCCCTTTACTAATACATTGTACCGTACTATTACAACAATTTTAACTTTCAATGCGATGTCGTAAAACATGTAGGTCATAGTGGTGGTCATGATATGGTGCGATGACCCCCGTGTGTCAATTCAGTTGTCGTCCGTCCGACGAGAAAAGGCCTTGTAGATTCTTTCACTATCTAACATTGAGTGACTGGCGCGGACAAAAAAGAGGTATCACTGACAGCGCCGCGCGCTCCTGCGAAACGTCTATACTACTAATTCTCACGATTTGAGTTGGTCGAGCCAGTTCTAGTGATAT
Source organism: Flammulina velutipes (assembly GCA_011800155.1). Classification (NCBI taxonomy): domain Eukaryota; kingdom Fungi; phylum Basidiomycota; class Agaricomycetes; order Agaricales; family Physalacriaceae; genus Flammulina; species Flammulina velutipes. The sequence continues at coordinate 2,228,918 of CM022373.1, read as the reverse complement.
CTCAGTAAGATCGACAACCATATGTATCCAACACACGTACTGGATCGAGCAGAACTCGCGTTATCACGGTCAGCCTGAACGATGGGGATCCTTCCGCTGGAAGCGGGAAGAGATGTATTTGCAGGCTGGGCCCCATTCATTAGTCAACAAGAAACTCGGAAAGAAAAGGTGGCGTACCATATTGTAGGGTTTGCAGACATCGGCCATGATGGGGAGAAGGGAATGGATTAAACAAAACTCTCCGTCCGTGTATGTCGTTTAAATATGTTCTGTTCTGATTCATGCGCAAGGACGAGGCTGACAATGACCCTACCGATGACGCATCTAGAGCGGAGCGGTGGGTGGTCTAATTTCGAGGATTGCATTCCAATTGGTCCAGAGCATGCAGTTGAATGGTCCTGTGATTGTGCGGGCAAAGCTGAACAAGTTCAAAGCAAGACACAGACATGTCAAACGACTAGTGGCAGTGGTAGTCGTTCAATGTTCATTCCACCTGACACTAAATTTCAATTTCAGTAGGATTGGTAATCAATTGATACAACGAGGCAGTACGCCACATATTAGAAGAGGTCCACCTTCCCTCGGCGCGAGGAAATGACACCGACCACCTTCGACTCAAAGTCCAAAAGGGATCCAGACTTCGTCGCCACCAAATCACTCTCCCCCGAAGTGACACCCAAGAGTTTCTCGACGTTGATAGAGCCCAACGCAAGCGTCTCGATGGTAGATAGCTTTTGGTGTGCTTCGAGAGCAGCCTAGGAAGCCTTCAGTCCGAAGTTCAAGCAGGAATCAAGACTTGACTTACCCATGCAATATCGAATCGTACACTTCTGACATTCCACAGTGCGCTGCTACCTATACCAACCGTCACACTGTGCGCTTTGAGTACACCGATGTTGCTGTCCTGAGAGAGGGGAAGACCAGGTAACCTACAATGGCGGATTATTACGAGTTCAATGAGTCGATCTCCATGGAGCTTACACTCTTCTGAGCTGCCACGCGGAAGGGAAAGGTCGTGAGGGTCGGACAATAACACCAATGTCTGCAGCACTGATCTCCGCCGCGAGGAGATGGGCCTCTGTGGCTCCAGCAAGCGTAAGCTTGATCTTTACACCCGTAGATGACTCGATTTCAGCTTTGAGTTGGATCAATGAAGCTATAACGTCTGCGTTGTCAACATCGATAACGAGAGTCAGAGTACCCTGCGGTGATCTTAATAATGGAAAGCAATGCGAAGGGTGAAACCCATACCTCCGCAACCTTCTTAAATTGTGCGCCAAGACCACCACTAGCTCCGCCTGATAACAAACGACGCAAGGTCGCGATTTGTGTGCTAACACTGGCACTCGACGATAACGATACAATGACACGTAGGGCCGTCGCATCTTCAATGACAGCGCCCTTCTCGAGTTTATGTTCTGCACCTGTCGAGAATGCTACTGTCAGTCCAGAAAAGAGTCCGTTTGTCACTGGCGAAGTGATCGCAGAAGTCACACCACTGCGATATGCCAACCTATAATGCTAAAGTCAGCTAGCGACGGTTGTTGAAGGCCCGAGACGTACAATGAATGGCGTGAACCGAATAAAAGTCCATCAGAGGCTTTGATAACTGCCTCAGTACCACCGGCGATACTAGGTACGCTGCTAAGCAGCGGGTCATAGATGGAACCATCACTTGTGCTGGACTCAGAAGAAATGTGTTGGAGACCCAACGGGCTCCCGAAGGACACTAAACCCGGACTAGCGAACTTGTCAAGACAAGGTAAGAATGGAATAATTGGCCAGTACTGACGCAATAGAACCTCCTTCGAGATCACTGACGATAGCTGTAGCACGTATGTCGTCGACGAGACAATTCTCCTCGGAACCAATGCAAGTGATACTGCCAGCTGTGATAACAACGGTTCCAATATGTCCGGTGAGCGACGTTGTAGCAACCTGCTCGATGCTCTGTCCCCTGCGAATGTAAACATCGGACACATTTGTAAAGACAACGGTACCCGACGTCGTTTCTTCAGGTTCCAGTGGGGGTAGGCCGTCATATTTCACAGCATCGGCGGCTTCCTGGTCGAAGTCAGGCGTCCTGGGAGGGCTCTGATGAGAGGCAGGCTTCTCTGCGGTGAAAGGGGAGTCGAGCTGGGCTATGCCATCGATATAGACTTGTTTTGGAGTAGCCCCTAGCGCCAATGGATGACTGTCCCAAACTACGATATCTGCATCATGACCTAAAAGGCATTGATCACGATGAACAAACATCCAACATTCTTTGGAGGACATACCTGGTTTAATGAACCCAACACGATGGTCCTCGCCCATGATAGTAGCTGGTGTGGTTGTCACGGATGCCAAAGCCAAGTTATCTGCGAGACCATAATAGTGGGCTTGTTGAGCCTCGTGGAGGAGGTAGCGAGAATTCAAAACAGAATGGTCGCTCTGGATTTGCTTCAATGAACTGTACGTATGTTATCATTGGAACTGACCTTCATGACTACATCAAGGCCATTGTCGGCCAAGATGCGAGGTGCGAATTCTGAGCCCCGATACGCTTCGCGTTTGAACCGACTGTTCGTCGCAAACAACGCGATGGCAGGTGGGTGACCTGTGTCTTCTGTGAGATAGATCTAAGGAAAGGATTTAAGACAAACCGTAGGCTTTCTTCAATAGGTCGGGAACCAAGTATGTCTCATGTGCATGGTGGAATGCAGCGATAGAGAATTTGAATTCATTGGTGAGCTGTGAGGATTTATCAGTACACATTCCCGATTACAGTCACAGCCGCTCTGGGAGTGCTTACCCTAACGAGACCGTCGAGATCTACAGCTTCGTAGCAATGGTTTTGAACCTAAGATAGACCATTTAGTGATACCGAAAATTGTTAAATGGTCCCAGTATCACCTTCACACGCCCACGCAGAACGTCGACAAGCGCTTCCCATTGCAAATCTTCGGGAAATTCTCCAAGGCCATCCCAGTTTCCAGCGAACGCCTTCTCACAGTACTTATCTTGACTTTCCTTGATTTGACGCGCCTTTTCGTAACCTTGCCGGAAACTCCAAATGGTGTCCATGCGGGTGCCAGAATACACGCGACCTACATTGTGCGTTCAGCATTGGGAAAAGATGATTGGAAGTTACTGACTTGGATTTTCACCTGGATGAAATGTAAAAACGATGGCGCGATTCAGGGAATAAAATAGACATACCACACGCGTGTTTTATCTGCCGCCAGCGAGGAGGGATTGAATAATCGACAGAGGTTCCATTGAGAGTAAAAGGTGGTTCAAGAAGCATGGATGAAGGTGACTTTTCGGCAGTAGGACGAAGCTTGATCACGAATCCTTGTCCACCAATAGCATTCGCAGAGCCGGGGAGAACGAGAGCAGTCGTGACACCCCCGGATATTGAAAGTTGATAGGAATCGTCATGAGTGTTGAGCCCATCCAAGCTACGAAGCCACGGTTGAATCAATCCATTGTGCGAGTTGGTGTCTGCCGAACCGGACAAGCTAGGAGAGCTTCCAACACCGATATGAGAGTGCAGGTCCACTATGCTGGGAATGTTCAGCTATCAGCAGAAGTGTATAAATTAGAAACGCTACCCAGGGGACACCCAAGCACCGTTGGCATCGTAGGTAACGAAGTCATCGGGTAGCAAATGAGACTCGACTTTGCCGACAGCTTTGATTATCCCTCCATCCAATAGTAGATCGCCATTGACGACCTCGAGCCCTTTAGCGCGTCCAGTCCAAATTGTTGCGTTCTTGATGAGTGTAGCCCTAGTCCCAAGGACGAAACGGTCTGATTCGTTCCGCAGGTTGAAGTCTGGCGGAGGACCAGGGAGAGTGTGGAGGTACTTGCACTTCTGCAACGTTTCCTCGGCATGGAATGGTATGTTGACCGAGCTGGAGTTTATCGTGGGCAACCAGGTTGTTTGTGTGAACAGAAGGGCGCCGCCAACGAAAAGCAGAGGCAGCAAGAGACGTTTAGAAAGAGACCTCCGCTTTCGACTCGGTTTCTCGAGGCCATACGGCGCGATGAGAACCTTTTCCGACATGGCAGCGATGCTGGGAAAAGAGGCAAGATGAGGGCATCATGTTGGGTTGTTGATAAAGTGTTGGAAGTGCCTGCCGCGGTTATCAAATCCAGCGGAAGCATTTGTGGGTTTGACCTTGGTTTGACCTTCCACCTTTTCCATGATATCTCGTGTGTATGAACTACGCCAGAACTACCCAGAACTACGATGTCGCTACGCCCAATGGTTCCATAAATGGATAAAAGCTGACCTCCTTGATGACTCACAACGCATTAGCTGCCATGCTTCGGGAAGCACAGTGTGGTAAATGCCACGACTCTTCTAATCGGCTTGGGGTCTATCGCTCACAGTCTACTCTTTGCGGCAGACATTCATCATCTGCACTATGCGCAGGTCTATCAGTATCTCATATCTGGTTCTCACTCCCAGTAGAATATGTCTTCCTGGTGAATCCGCCACTCTGCCGAAACGTAAACTGTTCGCCTTTTTTCCTCCCATTTTTCTGATTATTGAATGTCCTGAACAGCTCTACCACCAAATGGCTCTCTCGTTTCTGGACGAAACCCACAACAAAGTTTGGCGCCACCCGGAGCCATCGAGCGAGCTCGTCCATGTCATCCTTGGGCGAAATTTCGTCCCTCTACTATGATAATCTAGCGCCAAACGCGGATAAAAATCTTGTGGTGACCTATGCATCTAATTGTACGTCTTTCTTTGGTTTTATCTCGAAGTTTGCATCCAGATTAACTCGTTTTCTTCAGTATGTTGCCTCCCTATGTATTAATACACACCGCTTTCGATCGTTTCCAATCCCCGTTGCCCCATTGAAACCTCTACCTCGCCAACTGCATGCAAACGTGACCTAAAACTGCCTATCGAACGGACTTCCAAAGCTTCCCATAGATACCGCCATGAACGCTGAAACAATATTCGGGATAGAAATCCGAGCCTCTAGGCAAAGCGCACTCGGAAAAGTGCAGGAATAGTTGCTCCATGCACGACAATACACCAAATGGTGTGCTCTCCCCTTCTTATGATGTTTGAACTTGCCCGAATCTAGGTAGGAATCACACGACAACTTCACCTATCATCTGAGCTAGCACGCCATTCCCATTCTCTCCCAAAGTAAAGATGATGGCACAATGCCGATAGCGAATGAGGTGACTCTCGTTCACCTTATCTTTACCTTACTAATGCTATCAATCAAGAACGCGTACGTTATAAGATCTCTCACTGTGCTTGAAATCGTCAGTGTCCATCTCAACCGTCCATATCTTCTATCATGCCAGTTGCAGCCCCCCAATTTGGACAGTTCGACTACGTCCCAGTGACCAAGGTATGGCTCTCAATTACCCTCCCCAACACTTGTTGATACCTTCTCACCACAGGAAAACCTTGACTGGGCTGAGCTTGTTACAATCGACCTCAGTTTGTTTGACACCCCGGGAGGCAAGAAACAGCTCGCCGAAACCCTTATCAATGCGGTCCGCGACAAAGGCTTCTTCTACGTCAAGAACTTCAACATCTCCCAAGACCGCGTAGATCGTCAGTTCCACATTGGAAGTCGTTTCTACGCGCTCCCTCTTGAGGAAAAGGAGAAGTACACTGTCCAGGGATTAGGTATGATTCGACCATGTTCGCGAGTATCATGCTCATAACCCTATACAGAACAAGGAAAGTTCAATGGCTACGTTCCAGCTGGTCGTCGAATGTAAGATTCTTTCTGTGCGCTTCCGAATATAACTCATATATATCCAGCCTCAATCCCGAGACCGGTATTCGCGATCGTACCGAGGTGTACAACATTCCTAGTCAGTTTGTTTTCGTTTCCAATGTTCCAGCCATTAAACCTAGAGTAGAATTCAACGGGGACTTCCCTCAAGTTCACCCTCCCATTATCGAACAGAATATCAAGGAGATTGAAGAATTTGCTCGGGTACGACATCGATCTGTTCTCCGTTCTAATAACGCGTCGCTCATCGGCATATAGGCCCTACATACCGACGTTCTTGACCCTCTGTTCGTTCTGCTTGCGATAGCACTGGAACTCCCGGAAGACTTCTTCACCAATATTCACCAATACCCTGTAAAGAGCGAAGATCACCTTCGCTACATGAAGTACAGCAAGTACACGCCTGAAGAAACTGCTCAGCTTTCGACCTGGTCCCGCGGACACACCGATTTGGGAAGCTTCACGCTCCTCTTCCGCCAGCCTGTTGCTGGACTTCAGATCCGATACCACTCAACGGAGGAGTGGAAGTGGGTGAAGCCTGTTGACGCGACATTGACAGTCAACGCCTGTGACGCGTTGCAGTTCCTAACGGGTGGATATGTGAAAAGTACTGTTCATCGGTGAGCGCTCTTCTTTGATATTTACACCGAGGAAACTGACTGGTTTCCTTAGTGTCGCGGTACCGCCCAAAGATCAGCAACACGTCGACCGTCTTGGTCTGCTCTACTTTTCTCGCCCGCACAACGACGTCGTATTGGCCACCGCCAAAGAATCACCCGTTCTGCAACGAGAGGGCCATACTCAGAATGACTTCGAAAAGAGCGGGAACAAGGTGCCAACGATGGAAGGTACTTCACATTCAATGTGTTCTAATCGATATTTTGCTTCATCCCGGTTTTTCAGAATGGACCTTCGCAAAACAAGCATGGCAGAGGACGAAAGGATATCGTGATGAGAAGCTTCGCAATGCAACCATCCTTCCTGGATACAAGGAGAAGGAATATGTATAAATGCAATGTATCATTACGACTGGAGAACTGTAATGCAAAAAATTGTTGTATTACCATTTCTATGACCATGCCTTTACCTTCAGGAATTCCCAGATAATTCGTCTTCAATTACGTTCCAACTAACTTCTTCCGCGAATGCATCGTGTGCAGAGCCAGAGGCTACCAACATAATATAAGTAAGAGGACAGGTAAGAGATACAGACTACCACTTACTGTCTCCACGTTCCATCGCATCCCTCAAAAACTGTGGCCATCGCTCTGCTATCGCGTCAAATATGGTATCTGGCACAGAGTTCGTCCGTGCCTCGGCATCCGGTAACGTGAACCATACCAAGCGCAGACATATATCAGCGCGAACAACGACCTGTATTGTGTCGTCTCCTCGACGATCGTTTTCCCAGTTTGTCACGAATTCAGGCATACAGCCAGACTTTATCAACGTCTCTTTGATTTGGTCGCGGGGAACTACTGCCCCTTCTATGAGCTGCTCGACAAGTTAGCAATGTGTTCAAGATTCTCAAGCTCTTAATTAGACGTACGCGAAAGAACTGAGTAGGCTGTTCTGCTCCCCAGCGTCGTTCTAAGTTGAGAAAGAAGCTGTATGGTAGATCAATGGACGAGGAAGAACTTGCTAGGGATCGTATTCTTTGCGTACCAGTTATCAGAGAGGCGGTCACGACCATGTCGTGGCAGGTTGAATGAATACATTGACCTTATCGACGCATTAATGGGGTATAAACCAGCACCGCAAGAGGCTCACCAGCTGCGCAAGCTCCAGCTCCAAACGTCCAGCCATCGCGTGAGTGCCTTCCACATTGCTTCGTGTTCCGAGGTAGGTTTTGTTAAGTTGGTAGGAAGTGCGGTGACAGCAGTTCCGCACGACTTTTTGTGGGTCTTCCAAGCCTCTTTCTGGCAATTCCGCGAGCAGTAGCGTACCAACCTGTAGGGGAGGATTGTCAGAGCTCAGGTGATGACGGTGTCTTATTTCTTACCGACAGCGGCTGCAAGTTTTGAGTTTATCGCGTCCGACAACTGTCACGCAGTAGCTGCAATACTCTTTCGCAGTTGGAGGCGTCATCTTCATTGTAGTGGAATCCAGTGAGTGGCTGTAATATGTAGAGCTCGTTTAGGTAACTACGACGGAGGCAATGCAAGCACGGAACACCGGTCCGATGTTAAAGACATAGCATTTAGAGAACCGCCACATACAACAGTGTGAATAATGATATTTCTCGCCTGCCCCAAACCTGATAGGTAATCTCGGCTATATCATCGTGTGAGACTTGAGACTAAATATGTACTCTGTGAAAAATCGGCGACCCGTGGCATATTGAATCGGTCAGACCTCCAAGATTACTGGAAATTCATACACTGACAGTAACGACAGTGGCAGAGGTCTTGTCATATGTTCCCATCATACAGTTCCTCGTCGACTTCCAAAATCCTTTAGGTGCGTTCAAGGGCGCTCAGACAAGGGTCGCATGCCCGCGACCATCCATGGCATGAACTTTATATTTCTTCGTGCGTCAGCCAATGTCCAGAAAAGGAAGAGAACAAAAGGACACGGCGAATCAAAGACGGCGAGGTACACGAGGTTACGGTGTCCAGAACAAGGAATGTCATCAGAACAGTCCTAGCGCTTAGCTTTGTGGGCACCAGATTGGCGCGCGCTTCTGAATAAAATAGGGTGAATAAGCCTGGCTTGTGGGTCCCGGGGGTTTCGCCGGCGGTGCTATGGCAGGCTCGTAGAGGTTGAGCCCTCCTTTGTGTTCCTGATAGTCTGATAGAGAGAGTGAAGGAAACCAGGATTTGAGGAATATTCGTCTTATGTCTTATAAGAAAATCTCAGTAAGCTGTCATATCAAGATTATCGCGAACACTGACCTTGAGAAGCTTGAACTCGGACTCAGATCTCTTCAGATACACATTTCCGAGCAAAAAGGAAGCACTGCAAAAAATCTAGAAGCGAAGGGCCATTGATAGCCACGAGCTCGCACCCATCAAGTAGACATATGCCGACCCAAGAACAAAGCAAGGCCTGCTGGCTATTTCGGGCAGGTTCAAAGCTCGAGCTATCCCCTGGATAATCGATAGTTGTCCACACAGAAGATCTTTGATCATGATGGGGACGTTTGTGGGTCCCGATGGCCACAGGGCGTAGATGCTTATATTAAAATCATCCTCGTGCTACGAGTGTCGGTGGGCACTATAGAATCCCGGGGGTTCAGATGATACGAATCATAGAGAAGGAAGAGCCCAAACGAGAGAGATAGATCATCAGAGGCCCACAGAGAAGCTGGCCCCCGCATGAAAGTCGACATCTTTGTTCTGTGTGTCCAGTGTCGCATATGTAATTAGCAGGAGCGCCACATGAGTTTTTTCCTAACGTTCCGCCGCCATCTGAGCAGTTGATGGTCAGTCGGAATACATATACCTCCTCCGAATACATGCAAGTCAATGATCCATCGGAGTCATTAGTACACCAGTAAAAGACCAATCTAGGCTCCAAAAGAGCGCATTAGAATAATGGTAGAGGTAGGAGAAGTGTCATCGGCACGTAGGGTTAACGCTGGGTTCTCTAAGTGAGCCCTCGCGGTATGAATTGAACTGTCAAAGGAACGTCAAACTAGCCAGCTAGGGGCTTCAGTGGGGCTGAAGTATATACTAACGGAGCTCAAATAACGCCATTGCTATTGCCAGAGGCTCTCGGACCAGTGCTCCTGCAAATGGTCAAGACTCAAGACTCAAGAGAAAAGAGGTGGTCCGGGCCGGTATATCAGGTTCGCATGGCACGAGGCATTGGACAATGCTCCGTTAATACGGCTCTACGATACGCCAACAGCGTTCTTCAGCAGAATTCGAGTAGTATGCAGAGACTCGCCTCGTTGTAAATCCCATGGAGATTGAAGGTGGCATATCTGGAGGCGGCGCAAGATCCAGAAGCAAACCATCCATGCTGTCGTGTTTGAGCTTCCTCTTTCGACGGCAACGTGTTGATTAGGTTCGCTCGGCCTGCACATGAGACGGATACCTGGGTCATGCCTACCACAAGAAGCACCGAATCGTAAACCCGGAAGAGTGGCACGTCCGCCCACAGCCAGGACCCCGTAGCTATCAGATACAATCACCATCCCGAGTCCCGACTCTGACACGAGAAACTCGCATCCTACTGCTCAATCCGGCTAGCTATGACGCATATGTCAAAGTCCGTCTCCTCCTGATGTGCAGACATAGTTCCACGGAAGCAAAGTGACAATGTGGGGGTCAGGTTCTCTCATACTAAAGAATGGAAGGTAGTCAACATAGTGGCGTTTGAATTCACAGAAAGTTGAAAGAGGTCGCACCTTTCCATTCTAACTCGTCGCAAGCTTTCATGATCATATACAAAGGAGGTTTCTCTTCGAAGTGAGTGTAAGTGATTCGAAGTCTCGTCGGACGTTCACCGATTTTGCAGTGAACACAGGTCCATAGGAGAGCCATCGATTCATTCTAAGGAGATTCGCCAGGATAGCGACGTCGACGCGATAAGAGGGCGGAAATGAAATAGTCATATGTTCCTAGTGTCCTCAGTGGCCGACATCATACGGAACTGGAGTACATAGAGCTGATTGATTGCGATGAGCTGTAGACGGCACGGACCAGGAAAACGATGGATGAAGATACGCATCATGCGTCCCAGGGTGTGTCGTCGACGCAAGGTATCATCTGTTCAAGCGTACTTGTGTAAAGATCCGTGAAAGGGATAAAATGGCAACATACACTGGGATTTGGGTCACGATGTTTAGCCTAGGTGTGAGCAGGGTGTGAGCCTCCGCATACGCGCCAGCAGGAGGACCGGGTGAAGTCGGAGGAGGTTTCCAACTGTAGGTTTCCATATATCCCTAACTGCCCCGAGCCTTGAACGAAATTACCTATGCGTAGAGCTGTGTAACTTCTGATGTTGGCCGCGGACTTCATCGTCCCCTTTGCCCATCTACGTATCAGTCATCTTATCTCGAAGTATACCTGCATGTTAGGTCGAAGGGTTCGGGATCGATGGTCTGCAGGCCACTGTCTAGACCCGCCACAATGTACAAAGAGGGGCATGGAGCGGTAATGTGTGTTATCTGCACCGGAATGACAACTCGAGGAGGAGGATTCGCAGGGTAGCTTCCATCCCCGCAGCGGGGGATACATCATCATGTCGAAAGCAATATGTTGAATGAGGTATGGAGGCTGCCTCGAGCTTTCGTCGGGTCCTGATGACAAGCCTCAGTATAGCATGGGAAGCATTGTGACTCAGTACGGGGATTCTAAATGAGGAACACGCACGGTAATCAAAATACCTACAGTCTCGTGGGTAAAGAACCCTTACGACGTATGGTACGAAGCCGTAAGCGGGAGCATGAACATTGCGCGGCAACTCGTGGTATATCAATCTTTTGCGCGCCACCATGAGTCCCAGTTGTGGCGTCGGCCGAGAATGTTAATCCTCGGCGTAATCCTCGTGTGCCGATGCGTGTAGAGCGGACGGTGTTGTAGGACAACGTAACTTCCATATATGTACCAAAACGACATCCGCTCTGAGGAACATGTGACGCGTAAACCAGGCTGTAAGTGAGCATTGAGCGGCATCAAGACAAGCTGAAAGAGGAATGCTCAAAGACACAGAACGATATAGTGGGTCTTTGGTAAGAGAGCTTGTACGCCTCTACGATGAGCCCGAAGTCTGAGAAAAAGTATTAGTGTACATTCCCATGACGAACTGAGAACTCATCTATAGAACATGGGACTCGGATAGCGCGTCGTCCGATAACCAAGTTAGATGCGTGGGAGAGATGAGCGATGTTGTCACAGGGGGCGCGCTAGTCTGTCGGGCCTTCGTCTTCATCTGTTTTGGCAACCACCATGGAAGGTATACGACGATACAAAATGAGGCCTCACACATGTCTGATAAGAGCAGGATTCGGGAACGTTACTGAGCAGGGATACGTGGACGCGCTGATTGATTTCATCTGTTGCTTCATCTTCCAGCAAATGAATGAATTCCCTAGTCCATGAAAATACGTAGGCTTACAGAAATCATCACCGTGTTATGCCACGAACGTGAAAATCAGCGGTATACTTTCCGCTGGGACATTTCTACTGGCGCAGAAGGGATGGGAGACTCTGTGGTACGCCATAAATCCATGAGGGTGGTGACCAGGCGGGATAAAATGACAGACTTACCGTGAAGCGTTGAATGGGAATAAAAAAGCATTTCGTCCCGAGAGTTAAGAATCGCGAGATTCAACATACTGCTTAAGCTCGCAAGCAACATCCTTCCCCCTTCCGTTACATCCTTTACATATACGCCCATGGCGTATCAAAAGGACATGGAGGCCGTACTTCAGCTCTGGAGGTATTCGCAGATCCAAATGCGCCTGGGCACGGACACGGTCTGCAGAAGGAGGGACCCATCCGAGAAGCTTGCTAAGGCGATAGACATGTGTATCCACAGCGAACGACTCCCTCCCGATGCAAAAGAGCAGAACACACGAGGCGGTTTTAGGGCCGACACCCTTGTAGGACACGAGTTCCTTCATAATCTCCTCGTCCGTCATCATCGAACCGCTGTCTTCTTCAGCGCAAAGATGCTGTAGGGAGTATTCACCATATTTTTCGAACACGGAACGGAGTACAGACTGGATGGTGGCTGCCTTTTTGTTAGCGAGCCCACCAGAACGAATGGCTTCAATGACAGCCTCCTGCGGCGCTTCAGCTATAGCAACAAAGTTGTTCTTTCCAAATGTGCTGTCAAGGTTGGCTTTGGCTCGCGAAGAGTTCTTTCCGGAGGTGTTTTGGGAAAGAATAGTGCCAATGAGTGCGTCGATGACATTGGGGGAATTCCCGCACGATTGTGCTGAGTTTGAAGACGGGCGGACGGCCTGACGAGATGAATAGGCGTCAGAATGGAGCCTGTTGAGGATTTTATGAACCGCTCGGGCTTCGTCAGGGGTTGGTCGAGAAAAGTCGGGGAAAGGAGATATTTTCGCATAATCATCCAGGAGTTTGAGTTTTTTTGAGGCATGATCAGAAGTGGCCAAGAGCGAAGGGCTAGAAGACCTCTTGAGAGTGTTCATTGCAGGAGACATGACTGAAAGAATGCAAGCTTGGCCATACGTCATTGTTTGGACGACGCTTACCTCACAACGCGTCGCGTCGTTTATTTTCAATGTTGACCACCACCACGCACGACCTTTTACTACGGAGACAACTTTGGGCAGAAATATAGCAACACGTCTGATCTTCAAAGAAATGATTCTCTCAGGCTCTGACTCTGCTGAACTTTCGGGACCTGCTTGCACCTCGCGGCCGAGCGACTCACTCATTGTTCACTCCTTTGGTCATAGTTGTATCTAGTCTGGACCAATTCGAAGCATACCCACACCCACCGGTCACCTCCTTGGTCCGCGCTGATATGCCAGTAACATACAGGCGACAGGTTCGTGCTTCAGACAATGCCTTTGATGCGCACCATATCCACTATGTAGGTTCATAACGGAACATTTAATCGAGGTATCTAACTCTATATTCCAGATTAATTCACTGTCGTGATCGCCGGCGCATTCTAATAGCATGTATTCAAAGGAGTGCTCCAAGTCCTTCGTGATCTCGTTTCTTTGAATTGGTATGCTATGATATCTCCTATGTACTCAATTCATGAACATTGACTATAGGAAACGAGCTGGCTAGATCTCCGCAGTGTCGTTATCTTTCGAAATTGTGTTGTGCACGCGTAGCAGCTCGGTACAGCAAGGTTCCTGCCAAATGACCGATGAACCAGGAAGGCCATCGAAGCGTGCCTAATCACTGGGAAAACGTGAGTACGTGTCGAAGAAGTTTTACCATACTAAGGAATATGACTAGGACGTGCGGGACCGCACTACAAAGTACGACGGCGGGAAATGTGGACCTTCTCCACCCGATCAATGTGGCGAGAAATTTTCAGCGCTCCCGACGTGTTATTGGAATGCCCGGGTCACTCTGACCATCTCTCTGTATCCCTGGGTAAGTTTCTCGTTGTCACTGTTCACCATCAAGTGCATTTAACCTTCCTTAGAGCATCACGTTCCGCAATACTCATTGTTCGCCTGTTCTGGTTATCAACGACACATGCTCAATCGAGATGCTGCGCCTTGGTTCTTTGCGTGTGCCAAAAAATTATGTGCTGATTATGATGAGCCGTGACGGTATTACTATCACTGCCCGAGCCTTCCTCATGGTGGGTGAGTAGGAAAGCACAGTTTCCATCAGAGTTGAGCTGACGGTTGTGCTCAAGTTATTCTACTACGATATTGTGCGCTTAGAATAGCCGCCCCTGCCTGAGAAACGGAAGCCTAGGTTTGTATGAGCTTGTGGACGTGTCTCTCCCCTCAAATTTCGCCTCTAACATCTGGCGAGGCCATCAGAACTACTTGGTATTTCACACTCAGAGCAAGCGGACTCCTGGATCAAACTTTCCTATTCCATCGCACAATGAGCAGTCAGTAGCCTTGTGCAATCTAATATCTCTCGGTGAAAGAAAGCTCATATTTCTATAGTGGCTGCCGTATTAAACGCGCCTCGATTCCTAATCAGTGTCTTGCGCCGGCGGCCAATGTCTTGCGATCGACATGCGCCGCCGGTAAGTGTTTGCTTTGTTCCCACGTGTGGATGTGGGATTGTTAAACCTCTGTGAAAAAACGTACCTCATGTGATGAGGAGCGGCCAAGCGGCGGATATGGGCTGCTTTTCATACCGAGGCGGGAATATCCTGTATGATTTAATATCTGTGAGTGCTCCGTTATATCGATGAACGTCGGGCGCGAATGGGGAGAACTTGACTGACGCCATTGGCAGATCTGAACACGATCGAGTGGCTGTGCAACCGGGGAATCTCCAAATTGGGACGGGACTTTACCGCATCTTCGCGCGGCCGGGTCTTGGGGTCCTACCTCCCCAAAGCGGTAAGCTCAAAGGAGGGATCTAACGACTACATCTTCCTTCGTGACATAAGGGCGTTGAGTCCGTCTAGAAAGTTTAGAACTCATGATGAGTGGCCGAGGTAAGCTCAATCTCAGATTCCGGATATCTGTTATGCTCACCACTGTCCTCCTCCTCTGTCTCTTAGCAGACTACATTGACGAGTGTATAGCTAAGGTTGCGTGGATGGACACTCTTGAAGGAACAGACAAGTATATTGACGGAGGCAACAATTTCATTCAGATGACTCGGCTAGGTTCAGGACCAGATTATCGGAATCCGACAGGATAGTCTAAGCGATGCTCCATTTCTTCTCATCCAAATCCAGCCATCCAGGTCTCCTGCTCCGTATATAGGTCAACAATGAGTTTCCCGAATTTCATTGGCTCGAACGGACCCTTTGGTGATCTATCCCGACCAGGACTATAAAACCATCAGTTCAATTGTCTTTCGGATTTCGTGCCCCGCTCCTCTAATTGTTCTCGGCATTGCTCGAGAAACAAAAAAGTTGGATCCCACTGGCGACACCTTACTGCTTTTCTCCTCCCTCCCCCGCGTGTAGGGACCATCCCTCCCATTACCCCCTCCCCTCCCCCTTTCCTTCGTTCTCCTTCACGAACCCGACCTTGTTCACTCCCCATCCACTTGAACAATCATGCCCGCCCTACGCACGCGCGATACCCAATCCAGAGGTGAGTAGATCGTCTAAATCTTACCCGTGAACGAACTGACCGAAATGCAGCACTCGAAGTGTCGACGGATTCTCCCGCCCCTCCAACGCTTGCGATCATCTCCCCGACTCCTCGCGCCTTCACCTTCCCTTTGAACCATAATCTCTCCGACAGTCCTTACTCGTCCCCATCCCCGTCCCCCTTTGAGCCGGACCTACACCCGCTATCTCTATCATATTCCACATCCTCCACTTCGTCCTTCCGCACGCTCTCGCCCCCATCATCAGCACAATCTTCGTCGCCTGACCATGTCAGTCACCGGCGCCGCCAATCTTCGTGTCACAGTGACGTTGATCGTCGACCGAGGAAGGGTGACGAGGACTATGTGAAGCGTCCTGAGAATGCGTTCATTCTGTTCCGCCGCAAATGCTGCGAGGATCGTCAGCAAGCTCAGGAAGACGCAGTCAGTGGCACGACCAAGAAGCAACGCCAGGCTGATCTGTCCAAAACCATCAGCCAGCAGTGGAAGACGCTGTCGGATGAGGAGAGGAAGTACTGGGACGATTTAGCGAAGGAGAAGAAGAAAGAGCACGAAGCGATGCACCCCAACTATGTCTATCGACCACAGAGAGTCAAGGAGGGGCGTGCAAAGGCGAAGAAAGGCAAGGGGAAGAAGGGTGAGTTCGACCAGGATACCGACTCTGATTGCATGTCGTTCGTCATGCCGATGAGCGTTCCCCGCCACCACGGTCGTTCTGCATCTGCCCCTACGCCTCCTCCAGCTTACCAGTCGGTACATGTTCCAAACGTGTATAGCACACCTTCGTGTCCGTCGTCTCCCTCATTGGGTCCCCTGATCCATCATTCCTCAACGCGTCCTGGCGAGGCGATTATGAGCTTCGATTACCACTCACCTAAAGGTAGTTTGTCGCCTCCGTCCTTCTCAGGTTACGAAGCAAGTCTTCAGGTAAGCAGTTCAGATTTTCTATAAATTCTCTCTCTTACGCCGATGTTCAGCCGCCTGAGTATCGCCACAATAACATCGTCAGCAATATGCCTGGTACTGGAGACGCTGGGTCGCTCACCATGTCCCCGGACTCCATGTTCCTGTCTCATCATCATTACTCTCCAACGTCTCCCATAGACTCCGCCTCTTCTGGATCATCATCCCCTCGGTCTGCGCATTACACGCCACTCACAAACAGTCTCGCTTCCGCATACGCACAACTAGATCAGCACGGCTGTATAGACCCCCAGACGCAGGCAGAGATCGATCTGCAGATTCAACTCCAGCACGATCTCGAGTACAATCCGTACGGCTGGGATACTTCACTATGGCCAGAGGCTAACGAGATGATGGTGAACGAGGACTTCGACATCAACGCCATACCCCCGCTATCTCTTGATACCAAGTGTCGAGCGGATTTCGAGGGCGAGACCTCCAGTGCGATGTCAGAGTACAGCCAGGATTATCCGCACGATTACTCGCAAGAGTATTCACAGGAGCCGTACCAGACGCTGAATGGACCGATGTACGACGAGTCCTACGATGGTCCAATGCGATACGACGAGATGCTACCACCTCACAGTTTCTGATGCTGTCGATGCTGGTTTGTCGTCAGTTTTCGGACTTGTGCATCCCTTGTAAAATACTTCCCGGCTCCTCCACCAGCCGCGGTGTACTTTTGGTTTATTTATCACCTTTCGGGTCTGTACCTCTAGTCGCTACCCCCTCCTCATCACATTCCCATTATGTCTGTGGACTCGCCTCGACGGCGATGTCTATCTCCCCTCAGTTATGTGCGACACGATACATACCTTTCACGACTCACCATTTCATTTCACGAACTGTCCGTACATACTTACATTCATACCCATACCCTCCTCCTCCACCGCGCTTTTCGCCACCTTGATTATTCTCCACCCGCGCCTCCCCATCCCTTATTCGTAATTTGCTGTATTACCAGGAAATCACGATACGCATTTGGCATCTCTTTTCCCAGAGAACATGTCCTGCGCATGTTTCGGAAAGACAATAAGAGCCCAGTAGACAATAAGGACAATAGATGTCACCCCGAAAAGGATGCAAAGTCTCCAGTCGCCCTGAAGATGGAAAGTCCGAGCCCCAAAAGGATGGGATGATGGTCCCTGTTTGGCAAGTACAAAGAGTGAGAGGCCAGCATACCGCATGATAGACATTGAGCCCGAGGTTCGAGCCTCTGCGAAGCGTCAAAGTAGATAGTAAATGAATTCTCAGCCTACCACGATATCCCAACCCTCGAATTTTGGCGATGAGTATCTTTAATCTCTTTCAATCAAGCCACAAGGAGCGCGAGGACGAAAGTCCAGGGCCATAACCGTGGCGTTGGAATCTTCCGACTTCGAAGACGGAGGTGAACCGTGACGGCGGCGTTGGACTCGTATGCCCAGCCTAGTCATATGTCTTCTGTAATCTGGCCGCGTTGGCAAAAGGGTAAGTTTGGATGGACCAGAAGATAACCATTGTGGCACACCGGGAGACCGAAGAAGTTACATACCACCCGCCATATGAATATTTGTCACATGAGGTCGTCGAGCGTGAGGGATCCCAGATGAAGAGGAATCACCTGTATGAATGAAAGACGCAGCGAGTGGAGAAGGCTAGTAGTGAAAGAACATGGGGGTGAGAACAAAGAGGTTACGGAAGACGAACAAGTTATAGTTTAGCGCCACGCTACCTACGCATGCTGGGGTAAGATGCAATGCGATGAACACGCACCATCCACGGATTTGAATAGGCGGATATACAACGGCCTGACGTCAAGACAACGAGTCGATCGACCGTCGGTAGTTCTCTAGTAAATGAAAGGACTTCGATAACGCCACACATACAAACCATTAACGTCGACGATACGCCATCTTGTCACGTGTGTCGGTTATTTGAGGTGCATCTTCTGCTTGGAAAGTTGAATTGAGGAGAGCAAGGTCTGAGGGAGAGTTTGGAAGAAAGTTATTGTCAGATATCCTTCCTCATTCCGCGTTTAAAGCGTCCTGTCAACAACAAAGAAAACCAAAACCGTAAATGCGTACAAACAGAGCTGGTTGTGGGGACTATTGTCCCAACACCTGCGGAATACAGAAAAGGAAGGTGTCCAACGAAAGGTGTCCCATTGTTCTACACAAACGGATGAAGGTAGTCTCCCGAATATGAATTACAGATAATACGACGACTAAAGTATGCGCCACATGCAGATGTTCGTTGAACATTCCTCTTTGAGATGTCAACCAGGCCGCGGCAATAACGTCCGTTGCATGTAATGCCAGAATCCTTCTTTAATCGTTTTAATCGTCGCAGATCAAAAGCAAGAGACGAGTTCAATGGAGAAATGCAAAACGTCCTTATTTGTACACACATTTCGTATACAAACAAAGCAAAATGAAACATGCCGCGTCCAGACAGCGTTACGCTCGTTCATCGTCGTGTTCGACGCCAATTAAGTCCGTGCTTCGTTATCCCATTCAGGTAGCTAGCATCCGAGACAATGTACGCTCAGGAGAGGTAGTGGAAGATCCAGATCTTCCACGGAAACCTCAAGTTGTGGCGTATTCAAAGCGCTAAGTGTTATTGGCTCTCGATATGACAAGCTCGTACAGTCTCTGATACGATTGAGTGACATGGATCAGAGATACACTGCTCAAGGTAAGTGTACACGAGATATATAATATAGACATATACCATATTATATCATATAAACAGCCATCCCCCCTAATAACCCTCGCGAAAATACCTTCTGGAGTTCAGTCGTTTACTCGTGCCCAGGTCGTATCCCATCCAAAGGTTCGTCGACGAAGACTTTGAAAGGCCTTTTTGGGTCTTGAATGAAGATGTTATCGCCTTTGACATTCAAAAACGAATACTAAATACATCCCATTAGGCAGATACACAAAACGCAATGAGACTGACGTACTTCCGCCAGTTCGGAATTGGCTAGTTTGTTGTAATTCTGATAAACCAAGTTGGGCTCGGACCAGAAGGGACGCAATCCCGCAGCCTCTAGCATCTCCCACCAAGCTAAGAACTCGGGGAACTTTTTGCTCCACACATGTATTTCTAGTAAGAGTTGGCCAAAGGGTAGAGGCTTCCCCGATTGCACATAGGGCCCTACGAGTGCAGTCAGCGTATCGAATTCGGCACTCTCGACGTCAATTCTCAGGATGTCAATGAATGTATGGCCTAGTGAGATGTTAATCATTCATTGTGTCAAAAGACACACATTTGACGACATACTGTTCATTTCCATAATCTTTTCCAGGGGATGTGAAGGGCCATAGGTAGCCCCGGCTGGAGTTTCTGTTCCCGACAATCCAACGCGAGTAAAGTGAGTGCGAGACGACTGGGTGCGCGGTATTTGTGGCCCAAATGATTTTGAGGTACTATCGAATCCATAGATTTGGCAATGCCTGGTATTGGATAATATTCCGGCTTCAAATGAGGACTCGTAGTTGATTCCTAGAAACGATGAGAGGAATGAGACGGAGAAAGAATGGTTGTGCTTGACACGTACCCATAGAGTAAATCAGACAGTCCGGCTTTTCCTGTATTCTCGAAAGCCCGCATACCCATTTGCCTCCATCTCCCAATGATCCAATGCGCTCCACTTCGTGTGGACAGTTATAGGAGCTGGGGAAAAAGTCCCCTATAGACGGTTGAAGTGAACATGGTTGAGAATCCCAGCAGTAAAACTACGCACAGACAGTATATGCAGGCCAAGGGTCCTTATCCGGGGGAAACCTATGTCATTTAGTGAGCTTGTTAGGGCGATAATGTTCGACTGAGAGTCCGTACATGAAGATATCGTTTGGCGAAGGCCCGAACGTCTTTATTAGTGCTTTGCGATCCCGCAAAGTCTTGTCGTATATAGCGTTCGCTCGTGCGAGTCTCGCTGGGAGTTCCGCGTCGTGAATATATCGAGATGCTTTTACTGTTGGTGTCTCTTGGTAGCTACTAAGCAGGTATATTGTTCCGACCAGCGCGATGACCACAAACACGGTATACCGCGGATGCCGCGTCCAGATGCCAGGCATTTCGATGCGAGAGAGACCCAGAAAGCGAAGAATTAGAAGAGTTGTGGTGGTGTCGAGGTGGAGGTAGAAAAGAAAGATTCCTCGCGTATAGCAGTCACGACCCTAATTGGGACTCCACATTGCTGTGCCTTATTTTCTGAAAACCTGAAAGCGATAGAAGCCATAGTCCGCAAAAACAGGCAAAAACCTGGTCTCGAGATACTTGAATTTACATAGACGTCATGTTGGTCCGCCGGTTGAATTTTAAACCCACTAATAATACCAAGACGCCACACTACGGAATTTACCGATCCTTCTTCTTACTATCACCCATCATCATGCAGCCAAAGGGTCAGTCCCCGTCCTCTTCACGCGAAAATGCGAACAGATTAGCCTAGAATATCGCAGCGACGAAATCCATTTGTATCATTGGGGCAGGACCTTCGGGACTAGCAGCACTAAAAGCTATCCTTGATTCGGAAGAATACAAGAATGGCTTGTGGCTTCCGACAGCTTTTGAGGCTCGACAAACAGTCGGCGGTGTATGGTACGCTATTTTTTCTTCTCCGGTAGTCATCTACTTTGCCTTACATCTTCTTAGGCTTCCCGCTGAGGCTGTGGATAACCCGCCACTTACACCTCTCTACGACTCATTGACAACGAACCTTCCCCATCCAGTGATGGCATACACAAGCTTCTCATTCCCTCCCTCCACTCCCGTCTTCCCTAAAGCACAAGCCGTCGAAGAATACCTCATTTCATACTCGAAGAACTTTGGCCTTGACCGTCATATCCGTCTCAATACCTCTGTCGACAACGTCATATATTCCCACTCAATGTGGAAAGTGTCTATCTCTACAGGCGAAATTTTGGAATTCGACTGGGTCATCGTCTCCAATGGACATTATCGCAAGCCCAGATATCCAGATACGCCCGGGCTTTCCGATTGGTTAGGACGAAAGCAGGCTTCGCATTCTGCCTGGTATAGACGACCTCACGATCTAGGCTCTACTGTCCTAATCGTGGGGGCTGGTCCCAGCGGTCTTGACATATCGGCCGAAATGCGCACTTGCGCGACCTCCGTCATCCATTCCGCCACCGGTGCAACGCGAGAAGATATTGGGAACCTCAAGAAGAGAGGACGCGTCGCCCAGTTCAATCCAGACTCATCTGTCGTCTTCGACGACGGCTCCGTCGAAAGTGGGATCGACCATTGTATTCTCGCAACGGGCTACGAAATGGCGTTCCCTTTCCTATCTGATGAGATTTTGAAAGCTGGCCTACCTCCGTCCTTGTCTCCTCTTCCGGAAAACGTGTACAACTCGACTTACCACCTTTTCCCACTCGCTAAACATATTTTTCCTCTACAATCTCGCTTTCCTCCCGAAAGTTTGACTTTCATGGGCCTCCTGATACGCGTCGCCCCACTCCCTGCCGTTGAGGCTCAAGCCCAGGCGATCATTAGCGCTTATAGAAGACCTTTAGATGTCAAGAAGGAAGCTGACGACGTTCTAGCCCGGTATGACACTTTGAGGCGAGAATCCGAGGACCCTTGGTTCATTGCTCAAGAATGGCATCGTTTCGCAGCACATGAACAATTCGATTATCGGGATGATCTCTACCGCTTTTCTGGAGGCTCGCAGGTTGTCCCTGCTTGGGAGAAGGAAATGTACGATAACAAGGGAATTCTTAGAAGTGCATGGGTGGAATTAGAGAAGTCGGGTGAGGCAGATGCTTGGGTTCGGGATGTCGGAAAGAATGGCCTTCAAGAGTGGGTAGACCTGTTGAAACGGCTTCTAGCATGGGCTAAGCTCCAAGGTTATGAATAGAGACAGTAATGAGAATCATTTTACTTGTCAGACAATAGCGGGACATTTGTTTTCTACGTTTGAATAGCCTGAAGATGCCAGTGTGTTCCATGTTTACTAATACTAGAGCTATGTACATAATGTCGAAGCGAAAGGGAATATCAAAAGTTTGTGTAACTTCGTCTTGACATTCACTGTTGCGTGAGCATACATACAGTATACATTTATGGACCGAAAGACCACAAATCATTTACAACGTCCTGTCCGTCTTCTCCCGCCTCCGGAGTCTTGAAGAGATTTGCAGAAACCTTCCCAGCAGTACCCATTTCTAGTGCGGGGCCTAATGGAGGTTCCTTTTTTATCTTCCGGTTCGCTTCCGTGTCATAGAGCTGGCAAAGAATCGTCAGAAATCAAACTTCATCATGACAAACGTCTCTTTCTAACCGTAGTGTAAGTGTGGTCGAGGAAGTCTTCCATCGAGAAACCAGGCTTAGTAAAGGCTTCTGAGAATATCTTCATCAAAGTCGATACACCAGAGTGATAGTGTGAATGGTGGGTTTGCAGCTCCCATAGCGAGCTATCTAGTGCGTTGGTGCTGAGTGGGTTCTCTTCATCAGGTAAGAAGGGGTCTGCAAGGCGTTAAGTGGAATGCATCACGGATGATAGAGCACCTACCACTTTGAGGATCATCGTCTGTCCTATGGATCATGACCATGAGAGCGGGATGTCGTTTTAGGATATTATAGGTGAATGGGACGAGTATTATCACACCAGCTGGAGGTGCGGAGAGTGATAGACGAGATAATCGCTTGACGAATGACGCTAGGAGTGTTGCAGGGAGATGCCTATGGATGTTGTTGACAAATGCGAAGATAAAACAGGATGAACTGACGTTGAAGAGAGGAACAATTCTGTCATGCGAAAAAATCTGGCGCGGTGCTTTAGGTGGAAGAGATTACGGTCTAAGAACGCGTAAAGACGCGTGTAGAAAGAAGGATAATCACTGTGAACAGACATAAGAACTCTGTATGAAATGAGGAATTAATCTGCGTACAGATTGTAGTCTTTCATGAGTGCGAATAGTGCATTCAGTGCTAGTAAACCAACAGTGCCACCTGTATCGCCGTCAGCAGAATATTCTCAGGTATCGTATTCGACACGTACCATAATCCACACATGCACCTATCCAATCCATGACCAATACCGGTCGAGTTAAATGAGGTAAGACTCCTCGGTGCATGATGTTTAGTACTCGTGTCACGAGAGTTTTAGTTGCCTGGGAGTTGTTCGCAACAGACAAGCGTGGAAGAAGCTCTAGCCAAGCCCGTGTGAAGACAGCCTTGTGCGACGCCAAAGAATGCAATGTCTGGTGTAACGTCAATGAATGAACGCGTCCCTTCGGGCCTGTATTTTTGTTGACATCCTTGGCGGAAGTATCCTCATCGAAAAATTTCCGCCAGTCGTCGACTTCATCGGCTTTCGTAAGTTCCTCCTCCTCCTCCTGCTCTTCCTGCTCTTGGCCTTTCGAGGTTCGGAGTTTAGGAGGTTTGACTCCTAGCTCGGTGGTCCACCAAGAATTGAGTTCGTTTTGTTCGGTTGGGAAAGTTGTTAGTTTCTCCAGAATGTGAAGGAGGTTGGATGCTATGCGGGGATCGTTTGACGAGGATAGAAGAGTACTGAGCTGGTGTTAGTAAATTAAATATCAAGAAGAATAGTAACACACCCCGAGTCCCGAAGGAAGAACCATCTTATGTCGTCATGAACGCTAAACCATGTCTCGAAAAAAACATGAAAAACGTCTGGATCGAGAAGCCCGTTCGAGGGCGACGAGGATTTTCGGGAGGATGAAGGACATAATAGCAAGGCGTTCACGATCTTCCGGAAATGCGAATTGTGGAATTGAGGAGACGATGGGGAGGAGAAAGCGCTTGATAGATGCTTTTGTAAAGAAAAGAGGATTTGAATGGCTGAGACCTATTTCGAAATTAGGATATACATCAGGATGAACATCACCACGTACCCTCAGTATTTTTTCATCGTCCTTCAGCAGTCCACATAGATAGTCAACGTAGGTGTTCATGCGCTCCCAAAGCCATGCCTTGACTGCTTTAACAGTATCGTCGCCAGCAGCCGAGAGTTTCCCTTTGCCAATTGCAAGTACAAGGACTCTGTAAAGTGCATAAATGCCTTTCGAAACTTCCTGTGGGTCCTTGCAGGAACATGTTATATCCAAGAGATCGGCCAATGGATTCAAGGACGAATTGGCTTCGAGCGCCCGCGTAAGCTGCTGCTCCAAGTCTTGAATAGACTGCAGCACCTTGGAGTCCTTTTTATCGATTTTTCGCTTTTTGGTGGGCGGTAAAGACTGCACAGGCATCGTAGCAGGAGGAAAGAATTATTTTGATCGTCACTAATCCCAAAATGGAACTCGACGCCGAGCTTCAGAAAAATGCCGTCTTAAACAATGAAGGCACGATTTAAGTATTTGTGTTCAGTTTACAAATTTCTTTCAACGTTTTGGGAGGCGCGTTACAATTTTTTTTTTCATCAAAGTCAAAATATTCGACTCTAGATTTACAAACAGTTTTTCTAGCCTTTCACGGTATCCCTTTACGGACGCCGGACCCGGCAACTTACAGCTCCCCGTAACCTCTCAGTATTCCATTATGAACTGCTGGATGAATTCGGTTTGCCCTTCCACCATTGTTATCCGTCCGCCAGGTCGAGAAAAATTGATAGTTAGCGCTGAACTTGAACGAGACTTGAGAAATATGCTTACTCTGCACCATCGCAAGTATCCCTTCGAAATCGGACTAGAAAAAGAAGAAGAAAAAGAAAGAAATGTTAGTGTCAGAGAATGCCCACATGCCGAAAACCCCGTCCAAAGAAAAAGTCGGAAGAAATAATCTGTGAACAATGTAAGAGAGCGACTTGAGAGGAAGAAAGTAGACTTACCTACTGGACCAGCCAGTGGTCCCCAAATCGCTTCGTAGTTTTCTCTCTCATCGTCGCGCGAGGTAAAAATGCAGCCACAGGTCTAGATATGACATGGTTCAACGTCAAGTTGAACATCAACCCCGAGCCAATCCCTTCAAATTCGCTGGGGATAGAAGCAGCAGCAGAAGATAGTGGGGTCAACACAGGACACGGCGTGCTCGAAACAGGTCTAGACACGACATTGCTCAACATCAAGTTGAACATCAGCCCCGAGCCGATCCCTTCAAATTCGCTGGGAACAGAAGGAACAGAACCAGGAGATAGCGGGGACAGGACAGGAGGCGGCGCGCTCGAAGCAGAGGGCTGGGAAATATACTGGACCGTCTGAATTGGCCTAAGCGGAACCTGGGGGTCCTCGGCAGGCGACTCGCTGGTTGGGGTGGCGCGGGGTCGGGGGGCGGGTTTCGCAGAATTTTCCGCCCGCGAATTGAGGTGGAACATGACACCCGAGCCTATGCCGTCGAGTTTGCCTGGAATCTGCGTCGAAGGAAGGAGAGGAGCAGACGGTGGCGTAATCGGCCCCAAAGCGCTTGACGCAGAGGACTGAGAAGCAGATTGGACCACCAAAATTGGTATCGGTGGAACCCCCGAATCCTCGGAACACGTCCCGGTGCTGGTACTGTCTCCCTCCCAGTCACCTTTCGATTCTAGGTTGACTAACGAAGGGCCTGAGGAGGTGCTTAGACTATCAGACGAGTCTTCAAGCCAACTCGGTAGCTTCGTAGGAACGATATGTCCATCTCGATTGGGTTTTGGGTAGAATGTCGTAATCGAGGTAAGCGCACAACGGATGCCAGCGAGGGATGTCCGACTTTTTGGGTCATGGCTGAACATTCCAGTGACAAGTTGATGGAATCCGTCCGACAATGGGAACAACACGTGAAGATGATTGTTGTCCTCCAAGAACCGGACAAAACTGACGTCTGAGTCATGAGCCAATCTCCACGGGAAGTGGTTGGTGACAGCGCATATGAACAAGACGCCCATTGCCCAGATATCGTTTGCGCCAGGCAAGTAATACCCAAACAGATCCCTTTCGTCCCCGGCACATTCTGAGAATCGAGTGAGTTGGTAAAATGTGACGGGGAAGATATCCAACATACCAGGACTCATAAACTGCTTCGTACCGCAACGGAACTGCCTCGACATGGTGTTTGTCGTCGCCAACCCAAAATCGCCCAGAAAGAAGCGTGTCTTATCCGCCGAGCAGAAGATATTCTCGGGCTTGATATCGCGATGATAAACGCCATTGCGGTGACAATGTTGAATGGCGTCGACAATCTGAATAAACGCAGCTTTAAGAGTTTCGTCCTTCTGGTAGAAATGTCCGCTAGAAATCAAGGAGGACATATTGCCGCCGGGGCAAAGGTCCATAACCAGGAAAAGGAGCTCGTCCTCGACGAAGATCTTGTGAAGAGCAACGATGGACGAATGTCCACTAACTCTAGCGTGGAGTTCGGTTTCTGAAGCCTGTAGTATTGCCGTTTGCGAGCCCTGCTCAGCAACGGCCATGCACTTGATAGCTCGTAGAGGGGTACCTTTGTTCGAGTTAGAGATAGATGTGGCACGATAGACTTTTCCATAGGATCCAGTCCCGAGGATTTTTGTGAGAGCGAAGCGGCCTTCACATATTGTCTTGCCAGTCATGTTGGGCAGAAAGAGAGAACGACCCATTTAGCAAAACGTTCGTTCTGAGGAAGAGGGGTGTGTTGAGCGGGCGGTGTAGAAGACTTCCAGAGTCTTGTATATCCACAGATGTTGAACGAAGATGCAAGATGGCAACTCAGACTGTCAAAGCCCGATGAAAGAACAGAGTTATGGAGAAGAAAGTGATGGATCAGGAAAGAGGTGTGAAGAGGATAATTATAGATTGGGATGTCAGCAATGTCTCAGAGAACCGGCGCACGTACCAACTCCGAGGCGATGGCCGAGCCAATCACGCCACGATCTTCAGAGGCCGAGCCGTTAAGTAGAGAGGCAGCAGGCAACAGCGCCACGGAAAGTATTGAGGGACGACCTAGTTAGCGTCAATTGCATCGAGAGAGAAGGTTCAATTTGAGGGGTACATTCAGATTTCTTTTTGCCATGAAGCTAGAATTAATTAGCCAAGGTTCAACCGTTCGCAGAGCGTAGTTCAATGAACGTTGAAAAGAGAGATTTAATATTCCACGTGGTGCGTGTGCCGGAGTCCGGCACCGTGCCCGTTAACTCACTACTCACCACCATGGCAGCGTACGTTTCTTGGATTTAGGAACACCTGCATTGTCGCTGAACTTCTACAGAGCTAAAACATCTTGGGCAGACGACGTCGACGAACTTGGTGCGTACGAAAATACCTGGAAAGAACAATCAGTGCATTAAATCGCGACCTCAGAAACCCCGCAGAAAATTTCCGATTCGATAGATGAGAACGGTGTCCGGACAGTGATTGAATATGTTATCAACGACGATGGAAAGAAAGTCAAGGTGCGCATATCCGATGTACTGGAAATTGACTGGCATTGAGTTTTTACAGGTGACCAGGAAAACAAGACGAGTTCTTCAAAAAGCAACGGTCGCCCCTCAGATCGCGCAACGTCAAAAATGGGCCAAGTTTGGTGCAGAGCGAGGAAGCAAGCCAGGTCCTGATCGTGCTACGACAACAGTAGGAGAGAACGTTGCTTTGAAGCTAAGCGTAGGGAACAAGGTGCGTTTTCAATCATTCATATTTTGCTAATATTTACATGATAACAGACGAACGAGGCAGAGGCAGATAAAGACGATAGCGTCAAGAAGAAGCTCGCTACGTCAGGAGCAGGAAAGGTCACTTGCAGAACTTGTAAAGGCGATCATTTCACCGCAAAATGTCCCTACAAAGATACACTCGGCGCGTTGGATACTGCAGGTGCGTACAAAATATTATTCTGTTGTTTTCTGAATTTATTTCCCTTCCATATAGGTGGAGGACCTGATGATGATATGGGCATGGGTACCGGCGAGGCCCCAGCGCCAACTGCTGCTGCACCAGGCGGTAAATATGTCCCGCCATCTATGCGCGGCGGTGTACGTGGACCAGGCGATTCCATGCGCGGCGCAGGAAACCGCGACGATCTACCCACCCTCCGTGTCACGAATGTCAGCGAGGACACACAAGAAAACGATCTTCGCGAGCTTTTCAGCAGATTCGGAAAAGTTGTTCGTGTCTACGTCGGCCGAGACCGCGAGACGGGTGCTGGCAAAGGCTTTGCATTTATTTCGTTCGAGGAGCGGTCGGTTGCACAAAAGGCGATGGAGAAGATTCATGGGTTGGGTTATGACAATTTGATCCTCAATGTGCAATGGAGTCGTGAGTGCATTACCTCGCTTGCTATGTTCCGCACTAACGCAAGAATTTTAGAGCCTCGGACGGAGGGAAGATAGATATCTGTATAGTGTCATCGTGCTTAATCTCTATTCTTTTCGACAACCTAAACCGCGTGTTACGGTGGCGACTTATGACTCTGTGGTCTGCGGATAAAATGTCAAAAAGGTCATCCAAGCTGTAGAACTTCCAGTGCAGTGGAAATGACCATAATCATCCTGCATTATGTTTTTTGGGTCGCTACTCTCATTCTTCCCACGGCTAGACCTCTCCGATCCCCCAACACAAATACGAAAAAGTGCCATCGCAATGAAATCTATTTATTTCAACGCTCTCTAAACCATCGTTTTCTTAACGCGATCCTATGGTATGCACAATTCTGTTGTTTGCCTGCATTCAGCAAGCTTATGTGCCTCGTATATTAGTGCCATTACCCTACTACAGGTAGTCTCGTCAGTTGTGATATCTCTTCACTCTCCATGTCTCATCGACAGTCAAATGGTTAGTTCAATCCTGTCAAATTATTTCGTGAATATTCATCAGGTTCAGTAGATGGCTCATGCCTGCGCAAGTTTGACACGTCGCGATGACTATCCGGCCACTAAGACTTAGGGCAGCTCACTGCATCAACTTTGGAGGAGTCTCGACTGGTCGAAATCAACGTATCCGAGCCATCCATGACTTTCTTTAGTTCTATCTTGGTTCTATCACCCTTCAAGCTTCTGGTTTACATCATGCAGTGTGAGTATTCCCTTGACTTGTCTCTGCAAAAATTGCTGAGCATTTGATATTAATGTCAGTCACGGACACAGGTTTTAGACGCTTTGCGGTAGGGAGTAAGGCTTTTTCATGCACGACGCACGCAGGATTGTGCGCCAACTCCAGTATTACCCGGAGCACATGATTTTCTCGGCAGACCGAAGCGGAATCAATGTGACCCCTATGTCATCTGTTCACGCTCCTCCGTCAGTGGAACTCCTTGGCTTCCCATAAATCTCGGGACATCTCGTCCTTGTCCTCTCCCCGCTTTACCTCGACTTGAACCATGTCGCGATCTAATTCCAAGAAACCTGTCGGATTTGCGACTCACATAACGGCCGGTGGTATCGCAGGCGCATGTGAAGCAGTGAGTCTCGCTCGACTGGACATCCTTCCCGCCTAACATGTTTTTCATCCAGCTCACTTGCCAACCACTGGACACCATCAAGGTGCGAATGCAGCTGTCAAGGTCAGGCAGTGTTCCCGGGGTAAGTGAACACTTGATCCTCTTAACCTATACTAGCACTCATCGAAGCACGGCCACTTTAGACAAAACCGAGAGGCTTCTTTGCAACTGGCGCGTACATCGCCAAGCGTGAAACACCGCTAGCATTGTACAAGGGTCTGGGCGCCGTCCTGTCGGGCATCGTACCAAAGATGGCCATCCGTTTCGCAAGTTTCGAGGCCTACAAGGATTTTATGGCGGACAAGGAAACGGGAAAGACGAGCGTCAGTGGGATATTTCTGTGTGCGTGCATACCACCTTTATCTCGTCTCTTTCTAACTAATCCACCACAGCCGGTCTCGCTGCAGGAACAACTGAAGCTGTGCTCGTCGTGACACCGATGGAAGTGGTCAAGATCCGCCTTCAAGCTCAACAACATTCCCTCGCAGATCCTCTTGACGTTCCACGATACCGTAACGCCGCACATACCGCATACTCCATCATACGCGAAGAAGGCTTCAGCGCGCTGTACCGAGGTGTTTCCCTCACCGCTCTCAGACAGGCAACAAATCAAGGAGCCAACTTCACCGCGTATCAAGAACTAAAAGCCTTGGCTTCGAGGCTTCAGCCGACTGTGGAGGGCGATCTTCCTTCGTATCAGACATTGGCCATTGGTTTCATTTCAGGCGCGACGGGCCCGCTTTTCAACGCACCTATCGACACTATCAAGACGCGTTTACAGAAGAGTGCTGCACAACCTGGAATGTCGGCGTTTAAGCGAATCGTGTACATTGGGGAGCAGATGTACAAGACGGAGGGTGTCAAGTCCTTCTACAAGGGATTGACACCAAGAGTGTTGCGCGTAGCGCCTGGACAGGCTATCGTGTTTGCGGTCTACGAGAGGGTAACGACAATGTTAGAGTTGATCAAGCCGAAGATCCACGAAGATGACGGATACTCAGAATGAGTACGGTACCCTTCTTTTGTTGTGTGTTATGGATACATAATGTTGTAATTTAGACCTGGACTAAGCAAGAGACAATGTACAGTGGTTTCCATGCACACCTGAAATACGTCAATCTTGAGCAGTTTTAGAGTGGCGCGCATAAATAACAGTAAGTACTGTAAATTGAGTAAAGTAGTCCAGATTTAAAACCAATCCTAAGCCGAGTCGTACAAAGCGTAAAAAGAAATAGGAAGCGTCCATAAAATGTTGCGGTTGAAATTTCAGAGCAATTGCAGGTGACGATGTCCAAATCCATGTTGAATATTAAATGCGGACGACCATAGCACTAGGGGAGAAAAGGCAGATGTAATTAGGACAACATATCAAAGGATTCATTGAACCAACGTACATACATTTCTCTTACACAGCTAATCGTCTGTCCGTCCGTGAAATCGTCTCTGTCATCGTCGTCTCTGCTGCTGTTGCCAGACTGCAAGAGGTA
The DNA here is from genome assembly GCA_011800155.1 of Flammulina velutipes. Classification (NCBI taxonomy): domain Eukaryota; kingdom Fungi; phylum Basidiomycota; class Agaricomycetes; order Agaricales; family Physalacriaceae; genus Flammulina; species Flammulina velutipes. The sequence continues at coordinate 2,197,652 of CM022373.1, read as the reverse complement.
CATCTTCATCTTCGCTGGGATCCCGCTGAGAGCGTTGGGATGAAGGAACACCAGCGTACGCACTGTGCCCTTTCCGGATCTTCCCGTTAGATGGCGGAGGCGAGGGCGAGGGTGCAGCCGTAGCTGATAATGACCTTCCGGGTAGGCGGCCACCACCACCACTACGATCCCCCGAATCGAAAGAGTTATATCCCTGATTGGGCTGGGGCGGCGAACGAGAACGTCGTGGGTTATTGTTGCCGATAGAGGATGGCGGTGGGGAGACAGGTTTGGGATTTGGTGATGACCAAGATTGCTCCAGAGGCTGCATCGCACCGGGCGGTAGACGCTGCTGGTCTGAAGAGCGATAGTAGTCAGCACCATTGGAATCTTGTGACTGTTGATACGCCTTCGAGCTAGGTGGTGTTTTCGACCGTCCCTGAGGTGAACCATTGTACCCTCCCCCAAAAGTATACTCTTCTTCCATAACTCGATGCTGGACATCGTATTGTGGCCCCTTCACCGGCATCTCAGCTCGTCGGCCACTGTTCATGGGAGCCGGCTTTGTTAGAGGTCCTCGTTTGGGTGACGATTCTCGTTTCCTCGCAGCTTCGGCCGCCTCTTTCTCCTTTTGCTCCCTTGCCAACCTCTCACTCTCCTTTTTCTCCCTCTCTTGTCTCTCCCTCTCCAACCTATCCTTTTCTTCTGCCTCGCTCTCTTCCGGACCTCCCGTCTGCGCGCCTGCACCTGCGCCTGCAGCATTTGTCTGCCCATCAGGCGGTGAAGTAGGCGTTTGAGCCTTGTTGATGACGCCCAGATACCAGAACATCAAGTTACTGATCAGCACCTGTTCGTACAACGGTCGGCGGGGGTTCGCCAATTTGATGTGGCTCAACCGATAGATGGCACGCTCCACATGAATTGGGTACCGCGACCAGTTGTTCACCCCAGGGCTACCAACTGGCGAAGGAGGAGGTTGATAGTTTTTAGCGGATTTGGATGAACCCAACAAAGCAGCTGCAGCCTCGCGGCCAGAGTGACCACCGTGGACAGCGACGTGTGCACCGTCAGACTCTTTGTGTTTCTTGCCACCAAACAGAGAGCCAAAGAAACTAGAGTCTTTGGATTCTTTTTCAGCGCGATCGCGACTCTCCTTTTCCTTCTCTTTCGCCGAGCCCTTCTTGCCACCCTTGTCGGCACCCCATTTGCCAAACAGGCCTTTCTTGTCTTTTTCCTTGCGTTGGGCTTGGGTTTGAGACTGTGGAGGAGGGCTGTACGACGGCGAGGGCGGACGTTGAACGGCTGTACCTGGTACAGGTGTCGCTTCGGGAGAGTGTGACGGGGAGATGATAGGCTCCGAGCTCGGAGAAGGTGTACGGGATGTTTGTTGCTCTGGAGAAGGAGGGACTAGTCGTTGTGGCTGGGGATGATGTAACACCGGTTCAAGCGCTTCGAACAGCGATGTGTGACTATCTGTTTGGATGGGAGGTAGCTCTATATGAGAAGACGATGGAGGGGAGGCCGTTACGACCACGGGTGTAGCATGCTGTTCTTCTGACTCCTCCTCTTCTCGCACGTAGGCGTCAAATATAAACGCTTCATCGCTGTAAGATTCAGGGCGGGGCTGTGAATCCGTGTCGAAAGTCCGTCGTCGGTTAGGTGCAGGGGAGGCATCATCGCCGTGGTCGCTGGAAGAACGGTCACTCGAAGTTCGCTTCTCCGTAAAGCTGACGGGTGTCGTCCCCGATCGAGGTGTCGCGCCACGGCGACTAGCTCCGAAGCGATGGCCACCACCATCGCCAGGCAATCCAGGCTTGCGGATTTTCGTACGATTGGCACGACGAAGGATTTGGTTGGAAGGGGGTAGAATAATGGGCGCATCGACATCTTCTGGAATATCCGCAATACCGTCCATGCCCATAGCTGCAATTATTTAATAAACGTATCTATACGATTGGACAGGACTCACCAGTTGGAGACATGTTCATGCTGAGACTGCGTCGCAAGAGACTTCGCAATTTGGAGGGATCGTCACTCTCGGATGCTTCCTCTGCCAGTTCCTCCAATCGTTGCAAGTCGCTGATAGTGAGTTGCGGGCCATGCTTGTAAAGGCTTGTTCCACTCCTTCGCAGTGGTACGATGGTCTCTTCGTGCTCCCCAACACCGTCATTTTCTGATGGCCGATATTGCCTGCTGAGCATGGAGCGTTTCCTACCCAGTCCCGAAGATGTCGAAGACAGCGACGAGAGTGAGCCGGTCCTGCTCATAGACCCCTCGGACGGCGGAGGACTTCTGGCATGTTCCTTCAGGAAAGCACGGAATTCAGCAGGGGCAATTTCTGGGTGGACACTGGCAGGGACCCAAAAGAGGTGAAATGGGTCGTCTCCAGCGCTGTCGTCGCCGCCGGTGACGCTGTTGTGGCCAGAGCTTGAGCTGTCCTCGTGCGAGGCGCTGGAGGAATCGCCATCTCCTGACCAATACGCGGACGTTGGCGACGTCGACGCCGAGGTGGGATTGGGGAGATCTGGGTCAATTGCCAAAGCCCCGGGCGTCGTCGACCGTCGCTTGATGTCTCGCAACGCCTCGACTTCTCGCTGTATTTCGTATTCTGAAGGCTGCATTGGATGCAGTTGCAACGTCGTGATATTCGAAAAGGCGGCCACTGGGGGTGGTGATTAATGCGTTCGTAGCAGCCCAATGGCGTCGCCGTCGTGCCGGGTGTTGAACACCGTAGTGTCGTCGTCGTCGTAAACAATGAGAAAAACAAAATGGAGGATCGTGAGCAGGAGAGGAACGAGTACTCTGTTTGGATTGGACCGGCCGCGTCTCCGGCATTTTGCTGTCAGCCACAAGGTCACACTCGTCATAATTGCCACAGTGCCACAGAAACTTTTATATTGCTACAACAGAGAATGTATGCCTCGTACGCAGCGTAGATAATTTGTATGCCATAACTCTAAGAACCGTTCGAATACTATACGATAGTCCCAAGACGAAGTAATGATCTGATCTGAGCTAATAGTAGCTGCTCATTCGATATCATGTTTCATTGTTTCACCATCTGTCCATTCAGTCACTAGACAGCCGAACAGTCAATTGTTTAACGACGACCCGGGGCGTGAATTGCCTCCATTCAAAGGACTACTGTTTTCTCGACGAAGTTCCTGGATGACAGCCTTGGAAACAGCATTTAGCACCGCTGCAACCATCGACTTTATAGAGCATACTGACTGCCAGCGCTTCAGGATTAACGCCACCTTCGATCATCCTCACGCACGTCGTGAGCGTTTCCCGGTCCAATTGCGTGTTCAGAAGCTGTGAAATCTCATGCAAAACTTGCCCTACCTGAGTACGAGTGATAACCGTGCCAATATTATAGACATACTATCAAGGGTTTGTTGCGCAGCGTTAATACGGTCCGTCTCTTTTGAGGACATGATGGATGAGCGGTGATGAGCGGATGTGAGAATAGGTCGTCCACAAATGGCAATCACCGCCCAAATATTTACGTAATTCCTGCACTCGTTCGTAATCCGTTAGCTCAGTGGGCACTGGAGCGTTTCTGTCAGAAATTCTTCTTCCGCTTACTCCTAATTAATAAATGTGTGTGTATGGGAGATGCATACGGAAGAAGTAATTGGAATGGAAAATTACGATGGCCATTTCTATAGATCCACGAAATGCATGCGCATGGTCATGAAAATAAATGTACTTGATGTAATTCAATGCAGCGCTCAGTTAGATTACTTCTACTCTGAACTGAGCGCTTAACTGAGCAAGCGAACCAGCGAACCGAGGACTACCGAGAATGGTGTGACATTCTTGTGACTGTGATTGAGATTACTTGGTAGATGGGTATAGCTAGGTATCCTTAGGGCTATATAAGCTACAATATGTCTGCCATAATATTTCCTCAAGTTCGTGCTGTCTCCCAGAATTTTAGCCCGCAATACACGTTCCCTGTCAGGTGTCCTACACTGGGATCATCTGCATTACTGGTACTCAACGCGAATGTCTCGAGATCTTAAGGCTTGGATAATTAAAATCAGTACAGAATGGTACCTATTACACTACAGTAGAATACGTTGTACTTTTTCAACTTTTAACTACACTACGGCGACCTCAAATTATGGTAGAAAACACCTCGGAAGTAATCTCGTAATCCCATGCTGTCCTGCACGATAGCGCCAATAAAGCCGTCTGGTCTAACCACAACCGTCAAGCAATCCTCCACGAACGAATAAGCGTCATATGCGTGCCCCATCGTGTCCTCCAGCGCCAAGTCGGTATAAAAAGGACCGCAGTCCTTATGAGTTCCGGCCTTCATAATCTGTATAGTGCGAATCGCGCCCTGCCTCCACGAATTCACCTCCTTCACCATGGCGTAACTCTGGTATGTGTCCTCGGAAAATATCAACACCGTATGGGACGCGCAGTCGAAATGATCAAATAACCGGCTGGTCGTGGATACCGCACCCTCTTCAAGCCGAAGATCCAGCAGCGCTGGCGCGTCAGGCGCTCTGTCCCCAGCTTTGAGTAAGAGGCGTTCCGCTTCAGCAGCCTCGTGGGAAAAATGTTGATAACGGTCCTGTCCATCCTCCGGAAATTCGTCATCCTCAGAGTCGGAGTCTTGCTCGTCTAGAACGATCGAGCTCCGGCGGTAGTTGACACCTAGCTGCAATAGACTCCCTCCTCTGCCCCACACTGATGGCCGTGCGTTTTTGACGAATGTTTGGTTGAGTAACGCCGTGGTTTGCCTCAACATCTCTGCGACAACAGGGATACGTTCCACAGTGTAAGACTTGAGTAGGGTTGGTGGCGAAAGCCCTTGCTGGACTAATGCGACCTTCCACGCCAAATTGAACGAATCTTGGATACCCGTGTTCATTCCCTACGAGCAATTAAGTATATGGGACTGCAGCGGGGCAGACAATGCTTACCTGGCCGCCTGTGAAGCTATGAACATGGGCAGAATCTAAACATGAGGAGATTTGTAAGATTTAGAGCAGCGTCAAGCAGATAACAAACCTCCGGCGAGATAAACTCTCCCGTGTCCAAAGGTGTCCACCATTCGGATATTTGGTCTGGATCCCAGTCAGCTTTGATATATGCAGACCGTTCCTTGCCGTACCTGTAGTTCGACACCCAAGGCATGTCACCAAACTTGACATCGTCATTGAGTCCTGTTGCCAGAGCGAAGGTTCGCCTCAATCCATCTAGATCCGAAGCCATTGAATTGTCAATGTCCTTTCCAGCCAGGATGAAATTGAAGAGGGTAGGGACTTCCGTTGGACGGAGGCTAACCCTGATGCATCGATGAACATAAGACAATCATGTCGTGTAAGAGACAAATAGTTGACGCACAGGGTTGTGCTGGCGTCGCCCCACATGTGCCAAAACTAGAAAAAGATAAGATGTCTGGGGAGCGGGGAGGACTAGGCTATGCATGACTCACCTCAGGATCCAATCCATGCACTTCTACGTCGCCGACAACAATTTTGTCGACATTGTTCGTTTCACCGGCGAACGAGATTCCCAGCAGCTTCCTGACGATACCTCGCGCCCCGTCTGTGCCCAGCACCCAGGCGTATTGTTCCTCTTGGATAATTTCCGAGTCAACGTTCTTCAAGCGCACATTCACGCCATGGTCGTCTTGCTCAAATGATAGTAGCTCGACTCCAAGTTCGATAGGAGTATTATATTTCTCCTCGAGTTCTTGCCTCATGATGGCTTCTAGCTTATCCTGGCCAAGACATAGAATATTGAGCTGGAGACGTGTCAGATAAAAACACTGCAGGCGTTTTTTGATACGTACATAGGGAAAAGCAGGGGTAGCTTCGGTGTATGGCGCCATGTCAAACATCCCAGTGCATTGGAATCCCCGTTCAAGCTCGTATGTTTTTACCAGTGGTGTTGAGACCGCCAGATCCTCGACAGTTTTCGCAATGCCCAGCAATTCCAGGAGTTCCATCGTGCGAGGCTGCAAAATCGTCAGCGCTGACGTCGATAATGGCAGGGCCAGAACGCGCACCATAATTCCTGCTCCCCGTTGTCCGACGCGTTGTTCGGGATTCTTATCAATGATCCGTACGGAGATGTCGTTCTTGACGAGCGCGAGGGCCAGAACCAAACCAGAGGGGCCTGCCCCAACCTGTACGCGATGTTAAAAAGGGGAAAGAAGGAAGTGAACAGATACGCACCACCAGAACTTCTGTGGAAGGTGCCATACACAACTCTAGAGCGTAGATGCTGTAAAAACAAAAGGGGTGTGATGCAAAAAGTCTGAGAGATGGAGTCCGAATAGTGTACAAAACGAAGATTTAGCCCAAGTGAAGGAAGGAAGAATCAAACGAAGATCAAGCTATCCGTTGAAATATGAGACGTTGTCAGGAAGAACCAGGGAAGAACGCGAAGGAAGTGAAACGCAGAAGTTCAAATCCACTGGGATCAAAAATTGCAGTGATACGTTCCTGGCACCGGCAGTTACCGCTGACTGATTCGAAGAGAGTCAGCTTTTGACCGGCCCGTCACTTCCTTGTTCTCCACCATGTCGACGAATACAGTACTGGAGTTACTCCCGTAACATCAACAACACTCAAATCATGGCGCGCTGCCCGCTTAAAGGCTCGAGGAACTAGCTGCATCTTGCATATCCATCCCTTTTGCATCCTGGCTACCAGTATGACGCAAGCCATATCTTGCTAGGCAACGTTGGAAACCAATCACTGGCTGGCGGGCTAGCGCCGCCAGAGAAATTTTGCCACGTATACACTCACAGGTTGTATTGAGAGGATTCGAGAGGATTCGGCGTCGTCACGTAGATGAGTATAAAGCTACGCTTGTTCTGTACATCACCCTTCAATCCATTTTTCCCCATGAGCCTTCACACTCTTTTGAACCACAAGAACATCTCACCACGTCGATCATTGACCCAATCCTCGTCGCCTCCTGAATCCCCCAGCCGCCGTCAGATTGGAGGTGGCGACGCTGTTGGCCGCATTGTCTGTGAACTTTGCGGAGAGACTCTCGGGGCGGTCAAGCACTGCAAAGGCACGGGCAAAGATGTCCAGAATTATAACAGACGATTCCAGCAGGTATGTCCACTATTACAGAGTAGTTCAGTCCTTGATGTTTGAACAGTGCTTCAACTGTAACGAGTTCTATTGGTACGACCCACCAACACCATTGGAAAGCATTCCCGAAGGTCTTCAGCTTCAGGCAGCTATACGCCAGTCTCAGGAGACTTCGGAGGACTCTCGCACAGGACCTGGTCGTGTTTCCGCTGGCCTCTGTTTGCGTCCTGGCTGCTCGACTGCGAGTACTGGAAAACCGCGCGCAAGTAACAAGAAATGTGATCGTGGCTACTGCGTCTCTTGCTGCCGCAGCGCTGGAGGCTGTCATGTTAGGGAGCATGCTGTACACAACCAAGCCTCCCAGTCATCGCCATTTCCGAGCTCTGTCGAAAGTTTGCCAACACCATCCGTGGCGCCAATGACCTCTAGCAGCTCTGTGTCACCCCCACCACCTCTCCCGCTCCCGCGCACCTTTGCGCGAGCACTTGATGAGCAATATGGCATCCGCCATCATCTTACAGTGCATAAAGAACGTCAACAGGCTTCTGAACGAATCAACGACGCCCGACAGAAGCAGTATGATCTCGAGAACAAGGTCCGAATCATTGTTTGGGCTAAGGTATGTTGTATTTCCTATACCTAAGGATGAAAATTCTAACGTCTTCACTCACAGAAACACACTAAACCTATTATCTTCAACTACGTGTGTCGTCCGCCAGGCCATGTTCGTATTGCGGAGGACGAGACCCTTATGAAATACCTCGGAAATGCGAATGCAGTCAACCTATTGGACATCGAGGCTGAAAATGAACGGTCTTTCTGGGTGTTACAGCACACCGAACGTGCATTCGAGGCACCGAAGGGATCTTCCTTAATTCTGCTACGCTCAATGGACCTAGAGACTATTCATTGCCCCGAAATCGACCACTGGATGTCACAGGTGGTGGCCGCTATCGAAGCTAGTAGGCCTTTCCCCGTCATCTCCTCTACCTCCCATCCTGCAGCATCCGTGCCGGAGTCTGCCTCCCGTCAATGGCCACCTATCAGCTTTACTGAAGCAATAAAGGGCATGGAAGCACTCAGCACAGCAACTGGAAAACGCGGTGAGAAGAGCTTTGAGAGCGAGTTTCGACGTCTCTACCCGGACTACATCTTTGTTCCAGCGACCGCTCATCGTCATGTGGTGTTCTATATGCGTCACAAGGACCTGATACCCAGATTCACCGGATCCAGCTGGAACGAGTTCAGAAAATTTGTTTACGGTGAGGGCCCGTTGATTCTTTGAAGTCCGCAGCCATAAAACTTACTTATTTCAGATTCTGCTCCAACACTCCATTTCGGTGGTTCTGCGGAGGACGACAAGCGACAATTTGAAGATGTCAAAGCAAACGAGGAAGATTTCACCTCTTTCAAGCTTTACCAAGATATGAAGCTTGAAACATTCTCCATGACGAACTTTGGTGTCGGCAGCAACTCACAACCATCTTGGATTCATTGTCAGGCTATGGTTGATTATCCGGGAATATCCAAAGGTGCACGACACATTGTTCTAAAGGTATGAAGCTAATTCACAGTCCATGAGTATATTAGTCATTGTTTTGTAGGGCACGATTTCAAGCAGCCATGGCGATACCATTTTTGGTGAAGCTGATGAGGAGTTCGCTTTCAAGAAGCTCTTAGGGTGCGATAACGATGATCAAACATACACTGAAGGACGACGGCTTTTCCATGCTATGCATAGCTGGCAAGCATTTGAAACTTTTTGCACGTCTACTCGGGCTCGAGTCTTCGATGGTGTGTTTCGTGTTTTATCTCTCAGTATCTTTCACTGATTTTCGATTTTTTTGACAGCTATTCTAATGGCTGAATCACTGCATATCTACTATATTGGTGCTCCGATTGAACCGACAACTCCTCCGAGCTTTCTAATTCAGCGTTGGTACGAAGGGACATCGGTGGCAGATTCAGATGAACTTTCGGTCGAAGATAAGATACTAATCTTCGAAATGTTCGAAGCTTTTAGCCACTTCGTCTTTAAACGGGCTCGTGGTTACATGGTGCATACCGGGCTTCAAGCTTGTGTCATAGACGATGGCCGAGTCATGATTTACGATGTTGCCACTCATGTAAAGTATGTTGATTCATTTCGCTTATTCATTCTTATTCTAATGGTTTAATAGCACTGGTCTATGCGATCAAACCCTCTTCCCAAATATCGAGGTTCCAGGAAGTGGTGGCCAAGAGGCAATTGACCAGTGGAAGAGTCTTCATCAATGCAATGGTATTTGCAAGTCTTTACAGCTTTACTAATCTATTCCGAATTCGCACTCTTTTAGATATCTACTCGCTCTACATAGCTCTACATATACCTTATTACATATTGATAGTATTTGCACTGATCAGAAGGAGAATATGAATGAGATGGTTGAGAAATAGATAGATATGACTTCTCAGAGGAGAAGCATCTATGATTTATGCTATTGGAATCGGTACTGTTCATGAATCATAGCAAGGCGCGTGGTCAACCTATTCCGGTCCGGAACCCGGGAGAGCTAAGATTCACGCCACTCAATATTCTAGGAGAACTAGAGGGATGGAATAAGATGTGAGAGACTTCAAAGATAGATTATGTACTACATATCATGAATCCAATCTAACCTCACTTAGAACACAGAGCCCCAGAAGATATAGCCCAAACACAGTTCAGCCAAATGATGCACTACTATATGACATATCTATGGAAGCAGTAGAAGCTCGGGTGATAACATGTGAGGATTCTTTCCTTTTCTATCTAGTTGTGCAATTATATATCTGTTCCGGCGCTTGATCATCTCGTCCAAGAAGAAATTGTAGCGGGTGGCCTCCATATCTCGAACGATAGCCAAGTATCCTCCATACCATACGTTTGTCTGTTCGCATATTGAGGTGTTGAATATCCACTCTCCCTTCTCGTTGTAGAGCTCCGGGAACGCGGCAGGATTGCAATGCTGCTGACAATATGTATCTGAATCCTTATGTTTGGACCGAAAGTGGAACACATCGACCGGAAGGGCAGTATTATTGAACTCTTGAATTCCGTTGGCTTCGATAAACTTGCGCAATGTACACGCGCTGTCATAGAAGTAGACCTCGGGCATAGATCGCGGAGTAGGGAATGTGCGAAGAGTGAATTTCTAAATGAATGAGTCAATTCGAAAGGACTGTATCAATAGATTCAGATCTTACTGTAACAGAAGAGACAGCTTCGGAACCAAAGAATGCTGCTCGAGAAAGCAAGACGCCACATGGACGCATGATAAGCTGCTCATTGTGTGTGCGACGAAGACCAAAATAAGCTTGTAGTTTCTTCCGCCCTGCCATGGCACGCATATCTTCAGCTTCCTTGTCCACACATTCCATCTCGAGTACGACTTCGTCGGGAGAATTGATCTCAGCATGATGTTTCGCCGAAAGAGAATCTGCCTGTACAGCAACACCAGCTTTTCGAAGCTTTTCCTTCAACGTGAAGAAAGCTCTTCCCTCCCGAAAGTACGCAGTTTCCATCGAACGGTGATCTGGATTATTGCAAGTCTTGTGCTTCGGATCACGAATGGCGCCACAGTCTTTGACTGCACATAGATTCGCAAAGTCGGCATGTGTTGGGCAGAACCTATGTCGCTGGGAAGCAAGCGGAATGTGACAGTCATGGACAGCGCAGCATCTGTGGCCAATGTAGGTGCCATCAGTAACCGCTGCGTGAATCTTTGCTATGAGAGAAATAAATATGCTAAAATTGAGTGATAGGTGAACACGTACAAGTAACACCACTTTCATCCAAACGCAATACATAACAGTCATCGCAGGCATGGCAGTACGCCTCTTGACCTGGGCCTTCCATCTGTGTGTTCCGTTCCGCGAGAGCAGGCTTAAGGCGGTCAGATTGTCGACGTTCGTCATGCGGGAGGATAAGAACACTCTGGTGCTCTGCTTTATCCAGCAAGAGGGCGTATAGAAACACTCCATTAAGCACATCGGTATCTCGAATGTGCATCGAACATTGCCATTCCACGTTGTACATGTCATCCGTCTGAGTACTGTGGTAGGATGCAAAGGCTAATCGATTGTTTCGAATATGGGGATTGCGATAGGCAAATGTGTGGTTGTATATGCGCGCAGAATTAGACGATGAAAGCCTACAAATTGGTCCATAAATAACAACTTTACATCTGCGCGCACCAACGACGAACCAGCCAAATACCATTCCATTCGTGAAAAACTCCAGTAGGGCAGTTTCAATAAAATAATGCTGCGCTACCTGGATGACATCTGGTACGCCATCGTAGTAACTGCGCATCGACGACTTCTTGTGGACGAAATAGTTTGAATAGTATCGTTGATTGCAGCCTGACATGTTATGAATACACGGTGGGTAGATAGATGGCTGAACGTAGGTACCACGGCAGTATAGCGATGTCGTATAGATGGGAAGGGAGCCTTCGCTGAGTGTGAATAAAGTCGCCTTATACGTCAATGGGTCGGTGAGAGTGATAGAGGATAGTGAATTCTTGTAATGGGTACATTCTGGCTGTTGACAGGTATTAACCGGTGGGTAAAGATGTCGGTAAGCTAAGAGAATGTTGTCAGTTCCGATGGTCCTTGAAAAAATGAGCGGCGACGCACAGGTGTTTTCACGCAAAGCGTGCTCGTTGTACAATTTGATATCATTCTCCGAGGCTACCACAGACTGATCCATAATGAAACATCTGTGCTCCTCCCATTGACTTTGAACATCTTGAAGACGAAGCTTGAGCGCGCGCGACAGGATCCTTGCAATTTTGACGGGCAATGTCGTAGCCTGGGACGATGAGAAAGTTCGATTTTCGTGCAGTATTGTAGAGCGGGCTAGAGACGCCAGTCGAACAAATGCAAGTGTTGAAGAAAACGAAGTGGGAGAGGTGGATGCCATAGAGAACACAAGGCGACGGCTTGGTGATGATGATGGTACAGAGCAGGACAAAGATGACACAATTGGATTGACAAATACGTGACTAAACTACTCTGACTCATGGCCAGGAACGTCTCACTTGCAATTTTTGATCCCAGCGCCTTCAACGGTCTCGTGAAACGGGGCCTTCCGAATGTAAATCAGGAACTGGGCTCTAGAACGGTCTGGCCTAAGTCTGGCTGGGCATTTTTGAGACTTGTTGGGCAACCGTTGGCGGAATCCAGCTTTGCCTCGGGTAGTATGAAATGACAAGGCCAGTACAATGGGCCATGGATAACCCCATTTTGGCGGCATCCGATCGAATATCGCGCCGGGAAGCGCATCGGAAATATCTCCAAGGACAACCCAAGCATAATTTTGCCGTCGGAATTCGTTCATTCGGTCCCGCTCGATAATCATGCTGTAAAAAGTTACAACGACCCATAAATTGTGCATTCAACTATCAATCGACATCCCTATCTCTGTCGACTCGGGCGACGGTGGCGAACCAATAATAGTATGGTGCTTTCCCGGCCTGGAGACGATGACAAGGTCTGGATTGGCGCTCGATATGCGAATGAATCGCAGAAGGTCGATGAATGTGACCTCTCTTTGGTCCCATCGCCGGAATAATTCCACGGTGGGTGCGTGCGTAAGGTCAATGACCTCTGTGTTGTGTCAGCAGAAAGTTTATCGAGCCTAGGTGGACCACTTGCCAAACCCCGTGCGGTAGTTTTCTGTTTCCCGGAGTTTTATTTCCTCTATCCGAATCTCCTTGAGACTTTTTGCCCGACCCTTTCGTCGCGCGGCCTGCTCCTCTGCGATCTCGTCATCGTGGCGAGAGAGCCAGAAGTCTCGTAGGAGGTGATGCAGGTCCTCTAACGATAGGACGCCGGTCTCTGGTAACGATTCGAAGAAAAAATTGTATACATCGGCTACAAGAAAATTAGAGAAAAGCCGGAGTGCGGAGCAGGAAACTCACCGAGATGGTTGTGTTTTTTCGTGCGCACAGATGCTTGGTTGCCCATCTTTCCTTTCCTCAAGGCTTTCCTCGCCAGCTGGCCGGCTTTTCTGGATTGAGGATGGTATACTTTTTCTTTTTTGGTCTTGTCTGTAGCAGTCGCAGTCTTCGGAGATTTAGTGGGTGCCATTGAATTTGAAGATGATGGACAAAAAGAGGAAGGTGATGTCCATATTTGGCAAGCGTGTTGTTTCAATTTGTTCTTGTCAATTGACGATCATCATGGCAATGCCTCCACCTCAGGCTCCCGACTCGCCCCGCGCGTCCCAGTCCCCTCCTCCAGCAGGCATTCAGGGCGACCTTGAGCTCGAGTTACTAGATCTCGCGAATGCTCTTTATAATCTCGGAACTACGGTTATCAACGATTCCACCAAAGAACGCGACAGGCCGGGTCAACCCAACGTGAAGCCAGTTGGCGCCAAAGTGTACGTCAAGATATGAATATTCGGTTACTTCATTATTCACTTGCTGCGTAGGAACGAAGTCGTTCACCATTTGACTCGCCTCGAAGAGTTGGCCAGCCAGACACCGATCAGGATTCCTCACGACGTTTTAGTCGAGATCGACAATGGGCGCAATCCAATGTTGCTCACTCGCGACAGAATTGAGCGCGCCGCCACCGAAAATCAGTTTATGAACGGAAAGATAGCTGCTTTGGATGTGCGTTCCCTGCCACATTCTTAATCCACTTGCTAACGTGGATAGCAGTCCTACCGCAATTATCTCAACGAAGCTCTGATCGAAAATTTCCCTGACCTCGCTGAACACTTGGACCCTCCGACGACGCGTGTCAAAGAGGAACCGATGACCAATGGCTTCATGACCTCTTGAATAGAGAGATCCAAGCCCAGCTACGATCTTTTTTCTCCGGAATTCAGAGAAGGCGTCAACCCCCGCGACATCTAGCTCGACGCTTTTCGCAAAGCGACAAGCGACGGAGAATGGCCAGTACCGCGCCAGAGGCGGTCACATAGTGTGCCTACGCTTCGAGAAGGCTGGTCAGGAATAGTTGACTCAATGTAAGGTTGCTTCAAATATATTATTTGGATTGAACGCAGTGCGGCATTACATTAAAACACTAAAAACAATCAGGGGTCGCTCGCATTCAGCTATTGAACTCGTATTCCGGAATGATAGGGTTCGCGTAATATTTCTTGGCCTCTTCTTCGATATCTGGGATGGGAACATCATCGTACAACTCCCTGGCGATGAGGGTACCCCGCGACACGGCGTTCGCGATCGTATTGTCCCCTCGAAGAAAAACGCTGTTCTCGTATTGGGCCATGATTCTAGTCGCCAAGTCATCGCTCTTCACGCGTTTTTGTATCTCTTCGTCGGAAACCTGCAGATGTACACGTCAGTCGACTCATTCAACCCCGCATTGTCAGGACTTCACGTTACCTGAGGATAATCAGAGAAATCTTCGCCGGACACCTTTTCCGCTACCACACGCATCTCACTGGCAGTCGCCTCTCCGTCACTGAGCAAAACTGTTCGGTTCAATGTACGTGGATCGGCGACGATGCGAGCAAGAAGTAGGCCAATCGACTCAAACGATGTATGCACCAATTTCGTCTGGAGATCGCCCACGAAGTACTTCGGAGTAAGTACGGTCTCCTTGACGGTGTGTGGATACGGGAACAGGAGGTGGGTCCACCAGCCCACTTCGATGAAAGTGTGAGGTAAATCGATTTCTTCAATGAATTCCCGGATGCTCAATTTCTGCAAGGTACTTCATCAATAAAGTCGAGCTATCAAATAGCTGGGTTCTCACCAAATCATGTATTTCCATGACCCCCTTCGGGGCAGTTGTCCCAAAGTCAGATGGAATAACTCTCCCAACGCCGACTTTCTTCGCAGCCAAAAGTAGTGGTCTCTGGTCGACGAACATCTGGTGAATGGTGGAGATCACCACATCCACACCTTGGAGGAACGCCTCGATCTTCTCCGGGGAGTCAGACGCGTCTCCAACCCTAATCTCAGCACCAGAAGCTTTGAGCTTTTGTGGGATGGTTTTGTTCACTGATTGAGCACGAACGAGGACAGCCACGCGCTGAAACTTGATGAGTGGACACCTGAGAATCGCTGCATGAGAAACTTACGAATTTGCCATCAGCAAGCAGCGCCCTGCCGATAGGTTCAGCGGTCTTTCCTACGCCAACAAGCAATACTAGAGGTCGGGACATTGTTATTCAGAACTCTCAAAACATTCGCCGTATATATACTCCAGTGATTTCCTTTGCGACCGGGAATGGATTAGAAATAGTCAATCTTATTAGTAAGTAAGGGTCTCGGCACCTACGTATAGGACGTTGGTAGCTGCCACTGCATACGGTGTATGTGATTAAGTGGAGGTCATCGACCTGGCAGTGAGGCCGTTGAGTTTGGGTCCACCCACGATCACGTGGAACGTAATTTTAATATCTTGCCTTCATGCCATCATCAGCGCGAGCGTGTTCTTTCGTGACTTTCGAGTAAAGAACAAGTCAACACCATGTCACGGACTTCTCGTTATCAACTTTACATGAGTGTTCTATCTGATATCTGTGTGGACGGCAAGGTAAGGTTTGACGTTACTAGTATCATCATCACAAGTTGATTCTGGGCTGCAGGTTCATGGTACATCGGGACAGACCTCCGGACTTGGTCCTACATGTATAGAATCGTTAGACCCGCAAGCTATGCTCTTAATAGATTCAGTCGGTCCATCCTTCCACCGTTTTGCTCAGTGTTGACTAAGATCATAGCCTTGTGACACCGCGACTGTTGAATCCAGGTTGGGCACTAGCGTCGATGCTATTCTGAACTCAATGGCCGGGCTTCTTGGGGTACCCGAAGCTGATAATGGTATGCACTTATCTCAAAGTTGGTGTGGCGCATGATAAGCATTCTCTAGTTGGCCTAGACGAAGACATTGGATCTGTCGTAATCAGAACGTTGAACTCACGGAAGGAATCTTCCCTTGTCATACAAGAGGATATCGATCAAACAGTGATTCGCCTAGGCGACCTTGTGAACGAAACGAAGCAGGTACGTTGGACCATAGTATTCTGAATGAAGCGGATACTAATCCCTTTCGCATGTAGCTGCACACCTCCCTTCACGAACGTCTCGCGGACGCTGCTGAAAGGTTTCCCCCGTCTTTATCCCGGAACCGTCAAGCTGAAAACGAGCTACTGGCCACAACTATTGAGGCATCGCTCATCAAACTTTCGCTAATCAGAAACCGATGCCACCACATTTTATATGGGACGAATGATATGGCTGACGCATTATTGAAAAGACACGACAAGGTGTGGGAAGAAGAAAGAAGGCTGCAGGAACAAGAGGCGGCTTTGGATAACCAACTGCTGGATTACGATCACTTGCTAGCCCTCATTGATGGTGGAGTCGGAGGCGGATTTCGTCAAGTCCTTGACGACTGGAGCTTGGTTCAAAAGGAGACAGATGAATGCAGGAAGGACTTGCGTCGTTTGGGTTGGTCCGGCGATTAATACTCCTTAATCGACTCTTGGTGAATATCTTGATTATTCGAGCAATGAAACTCATTTCAAACTGACCTCTTCTTTGGGCGCTGTTTGTCTTGATAGATCGGGCGCCACACCTCGAAGTGGAATATTCCAGGAAAGCGGCATTTTTGCCCGAGAATGCTTGGCTTTCGGGGATTGTCAGTGGCAGTGCTTGGTCGTCGTCTTTCCCTACTTATCTACGTTCAACGTAAGAGCGCCTTCCAGCACAGAATCACAGCATATCGCAATACAGAGGTGTATTTGGGGTGAAACCCTGTTAACGATCAATGAGTCAGTGTGACAATTCGTGACAGAACCTGCCTTGAGCGCTCCGCTCTGCTTAATCTTTTCCTACCACCAACGGGTGCCAACTCATGCCTTTTTCTTGATTTTCCATGTTATCCGACCGCCCTAGCATTCTACGACGAGCGGTTGGCCTTGTTGGAAGCGATGGACAACCCGTGGACGGCCTCGTCGATCCCAAACTACATTCACGCAAGCGATCCTATGGGTTCAGTGCAAACCTTCGGCGGCGCTTCAGCGACATCGTGCGCACTCGGTCTTTTACTGCGCCCAAATCCCACCGACCAATCCCTGTACATGCACACACAGTCGACGAATTCACCACGCCACGACCCGGAACTTCAAACATAGCGGAAGTGCCAGTACCTTTGGTTCTGCAGTCGGGCACTTCGTTGACCAAAGTCACTGCCAAGAACCATAAGAAAGTGGTCTTTAGACTTGACGCCGACCAAGGGCAGATTGTTTGGGAGGGCAAGCGTCACCGGATCAGTGCGTCTCTCATTATCTTAATTGGGTTGTGCTAATGTCGACTGTAGTACCGATTGAATCTATCAAAGAGATACGGTCAGGTCAGGACGCGCGGTACTACCGAGAGCAATTCCAATACACCCCCGAATCCGAAGAACGTTGGCTCACAATCATTTATATTCTCGACGGCACCTACAAGACGCTCCATGTCATCGCCCAGACCACGGAAATATTCCACATGTGGAATACGACTCTGCGCAAGCTCCACGGCATCCGTCAAGAGCTCATGAAGGGTCTGGGCAATGTCGAAATGCGCCAAGCAATGTGGGAGAAACACTACTGGAAAAACGCGGACGAGGAGAGCGACCAGAAACTTGTCTTCGAGGAAGTAGAGAAGCTTTGCAGGCGCTTGAACATGAGCACTGGCGTAGATGATCTCTACAGACTCTTCAAGGTAAGGACCTAACGAGTTCTACCACGATTACGGCAAAATTAACCCTTTACAGGAAGCTGACAAGCACAATCGCGACTACTTGGATTTCTCGGACTTTCAGCGCTTCGTCAAACTTCTCAAGTCCCGCCCCGAGATTGATAGGCTTTACAACAAGTCCCGAATTGACGGCAGCTTCAATTTCACCGCATTCGAAACGTTCATGAAGGAAAAACAGCACTCGTCCCATACCCGTCAGGAACTTGAGATAATCTTTGGAAAATATTCCACTACCACTCCTTCATCCCTTCCTCTTTCTGCAGACGGCGTATCCAATCTAACGACGCCTGATGTAACTCCTATAATGACCTGGGAGTCATTCACATCTTTCCTAATGTCGAGCGATAATTCTGCTCTTCGGGACCTTGAGAGACATGATATGACCCTCCCGCTTTCGGAATACTACATCTCTTCCTCTCACAACACATATCTCGTTGGACATCAACTGGTCGGCGCCAGTACCATCGAGGGTTACATACGCGCATTACTTCATAGTTGCCGCAGCGTCGAAAGTTCGTTTCTCGCCTCTGCGCACATTTTCATTGCTCATAATTCCTGTAGTTGACGTCTTCGATGGTGACGATGAACCTATGATATTCCACGGCAAGACTCTCACAACCAAGGTCTCGCTAAGGGAAGTTTGCGAGGCCATCATGAAGTACGGCTTCGTAGCATCCCAGTATCCTATCATCATCTCGGCCGAAATACACTGCTGCATTGAGCAGCAAGACAAGGTGGCCGACATTATGATCGAGGTGTTCGGTGATACGCTTGTGCGCCGGCGGGACGACGAACCCGTCGTAGAAATCAAGACGTTACCAAGCCCGGAAGCACTGAAGCATAAAGTGCTCTTGAAGGTCAGTCGTGTGTAATATCGCCTGGGCTAAGTATTCACTATTCATAGACGAAGAACGCTTACCTGGCCAGGAGTGATACATCGGACGACCTTTTGTTAGATGTATCAGCGTCATCAGCTGACGATTCGGAAGACGATATACGCAGAATGAAGCGTCGACAATCCGACACTGTTGTACAAGGTTTGTATGTCGACTCGAGTCATTACATCAATGTTTACGACTTCACAGACATACGGTCGGAATTCAGACGTGCGAAGAGTGTCGTTATCAAGCGTGTTCGGAGTCGTGGAAGAGGTTCAGTACCACCTCCGCTGCCCAGGTCGCCAACGATACCAGAATCTGCACCTGCCACACCCACAAGGCCAAGTGTTTGGAAGCGACATACTCGTTCTTCCTCCGTAACCATCCTTGAACCTACGCGCAGTCCGCCGTCATCCCCGTCGATGCTCGCATTCGCTCGTTCGCCACCCGTTGTAATCGATGCCCTCCCCAAACCCAAAATGTCTCACAAGCTACTCAGTCTCCTTGTATATACCGTCGGCGTCAAATGCCGTGGTATCAACAAGAAAGAAGAATACGCTCCCGAGCATATGTTCTCACTCTCAGAGAACGCGGTCAACAAATTGATTCGGGGTGGGGCTATGATAGATTTAATCAAGCATGCGCGCGGGCACCTTGTTCGCATCTACCCCAAGGGTACGAGGTTGAACTCTTCAAACTATGAACCTCATCGATACTGGAGTGCTGGTGCGCAACTCGTAGCCCTTAACTGGCAAACTTTTGGTGAGTTTTGACGGCACTCAACCATGGACATCTACTCACTTCAACTACCAGATTTGGGTTATATGATGAATCATGCGATGTTCCAACGTAATGGTCGACTGGGTTATGTCCTCAAGCCATCGGCTCTACGACTAGGCTCAAAGGACCGTTTATCCCACCGGACAGAACACTATTTGGATGTTTCTATCATCTCTGCTCAGCAGCTCCCGAGGCCCAAGGACGCTAGCGGTCGTGAAATCATCGAGAAGGGCACGGTTGATCCCTACGTGGAGGTATCACTCCACGTCCCAGACTGGACTCACGAGGATGAGGCATTCGTTCCTCATACACCTAATGGCGTCGATGGCGGTCTGAATTACTCACCGCCTACCACAAACCCTTCTACCGCACGTACCATCACCTACCGAACTGGCGTTGTCAAGAACAATGGTTTCAATCCAGTATGGGAAGAGAACTTACGGATACCATTCGACTGTGTTGCTGACATGAAAGAATTAATCTTCGTACGCTTCGCTGTTCGACAAGGCGGCCAGGATGTCGAAGAGCCCCTTGCTGTATTCTGTGCATCACTTGGGTCTTTACAGCGCGGTATGAATTTGTGCCATCGTCTGAAGTGTATACTGACTATTCTCTCGTAGGCTATCGTCATCTTCCTCTGCATGATTCTCAGATGACCCAGTTTTTGTATTCGACACTCTTTGTAAGTATTGATATCTTGGATGTTCCACCATGAGAGCATCTGCCACTCACATTCACTAATTTATTACACCTGTCCCATCTTACTTATGTCCTCGTCCAGGCGATTGACCATAATAACTCAAGTCTATGTATGATATTGTTTATACCCGCCACATTTGTAGTTTTAGGTAACATAACTAATTATCGCTATCATTTGAAGCTTCGAAAATTTTGGGCTGAAAGGAATCGAAGGGAAACACTATGTAAAAAATCTTGAAATCCTGGAACGGTGATGCCTCGTATCAATACCCCGACGCCAGAATCCATCGATGTTCCTGCTGTTCGGATGAAGATGATAGGACGAATGACCAAGTATCGCTTTTCCCTTTGGCCGGGTTTACCAACGGCGCTCGTTGTTGTTCATTGGGTTTATTGGCCCGAAAGGCTGTGCGTGGGAGGCGAGGAACTGGATTCATGTCACATCCTGTAGCAGTGATGCAGACGAAGTCGAATTGAGGCATCAGCGAGATGATGCTGTCCAACAAGGCTTGAGTAAAGCCCGGCCCAAGGAACCCCTTCCACTTCAGGCGAGTAATCGTTCCGGGACCATGAGGCAAGTCGAGACGGTAAGACGAAATGAACGCGTCGACACGATCGTGCACCTGGAGCCTTGATCAAGATATCAGTGTGATGTTGTGCAACCGACTTGCAGCAGACCTTTGTGAGCCAATTCCCGCCATTCCGATCCATTCGAAAAGGGAATGGACATTTTCTTGCCATTGCTCATCGTTTCCCAAGAGATTAATTTCGCGTATGTTTGGAACATGTATATCGTGCAGGATACTTCGCTCGAAGGATATCGCATGGACAGTCGCATCGCAAGTAGTCGCCAATTTGCCCAATTCTTCAAGATCTACAATAACGTGATAAAGGTTTAGACAGTTGAAAAACAGACTAACTCGTCGAGGTGCACAAAACATTCCATGACCGGGAATCCAAGGCCTTCAAACACCTATCTTGCTTTTCTCGAGCGGCCGCAGACTGGGTTATAGGTTCGAGAGGAATGGTGATAACTAAACTAGACAGCGTCACTAAAAGTCAAACGATTAGCAGAAAAGTCTCTATTACCGTGTCTTTCTTCGCTAGGATGTTTCTTGCCATAACCAACGACGACCTTGCCTCCAGTCAGACCCAGGGTTTCATAGGTCTCTTTGGTGGTGGATAGCGTGAGGACGCCCCGCGGGTCGACGCACCACACGTCTTCGTGAGATCCAGTGCTCAGGCATGTTAGACCTCTACTAAGGTTGAGAACGAATGCAGAGAGGAAGATAGAGCTTCTACGGATGATAATTGGATCGTATATCCGACAAGTGTAATTCTCCTCGGAAAAAATGAGCTTTGAGCTTCGAAAGCAGTCCATCCAGAGCGTCGTTCGATGGGAAAACAATGTCCACCTGCACGACGTGAGGTATAGTCGCTGAAAATAGTAGCTATCCTACCTGCTGAAGAAACGGATATGATTGCGCGAGTTGCGCCAGTTTCAAGTCAGCGACATTTCCTGTGTGATACTGGAAGGACATGGATGGTGATCGAATGAAGTCAACATGTGACGCCCACAATTACAAACAACGCCACCTGTATTTTTCGACATGCTAACACAGGATATCCTAGAAACGTGTCCTGGAAAATAATGGGGTAACAAATAAATACTACACTACATACGTCTCGATATCCACCTCAAGCCGCCAACCTGGGCAGTACCATCAGGAGTTGGTCGATGTTTACGAACTGCACCCATGATTGCAAGCTTCTACGCTCATCGTTCCAAATGAACGTAGATTCTCTCGTGTCCCTGAAAAAGGCCGACACACAGACATACAGTTCCTCGACAAGCACATCGCCTCTCGCCACTCCAAGCTTCGCGTTCCATATTCGAAATTCCCATCCTTGTAGTGGATGACCATCGCACCAAGCTTTGGCAGAGGGGACGTCGAATTGAAGGCGCAGCCAATCAAATTCGGACGCTTGGCCTATGGCATGCACATATGCTTCTTTCAATGCGAGAATTATGGATAGCCGCCGAAGGATGGTGTCCTCGCCTTGATCCATGGGTATTAGAGAAATTTCCGCCGGAGTGATCTATGAATGTATCTTGTCAGCCATAGAAAACTCTGGTTGAGAGTTGAAAATCATACTTGAGAACGAAGAGTGTCCATGTAGTGGTGTAGAGACATTTCCCGGGCAGGAAGAGCGGCGAATTTTATGCCTAAGCCAATGTTGACCACACGTTGTTTTATCCCTTGAGTCATGACCATGCCACATAGAGAAGGACTGAGTTGGATGTGGTACCCAATCATGGAATGAATAAATTTATCAGGGGCCATTCCTTCCTGTAACTGAAGTTTTGGATGAGCATCGCATAATGGAGAAGACGAACAGGACTTGCCTGTTCTATCCAATGTTTGCCATTCGGCGTAACACAATCGCGCCACTTTGCTCGTGGGATTCGACGATGCCTCATCATCAATATTGGGAGCAGCTGGGTGATGATATGTCCTGAGTAAAATTGTATGTCAGAAGAGATCAGCCGAAGAGAGGATATAGACATACGGAATGAATTGGCATCTTCTGGAGTATAGGTTCCCAGCGGAATGTGCGTAAAGTACTCATTGAGGAAGCTATAACAGGCATCGTATTCCTACATGATGAGTATATTTTGCGTTCTAGGCTAAAAATGATGATTACCGACATCCGCCGTGTAGCCACGATTTAATGATAACATCCAGACCAGAATGGGATTTTCAGGAATAAGAGTGGCGAGCCCGGGTTGTTGCGTCGGTTGAGGAACCCCTACGGACGTAGCCATGTAGGAAGCTCGAGAGAAAAATATCCCCGCTCCTCGACAAGTTCAGAGAAGATTATGGATGAAAAGAACAGCGCTTGGATCAAGCTTGGACGTGTGTGAAAGGAGAATTTTCCATTTGCCTCCGCTCACGTGCCAGGTCGATCGATCAAATCTCCGCCCTTCGTCATCCACCATCCATTTCCACCAGTTTCATCAAGGACGGCCGCGCCGTACGACTACCACCAACACAGGCGCCCGCGTATGTGTACTGTGGCATTTTATACATCATTCTATCTATGGCTGTCCGCACTGTTCTCGGCTGTTCATCTACAATGTACATTTGTCCGGCGCTAACACATCCCCTTGTCCCATCTAGCTGCGTTTTCGACGGTGATGATGTTATACCGGCTCCTCCTTCGGGATACTGGAGGTCTCGCCATTCACTATCGCACTCGTCGGAATTATCACTGGCTCCTGTAAAGTACTCAGTGCTCAGCCACTGGCTTACGACCCGTATTACTGTAACGGTGGCATAGAATCGTATGATTCTATGGTGTTCTTGGTCTAAGTGTGATCTCCCGCGATCCTATTCATTAATTCAGCTCGGTTTTCTGATACTTCTGACTTCGATTACAATCTGCATCCTTACGTCCTGATACCAGATAGATCCCTTCGAAAGGAGATTGAATGTCCACACTCGAGTTTCGTGCTCGGCACGCTGCAGTCCAGCGGGTTGTGCGCGACTCTCTACTCGCAATTTCGCATTCGGAAGGCTACCATAGCTCAGAAATCATGTCGATCCCGCACAGCGGCAAGGAAATTGTAAAATTTTGCCTGTGCGACCGATAAATGTAGTCCGAGTGATGGATATCTCAGTATGTTGAATACAACACTTGTTCTATTACCCCCATGCAAATACGAGCAGTCATTTGCCGAGATATCGGGCCAGCAATTCTGACGGAAGATAACAAAGAGTGTCTTGATTGAGAGACAAGATCGTAGAGGTTGAGCCAAGATCATGCATTTCGAACAATAATGTACCCGCCGCCACCAAAGTCTGACCTGGAGAATAGAATAATAGAGGATGTGGACTCGTGGCGCAAGGGTGCGCGGCAGTCATCGGCATGTGATGGATCAAACGATAAATTTGCAATAGAACGTTATTACTTTTTTGTGAACATGGCACCATTCCATTTTCGATCTTCCTATATAAACCCCACGTCCTCGACTCCTTTCTCCATCTCCCTTCCACCTTTTACTCCATCATCACAATGGCTGCCGTCGATGCCTCGCTTGCCCGCCCCAAGGACGTTGGTGTCCTTGGTATAGAGACCTACTTCCCTCTTCGTGTATGTGACTTCCTAATTCCTTACGTCTGTCAAACTAATCCATCCATCCAGTGTATCTCCGAGGCCGACCTTGAAGAGTTCGACGGTGTCTCCAAGGGAAAGTACACCATCGGTCTAGGCCAAGAGTATATGGCCTGGCCAGATGATCGTGAGGACATTAACTCTTTCGCACTGAACGGTGGGTTCATTCGAGGCCGTGTCTTTCTTCTCTGACGAGTCCACCAACAGCCGTCAGTGGACTTTTGGAAAAGTTCAATGTCGATCCCAGATCCATTGGGCGCATTGACGTAGGAACGGAGACTATCATCGACAAGTCCAAGTCTGTCAAGACGCACCTCATGGACTTGTTCGCGGAGTCTGGCAACTTCGATATAGAGGGTATCGACTCGAAAAATGCATGCTATGGCTCCACGGCCGCCCTCTTCAACGCCATCAACTGGATTGAATCCAGCTCGTGGGACGGCCGCAACGCCATTGTCGTCGCTGGTGACATTGCAGTTTACGCTGAGGGTGCCGCCCGCCCCGCTGGTGGTGCAGGAGCCGTTGCCATTCTCATTGGCCCTAATGCCCCCGTGGTTTTCGAACGTAAGTTGACATGCGTATTGTGTCCGTTAACTAATCTAATCCGATTGTAGCTGTCCATGGAACGTATATGGCCAACACTTACGATTTCTACAAGCCCAACTTGTCCTCCGAATACCCTGAGGTCGATGGTCCCGTTTCCGTTGTGACGTACATTGCCGCGCTTGACAGTGCGTACACCGCGTTCAGGAAGAGGACCGACAAGAACACCACCCCCGAGCAGGGCAAATACTCGTTCTCCCTCGATAGCGTCGACTATGCCTTGTTCCACTCTCCGTACGGCAAGCAGGCCGTTAAGGGACACGCTCGCATGGCCTTTAACGACTTCCTCGCCAACCCCTCTGCTCCCCAATTCGCTAACATCCCGAATCCCGAATCCTTCTCTTCCCTATCTCACGCTGCATCTCTGACCGACAAGAACGTCGAGAAGACTTTCATCAACGTCGCTAAGACCTCCTTCAAGGAGAAGGTCGATCCCGCCATGGCCTGCTCACGGCGCTTGGGTAACATGTACACTGGCTCTCTTTACGGCTGCCTAGCGTCCCTGTTATCCTCAGTAGAACCTGCTACGCTTCTTAACAAGCGCGTCAGCTTGTTCGCGTTTGGTAGTGGATGTGCTTCGTCATTCTGGACTCTCCGGGTGAAGGGCGATACATCCGAAATTCGGGAGAAGATGGATCTCCTCAACCGATTGGCAAAGATGAAGGTTGTCCCTCCTCAGGAATTCATCGAGGCTCTTGCGGTACGTGCTTTCTTATCATCTATACCTCTTCAGATTACTGATTATCGTTGCAGCTCAGGGAGAAGAACCACAACAGTGTTTCGTACACGCCGGAGGGTTCCATTTCGAACATCTGGCCCGGAGCCTACTACCTAGACAGTGTCGACTCCAAATACAGGCGGAAATACGTGCGCGCGCCTGTCGCATAATTTGTACTTGTCGTATCATCTATAGACGCTATCTGTATAAATCTAATATCTGGGCCATCAGGCTCTTTTTTGCCTTAGTTGGATCTATTTAGCAGCTTGGCGGTAAGGATGGCCGGGAATCATCGGAATGTCGTCCTGTCTGGTTCGAAATTAATCGACGTCGCATACTCACTCGTACCGCTTGTTGAATTCGTAGTGACGGGCGCGACAAGATGATCATTGTGTATATATATGATGGGCGTCTGCGACAACTTGTTGATACAAGTCAACAGACGCCCAAAGGACGAAGAGCCTGAAGAATAAAATGCGGACCAGTGGTGAGCGGGTGGTAAAATCGCTCGAGACATTTGACAAGCTTTCTCTTTCATAATGCAAATGATGAGAAAAATAGTTGGAACATTTAGATTGCTGGACACATCCCGGTTGTCCATATATTATTGTACCATTGGCATGCTTGGGTGAACGAATGAATAAGTACGTTGCAGTGACCAGTCGCCACGCGCGCGTCGCAGAATTGGCGACAATCAAATTAGTCTCAGTTGGAGGTTGGACCATCTTCAGAATTGGGCAGCGCGATAGTTCTAATGTAATTGGGTGAAAGACAAAGCGATAAATCAAACAGCACGAGATGCTAGTGTTGTACATAAATATCAATGCAGGGAGATAAGTTGAACGCACGCACCACAACAACATTCATAGCGATAGTTCTGCTAGCTGTCCCTCAGTCTCTGCAACATTGTTCCGAGGGGCCGCGTTTGCCTTCCTCATACTGTGACGGGCGCGCTTTGCTCGCCTTTGCTCCTTTATGAAGACGTCGTATGGCACGGAATATTTGTTGTACGTCCGGAGAACGTTCAGATAGCCTTCGGGAGAGAGGCCACCAGGACCCATGCCCATGCGCCAGTACTGTGGCAAGTCCTTCGTCCCTTCATCGGATTTTAAGAGTTCTTGGTCGGTCAGCCGTACGTCGCGCGCGACATATGGTTTTAACTTGGGCAAAGATTAATGATGGGATTGGTTGAAAGACGGAAACGCACTGGAGAGTTGTTTATCTTCTCGATGGGCGGCGCGACAAACACTCTGACTTGTTCGTCGACAATTCTATACTTTGCTTTTCCACGAATGACATGCTTCCCTGGAGGGCCCGTGCGAGGACCACCTGGCAATGAGGATTGTCGATTTCCTGTGAACACCGTTAGCAGGTGACAAAGAAAAGATATCGCGTATTTACCCTTGTAAAAGTCTTTTGGTCCTCTTTTGGATGTTAGCGGAACTCGAGACGCTTTAGAGAGAGCAACTCTTGTCGGAAACATGGTCGTTCCTCAAATGCTTTGAATGCCGCCGAAATTGCCGCCGTAATTCTGCCGAAGGTTCCCACGATGTGGCACGGTTTAGTGGGAACTCGAGACACTACAGTACAGCGCGCAGGTCTGGAAAACCTCAAAATATTGTGGCTTTGAAAGATTTAACATGAAGTTATGATGTTTCCATTTGGTAATGGTAAGTCACAGCTACATTGACAGAATGAACAGTGTCTTGCTAATTCTAATGGCCTACTAATAGTCGCTGTCCGACGACTCGCTCTCGTATGTAAGTCCCGAAGGCTCTCCATCCCTTCCTTTGCATTTGGAGTTGCAATGCTTCTCCTTCTTCTCCTTGGTATCCCATTTATCGGAGACATTGACGTTCTTCATGCAGTTTTTGTAGCACTGCTCCCAGACGGACATTTGGGTCACATCTGCGCTGGAGCCAGCACAGTCGGCGCGCGCTTCGACGATGTCACCGGCGTTTGGGTTGGCGAGGGGGACTGCGCTGGCGAAAGCCGCGGAGGCGACGATCATGAGAGTGAATTTGGTGAATGAGAACATGTTGTTGGAAGTAGATTGTTGGGTGGTGGTGGTTGGTGTGAGTGAGGTTGTTGAATGTGATGAGACCAGCTCGATGATTTTTGAAAGAGAGAGAGAACACCTTTTATACGAATGAATGTCGTCGTGAAGAGACTAGTACCTTGTCCAAGTCGCAGTACACATAGCACACGAGCTACCAGTATCATGCCTCTCGTCTATGGAACGGTATCGTGGGAGACACGGATGACTGTATCAGCGGGGCTAAGTACTGTACGCCACCTTAGTGTTGCCTCTTGGGATGTCGCGTTATTACAAGTAAGGAAATGCAACTAACCGCGCCGTCGAGAAAGTCTGTCTACATGTTATGCCATCTGACCCTTAGTGTCTAGCACTCGGTTTGGATTGCATGTTTGGTTGCTAGTTGTTGCCATCAATTTTAAGCTCTACACCGTATATAGTAACTAACGTTCGGGGAACATGCGGGGAACATCAACTCAACGGTACTGTCGGGCTGTGTACGCAACTAACGAGGCGGCGACCAGTACATTCAATTCGTTGCATATGGAGCAAGTCACTCTAAGGCTAAAATCTGATGGTGAACGTTCGGGTGGCTGAAACTAGCCTTATGGGCTCCACATCTACTGCGATGCTAAGTACAAGTACACTCTGTCAAGGCTAATATGACCTTCGCGCGAATGACATTACAGTTTCTTTCTCAACGCATCATTTGCCCACCGTGCCGTAAATCGTGAGACTGTATCCAGCATTTTCCGGAAAGAACAACGCTCGTGGTACCTCCGAGCGGGAAGATAGAGAGTAGAGTTAGCTGAGATGAGCTTGCTTTCTCACGTGATTTCATTAGAATTGCGCATTAGACCTAACGGGTCGGATATTGTTGTAGGCAAGTCAGTGGACAAGTACGCAACAGGGTCTATCGAGATCATATATTGCTGTATTGATCCATTGAAGATACTTGTGTCTCTGCAGCTAGTTCTTGCTGTGATACCACCAGTTGAATGGGAATCGTGTCGTCAGGTGTCAATGTAAAGCGACGCGCACTACACCTAAGACCGGCGTACCTCGCCCGCCACTAGATACAGCCATCCGTGTCTCCCACGATACCGTCCCAAGAACAAGAGGCATGATCCTGGTAATTTGTATGCTATGTGTACTGCGACTTGGACAAGGTACTAGTCTCCTCACGACGACATTCATTCGTATAAAAGGTGTTCTCTCTCTCTTTCAAAAATCATCGAGCTGGTCTCATCACATTCAACAACCTCACTCACACCAATAACCACCAACCACCACCACCACCCAATCTACTTCCAACAACATGTTCTCATTCACCAAATTCACTCTCATGATCGTCGCCTCCGCGGCTTTCGCCAGCGCAGTCCCCCTCGCCAACCCAAACGCCGGTGACATCGTCGAAGCGCGCGCCGACTGTGCTGGCTCCAGCGCAGATGTGACCCAAATGTCCGTCTGGGAGCAGTGCTACAAAAACTGCATGAAGAACGTCAATGTCTCCGATAAATGGGATACCAAGGAGAAGAAGGAGAAGCATTGCAACTCCAAATGCAAAGGAAGGGATGGAGAGCCTTCGGGACTTACATACGAGAGCGAGTCGTCGGACAGCGACTATTAGGCCGTTAGGATTAGCGGGAGTGTCCATTCTGTCAATGTAAAAATCATGAATTTCTGTTGAAACTTCTGAAGCCGCAATAGTTTGAGGTTTCCCACAGAACCGCACGCTGTACTGCAGCGTCTCAAGGTCCTACTAAACCGGTGCCACATCGTGGGAACCTTCGGCAGAATTACGGCGGCACTTTCGGCGGCATTCAAAGACCATGTTTCCGACAATAGTTGCTCTCTCTGAAGCGTCTAGTGTTCCATTAACATCCAAAGCGTGACATTTGTAGAAATTCAAAGGACGTACTCGACAAGCTTAAATCACGAGAAGGCTGAATATGGTATCGATATCGCGTCAATGCTGGAATTGAATTCCACACTCTGTCCAAGTCCACACATAACGCATCGATCCAACATTACAAAATCTTGAAATCCTATTGCATAGCTCGTGGACTCGTTCTAGAGTGAATGTCGTGCGACCTTTAGGCCTTAGGCCGTAGTGTAAGTACTAGTCGTTGTTAAACCTTACGTCCTTTACGAAAACATAAGTTAACTACCAAACTGCTGCCTAGCACGGCAATGGCATTTGGGCAGTCATCTATCATGTTTATCACTACGGTCAACTTGAGCGCCGTGGAGCCCATAAGTCCATAACGTCAGTTTCAGCCACCAGGTCCATCAAGAATAAGAGTTTCAGTTGGATCCACTGTCTGGTCCTTTATTCAATGCATTGCACTTATCGACTGGTCGCCTATCCTTCGGTTGCATATACGACACCGACTTTCGCCGACTATATTGTTGGATCCCATTCGATCATTTTTTCCCGAACGTTAGTTACTTAATATGGACTAGAGATCGGATCAAAATGATGACTTGCGCAACCTTGAAATGTTGAGTTATCGCCACAAAACGGTATTGGATACCGAAGTGGTCCGGACTCCGCTGTGCACGTACTGTATTTCTTCCCCACATTATATGCACAAGTACGCATCTACCTGCGTGACGAAATAAGCAATGTTCGTGTGGTCCTACCAGCATAGGTTTACTGCGCCTCGGATAACACCTCAGGAGAGAAACAGCATTTGTTATGGTATAAAATATGCTCCGTCTCTCAAAAGACATTCAAAAAATCATCGAGCTTCCCATTAAGCATGTTCACATTCACCAAAATTATTCTCGTCGTCGCCGCCACGGCGGTTCTATCAAGCGCAAGCCCTCTCGCTCAGCCAGGTGTTGTCCTCGGAGGTGTTGGCCCTAGAGCAGACGTGACGCTAATGACCGTCTGGGAGCAATGCTACAAAAACTGCATGAAAAACGTCAACGTCTCGGATAAATGGGACACCAAGGAGAAGAAGGAGAAGCATTGCAACACTAAGTGCAGGGGACACGAAGGAGAGCCTGCGGGACTTATGTACAAAAGCGACTCGGACAGCGACTATTAGGTCAATATCGATAATAGTTACAATTTCCACGTCCATGTATACTTACACTGCGTTATTCGTCCGTGTATTTGCATTTAATCCTTCTTCGATCTATCTGGCAATGTTGCGGCCACGTCGTCGATCTTCTTATACTGCCAAGGGAAGAGCGAGTTGTACAAGAACGGCCGTAGATCGAATCCTACGTGCAAGGTATGAATACCGTCAGACGAGACATGAATTATGTACGCACTGTTGTCATCCGGACTGTAAGATTCTGCGTGGTAAGATGGAGTTAAAGTGGTCATCTTGTGGCGATTGCGAGCGTGCTGGGTAAAGAACAGCTTGACTTTCTCCGCAATCTGTTCAAAAGTGTTAATATTTTGCATCGCCAGATGAGAATAGCTTTTTTTTCTGACCTGGCTAGGCGACAGAAACCCGCCCCATTCGTGCACCAGCTTCGTGAATGTGCTGTACGGGCCACACTTCTCGACTTTCCGGAGACGACCGAAGACAGAGAGTTCATCATACGTCATACCCATGTCGGCCTAAAGGACTGGTAAGTCTCCCTCGACGAGAAAGATTTTGGGAAACATACCTCGTCAGATTGTACATAATTCTTACTGATCGGTTCGAGCTCAGCTGTGGGCACAGCGGTCAAGAATCTAACGATAGTCAATGCTATGCATCCAATTATATAGGTTCACGTACTCGTGTAGAATGGGCAGTTCAAATTTGGTCTCTGCATAGCCTATAAACTTCTTCAAGTCAGTTTTACTGATCCCCCCAATGGGATTGATGTCAGCTGCATGTCAAGTCAGGTTGGTATGAGAATCCGAAGATGATGAACCGACCAGAGGAGCAATCGTATTTAGTCAAATAGCCACGGAGACTCTCGTCGACATTGGCACTGCCCAAGACCAGTAACCCACCCTGTCCACCTCGGACCCAAGGCAACAACTGAGCGAACATGTATGCCAATACCATCCGAAGTCGAGCCTTTAGGCAATTCATCAGCTCCATCGCACAATGCAAAGAAGGGTGACAAACCTGAATATTTTGCAAAGCTTGGTTCTCAGCCCAAGTTCCTCCCGTATCTTCACCTGGACCGGCTCCACGGTTGGTGAATCGGGGAACGCGATTTGTGATTACGGAGAAGAGGGTGCGAACGGCGGTGACGACGGTGTCCATATTCAAGTCGAGGTGATAGCTGTGTGAAGTTCGATTAGCAGTGAGCAAGGATACGAGACAAAGATCGTACGAGCCAATAACATTTGCCAGCTCCTTAGCTCTGCCTCTGGTGTCAGCGCTTGAGTGCTCCGTACCCATGAAACAGGTATGTAGTATCCTACTACAGAATTCGACGGGGTCCTTGGGAATATATTCCTTGTCTGCACATATACGACGAGCGTCTGCGATGACTTGTTCATCTATGAAAAATTGTTGAGGGTGACGTGAAGTATGGGTATGAAACAAGACTCACTGCCCTCCTTCGCCGCTTCCACTACAAGACGACACATGGAAAACACGATGACAGAGGTTGCGCAACTATCAATGCCGCCGCTTAACGGCAGGAAGTAGCCATTAGCGCCTGAACGACGAAGATAATCCCACAACCAACATGCTGGGCCGAGGCTATCACAAAGATCTTTAGCGTGTGCATTCTAACGTTAAAACGGACTTACGCAATCTCTTCCTCGGGTGAATGGTACCTAACATCCGTCGTTCTTCCACCCAAGGCGAAGCCACGAACGCTCCCATCCGGGACGCCTTCGAATTTCCCAGGAGACAGGGAGATGTCCAGCTCCACGCGATGATAGTTCTCACTTCCAGCAGACTGCATGCTACGACTGCTAACTGCGCGCGCCGAACGGACATCTTCAAGGTCGACGGTGGCTGTAATGACCTCCACATCGTTC
Source organism: Flammulina velutipes (assembly GCA_011800155.1). Classification (NCBI taxonomy): domain Eukaryota; kingdom Fungi; phylum Basidiomycota; class Agaricomycetes; order Agaricales; family Physalacriaceae; genus Flammulina; species Flammulina velutipes. The sequence goes on along the minus strand of CM022373.1, from coordinate 2,165,006 downwards.
AAGGAGAATTGGGAACCCTGGGCAACGATTTCGCCGTTGACTGCGATCATGGCGCATCCGTCGTAGTAGAGGCGATCGCCATCGCAGCCTTGTTGATTGGCGTAAAGGTAAATCCCTCCGAGCTGCATGGATCAGCTGGCCAGCTTCTAACCAGATTATCAAGGTTCAGTTACCTTGGTTGTCGCCTCTTTGATAAGGTCTATCCGAGTATGAAGCTTCCGCAACTCATGATGGCTTCCACTTGAATTCGTAAAGATCTCGACACCGTCAAGACCCATAAGGATGTGTGGGCTACCATGATCGTATTAATTGGGATCTTTCTGGCTGATCAGAGAGCGTACCTCGCTGGTGTGAAGAGCTCCTCACACATCTCCACGCCGAAGCATGTGTCCAGGGTGCTAACTACTGCGTCTCCAAAAGGGACTTTGACTTGTCCAGTCACGGCTTGTATGATTCTGGGCAGAAAGTGTTCCTCCCATTGTCTATGCTTCATCCATGGCGTGAAGTATCGAAGTTCTCGATAGTTTCCGTTGTTAGCAAGCCACATCTTGGGTCGGATGAGGGCGACCTTTCCATCGTTGATAATAACGCGACAGTTGTAGATGACGTTCTTGTGTATGACTGGCCTATAAGCTGGGTTAAAGGACAGCAAGGTGACGAGAGATGAATAGCTGACATCCCAATGTCGCAGACCATCCCTTTGGCCTCTTCGGACGCGAGGATCTTTGCGAGGACCTCCCATGAATGCAAGACGGTGTCGCCTGAGAACGGTCAAAAATCAGACTCTGATAACGGGGAAGTATTACCTTCTAAGAAATGATCCAGACATCCATAACCGCTGCAGATAGTCAAAGCGGGCTGAGGGCCTAAAACAGTGCACTGACGGAATCTCAAGCTCTGGTCCTACACGTAGGGTGGCGCCATGTTTCTTGGCGATAGCGATACTTTCGAGTATACGTCCAAGATTTCCCTAATATTCGCGTCAGGATCACGGATACTTCATGGAGGAGGGTAGCTGCAATACTTCAAAATCCAACGCCCATTGGTTCAGTGAGCTGTTGGTGCATTAGCAAGTAGTCTATATTGCTGCTGGAGAACGTTGTACCATCTGGCATGGAGTTAGTACGGCACAACGCAGGAACTAGTTGACATACGTTGCGAGAGTAACAAGATGGCCCATTGTATGGAGTCAGAGGAACGATCTCAGCGGATCTCGGTCCGGAATATAACCGCTTGCAAACAGAGGGCACCGCCACCTCCATTGCTCATCCATCGTCCTTCCCTGAATATCACTTTGCTGGTTCAGCCGTCGACGGAGAAGCCGCCAGGACCATTGCAAAAGTTGGAGGCGTTTCATGTCATTTGCGTTGGTTAACGCTTACCTCGGCGCCACAGTGTGTAACCTACCGTTTCCTTGAATGTTCCTCGACGTCTAATTCGCCCAGTCATCTACGTCTAGGATATACAGGAACAGCCACTGGTCGTGAGGATGGCTGCCCCAGGCGAAGAGGATACAGCTGTACGTGTCACCGTAAAACCCTCGCAGTCGTCGTACTTTGCCGGAGAACCGTTCTCTGTAACAATTACCTTCACCAACACGCATTCCCCAGAGGCAAAGGTGCAGCCGGCACGGTTCACGTCGCATACGCATAAACGCGGGGCGCATTCTATCAGCTCAGCGCCAATATCCAAGCCTCCTACATCACCTGGAACGCCCCGTACACCGTCAATTCCTCCGCCGACGCGTCAGCATAGCCTGGCGCCGTTTCCAGTGAGAAAAGGACTCGTAGGACACCGAGCAGGACCAAAAGGTGCAGACGTGCTCCCGGAACTCATCGAACAACGCCGGAAGAAGCTGTTGGCAAAATCTCTGTCTGTATCTATCACGCCTCACGAAATTGAAGACGAGCTTTCTGAACTTCCTAAAACTGCGTCGTATATTCAAACGCAACATTCACTACCCTCCTGTATGTCTCCTCAACAACATGTCATAACGTCCACTAATCCTCTCAGTTTCTCCAACATACCCAAAGGTCTCATCTCCGTTGACGCGGTCAGCTACGCTACCACTTTCTGCAGACCACCCTCACGCCCGGAAAGATTCACTTCTTGATGGCACTCTGTCTCTACATGAAATCGCTTCTCCAGTCAGTACGACTAGCGTATTCTCTCCATCCTCCTCATCCTCGACTTTCTCTCTCGCGTTGGATTCAATATCGGAATCTTCTGCCAATCCATATTCGTCGACGCCTTCCCTACTTTCCGAACCATCTCCCATGGGTCATCAACCGTCAAATACGGTCTACGCATATCCCGCACCATCCCGGTCACGTCGGGGAACTCAAATCGGCTTGGGGCAGCCACCAAATGAATCCCAATCTCTTCCTCCTCGCACAACATTTTCCTCCACCTTCCCCCAGCACAACACCGAGTTGATATTGTACTCATACGTCCAGCTAACAGGAGAGCTGACGATCACTTCAACACCTACTTCGTTTGAGCACAGTCAAAGCATGGGTCACTTACGATCATCGTTGCGACGAACTTCAATTGGTGGTGGCAGCATGGATATTACTTCGTCATTACAACGCCCTCCTGTACGGCGGCGCCACAGTCGCACCTCCTCGATATCTTCTGGTCTCTTATCCCTCCTTTCTCCATCCACCTCACAACCACAAATATCCCCGTCATCTAGCGCACCTTCTTTCGGCGCGCGCACTCCCTCTTCCTCTACCTCCTTCAATTCATCCTCCTCCCTCGCAAGTCGAATAGGTTTTGGTGCAAGCGAAGAACCTGACCTTGATACTCCTCTTCCGACCTTTCAAATTCAGCCAGTCATGCTTGCAGTCGATTTAGCATTACTGCCCGGCGAATCACGAACTTGTTAGTCCGCCACCAATCCAGTTGCCCATTAACTGACTCGAGATGGTAGACAAGTACAGCGTGCCCTTGCCTGCAAACTTACCACCGACATTTCGAGGACGTTCCTTCAAATTCTCTTATGAGCTAGTAGTAGGCACATCGCGCGCAGGGGGAACTACTTCAGGCAACATTAGTCGCGTCATGAAAGTGCCTATCCGGATATATAACAATGTTGTTGGTGTGTATTCCTCAAACCCTCGCTTCTCCTGCCACACTGACTTTTCTTTGGGCAGTGGGACGACCCCCAAGACCATACGACCTTTTGTGGCCGGCAAAATCTCGAAATGAGCCTCCTGTCAAGGGATCTGTAGTTGAAGATGCTCGAATACCAAACAAAATAAAGCCAAGTGCTGGTTCACTGGAAGATGTTAAGCGTTATGCTCAGCGGCTTGTTGGATCCATCCCCGACTCAACATCTAACGGAACGGAGATGGAAATTTCTCCCGAAATTATTGAGGATGTGGACCGGGAATGGCGAAGGCGACACTCATCACATCATATAGACGAAGAGGAAGGTGGAGATGATGGTCTTAGTGGATGTCGAGAGGCAGTGGAGATCTTGACGAGGACACCGAAGAAAGGTGGGCTATTTCCACCTCTTCCAAATCCAAAGCTTACATCGAATTCAGCATCATACGACGTGCACAAGGACGGCGTGAAGGTCGCGGTGCTGACCTTCACCAAGTCTGCCTATCGGCTTGGAGAAACTATCCTTGGTGTTGTCGAAATAAACGAGAGGATGAGTCGTTCACGGGTGCTTCAGGTAATCTACAGCCAAATCAGATACAAAACCTTGTCCATTGATCACGCACTCTTCAACAGATGTCCGCCATGTTGGAAACCCAAGAGCAACTGCCTTCGTCGATATCTACACAAAGCAATTCGAGACAACTACGCAGGGTGCATGCCGAGCACCACTCTTCTTTTACTTTGTCCACGCTGCGAACGAACTTTACGCTTGACATCCCTTCGGATGGTAGCCCCGCGTTCCAGATTGTCGTAGGGGACGACGCGTCTTGCAGACCTGGCGGGCTGGACTGGAAAGTCCGTCTCTGTCTATTAGTGGCCGTCGCATCCGAGACGTCACATACCGGAACAGAAGGTGTGCGCATGAAGAACATGGTACGGGATGGCCCCGCCGGCGAATGGGGTGCTTCTTGGTGTCCTACTCAAAGCATCGCACCCATGGAAAAGCCAACAGCGTCCGACAGGTCGACACAGAGTCAAGGCTGGGCGTCGTATCTTGCTTCATCCATCTTGGGTTCTGGGGAGATCCGATATCCTGAAGGTGGTGTGGGAGAGGAGGATGTTGTCGATGGGATTAAGGCGGATCCTGTTGGGGGTGTGGGGGTTGGGGTGGATTTTGGAGGCGGGAAGGATGGGTGGAGGACGGTGCGGGTAGAGACCGTTGAGTGTGAGGTCCCAATAAAGGTCTGGCCGGGGAACACTGCGTTCAAGGCTACAGATGTGGTATTTGGGGTGTAACATCACGCTCTGTTGGGCTATCTCATTTGTGCCATACATACATAGGTCGGAGGATTCTGTACAACTATTTATGTGCAATTAAGTTACTTACATTGGAACTGAGTTCGAGCTGTGCACATGCACAAGGGTTGTCGTACTCGTGCTTAGTGGAATAAATAACCTCGCCATGTTGCTGGTTTGGAAGACAGTAAAAAACAATCAAAAGAAATGGGCCTGACGGGGAATTGAACCCCGGACCTCCTCGATGCGAGTTCTCACCCTAACAAGGAATCATACTACTAGACCATCAGGCCATGGAAGCACTGACATGTATCACCATTAATATCATGCGGCATGAAGACTGCAGGTGGCATATCCTCAAATATTGCCTGCAATGAACTACGGATGCGTGCTATATATCTATACAGGACTCTCGCCATGTATTTGGTCAACATCCGTATTGCCTGCGACGAGTCCTTTGCTAGTCCCTGTTGCTTGAGGTTTTTGCACGAGTGACTTCTCGTCTGAGCATTGGTATTGAGTCGTGTATTAGCAGCATAGCAGCGCGTCATATCTCAATCACACATGCTGAAGTCCAGCAGTTCAAATGGTCCAAGATTCCTGCCCAGCATAGCACCTATTCCCAGGTCAGATAGCAAGATTGATATGGGGCACTATGGAGAAGGTGAAGGAGGACATGTATCCTCTCACGATTCGGACTACCAAAGTCCTTTAAATCCCAAAAATCTATATCAAGGAGAAGGAGTCTTTCCTTGGCCCTGTGTCCATTGCTGAATGCCCTTCATCACCATACTTCCCACCGTACCCTTCGCAGCATCCACAGCTTTCTTAGCAACGGCAGCCGCTTCGAACGCCGTCCCCGCCAGCCCAAAAATCGTCGCGCGCGCGTCGGGACTCCTCGTCGACCCAGACCCAGATCCAGCAGTCATCATAATGGCTGCCTTGATCGTATCAAATTCGTTCAGCACCTCAAGACCCATAGACCTGAGTGCGACAACAGGCGCCGCGTCGGTACTGTACAATTTGTGCAGCTTATCGAATACCGACATCAATTTGTGGTTTTCAAAGTAGCGCTCCTGGGTGTATGGCAATAGAGCAGTGCGTGTCCCGATATCGCCCCCGTTGACTACTGCGGTGTTGATAACTCTGGCAAGGCATTCTACGTCAGCCAGTCCCAGGTTCAAGCCTTGCCCGGCAAGGGGGTGAACTGTGTGCGCAGCGTCACCCACAAGGACCGTACGAGCACCCGCCCCTTCGCCGATATAACTTTCGGTGTGGTTGAACCTCAGAGGAAATGATGCAGCGGTTCCTATTTGGATTCCAGTAACAAGTGGAGGGAACATCTCTGAATCCACTGGAGGTATGCCGGTATTGTCCAGAGCAACATCTCCTACATGAGCAGAAGCGTGCGCTGATGTATGATCAATCGCATGGGAACGCTCTCTCCAAGCAATTTCCTCAGCAACCTGTTCTCCTGTGAGGGTTTGATCTTCAAGAATGCGAGAGTGTAGGTAGCGCATGGAGACATCTGGGAGGCGGAATGCTGCGTTGATCATACGTGCCAGTACGGATGGCTCGGAAGCAAGTATGGCGGATGCCAACGCAGGTTTCGTAGACCAGACTAAGGATGACGATGTTTCAGACAGAGGAAGGAATGCGATGGGGCCGGTAGGAAGGAAACGCTGATAGGCCGTAGTATTGGGAGGCTGGAATGGGCCTCGGGGTGCGTGATTTAGAGTCGCGACTATGGCTTGGGTATCGTACGACCAGCCGAACGAAGATATTTTCGCGTAATTTCGAACAGGTGAGTTGAACCCGTCGGCGCCAACCTACAAGGCCGTAAGCAGTTGAAGAATGCTATCTTATTTGAACCCACCAGTAGTCGTGCTCTCAGTGTAGTGTTGTTATCCAGATGAACGAGAGGCCACGCGCCCTCTTCGTCGTCCTGTCTAGCAATAGAAGTGACTTTTGTCTTGTCCGAAATATGGACAGCTGGAAGTCTTGCGAGATGACGGAGCAATCCGCGCTGCAGATTCAGGTTTTCAGTCAGTCGCGACATGCCCTGGGAGGGATCTGGAAGAGGCAGGTCGGAGGAAGAGAACTGAATTCTCGCGTCGGATACGCCATCCCACACCTGCAGACATACATGAGCACAGGCGCGTGACAAGGCATTGGTTAATTGACCTCCATCTCCTCAACAGGACATGTACGGCTGTGTTCGACATAGTCCCAAGCACCAATATCTTCGCAGAGTATGAGACGCTGCATTATGACAAGACGATGATCTACCTTTGAGAAACGCCTGCGACGCGTTGGTGAGCGAGCTGACTCTGTTGGAGAAAGTGCCGGGTGCAGGAGACCATTCGCGTATTTTTGACAAGTCTCCAGCTTCGATTAATGATATCTTTAGTGTGTTGCGTCCTGCAGCGCTAGAACCTGTCTTATATTAAGTAAATGAGCAAAGATGATTTCAAGAAACGCACCGAGGGCACTGGCCAGCGCGAGTCCCGCAGGACCTCCGCCGACGATGACCACATCGTAGTCCTCGCAGGGAACACTAGTTGAGCTTGAATAAAGGTGCCTATATGTGATAGCCCGGCCTTGTCGACGAGCAATGGTCGTACATGAGCGTAGCATGGAAAGCGTTGAGTTCGCCAAAACCGGCCCGAGCCTCGTGATTGTTCACGGTGACTTCATGCGCTCTTACTCTTACTCTCATGACGGCTGCACCAGCATCAGCCGCCCAAGCAATTGGCGAATATCTCCAGTCGCCGGACGAACTGGTCAAGATATCTGCGTACAGGAAAAAGCTGGAGAAAGAGAAGGCCTCTATCGATGCGCGCTTGAAGAGTGGCGTGAAGGAGCAGCTGCAGGCGACTAGGGAGGGCCTCCGAAAGCTTATGAGCACTAGAACGAATGTTCAGGCTATCAAGGACGAAATGGTCCTCGTCGACAGGCAATGCAGCGATCCGCAGCACAGAGTGTCGACGTTCGACCAGATCAGCCGGGTGAGCGTGTTGGACAGGCTACCATGAGGCATACTCATTGCAACGCAGGTGTCTATGGTGCATAGGAACTTTGAACAGACAGAAGATATGGTCAACAGTCTCTTGGAGATGAACGCCAAGATATCGACTGTCGAGGAGCTTTTGGACGCGGACAGGCAGGAAATCATCGGACCAGCACCGAACCTCCTCGTTATCCATTTCCTGCTTAACCAACTGGAAAACTTTCGCAATCAGACGATGCACCAGGCCAAGAAAGCCTCCCCCGCCTCGCGTACCATTCTCACACGGTGGTTTGAGCAACTCAATACCGTTATTGAACAGTTCAACCAATACATTGTCGAGCTGGCGGAAAACATCGTGGCAATCGCGCGCGCTGGATATCCCGACGTCATCGTCCGTCTCATAAAGATTGCCGAAATTGAAGGTCGAGAGGACGAAAAGGTGACGGTCTTGTATCTATCCTACACAATCATACTAACTACTTTCCAAAAGGCCATAGCTATTCGTCTCGTGAAGAAAGCCGCCAAGATGGATGCTGCCTCAAAGTTCAAATCTATGCAGGCGAATGCGCGCGTTATCAAACACTACCGTTCCAAGGTTATGCGTGCCATCACCGACTCTGTGGGCCGTAAATTCGAGGCTGCTTGGGAAAAGGACAAGGACGAGCCTATCAAGTTCCTTAATAACATCCAGTGGATGTACCAGGACATCATCCGTATCCAATCCGACGTCGTCCCCTGCTTCCCTCCCGACTACGATATCGAGGCGCACTATATCAAGGCATACCACAAATCACTAAACAACGTTATCAAGGGCTTGGTAGCTTCCGAGCCCGACGCCAGCATCCTCCTCAGTCTATTCGAGTGGCTCAAATCATACAAATCCGACATGAAGGAACTTGGAGTCCGTCCAGAGCTCCTAGTTCCTCCACTGCTTGACGGCAAAGAGCAGTCGCTCATCGAGGATTACCTCCAAGTTATTGTCAAGAAACTCGACGAGTGGTCCGCCAACTCAATGAAGACCGACGTGAAGGAGTTCACTGCACGAACAGACCCCCCGGAACTCGACGCAGACAATCTGTATGGCTTACAGGGAGGCGCTTCTATCCTCTTCCCTATGATCAACCAGCAGATCGACCTGGCTATGGAAAGTGGTCAGGGTGCGATTCTCTCGCGCGTTGTGCACGAATCGAATCGTGTCATGCGCTCGATACAAGGGCAATGGGTGAAGGTCATCGAAGCCGAGTACAAGAAGCAGGTCGAGAAACCTGAGGAGGTTGCTGGAGGACTGGTGGAGTATATCATCGCGCTTGCCAACGACCAGATCAAGTCGGCGGATTACACGGAAATTCTACTCGCTCGTCTCGAGCCGGTGGTAAACGAGAAGTATCGGGTGCCGATTAACGAGCGGCTGAACGACGCCATCGATGGATACTTGGACGTTGCGAAGAAGTGCACGCAGACGCTAATCGACATCATCTTCAACGACCTGAAGCCCGCTACCAAAAACCTCTTCCAGCCTTCGTGGTACGACGGGATCATGCGACAGATTGCGGAGACGATGCGGGACTACATGACAGACTATCAGACCTACCTAAATCCGTCACTCCTGGAACTCCTTGTTGAGGACCTCCTCGATGCATATCTCCTTGCGTACCTCAACGCACTCGCCAATGCCCCCAAGTTGAAGATGCCCCAAGCGACGGATCAGATCCGGGACGACGTGCGGATTGCGTTCCAGTTCTTCAGCACTCTGAAGCCAGCAAAGGAGCTTGAGGCGAGCTTCGAGGTCATCGAACTCATTCTGGCAATGCTGGAGGCGTCGAAGGATATGGCCTTCCTTTCCTTCTGGGAGTTTGCTCGAGTACATGGGCCCAACATCTCCTTTGTAGAGAGCATGATGAAGGCGAGAGGGGACTTGGACAGGTCGGCGGTGAGCGAGGTCATGGATAGTGTAAAGAGGAAGGTGAAAGATGAGGGCCTGGAAGATCGTCAGTGGTGTTCTTCTATTTCTCAAGAAGCGTTTGCTGACTTTTTTTTCGTAGCTCCGGAGCCGACGATAATGAAGAAGGTTGCGGTACAGAATACATTCTCGCGGTTCTTGAACCGCTCGTAGGCTCTGTTTGCATGCTCTCTGACTGACTTTGTACCTCGGACACTGCACATCTGTACCATACCATACGACTGCTAATTTATTCCATGAATCCGAGCCTATTATGTGTGTGACATCAGTGTGACAGGCGCGACTCATCGACTTTTCCTCCTTTTGCCTTGATGTAAAGTTTTGTCTTCCTCTTCCTCTTGTCTTTCTACCACGACCATCTCTGTGCTGCCTGACATTTTCAAGTCTTAATTTTATCTGCGCGAGGAATGGTACGTTCCCCATCCATTACCTTTATCTACAGAGATTCACTGCTTTTATCATCTAGCCTTCCTGTACGGATTGCGGAGGGAGCGTTATCGAGTACGATGCTGCAGCAGGAAATGGATTTTGTGTGGCATGCGGAACGGTCATCGAGGAAAATACTATCGTTAATGAAGTCATCTTCGGAGAGACGAGCAGTGGTGCCGCGATGGTACAAGGCTCTTTCGTTGGGTTAGGCTCAAGTGGGTTTCCTGGATCTGTCTCTTTATCACTGAACTAATAATCACAATAGCACACGCCAGAATGAGCGGCCCATACGGCAATAGGGGGAACTCGGAAAGCAGAGAGCAAACGATCGCCAATGGTGTGTAATATAACAACGCCATCTACCCATGCTCACTCCCCTCCAGCTAGCAAGAAAATCCAAAGCATTGCGAACATACTCAAGTTATCCGAATCAGTATGCTTAGCTGCGACAAGACTGTACACTCTGGCGGTCGAACACAAATTTACGAAAGGCCGGAAGAGTATGAACGTTGTCGCTGTATGTCTATACGTCGCATGCAGACAAAAGGAGACACGCAATTATATGCTTATCGATTTCTCCGATCTCTTGCAGGTACTGTCTGCCATGTCCACGATGACTTCCTCTTTTTATCATAAACCTTTAGGTCAATGTCTTCGAGCTTGGCCACACGTATCTCCAGCTCGTCCAAACGCTCAACCTCCGTCTCCCACTCGTTGACCCTTCGCATTATATCTCTCGTTTCGCTGCGCTCTTGGAATTTGGTGACGAAACACATAAAGTGGCCACCGACGCAGTGCGACTTGTGCAACGCTTCGACCGGGATTGGATGACTCGGGGTCGTAGACCGGCTGGTATCTGCGGTGCTGCACTAGTTTTGGCGGCCCGCATGAACAACTTTCGCAGAAGTCTGGAAGAGATCGTGCAGGTGGTCAAGATTGCCGACACGACGTTGAAGAAGCGACTGGACGAGTTCAAGAAGACGCCCAGTGGGGAGCTTACTGTTGGGGATTTTCGAAGTGTATGGCTGGACGCTGAGGTGGACCCACCCGCGTACACCAAGGGACGTGAAAAGGAAGAGGAAGAGAGACTGGCTAAGGAGAGTGAGGAGGAACCTGCGAAAAAGAAATCTTCACGGAAGGGAAAGAGGAAGCGCTTGGACAGTGAAGAAGAGGATGGACGATCCAGTGCAAGTGTTGAGCCCAAGCCTGAGCCCGAATCCGAACCGGATCTGCTGAATACTGGAATTCTGACTGGCACTACGGTCACTGAACCCGAAAAGATTCCTCTGTTCTATCCAGAACCGGAAGATGATATGGATTCCCCCATCGCTAATGATGATGTTGCCCTACCAGAGATGGTTCCTATCGAGGAGACAGCTTCCACTGCCGTAGCGGAGGAAGTCTCGACTTACTTGAACACAGAGCAAGGCGTTCAGTTAACGGGCGCCCTCGATGAAGCAGAAGAGCGACGGCTAGCAGAAATCGGAGTCGTGGACGAGCTTACGGGATTGGATGAAGAAGAGTTGGATAGGTTCATCTTAGGTGAAGCCGAGGTCAAGATCAAAGAGCGCGTGTGGGTGGAGATGAATCGCGAATATCTCGAGGCGTTGGCAGGTAGGCCATTCCCCTCGTTCGAACATGCCGTTTTTGCTAAACGGACCGGATCATCTCAGCGAAAGGGGACCAATCTGCGGAGAAAGCCTCGAAAAGTCGGAAAGTGAGTATGTTCGAATACCGCTCATGTCAGATTTTTCTAAATTTGCATTTGTTTTCGCAGCGCCGGAAGGTCAAGCCACGGGATGCGTCTAATGCGCACGGGGCAACGGCGGCTGAGAGTGTACGGAACCTCATCAAGAAGAACCCGAAATACAGTAAACGGATCAACTACGATGCGTTGAAGGACCTTTTTGTCGACTCGGGGGATGGTGTGCCCAATTTGGATGAGAAGGACGATTCGCAGCTCTACCATTTCGATGATAAGGACGACGAGACATCCGCGCCTATGGTTATCATCGAGGGCGATTCAGAGGTGGCGCCCATACGGCAGATGGTCCAAGAAGACGATAAAGACGATGAAGACGATGATGAAGATGCCCCCGGAATCTCTTGGGAGGACGCATTCCAGCAAGAAGTGTAGAACGTAAGCTCGCGTTGTTGTTACTTAAGCTTATTTTATTCTGTATCGATATGCGCCAAGGTTTTTTTGTATCCTACTGCTTACTTGTGCTTTATCCTTGACCTAATGCTCATACTTTCTCCTTGCGTTATGCGTGAGAACCGTTGTGAGCGATGTGGCGTTACCAACTTCAGCTCCATGCCATTGATGTGCGCAGACAACCGTGGCCGGTACGTCCCTGGAGACTAAGCCCGTGTCCTTTTACGGCTTTTCTCGTGGGTATTGTGGACAATACATTGTATTACGAGTCTGCAGTAAATGCAAAGAGAACATAGTGAAAAGAAAGATGTACTGCAGATTCTTAGCCTGAACAAGCAAAGATTGCTCGGGCTGTGATTCACGTAGATGGCCCATCTCTGGCGCATCGGTTAGAAATCCGACTCATAGCAGTGCCCGTCTCGATCTCAGCTGATCGGCTTGATTACCAGTTGCAAGTACGAGCGTCCGGGTACGATTCCGAGTTGTATAGATTGAGTAACTAGCAATCAGGCCCACGACCGGATGGGCTGCCAGCATGTCAGTGCGCTACGAACCGATGGTAGCAACATTCTGAGAGCCAACAATGGGCAACTGGCTCTCCGATACATGCGCTGGCGTGAACTACTGGCAGTGCATTCTGTCAGCCGAGATGTTAGAAGTACATGTACAGCGACGCCACAGGCGGTAACCCCGAAATGATCATAGCACAGTATTTGGAGTTTGAAGAGTTGATTTCAGTCGATTGTGCACTGCAGGATGAGACATATTGCTGAGATTGGTGACCATCAGGACAGGTAGAAGAGCGATGTACTATATAATTTGCGGATAACGCGACTATCTTCAACACAAAATCATCATGACCTCGCTTCCCAGTATAAACGAAATGCTTCCAGGTCAGTCTTTTTGATGAAGGATAACATGCAGAGAACTTACCATCTTCCCTTGAAGAACGCCTTTTCCTGCGCATCAACAATTTGAAGGCAAAAACAAAGCCTCCAGTGCTACGGCGCAGAATCTGCGAACGAAAAGCCGTCATGCATCGGTTCTCCGCCTGTGGCGCACGAGAGCCTTTGCAACCACAACCACATCGCCAAGGCGCGAGGAAGCTGAGGAGCGGTAGACGGGACATTGTAACGTCCTCCAACAAGTTGAAGCCGCGCCACGAATGTCCAATATGCGCCCAACCATTCGCTCGGCCAAGCGCAGTGCAGATGCACATGATTATACACACTGGAGCAAGACGTACGTGCAAAGTCTGAATACCATGAGTCAAGGACTAAGACGTCACCAACAGCATTCGTCTGCCCAATCCCGTCTTGCGGGCGAGCGTTCAACAATAAAAGCAACATGCAAAGACACCATCGAGTGCATGCCAAGACTGAGAAGGAGAAGTCGATAGGAATTGGGAGCCGGAATGATAAAGCGCTGGCCTTTATTTGTAACTCCAGTGAATATGTTTGGCAACCAGATTCGCCAGATTCAGAGACAGGGAGTACGTCCAGTTTTGCGCGCAGATAGGTCCCAGTAGAGCATATGTATGAATAGTCCGTGCGTCTCCTCACTGTATTATAGTCTGCAATTTGAAGTGTGTTTGCATGATCATGGTGTGAACAAAGAAGGGGAGCGGCACGGCACATGTACACAGGATCAGTGTGAGTCTGTGACGCGAGTGGTATTGATGCGCTGTGTTCACACATCATGGCCTGATGGTCTAGTAGTATGATTCCTTGTTAGGGTGTGTACTCGCATCGAGGAGGTCCGGGGTTCAATTCCCCGTCAGGCCCGTACATTTTGTCCGGCCGTGCTCGCGAAATATTTTGTAGGGCACTGATGTACTCATGCAACTATAGATAGCTACTGTGTCTTCATTCCACAGGCCAATAGACCGTCAAACATATTTTTTGATTCCTGCAGTACTGGTACTTTAATCCTCTCCATCCAATTCTTCATAATGCCTAAAGATACCATCCGAGAAAGGCTGCCGCCTGTCACTTGAAAGGTATGCTTTGATTGAGTCTTCTTCTTTGAGACGTTGGTGCAACTTCCACAGTGTTGAATATTTATCTAGGGAGAGGTTACGATGAACGTTTCAACGTATAGGAATGGAAGATGGCACACCTGTCGCACGGAGAGCCGCCATTCGCTTGGGAAAGGCGAACAGTAAGCCCTCAACGACATGGAATACTGCAAGATCAGCAGTTGTGGTACGGTCAGACACTAAGAAAGGTCCATCGGCCGCATCTTTGGACGAAGATGAGTATGATAAGACTTGAGAGCCAGGATGTGTACCTTTGTGAGGGTTTCCCTGCAGTACGTTTTCGAAATAAGCAAAGAACTTGGGGATACGATTGGCTCGAAAGTCCTTGGACCGTTCCAGAGCAGCGTCCTTCTGCTCTTCGTAATAATTCATGACAGCGAGAGGGTGGTGGGTATCATGAGTCTGGACAATGGTTAGCCACCAAGAACGTCCTTCAACGACGCACCCATACCTCGTTATTTAGGTCCAATGCGGTCAAGACAACCTGGTTAACGCAGGTCCTAAGCTCATCTTTCTCAGCATCATCAAGATTATCAGTGGATCCGGCAAGACCGAGACGCGGAGCGATGTGGTTGAGTATCGCGCCTGTCTGGCAGATAATCTTCCCACTTGGGAGCTCGAGGGCGGGAGGCGCAAAAGCGGGTGGCGCGCCACCTGTTTTGGTCGCATCGGAGATGATCGAGAGCAGCGACGACGGGTCGTTGAATTCTGTGTACGGCGTTTTGGCGAACTCGAAGGCGAGACGGACAAACTCGCCACGACCAGGTATTCCTGGCCACTGTTGATCACCTTAGTATGTGTTGGAGTAGGGCAGTGCGACGACATACATAGAATAGTTTGTAGGGCGTAGTTTTGCGGACTTTGGCAGGTCGAGTTTCGGTTGACATGGAAGATATGGAGAGACTAGAACTGAGTCTATGGATCTCTATATCATTGACATCAGCTGACTAGCTGTGGCGGTAAAAACTGCAAGAGCGATTCTGCGACGTATTCCAATCACTTCAAGTCTGGTATGAAAACTGACGTTTATCTGAATTGCAGTGCGCGAGGTGTACATGGTGGTGAAATGCGAGACTGGAATTCATATGGCATGGATTATAGCATGTTGACGCCGTACAACTTGCATGTATCTCCCCTCCCCTCTGTCTAACCGACTTCCTAGCACGGGAAGAGTCCAATTAGATGTTGAGCTTGGTGCGCCTCCAGTGCCTCCTCTTGGCGTTATACTATCATACCAGGTTAAAACTGAACACTGAAAAATAGAGTAGGACGCACTTGGATCTTGGTGTCGGTCTTTAACCGGAACCATTGAGGGATAGGCCTATAGTTTCCATCGTCAGTCCTCTTCATCTTCTCGTATCCTGTTTTTCCCACCTGTTTTGTCTGCCTGCCTTGGCCAAAATGCGCTTGGTGCGGAAAGTCTTCTGGGAAGGCTGGATGGCACGTAAGATGAGTACCAGAGTAGTACAACGACGGCGAGCAACGTACCATTTTTGTATGATGTTGTGTCGGAGGGCGACTTGACTGAGGCGAGAAATTAAGGTTCGGACAATACAAGCAACTATACAGGAGGCCTTTGCCGAACTGCCATTTTCCCACGCATTTGTGCGCGACCCCGTGATACTTGAGTGGACTTCTGCATTCCGTCACGCTGTGGTCAATCGCATGATCCTTTGGTGTACCAAAGCGACCACACCCTACCATTTGATCAGTAGCTTCGCGTTCAATGAACACGTTACCGATGGCTATCTCGTTTACATCGGTGTTTTTCCAAACATCCTTATGAACATGAGCTGCCACTTATCGTTGGCGACAATTCTAATCGTCGAGTATTCCCCGAGATCCAGGTCCGCAAGGACAAGCAGCTGACCTCCAAATACGCCCCGGTCGAGCAGTGCATCAGTCTCGATTCACAGAGCATGGCAGTGGGTGCATGTGCTGGCAACTCAATTTCCTACGTCAGATGGTTGGCGAAGGGTGGATTTTGGCGAGCAGGGTGGATGAGGTTGAGCAAGTCATCGGGGCCAAAAAAATTGAAGTCGGCGAAACCTTGATTCCATTTCCTCCTCAGATTGGAACATTTTATAATCCTTGAATGTTAAACACCACGAACATGCATGTTTATGTCTTTATGATAAGATTTTGCACGTAGTAAGGAGGATTCAAAATCTGTATACGACGGAGGTAAAATATTTCCAGAAAAGCGATTCTGATTTGCTGACATGGCCCACAATGAATCGTCTATAACTGGCCCACGACGCTGGCATCCGGTCCCCTGGCCCTCCGTCACCATCGACGAATTTCATCGCCATCGCCTCGATAGATGCTGGATAGAAACCCGCTGAACCCCAATCCACGAGCCAGAGGACACCATCATTACCAAGAATGATGTTTGTCGTGTTTAGATCGCCATGAGTGAATACAGGAGTCCAATCGCCGTCGCTGATTGGGGGGCGCGTTGGAGCGCTTGGGTCTGCCCGTACGCGAGCGGATTGCCAGCCCACCACAGAAGCGAGATCACAAAATCTACGGAATTGTTCAAGATCGTCAAACGGACCACGTTCCTTTTGATCGAAGACAACACCATCGACAATTCCTTTGTTGACATCGCCTACCCTCTGTGAGGTCAGAGCTCGCATTTCCTTCACGTACATTCGAAGAGTACAAGCCACCTGGAAGCGCCGGAAGATGCCAAGTGAGTCCCAGCATTCGTAAAGCATCTGTCCTTCAATGTACTCCATAACCAACCATGAAAGGTTGTCGAAGTATAGACGAGGAACAGGGATTGTAGTGTTCTGGCGAATATACTCCATAGCAGCCCTTTCAGATGGTGTGGGCTCTTTGACAACGAGATGAGGCGTTATACGATGGGTAGGGACGCCGCCGAAGATGCCTTTCGCCTTCAAGCGGTGTTGTAGGTCCTGGTCCCAAGCCATGACAGCAGGAGTTTGCAAGAGATTCAGAACATCTCTGTCAGTTCCTAAGTGAGGAAGAGAGAACACTTTCTGAGATACATTAATATGACTTATAATCAAGCTGATTGTCACAGACCTTTGTGACTCGAGGGGACGGTAATCGGAAGCAGGCTGCAACAGTATCCAGTATACAGCCATACAAAAAATGGATGTATGCATCTAGCCAACAGCGTAGCGACGGCTTCGGTAGAGGCAACGGGCACACTTCGTCCACTGTTGGACAAAACGTTAAACTGGTCATGAGGACGGTAACGACTTACGCACCCAGGAATTGCACGAGACGGTCGATCCCTTGGCCTGTCAGGTTATTAACAGGAAAGTAAGGAGCTCGGTGATAGTAAGCAAAACGATAGTAATTCTCGTCGTTGGAGTAATGCTGTGATGTGAGAAGGTCCGGCTTCGTCGCAACAACGCAAAATGGCAGATTTCGCGCGCGTTCTTCAAGCATCGGCCGGGAGAAGGTAGAAGGTGTGCTGGCATCGAAGACAATGATAGTTGCTTGAACGGGCAGTCCACGATTGACGAGAACTCGGAAATGCGATTTGTGTCGAGCACTGTAGTGTTCCCTCAGTTCCTTTTGAAGGGAAGTTAGCACGGTACAGCTACTACAACAAGATAAGTTCACTAAATTGTTCGAGAGAGACCGCTTTCCTGTATCAGGAAGGCCTAAACCAAGTCAGTTTCGATCGAAGTGCAAGAATGGATCCTCCTTGCCTTGTATCGCAACAGATATGGTGTGAACGGTCTTTGCCATGTCATCGAATTGGGAGAGTCACTCCAGAAATTATGCACGGGGAGGAGATTTGAGAGGTGCGGCGAGCCTGACAATGACATTGACAATGGTCGAAATCAAACCCTGGTCAAGCCAGCCCTTGAACGAACTCACAGTCACATGATCGGGTTGCCTCAGGTTGCCTCAAGCCTGCCCATTTCAACTTGAGTCGTCTGACGCTCACCTTTCGACTATCCCAAACATGTCCCAAGCTGAATCTCAGCATACAGGAAGATCTTCCAATCTGGTATACGCGCTTGAGTGCTACTGTATCGGTCAATTTTTTTCTGGTTCGGTGCGTACGGACTGAGAATAGTGTTACTTACCATCTTCCTTCTCAATATATATATTCGATGGTACGCTCTGATCTAACCGATAGTATTATGCATACAAATTCAGAGAAACTCGATGCGACGGTACAGTGATTCATTCTTCCGAAGGCTGACTCGAGGACTCGCTTGCATTGATCATCTGAGGTGGCATGCATAGGCGAACATCAGTCCACGATCGACATGCAGTAAGTTGATGAAACGAGGATGTTAGTATTACATACATACTCTAGATAAGACTATCACAACGTAGGTGCGTAAAATCAGAATATCTAACATTTACATATTCTGATCTTCGCGATAGACAGTATGAACTCACGCCCACGAGAGCCAGCTCTCAAAGATGAAACTTCTGCATTCCATCACCTTATGGTCAATCGCATAATCCTTTGGTGCACCCCAGCGACTAGACCATACCATTGGATCAGTAGCTTCGAGTTCAAGGAACCATTCATTAACGAGGACGATGGTTTCGTTTACACCGGTGTTTCTCTCAACATGTGGCAGCCTGTTGAACATGAGTTGACACTTGCCGTTGGCGACAAGATGAATTATCGAGGATGCCTCCAAATCCAGGCTCGCAGGGACGAGTCCCTGGTCTCCAGACACGCTGTGTTCGAGCAGCACATTGGCTTCAATGCCACCGTGACGGTGGGGGACCTCATCGATCTCATCATTCGCTAAAATCTACAGTTTTACCGATTTACGGAGCAATGCAGTGGCTGCATGTGCTGGCAACTCAGTTTTCTACATCGAATGGTCAGCGAAGGGTGGATCTTGGCGAGCAAAATGGATGAGGTGGAGGAAGGCAGAGCGAAAATGAATCAAGTCGGCGAAGCCTTGATTCCGTTTCCTCCTCGAATTGGAACCTTTTATATGATCCTTACAGAAGACTGAGAAGACACAATTTTTTTTTGAATACACCTGATTCACGTATTTACATACAGGTAGTAGGGAGATTTCAAAATCTGTATACAGTGGAGGTAAAATATCGCCAGAAAAGTGATTCTGAATTGCTGATGTGGCCCACAATGAATTGTCTGTAGCTGGCCCACGACGCTGACATCCGGTCCCCTGGCCCTCCGTCACCATCGACGAATTTCATGGCCATCGCCTCAACAGATGCTGGATAGAAACCCGCCGAACCCCAATCCACAAGCCAGACGGCGCCATCACTGTCAAGAATGATGTTTGTCGTATTTAGATCGCCATGAGTGAATACGGGAGTCCAATCGCTGTCGCTAATTGGAGGGCGCGTCGGAGCGTCTGGTTCTGCCCGTGCGCGAGCGGATTGCCAGCCCATCGCGGAAGCCAGATCACAAAATCTACGGAATTGTTGAGGATCGTCAAACGGACCACGTTCCTTGTAATCGAAGACAACACCGTCTACGAGTCCTTTGTTGACGTCGCCTACCCTCTTTGAGGTCAGGGTTCGCATTTCCTTCACGTACATTCGAAGAGTACAAGCCACCTGGAAGCGCTGGAAGATGCCAAGTGAGTCCCAGCACTCGTAGAGCATTTGTCCTTCAATGTACTCCATAACCAACCATGAAAGATTGTCGAAGTATAGACGAGGAACAGGGATGTTGGTGTTCTGGCGAATATACTCCATAGTGGCCCTTTCAGATGATGTGGGTACTTTGGCAATGAGATGAGGCCCTATACGATGACTAGGAACGCCGCCAATGCCTTTCACCTTTAAGCGGCGTCGTAAATCCTGATCCCAATCCACGACAGCAGGAGTTCGTAGGAGGTTAAGCAAATCTCGGTTGGTTCCTAAATGAGGAAGAGAGAACGCCTTCTGCGATATATTAAACAAACTCAAAATCAGACTGATTATCACAGACCTTGGCGACTCGGGGAGACGGTAATCGGAAACAGGCTGCGATAGCATCCAGTACACAGCCATAAAAAGAACGGATATATACCTCTAGCCAGCATCGTAGCGATGGCTTCGGTAGAGGTAACGGGCACACATTGTCCACTGTTGGACAAAACGTTAAACTAGTCGTAAGGAAAGCAACGACTAACGAACCCAGGAATTGCACGAGACGTTCGATCCCTTGGCCCGTCAAGTTGTTGACAGGAAAATAAGGAGCGCGATGATAGTATGCAAAACGATAGTAATTCACGTCGTTGGAGTAGTGCTGTGATGTGAGAAGGTCTGGCTTCGTTGCAACAACGCAAAATGGCAAATTTTGCACGCGCTCTTCAAGCATCAGCCGGGAGAAAGTAGAAGGAGTGCTGGCATCAAAGACGATGATAGTTGCTTGAACGGGCAGTCCGCGATTGACGAGAACTCGGAAATGCGATTTGTGTCGAGCACTGTAGTGTTCTCTGAGTTCCTTGAAGTTTTGGGAAGAAGAAGAAGTCAGCACGATACAGCTACTACAACAAGATATGTTTACTAAATTGGTCGAGAGAGACCGCTTTCCAGTATCAGGAAGGCCTAGACTAAGTCAGTTTCTATCGAAGTACATGAACGGATTCCTCCTTGCCTTGTATCGCAACAGATATGGTTTGAACGGTCTTTGCCATGTTATCGAATTTGGAGAGTCTGTCCAGAAATTATGCACGGGGAAGAGATTTGAGGTGCGGTGAGCCTGACATTGACAATGGTCGAAGTCAAGAGTCAAGCCAGCCCTAAGGCAGCCCTTGAACGAACCCACAGTCACATGATCGGGTTGCCTTAAGCCTGCCCAGGCCCCAGTGCCCACTTCAACTTGAGTCTGACGCTCATGACGCTCACCTTCAACTATCCCAAACATGTCCCAACCTGAATCTCTGCATGCAGGAAGATCTTTCAATGAAGAAGTACAGAAATTTCGAGACTCGTTTGCTAAGTCGAAACATATCCTCGTTGTAGCGGGGGCTGGTCTGTCGGCAGCATCTGGCACGTACTTCGTCATTTAGGAAGAACACGTCGCTCACATATGTGCAGGCATTCGCACTTTTCGCGACGGAGGTGGAATGTGGCGTTCGCTTGACCAAACCAATTTGGCCACACCACAGGCATTCTCGACCAATCCGTCACTTGTTTGGCAATTCTACCATTACCGGCGAACGAAGTAAGTTAATATGCCTTCGAACATGCCACTACTAAGAGCGATCAGAGCACTGGAGGCGAAACCCAATGCTGCGCATAGCATCCTTGCAAAATTGTCCATCCCCGCTAATGTGAAAGAAATAGCGCCCAATGCGGAATCTTTCCATTTGATCACCCAGAACGTTGACGGCCTATCCACAGTCGCCCTTAGGGCACTTTTGCCATCCACCGAAGCTACGAAAAAGACACGTACTTTCAAGAGCTCTATACTGGAAATGCATGGCAGGCTATTTGATGTGCAATGTACAGAGTGTGGATTCTGTAAGGAGGATCGCTCGCAGGCGGTATGTCCCGCCCTCGCAGATGCCGACATATCTCTCCAGACATATCACGACGCTGGATCGAAGTCGATCGACATACCAGAAAGCGCCCTTCCGCGGTGTGACAAGTGTGGCGCTCTGGCACGCCCCGGAGTTGTGTGGTTCGGAGAGCGCCCGCATCACATCGATGACATAAACTTGCTTGTATTCAAAGCTGATATGATCTTGGTCGTCGGGACATCTTCTACGGTATGATTTCTCGATGTCGTCTTCTGCATGATTCCTGATTAGTCGTAGGTACGTCCGGCTTCTACATTTGCGTATCGGGTTCAAAGACGAGGTGGGAAAGTTGCGGTCTTCAATCTTGAGCCAAGTGAGCAAGATGAGAAGGCGGATTTTCTCTTCTCGGGAGGTTGTGAGATCACATTGCCTGCTCTGTTTCCTGAGTTGGTTTGAACTTTCAAGTATTCCTGATGACCGAATTTGCGTTGTCTGGTAGTTTTGGAGAAGTCTTACTTAGTTCAGAAATAAGTGCTGAACCACAAAAACCAGATACAGAAAATTCAGAGTTGAAACTGCATTCGTTGTTGATTAATGACAGTCAAAATCGCAAATACACAAGGAATACTATGCTACAAATCAATGCCATTTCTATGAACCCGAGCCTGGTATAGGTATCGTACGAAAAGCGACAGGCTCGTGCCATGAATGGACAGGACCCAGCCTTTTCAGAGGTATATGAGGCGAAAATGAGGCGGGAGCAGTGAACGACGACCGAAGGGGTGGAGCAGATAGGTGGTAACGGTGAGTGGGCGCCAATTGAGAGATGAGTCTGGGTGCTGGGATGGGATGGATCGGTCGCGTAGCGTAGCGTGGTTCCACAGTGGGCGCTGGAGGGAAAGGGATATTTTCGAATCCCGTAAGCTCGTCTTCCTCCCCGGATGTGTCTCGGTCTGTGTCGACGAAGCGATAGTCGTCCTCCAGTCGATCATCCTCGACGCTTGGACTTACGTCGTCCATTTCGTCCGGGGTCGCGTCCTTTACTTTCTTCTGCCTCTTCCTTGTCTTCACTTGACCACCGTCAACTTTGCCACCAGTCGGCTCCCTCTTCTTCCTCTTCTTCCCTCCGGTGGTCTCCCTCCGTATAAATCCACCTCCCACGAAGCAGGGGAAATCTTCAGAACGTATCCGGTAGAGGTTGAACGGCCTCCCACATTCCTTGTCTCGAGGAATGGTCTCGAAGTACGAGGATGAAAGCATGCGCCATAGCCGCTTCATCCAGGTCGCTTCGTATCGTCCGTTTTGGTCCTTTTCCGTCGGGATAACATAGTACGGGTAAACTGTCGATATCCACTCATATATCTCGCGCAGTGTCAAGGCACCCGTTTCCGACGACATGATGGCCTGTCCGACAAGAGCCTGTAAGGATTGTTCTGGCTCGGAGCTGCTATATGGGCCAGGTGGAAGGACGTATCTAACCTTGGTCTTATCGACCTCGGAGGTCTCTTCAGTCTCTTCCAAGCGCGATGAAGATGATTGCCGTTCGCGTGATTGTGGCGGACGGGAAATGTGGTGTCGAAGTGATTCGGAAGGAAGATTCCCATATCCGTAGAGAAACTTGAGCTCCGGTGGAGGAAGATAGTCAAGGTGATGGCATAAATGGGAGGGGGAGGAGAAGGGTTTGTGCTTCCGGGATTTGTAAATTTCTCTAACCTATGTAAGGTGTCAATATGTAAGTCACGGAAGAGGATGAGATAAGTCTGACCTCTTCTCGCGCATCTGAGGACTCGAGAGACCATGTTATTGTAGTCGTGAACTCCTTGTGCCTCGGAATTGCAGTCGCATAGCGTTTGCACTCCAATGTCTCCCGAATCTGAGAAAAATGAACTGTGAGTAAGAAGAACCACGTGAGACATGATTCATACCTCGTCTCGTGCATCTGCGGATTCCAAAGACCATCTTACGGTGGCGCACAACTCTCGTCGCTCTGGCTGGTAGCGTGCTCCGCGAATCTTTCCTTGGCGTGTTTGTGAGCTTTCCATTTGACCCAGTTAGAGAGGGGACGGCCCGATATGAGAAGAGGCTGTTTAGTGGAAGATGATGGAAAGAGGAAGGGAAATAACAGCCGTGACACGGTGACGACAGGGACAGACGACCAAGATCACGTGCTCGTGAACCAGCGCTCGGACCTCCGACCAAGTCTTTGTGGGTCCCCCAACGGTTTTCTTCTTTCCACCATGTAACGCACCATGAAACTTAATCGGTCTCACATACCGCGGGTTCTATAGTTGATCTGGGATTCGAAGGCGACCGCATGATAAGGTGACCTGTCTCCGCTGCTAGACTATGGTGGATGGAATGCGAGGCGCGCCGGTGGTGAGCTACACTATCTTTTTCGTTAGGAATAACATATGTGGATATAAGTACGATATGCAGGGGTATAAAAATGCGGTAGGGATCAACCGAGCGCTTTTCTAACTCTGCGTCGGGCCCGGAATATTCCAATGGTGAGCGCTAGAGATGCCGACTGCAACTTCCTCCAGCTCCAGCTCTCCACCTCTTGGATCGGCATATACCAGATAGTCTGACGTTGAAACGCATCGAAACCCTTCCTTCTCTCCCCGACGACCTTTCTCGTATCGTTGATACCCACGCAGAAGCACTAAACACTCTACCGGATGATACTTTCAGCTTCCAGACCATGTATTATACCGATTCTACGCACAGCTATGCGCAGAAAACTCTCTACGTACGCGAACATGGCATACTCAACGTCTGCTCTCGAGTTGCATTCAGAATTATTCTCCATCCAAAGAACTCGACGTTGCATTCACTCCTCGCTTGGTTTTTTCACCAAAAATTGCGCCAACATGGTGCTACCAATGATGCTTTCGTTGTCCAGGACGTTTCGTTATTTCTGCTTGACTTTGTCAACATACCCCGAGTGGCAGAGCTTATCCCATCATTTGACGAGGAAACGAAATCCCGCCTCACTCTGCTGATCAATCATTCACCTTTTCTGGCAGTGGGACAATTCTTTTCTCCGAGCGCGCATGCAATGTTAGCCGACATGGAGCGATTGGCAGACGCGCCATTTCCCTGGCGCCTTCATTCCAGTTGTAAAACCCAGTTAACTGTGCTACAATGCCCGCCAGACGCACCATCCACTTTGTGGAACTTGCCGAAGAAGGAAACTCTGAGGCCCTAAGACTGAGGCGCAGTTCCAGACTGAAACTCAAGAGGGCTACTACATATCATAATATACCTGACGCAGGGTGTATTACCGTTGACGAAGCATCAAGCTCGCCGCTCATAGAGGACTTTGTGCAGAAGGTGAGTTGGTGATTTATAAGTTGAAACTACTTTACTCACCCTTCGTAGGCTTGGAGTAGTGCAGTTCATCTCGACACTAATCTGGGCAGAAGGAACAAGGACTTCCCTATTGTATTTCCTGGATCTAAAGCGCTTCGTGATGTAATGTTATTCTGCTTTTCTTGTACAAGCCACGTGTACAGCTTCAACATCACGAGTAAAATTTAAGGAGGACGGTGGACGGTGGGCTGGATCCGTCTTATATACATACATCCATCATCGTCCGATGAAGTATTCCACAATAGGATATCACGGTGTGGAATACCTGCTGAATACGATGTAGTGTCATTTTGAGCATAGCTCTACAGTAACTGGCCATTTTGTTGTATTTTCAACACTCAGAACCAAACTATCATGATACACGAAGCGTGGGAAAAAGTTGACATGATCAACAATCATCACGGCTCATTTGGACTCGAGTTCAAATGCCTTCTCTATCCTCATTGAAGGATGTCCTGCTTAACTTCAAGCCACCGTCACTAGATGATTCCGCTTCTGATCCCCCTCCTCCCGCGCCATCACCGCCTCTACAGTTCTTGGACCGGCACATACCAGGCAATATGGCATTGAAGCGCGTCGAAATCCTGCCTTCACTCCCTGACGACCTCTCTAGTATTGTTGACGCGCATGAAAACATTTTAATGGCTCTATCGGACAACACCTTCGGTTTCTCGGAGTTGCGCTACAACGATCCCAAGCAGAGTCATGCCCAAAAAACACTTTATGTACGAAACCACGGTATATCCAGCGTTTGCTGTCGAGTCGCATCTAGCATCATCCTTCACCCAGAGAATCCTTCCATGCAATCACTGTTCACCTGGTTCTACCATCGGAAACTAGTCCAATATGGAGCCAACAATGACGGCTTTGTTGTCCAGAATTTTTCTTTACACTTTCGTGACTTCGTCAATGTACCCAAGGTGGCGGAGCTCATACAACCATTTGACGAAGAAACAAAGGCACACGTCACCGCGTTGTTCAACCATTCGCCTTTTCTGGCAGTGGGAACCCTGTTTTGTCCGAGCGCACATGGAATGCTAGCGGACATGGGACGATTAGCGGACGCTCCGTTCCCTTGGCGCCTTCACTCCCATTGCAAAACTCAATCAACGATGTTGCCATGTCCGCCAGATGCACCTACGACCTTATGGAACTTGCCGAGGAAGAATGCTCCTAGACGCAGCGCTAGGCTGAATGACAAGGGTGTCAGTCCTTATCGTATACCTGATGCAGGAAACATCGTTGTCGACGATACCATAGGCCCGCCACTTATTGAAGACTTTGTCCAGAAGGTGAGTGTATGCGAAACCTGAATCAAAAGTACTCTGTTCAGCTTTTACATAGGCATGGACCACCGCAGTCCATCTTGACACCACTCTTATTGTCTTCGACTGTGGGAACTTACTGAGAATCGGTATCCGAAGTAGGGAGCAACAAACCCTTTTTCTTTCAAACTCAATCGATATCCGCTCCGATGACCCAGCGTATGGGAGACTGTGGCTAGGGTTCCACATATCTGCTGCATTTGACGCTCTAGAACGCCTTCCATTATTGGTGAAGTTCAAATCTGACCCAGCGCGCTCTCTAAAGCGAACACATGCCGTCGCTGACTTGGGAACGGGTCTTACGGACGCAAAACGGACGAGACTCGTTCAAAAACAAGGGCAGGTGAAAGTTCAACCCATCGTTAGCTCCATTTCAGTGTCCTAATATGTCATCAAGGAAACTAGCAAAATCTTCTCAAGATCGAGCGTCATGGCGCTCTTCTTCCAATGGGGAGAATACAACTCTCCCGCACCGCTCATACTCTGGTCTCCAGGTACCGATGTGCAGCAGAAGTATGGGAAGAAGGAGTACCTTTGTGTTGTAATCGATAGCAAATTGGGCACCGGCGCAACGGGAGACGTCTACACGGCGAAAGTCCATTCATCAAGGAAGATGGAGTACTCTCCTTGCATTGTAAAGATGGCGAATGTGCAGGAAAAGATCGAACGACTGCGCCAGGAACATCGAGTGTACGCTCATTTGACGAAAAGTCGAGTCGCCGGCATCCCTACTCTGTTTGGATTCTACGAAAATCACCGGGAAAATATTTCAATCCTCGTCCTCGCCAATGCAGGACTACCCATAGCTCTTCAGATGGATACAGAACGTCGAATTCATTTAAAGGATACCGAAATGTATGTATTGCCGATGTGACCTCTATTTCTCACTCATTTCTGTAGAACGGAAGTCAAGGCCATCCTCAACGGTATTCATGCCGCTGGCATACTTCACCGTGACATCCGGTCGTGGAACATCTTAACGGACAAGAATGGCTGCATGCGCATCATAGATTTTGACAGAGCTAGCTTCAGTGCAACCGAGCAGGATTTTGCAGATGAGCGAGAGCGACTGGCACAGATGACCGCTGGGGAGTTTGTGGATGATAAAGAAATGATTGGGAATGCTGACACAACGGTGCTCACAGCTTAAAGTTTGAATGTGATTAATACATTTTGCTCCTACAATACAATCCTTTGTCCATCTTCGTCATATTCTCTATAAAATCTTTCCGGAAGGTTTGTGTCCTCTTCAGTCATCTGTATCGTTCGGTCCACAGCGTCATGTAGCGACCAGAGAATGAGCCCACAGCGCCCACGCAAGTGCGTTGGTAGGTATTGGTTGATGACCGCACTCTGAGTATACCTCGAACGAGTTACTTCCAGAGTCTCCGAGAGATACAACATCTGTGTATCCCGATGTCTGATTCCGATGATCTCTTCGTTGCCACTGCTAAGCACCATAAAGGTAGTGTCAACGTCGACTGCAGATGCCCATAACTGGAGAAATTTAGAATCAATGGTACGTTCAATGACCAGTTCCATACCTCTTGGAGCAAGTAAAGCGCTTTGTTGATCATCTCTGGGGATATATCGGCACTCTTGGATGTATAATCCAAATTGGGAGTTTGAGTTTCTTCCTCCAGGCGGCGAAGAAGATTCGTCATCTTGACACTGTCCAGACCTGTACGTCGACCAGACACTGTGGCCTCGCTGGTTCCAGGAATTCTGCACTTGGGAGAACATCCCGGAATGGAGCAAGCAGTCCACGCGAACTGTACATGCCCATCAGCTATAGCTTGAATAGCCTTGAATAGATTGGCGTTGAACGGGCGTCCGATTCTTTTGAAATCAAAGAGGACGACGTTCGAAAGGCCCATGTCAGAGATGGCCTGGAGTTTGGCGGTTATAGACGAGTTGACCGTCAACAGGTCACCGTCGTGCTCACTCGGCGGCGGCGCAAATTCTGGATGGACCGAGACAAAAGCCTTGGAACCAGCACTTGTCCAGGTAACGCATGACTTCTCGCGATCACTTGCCCAGCTCTCGGAGTGCATGAAGAGATCGGTGGCGAGTGTAGTAGCCGAGTCTTCCCAATAATGATGCACATCCGGGATTTGATTTTCGTCTGCAACGGAGACGTCCTCCAGCTGAAGTTGCGCCTCTAGCCGAGTAGTTTCACCTAAATAATGGACAGAGTTGATCTCCTTCTCAGCTAGAGGATGTCCGAAAAGACTTTCGGAAAGCATCTTTTTCAGAAAGATTGGGAGATGTGGGAACGATTTGACGTGTCTCAATCGCAAGTCGGGTTCAAGATGTAGGTCGAAGTAATCCGGAATGGGAATGGACGGATCCTGGCCGACACTAAGCGTTAGGTAGTCCATGTATAAGTCTGGTTGAACTGAGTCCCTCTTGGGCGGTTCGGATGGATATGCAGGAGTGGAGGCGGCGTTGGGGTCATATTGGAATGGAGATATCCTTTCGTTAAGATAGGCATCGATTGTTTGGGTCTTGTTGATAGGCATGTTCGAGAGGCGCATGTCTTCGACGATCTCATCGAAGAATGAATCTAAGTCCGGTGCGAAGGCTTGAGACATTATAGTTTGGAACTATACCATGAATGGGTTATTAGTGTCCTCATCTTGAGAACCTAACAAAGGGATGCACGTACTAGTGAAGATGGAATGCTGTGGTTTCTGAGTAGACTAAGGCATGCCTTCGCGTATTTTATAGAGAAATAGGCTGTTCCAGAGTTCGACGTTGAGAACAAGAGATATACAATTGGGTGAAGGGCAGGGGCTTCGTTATTGTTTCCAGTGTGTACATGGAGAGTACTGCTATGGCGATTGATAGATTCCTCTTGATGGTAGCGGCACGCTCAACCTAGAGTAACAATGGACATTCCGATTTGGGCAGAAGGAAGAAGAACTTACCTAACGCAATTGCAGTGTGCCAAGAGTTACTACTGTGTGGTCCAAGAGTAGCATTCAATAAGTAGCTACTACGCTACGAGAACGATTGGAGGAGGATGGACGAAAGGAAACAACCGTTGAATATAACGTAATCTCGGCCCGACAATTGATTGACGCCACGCTGATTGGCACGGTTAATGATATTTTAGACAGTTGCTATTGAATACTAAGTCTTCAGAAATGACCTCGAGTCTGGATTTCCAATCATGTCCAGATTGTCAACAAACTCTCCCGAGGTCATTTGGGCAAGTCGCCTCTTCTCTTCCTGGAACTCTAGTTCAGTCCCTTTAAAACTAGCTCTGTCAAAATCTGCGATAGAAATGTGACCACAGCTGGAAGATAAGATGTTCCACGAGCGGATATCTCGATGTAAGACACCTGCGGCGTGAATACAATCGAGTGTCGCTTTAACTTCATTTCTACAGAGCAATGAGCGCCGATCTCATGAGTAGAGAAAACATACATTTCGGCCTCTTTCAGGTGGATACGACGCTCTGCGTCCATCTGAAGCGCAATCGGTAATCCTGCATTGGCCAAGATGAGGGTGGAGACACCGTACTTTTGATTCTCGTAGAATCCAAACAAGATGGGTATACCTGTGACACCGTGTTCTTTTAAATGAACGTAGACACGATGTTCCTGTCGCAGCCGCGCAATATTTTCGGGTTTGCTTGCCATCTTGATGACACAAGGAGGACAAGCTACATACCTTGGTTGACGAATAAATCTGTGCCGAATAAACATCACCAGTACCGCCAGATCCTAGTTTTCCGTCAACAACGACTCGCAGATATTCCTTCGGTCCATATTTTTGTCGCACATCAGTCCCGGCAGGCCAAAGAAAGAGAGGTGCAGGCGAATCGTATCCATCCCACTGGAAAAAGAGGTGGTCGAAGATGAGAAGACCTTCTCGGTTCTCTGAACGTGCTTCAGCATCTTGATTCTTTGGGGTACGGGCGTCTTACCTCTTCTTTCTTCCGCCTCAGGCGGGCACGCTTTTTGACGATGTCCACAGGGTCTATGTCCGAGTCGACGCGCTCTCGCTTCAAAGGTCGAGCTACAATAGATTTGGCTTGAATCAGAAGCGGCAATCGTTCCAGTGCATCATAGATTGCCGTTATGTGTAGCCCCAACCACAACCGGCCATGAGCAAGATCCTCGCTCTGAGTATCAATCAATTCGGATATGTAGAGTGTTTGTTGTTCTCTGTGGCGAATACCAATTCGCATGAAGTTTCCACAGTCAAATACTATGAGAGTTGTGTCCAGGTGAACCGCATTGCTCCAAGCCTATGGAGGATGAATGAGTATATTTGTATTACTTGGTTCCACCAACCTACCTTTTGGACAAAGTCCTCTATGAGCGGCGCTCTAGTTGCATCCGACTCGTCGAGATTAATAGAACCTGGATTAGGGACATGGTAAGCGTCGCTTTGCTTGCCAGATAGCCTAGAGCTACGCCGGGTGCCAGTCATGTTCGGCGGCAGCTGCCACAAGGTGGTAGGCGCATCTGGCGGGCATTTCTTTGCTGAAGTCTGTAGCTTGCAACGAGAATAGAGGCGCCATGGAAAGGGATGCTCTAGCAAGTGATCCATATTCTCCAACATTCCGGACGCACTGGGACAGAAGAAGGCGGCGACGGCCAGACAAGGTGAATGCTTGAATAGGATGGTGAGCTGCTCTCGTGTCTCCTCGTCGAATGGCTGCACCAATTCCGCTAGTTTTGGTACATCGACGAAATTGCGAAAATGAAGGACGGAGTGTTGTACGAACGCGTCGTTGATGATACCATACTGGGCTAGCTTCTGGTACTGAGACCAGCCGAAAATAGCAAGCATTGTTGGATATTTGGGATGGAGGATGATGCTGGCCACTATTCGACAGCAAGTATTAGAGATCCCATTATTGCGCACATATAGAGTTTTATGCGCGTGGGTCTCGCTGTGGTCGTTATAGTGGAATCTCGGAAAGCTAAAGCAGTCGTCCTGGAGGGAGTTGAGATTGTCGATGTAGGTGTCGACAGCGCAAGATATGTCCTTGGGGATGGAAGGGAGCTTTATTACGCGTTTCAGCGTAAGATTATCGGGAATATGCCTATCCCAAAATTGCAAAGGCGGAGATGGGTCGGGAAGAGGAAGATCGGAGGCGCGTTCTGCGATCGAAGGCGGTCGAAATTTGAGCAAGGTTTCCTTGTAGGAAGGTCTAGGAGGCATCCTCCTACCTTCGAGCGCATTCCACTTTTGAGGCGACTACAGTGATGGTTCAGACACAGAGTGATATTCAACACATTTCTTTCTCACGCTTCGTGATGGGCGGGCTCTTTATAGTATTGCTTCCTGCGTTATCTGTCGGTATGCCCTACCTGTGCCCTACAGTAGTTGAATGTAATCACCTCATAGATACTGAGATGGGGGTTTCAATTGATTGAGTATTGCTGAGATATAATGAGTTGTGCAGCTCCGGGTTAAAAGAGGAAGTGTATCTGGAAATGATGATGTCCCAAGTGGTGTACAGGTATATGTGGGGGTATGACGGTCCTATATAGACCGAAGTGGGTCGGGGGTATGGATGGTGAACGTACAAGACTAACGCCGACAATAGTGTCATCAAGGGGGCGTTAGTCTCCCCAGCTACGAGAAAGGGAGCCGACGCTCAGAGCGAGTGAGGTACTTGGTGCAGCCTGTACGGAGCTGAGTAATGGAAGGAAGTACTAGAGGAAGAAGTATACCTTTGGAGGGTGCTCCTCGTCGTTGACAATACGTGCCGAGAGCCCTACATTTCTTGCACCTGTGCGTGAGGTGGACCTCTCGCTGGTTCCTTCGGCATGCATGTCCTCCTGCTCGGGATATGCATCGTAGAGCGAGTCGACATCTACCTCGTCTGTAGATTCAAACATTGCCTGGGACGAATTGACGTTGACCATTTGCCTGTTAAGGTCGGATACAGGAAACAATGAACTGCCTTGGAACTGCGTACCCCTCCTTCGCACGCACAATGGTACCCAGGCGTCCTTCATATCTGGCGTAGTCGAATGTCGTCGTCCCCGCAGGAGTTCTGATAATCTATTTGAGTGAATGAGATAAGGCGCGCGAATGACGACGTACTGAGGATCCGGCGGGATTAGCTGTGTGTTTTCATTTACGACTTGCTGGTTTGAATTGCTTTCTTTTTGTCTGGCGCCGCAGCAGCAGAGAAAGCTGAACATCAGAGCGACTCATGTGGGGGTGGTGGTGGTAGTGATAGAGTGGCGTTAGCCGGCTGTACACCGTGCCGGAAGCCTCGTAACACGTGTTCTCGGAAAGCAGTGTGGCTGTGCACAGTTCTACTTACTCTTGCCCGTCATGAAACTACTCCCAGTGGGCTTGTTCTTGTCGCTGTCCGTCGCAACATACACCCTTATAAAACCCAATTTGGGCGCGCTTAGGCCGCCTCTTCGGGAACAATGCCAGGCTGGCCTGTCACCGAACTTTTTGCCCGTTACCAACACAAACTTTGACAAGTTTCTCTGTGTCCTCATATCCCTCTTCCACATCGGTCTGGAGCCGGAATCCTCCCCCTTCATGGCCTACTTTTTTGCAACGTGCCTACCAGCCATCATGCTTTTCGTTTCTGTCGAGTCTAGTAGGAAAGGACGTCGTTTCATCGTCAGCTACGCGGGCCTCATTAGCGGAATGTTTGGTCAAGTCCTTACTGTTGGTGTTGTGCTGCCGATATACTGGATATACTTCATCCTCTCCGCCCGACGGGTTAAGGGCAAAGTCACCGAAGCGCACGCCGAAGCCTCACTATTTGGCGTTCTCATCGGTTGGGTCGTTCCCTCGCTCGCTCTATTTACCATGCCCGACCCATCCGTCACTGCCATCTTCCAAATAGCCCCCCTCATATCCTTTGTGTGCCAATTCGCACATATCGTGGTCCGCTCACCGTCCACGGTCTCACACTCCGGCTTCCGCACGATTCAAGGGGCATACATCGTGATCTTCATCATCGCGTCGTCCATGCACTTGAACACACTCATGCGGTTTTCGTCCATCGAGGACTTCAAATTCCTTTTCGTCCCCACTCTCTACGCATCTTCCATTCAATCGGCTGCCATGAATGTGTTCCAGGTGGACTTTTACGCGACTGTTCTCGGTTGTTTGCTCGCATCACTATGGTTCGCGCGCTCTCAAGCGGAGATCGTAAAGCTAGCGATATGGGCGGTTGTGGGATCATTGCTGTTTAGTCCAGGGGCTGCATTTGTGGCAGCTGCGTTGTGGAGAGAGTCATACCTCGAAGAGGCTCTGATAGCCAAGGAGGTTATTAAAAAAGAGTAAAGGTGGGGCGCGCCCGAGCGAGTACCCAAGTCCATACGTTGTGTTACTCCCACGCTACCGAATTCAACAGATATCCAATCACTGGATGCATTTATAGAATGGGATGAGGAATAACCGAGAGCGACTATAGACCTCGGGTAAGGCGGGAGCTCATATACAAAGGTTGCTTCTCACCATTGTATTGACTTCTCTCTCTAGGCTATCTGTCATGTTCTTCGACACCATTCTACCTCTCCTCCTTTTCCCGACGATATCTGCACTGGCAGGCATCCTCATCCTTCCCAATGTGGCGGAGGTGGAGCCATTCTTTCGCACACAATGCCCACCCGGCTCCAAACACTACATCCCGCTGACCCGAAATCCAGCCGTGGACGAGACGTTATGTGTCCTCATCTCTGTTTTTCATACCGGTTTAGAAACGAAGGAAGTGATGTCGCCATTCGTGTCGTACTTCCTCGCCACCGTCGTGCCCCCGGTTATGTTGTTCATATCTATCGAATCGAGCAGGAAGGGACGCCGATTCGTTGTCAGTTACACGAGTCTGATAAGCGGTGTCTTCGCGCAGGTCGTGTCATTTGCTGTATCTATGCCGATATTCTGGCTCTACTTCATCCTCTCTGCCCGATTCGTCAAGGGTCGAGTCACCCAAATCCACGCTGAGGCCAGCGTGCTAGGAATGCTCATAGGTTGGGTGATACCCTCCATCTTCCTTGTCACACATGTCGATCCCGTCATCACTGTAGCCTGGAACTTTGCCCCCATCACCTCCTTCATCTCCCAACTTCTTCCCATGCTCCTCCGTGCACCAACTACAAAATCCGGCTTCCGCACTGTCCAAGTGGCATACGTTGTATGCTTCCTCGTAGCCGCCTCCGTGCATATCAAAATGGCAATGGACGAATTTTCGACACTGAGCTCCATGCAGACGTTCTTCGTACCAACGTTGCGGGAGAAGGAGATTCCGAGGGCAGTGCTCAATGTCTTTCAATGGGACTTTGCGCTTGGTGTGGGTGCGTGTATGTTGGGCTCGTTGTGGTTTGCGAGGAATGCAGCCGAGGTGGCGACGATTGCGCTTTGGTATCCACTCGCGTCAGTTTTTGTTGGGCCGGGGGCAGCGTTTACTGCTGTTGCCCTATGCAGAGAGTCGTTCTTGGAGGATGCACTAGCAAAGGGCAAGGTCAAGGCATCTTAGTCTGACAAGGCGCAAATTCATCGTTCAATTGTTGCTAGTTGATTTGCTACAAATGGAAATTATAGGATTGTCACCGGTCGAATTGGAAGATAGAATGCCGTTATATTTGCGCCACAAATGTGTGGGTTAGGGTTATGGAGCTAACCCCGGTATTCCTTCCATTCTGACTAGCTACTTTACTACTGGGTAGGTATGTATAGATCTCGGCTCATCTTGTAGGAGCATTCAGTAATGCGGACTTTGCATTGTACATCCGATAGGCTTATACGCTGCGCAAGCTGGAAGACGGAAATATCTTTCCAGTCGGCACCGGGCTTCGATGCTCCTCCTCTACTAGCTTATCTCGCTACAATCTTGGATGAAAGTGGTGCAACTGCCGGGGTACGTCTCACGCCATGGTACCGAGGCTTCGTTTCTCAGACTTGTGAACGTAATAATCAGTGTGGATGAGGTTTGGAAGCATTGTCTATGGGGAGTATGGCGCATCTATGGCGCGCTCCGAGCCGCCGCAGCTGAAACTTTTTCGAGGGGACGATCTGCGCACTTGTCATTCGCTTGTCACTCCCACGGACGAACATTCGACGGGTAGCACACGTGCGGCGCTCCACAGATAATAACTGATCAAGTATTGCGTGAAAGCGTTCTCCTTCTAACGTTCACGACCTGTTTACGACCTTTCATTCTGCATCAAAATTCGTAGATTGTGTACGAGATTAGGGTGCGTCTCATTCTATCGGAACGGAGATAACAGTCTGATCGGCACATGTAGCAAAACAAAAAATATCATAACGGTAAGCAAGCTTGTCTAATTCTTTCATATCTCTCGCGCTCTGTCTCTCCATTCCTTCTCTTCTCTAGACTCTATAGACATACCCTATTTTTCTCATCCCTAATTCTCTCCTCCTTTTCTTTCTACTCTATTCCCCTCTGTCTGCATGCAACGAAACAACTCTAATGGCGCAAAAACTCCCTCTAGAAGCATCATGTCTCCCGGCGTGCGCACAGGAGATGCTTCTGGTCAAAAAACACCTAGAAAGGTCCAGTGGTTAGACGACAACGACCCCAGCCGCAACTCACCAGTCCATGCACTTGACGAACATGGCTTGGATGCAAGTTCTCTTCTCCCTCCTTTTGTATGATTGTGCTTACCGTTCAACAGCCCAACGCTTTTGACTATTTTACTGATGCCTTGGTACGGCACCAGTCGCAATCCCAACCTTCGCTCGAACCACCCAAATCCCCCTCGAACCAATCATTCTCCACCTCCCCTGATCCTACCACAACTCGCAACACGGCTGCTAACGCGGCAACTGGCCCTCGCATTCATTACTTCCCCCCTCGTCCGATTAGTCTTCCCTCTCTCACGACAGAGCTCACGCATTATCGACGTGATTCGCCCAACACCGCGTCCACTGCCGATGAATCTATCGATGCCGCAGCCCACGACGTTCCAGGTACTTTTATCGGTCGCAACGAGAATGCAGGCTTGCCCGGGCCATCCGATGAGTACAAGGAGGCCGCGAACATCGTCCGGGCCCATACGCGTAATAGAGGACGCGGAAAAGGGATGTTCATCAATCTCGCCGGTATCAAGAATCGCCGAGAGCGCAGTCGTAGTGGCGAGCGGGATACCAGAGAGAAGGATGAAGAACGCGACGCTGCGCCTGCCAATCCTAGGCTGACGCAGGGAGGAGGAGTGCTGAGCGCGCTGTTGACGCTCTACAACCAAGAACAAGGTCTGCCTAGTGGGCTGAGTACGCCTGCAGATGAGCTGCCCGAGCGTCCGTGGATCGATCGTGCCAAATCGAAAGCACCGCCGCCGCCACTTCCAACGAAGATAGACGTCAGTCATTCTTCGACGCCCTCGCCTTCTAAGCCTTCGTCTCCCAGGGAACGCGAGAAGGAGTTCCTTCTCAAGCGCTCCAACTCTGTAAACTCGAATATGAACGCGTTTGGAAGACCGAAGAACGAGAGGAACGGCGCTGGTGTCATTGCAAGCCTGATTGCAAGCACTGGCAACATTACTGGGCCTGCCGCCCCTACCCAGAGCCAGCTCCAACCGAACATTAAACGGCCAGGTTATCACCTCTCAAGGTTCGTTCAATTGCCGCAACTTTTATTGTCATTAATTCTAATCGCATTACTTAGGTATTCTCTGGAGTCTAAGATGCCCACCATCAAGGTTCCTTCCCCCACCATGGAGCGCCCCAGGACAATGCATTTCGACAGCAAGGACGTTGTAGAGATGCGACCCATCCAGCCTTCTCCGTCCAACGAAACTCTTTCCACGCTTATTGGCACTGGACCGGAGAAGCCCTCCCACGAGAAGTCTGCGTCTACTCCCACCCACAAGAGCAAATGGTCAGGCGTCCTGAAAGATTTCCCATATGCCTCTTCCGTCATCAGTCTAGGACGCAACACTCCCTCCCAAACACCGATCAACACCCCGTCAGTGGAAGGAGAGGATCCGTTCAACCAGTATCACACCCCAGATCGCAAAGAGCGGGAGCGCAGAAAGCGCAAGAAGGCTGAGATCTACATTACGCGCCATGTAGCCGAGATTATCCAGCGCCAAGAGTTCATCCTGAAGCTTGCGAGGGCGATGATGATGTTCGGCGCGCCGTCGCATCGACTCCAGAGCCAGATCGCGGCGACAGGTCGTGTGTTGGATGTAGAGGTGTCTTGCATGTACCTTCCGGACGTGATGCTTATCTCGTTTGACGACTCGAGCACGGGCACGTCTGCGATACGGTTCATCAGGCAAGGCAGCGCGTTGGATCTGGGCAAACTTGGCGATGCGTACGAGCTTTACTGGAAGGTCATCCACGACGATCTCGCCGTCGCCGATGCATCGGCGCAGCTCACAGCGCTAATGAAGAAGCCACAGATCTATCCGTGGTGGGCGTTGATGATCATCGGCGGTATGTGCTCGTCCGCAATCTGCACCGTTTCCTTCAATGGATCGTTCATCGATGCGGTTGCTGTGTGGCCGCTTGGTGCGATCCTCGTAGGCCTTCAACTCCTGTCGGCGAGGAACGAGCTTTACAGCAACGTTTTCGAGATCGTGGTGGCCGCTCTATTCTCCTTCATAGCAGCTGGAATGGCCGCCTCCCAGAAACTGTGCTACTCTGCCATCGCATCTAGCAGCGTTGTGCTTATCCTCCCCGGTTTCATCGTTTTGTGCGGCTCGCTGGAGATCATGTCGCGGAACATCGTCTCTGGGTCCGTGCGCATGTTCTATGCCGTGATCTATTCCCTCTTCTTAGGATTCGGGCTCGCCATGGGTGCTCATGCTTACACCGGGATCACGAGCCGGGATATCGTGGGCATCACAGATTACACATGCGCGGAGAGCCATGATCCCGAAGGCGCCTGGTGGCAACGCAGCCCGAGTATCTGGTGGGCGTTCTTGACCGTACCGATGTTCAGCACGTTCCTCAGCCTGAGGAACCACATCCCTTACAAGAGGAAGGAACTCCTACTCCTGGTGATAATTGCAAGCATCGGTTGGGTGACGAACCGCTTCACTGGGAGGAAGTTTGTGAACCAGAGCGACATCAGTGCTGCAGTTGGGTGAGCATTCGTTTTGTCTTTACCACCTGTTATCTCTTCACTAATCATGTTTGGTTTCTAGCGCCTTTGCAGTTGGGTTCGTCGCGAACATGTACGGCCGATTCTTCGACGGCAACGCCTTCGTGATCATGATAACTGGTATTCTATTCCAAGTGCCTTCGGGGCTGGGCTCCGGCGGGCTTCTGGCGTTCGTCTCAGAACAATCATCCGGCACCGGTTCGACAACATCGTATATCAGTGGTTTTCAAACTGCGTTGCAGCTGGTGTCGGTCGCCATCGGATTGACGGTCGGGCTAGGCCTGGCGTTGCTGGTGGTGCACCCGATTCCGAGTAGGAAGCGTGGAGGTGGAGTGTTCTCTTTGTAAGAGAACGCGGCGCGCGTCTTCCCTCGAGAATCTGTATAATTTTATCCTTGGTTCTTTCCCTTGCTTGATACGTAGCATTTTATATCTCTTTGGTTCTCCGGTTGTTTTGACATCTTTCATTTATCTTGGACTGGCCAAACTCATACTCATACTCATACTATAGACGCACATAGATGCCCCGTTCATTTACACCTGTATTCATAGACATTTTTCATATAGCTCCGTGCAGTTTTGGCCACATTTGATAGTTAGAACACTGTAGTGCATATTGCGCACCCAGATTTCTTCATGACATTGAACCCAAATGTTTCCCCTAGTTGACCATAATAGTAGAATGTGCCGGTATATATGCCACTTGTTGTGGTGTACGACTCCCAACCACGTCTAACACCCAGTCCCGCCTCAGCCGTTTACATATCTCCTTGAACGTATCCAGAGACCCCTTCTCGTATAGCAAAGTCACCGACACACCGTCCTGCGCCACGACCTGCACTTCCACACGGAACTTGGCAGCCTTCATGTCCCCCAGGAGCCCCGTCGTATCCTTGGTTTCTTCCCGCTTGCACCTCAGTACCCTCAAGTCACCGTCATGCTCTATGGCCACACGCACGTCACTCGCCATCAGCAATCGTCGACATTCGTTCTGCGAGGTCTGAACGTCATGAGTGGATAATAGCGTGAACCTTGAAGATTTGAACCTAAAGACGTGCGCCAGCCACTTCTTTTTGGGCGACGACGAGCGCTCCGGTGATCCAGCTTCGGACGAAGGAGACGAGTTTCTTAGTTTCTTTAGCTTTCCTCGATCCTTCGGTTTTACGATCTTCACCCGCCCGTCTCGGAAGACATCGTCACGTTCCACAACCAAGAAACCGTCATCCATGTTTTCCTTGTCCGAGAGGATTGTCGGGCGCCTAGGCTTTTCTCTGCGCGTCACTGTCAGAGGCTTGACCTCGTTATGAGCACCAGAGCTAAGAGGGTAGACATCGCGGGAAGCTGAGGCATCGGGCATAATAACAACATGTAGTCCACGGTCACCGACTATTTCGTGCATGAGTGCGAGGTTGGGAGACAGCGCCCCTACGGGAGAATGTACACCCTCCGTACGTGAATAGAGGACATTGATGTGATCCGCAACCTCCTTGAAGAAACTCTGCACGTAGACATCCTGATGTTGGGGAACGATAAGCGGCGTCGGCTCAGGTGTACGATGCAAGGAAGAGCGCTCGGAGTCGGAAGGCGAGTGAAGCGCAATACGGGGGTGCGTCTCATCGCCATGGAAGAATAAGGATTCTTCAGACGACGCTGTAGAGTAACGGTCACGTCGCGCTGCGCGACGCGGAGTAGGTGGACTGACGCGAGGAGGGAAGGAAGAGGGAGAAGGGCTGACTGTAGAATCAAGGATAGGTTGAGGGTCGAGGATAGCAGCCCGTGCTTTCGCCTTGGCCTGCTTGCGGCGTGTGCGCTCGACTTCAGCCATCTCTTCCGCTTCGTCGACAGCTTCGAGTGTTTTTTGTCGATATGCGGCCAGTAGCTGATAGATGCCTTTTTGCCAGTTTCGTTCATCGTTGAGCAAATGTGCGGTTATTTCTTCATCAGAATCATTGGGCCAAAGCGCGTGGAGATGGCGTAGGAGTTCAGCATCTATTTGGGCGTGCGAATCGAGAGGGCTAGCGAAATCGTACAGGGTGACAGGGGGACTTTCGATAGGTTTGGGAGAATATGACTGGAAGAAAGGATGCTGCCTGATATCGGACATGGTAATGCGCTTCGTGACATCCTTCGTAAGCATCTTGCTGATGAGGTCCTGTGCAGACGGATCGAGCTCTTCCGGCATGTCGAACTTGCCAATCCTGACCTTTTCGAGGAGTTCCAGACAGTCCTCTTCGTCGAATGGTAGTCGTCCTGCAAGCATAGCGAAGAGGATGACGCCGCAAGACCAGATATCTGACACCGCGCCGTCGTATTGCAGGCCGCTGACAACTTCGGGGGCGGCATAATGAGGGCTACCACAAGATGTCTGGAGTAAACGGTCGGGCTGCCAGGCCGCCATGCCAAAGTCTGCGAGTTTAACGTTCCTTTCAGAATCGAGGAGGATGTTTTCAGGTTTGAGATCGCGGTGCACAATGTTGAAGCGATGGAGATAGTCGACAGCGGCAATAATTTGTTGGAAGTAGCGTAAGGCCTCGGAAGAGGAGAGTTGGCCTTGGTCGCAGAGATAGTCGAAAAGTTCGCCGCCTTGTACATGTTCTAGGATGAGATAGAGATGATTCGTAGTGTCGTAGACGTCGTGAAGCTTCATGATGTTAGGATGGTCGATGAGTTTCATGATGACGGTTTCGCGTTGAAGGGCGAGTTCAAAGCGTTCGGCCTCCTCATCGGCAGTGTCCAGCGAATCGAATCGCGAGTAGAGAAAGGATTTTGGGATAATTTTAACGGCGGCCATCTGCCCCGTTTTTGAATGTCTGGCTAGCTTGACGCGACCTGAATATGTTGAGATTCCAGTACAGATATTCAAAGCATCGGCATACCAGAGCTGCCTTTCCCAATGGTCCTTCCCACTTTCCACTGTCCAATCATTTTGGGATCGTCGTGACGTGCAGCTTGTTGCGCAAAGGTAGTAGGTGGAGAATAAGACATTCTTGCGATAGGCGAGTTAGTTGAAAGTAGTGAAATGTGGATAGATGGCGGTCTCTGGTCAAGGATGACCGCAGGAGTGTGGCGGAATAGATCCGACTGCCAAACAAGTCGACACAACGCGTGTCCGAAACCGGCTCCGTACCCTCGTGACCGCTTCTTGCTTTCTGACTCTCATCTTCAACCTATCTCACACTCTTTGGACACCATGCAAGCAACACCAGCTCCGACGTCTCCAGTACGCCCACCTCAGGCGGAGTCGTCGCAGGCCGCGGCACTCAACAGCAGCATGCCAGAACCACCACAAAACTATGGAACGGCACCTTTCAGTATCCTTACAGGTCTTTTCGAGAAGCTACAGAACGAACGTAAACGAGACCGGAAGGAAAAGTTAATCAACGCCTGGTTCACAGTATGGGTTATTTCGCTCACTTTTGCAAATTGTGGCGCTAATGTCATATAGCACTGGAGGGAGGAGAAAGGCAAAGATCTATATCCCGTCCTACGTCTTATCCTTCCCCAGGTATCTAATTGCTTCTTCAATCCATATTCCTTTCCTCAATCATTCTCCAGAAAGACCGGGAACGAGCTGTCTACGGCCTCAAGGAACAGAACCTTGCCAAGACGTACATTAAGCTTATTCCATTAGGCCCACGAGACCCAGATGCTATACGCCTAACCAACTGGAAGAAGCCTACAGATAAAGATGTAAACGTTATTTGTGTTCTATTAAACGGAAAGGCTGACAAGAATCAGAAATCGTCTGGTGATTTTCCTACTGTCTTGTACGAAGTCATAAGCAAGAGGTCTTCTGTCGTCGAAAGCTCATTGACAATTGATGACCTGAACAAAATGTTGGACGAGCTTGCAGAGAACATGGGCTCTCGGTATATTTCATGCTATGAACCGTTGAAGCTTGACCCATGTCTTACACAGGGAAGTTCAATCGAACATATTAAAGCGAGTATATAATCGCTCTACGCCAGAAGAACAGCGGTGGATTGCCCGTATCATCTTGAAAGGTTGATAATCCGTTTTCTGCTTCAACGTCGCCTGAAATTGCGGTTAGATTTGGTCATATCAGTTAAAGAGACAACGGTTCTCGCCGTCTACCATCCAGACGCTCAGGATCTCTACAACACCTGCTCTGATTTGAAAAAAGTTGCTTGGACTCTCTGGGATCCCACATTTCGACTCAATGCCGGTGTATGTCTCACTCCAACGTCGTGGTTGCTGTTTCTTAAACGTCTGCAGGACAAAGCGGTTCGGCTATTCCATGCCTTCACCCCAATGCTATGCAGCCGGCCTACCAAGAAGATCGAGGAGACAGTCAAGGAGATGGGCGACAAGGAGTTTTTCATCGAAGAGAAACTCGACGGGGAGCGTATGCAGCTCCACAAGAAAGGCAACGAATATTTCTACTGCTCTAGGTGAGATTATTGCTATGTTTACTGCTTAAAAAACCTGATAGCGCTTAGAAAGGGCAAAGATTATACCTATCTCTACGGCAAGCACGTAGGCGAAGGTAGTCTTACCCCCTATATCGATAAGGCTTTCGATGAACGCGTTGACGAGTAAGTGATTCCTCCCTTCTTTCGCTACAAGTCTCAATACGTCAACAGGATTATTCTTGATGGTGAAATGCTGGTGTGGGATCCTATATCTCAACGAAACCTACCCTTTGGCACACTCAAGACAGCTGCAGGAGGTATGTCAAGCTCCTATAATCATGCATGTATGATTGACATTTTTCGCACAGACAAATCCAAGAAGGCCAGCATGCCTCGCCCGTGCTGCAAGTCATTCACAACCTCCGAGTTTCTAAAGCTGACTTTGTCATAGTCAAAGTTTTCGATCTTCTATACCTCAACGGTCAATCTCTTATCGACAGAGGGACATCCTTCCGGAAGAAAAACATGAAAGCTTGTCTCAAGGAAATTTCCGGGCGTATTGAATTCGCTATTGAATTCAAAGGCCGCACAGCAGGAGACGTACGACAGAAGATGGACGAGGTTATGGAGGCCCGTGGGGAAGGACTGGTCATCAAGCATCCTAGCTCCAAATATGTCCTCAACGGACGTAACAAGGACTGGATCAAGGTCAAACCGGAATACATGGTGCGATTCTTGAGACGTTGCCACTGGAAGCTCTATGATGCTCACATAAGAATCAACAGGATAACATGGGTGAGACCGTCGACGTTCTCGTCGTTGGTAAGCTCATCGATGTTTCTTCATGCTTGTCTCTTACTTCGTGATAGGCGGCAACTACGGAACTGGTTCGCGTGGTGGCGGAGTCTCGACGCTGATCTGCGCTGTTGTTGAAACCGGA
Source organism: Flammulina velutipes (assembly GCA_011800155.1). NCBI lineage: Eukaryota > Fungi > Basidiomycota > Agaricomycetes > Agaricales > Physalacriaceae > Flammulina > Flammulina velutipes. The sequence goes on along the minus strand of CM022373.1, from coordinate 2,121,489 downwards.
CCTGGCGCTGACGACGACGATGTCAAGTACGTGAGCCATTATGATAGGCCGGACAAATAGCTGATGGTTTTAGATATCGATCCTTTGTCCGCATAGGCTCCGGATTGACTTACGCTGATTATCTATGGGTTCGAAGCAAGCCGTGGAAGAAATGGGACCCCAAAAACCCTCCAGCATTCTTTAAGACCGCGAAGAAGACCACTGAAGATAAGGGAGATGTGTACCTTGAGCCAGAAGAGTACGAAAAATACCGGACTTCATTTGGTCGATGCTGACTAGATCGATAGCTCGTTTATTCTCAAAGTCAAGGCCGCGGAAATTGTCAAGTCGGGCAAGTCCTTGATTTCATCTGGCTGGTTTCCGGTCACTCAACGACTGACATAGATCAATATCATATGGGTTGCACCATGCGTTTCCCCCGAGCGGTGGCGATTCGGACAGACTTGTTCATCACTGACTGTGCCACTGATGAAGGCAAGTCAAACAGATTTGAGCCTTTCGGACATTGCTGAGCGCATGTGCAGGCATCGAGGAAGCGATGAAAACTGTCTCCAAGCGCAAGATGGAGAGTGACATAACGTACTGAAGTTATCCTTCAACTTTCTCTGTCAACGTCGCTAATTCTATGGTAGCACCAAATCGTCCAAGAAAAAGACAGTCAGGACGAAAGCTAAGGTGCAACCTTTGTCATCTGTCCTTCTCATGTTGTTTATCTGTTGCACTAGGCCACGGTGGGAATGGATTATTCCGGTCCCAAAGCCAAGGATATCGCTGTAGAATCTGACGTCTTCAACGGACTAAAGTTTGGTGCGTCTATGCGGGTGCACTCTTTGACATAACTCAAATGTATTCCCTTAGTTGTTGTAGCTGATCCAAAGTCCCGTACTGGCGACAAGGACAAGAAAGAAATGCAAACAACTGTCATCGCGAACGGTGGTCAGTGCCAGCAGGTTGCAGGCAAACATCAAGACTTATTTATAGTGTTTTTGGGCACCGTTATTCGTAGGTCCTCTGTTCTCACGCCAGATCCCGCGAAACTAAAGTCTGTTGTCAGCATACGATTTGAAGATGATGATAAAGAAGGGCACTCACGATGTCGTGAAGCCAGAATGGATCGAGGACTCCATATCCTTGGGACGCCCAGCTCCACTTTCGAAACGTTACTTCGTATTTGCCACGGACGAGCGCCAGGAGACCGATGAGTACCATATGGAGGACGTACGTGTGGCGCAACCAGAGCCCAACAAGATCGACAAACCCGAGGATGCCGAATCCTCATCTTCCCAATCCAAGGATGATAACATAGATCCAGATCTCGCAGACTGGTTTAAGGTTGACGAGCCCAAGCTTGAGGACGATTCGGCGACGGAGCCTGATGATGATGATGGTGACTCTGACAATGCTGATGTGGAAGGCGCGGATGTGGACGACTATGTAAAGGCTACACAGGCAGAGGACGACAATGATGACACGGAAGAGGATGAGGATGAGGAGCCTGTCGCTAAGGTCAGTTCTGTTCGGCCTGTGTTGTGGTAAGAGATCAGCTGATCAACGGTATAGGACAATCCACCAGAACAGGAACAGAAGATGGGCGAAGATGAAACTGCTATGGAATATGACACTGAGAACATTTTCAGGCATTTGTGAGTGTCATGCTCGGTGCCACCACATCCTTTGGTGTTGACAGGGCGGAACAGATGCTTTTATTTAGACTCGCCACACAATGCTCGACGACACAAGATGGCTGTCAAAGGCAAGTACGAACGTGAGATTGATGATAGGTAAGAACAAAACTCCGGTGGTTGATCCTGGCTTTGACGATGCTCTAGTTTCACCCAACTTGAGAGGGTTATCACACAAAATGGAGGCCGTGTCGTTGATCTTGATGAACCCAAGATGACCCACGTCGTGGTAGACAAACGAGATGATAGCCGAAGGTTGGAACTCATTAAGAGAACATCCAAGTGCGTCGAAATAGAGTAGGGCGGGGATCTTGTGTTACCTAACTCGTCTCTTTTACAGGCCGAAGCGAAGACATTTGGTGATATCGGACTTTATCCAAGCTTGCTTGGACGAACGCACGTTGTTGGATGAAGATGGTGAGTGGAGTTTTGAAGAATCTCACATTTGGTTGACATGGCGCCTCAGAATTTACGCCATGAAGCAGGTTCCAGTATTGTAGTCCATATTTACGAGATAGCATGGCTTTAATAGGAACAATGAAAACACGAGGCTAAATCTCGGAACTAAGCGGCCGGAAGCTCCGGGAACGGCGGCGCCCTATTTTCTCATGTCCTAATTCCTAATTTTCTACGGCCACCACCAGGATTGGCTTGAGTGTATCCGCTGGCTGCTCATCGACGGCGACGACTTCCTCGCATATAAAGCGCATTCCACGACGACGACGCCGGCCACACTGTTCTCCTCGACCTGCATTGTGCAGCTGGATCGCAACCCAGTTATTGTCCATCAACAAATACCATGACGAACCCCCAGGCTTCCCCCATATCGCAGCTGCTCAACACGCTAGGAATTACGCGTGAAGAACTCAGTCGGCGTAGCGACCAGATGCGACATTTTTTGACGGCCGACTCGACCTTTTCTTCACGCGTTTCTGGCCAGGAATCGTCGAGCGGCAAGGCGAGCTCTTCGTCCAAGCTTCGCTCCAATTCGGTATCGACGACGTCTGGCCTAACGTCGGCGCGTTCCTTCTCTAGGGCGAGCTCGAGCTCCCTGAGAGACGCGTCGCCGCCGCCATCTACGCCTGTCAAGTCGGAGCCTATGGACGTGGCAGTGCCCCAGCGCCAATTCGACAGCATGGAGATAGTTATTGAGCGACAAAGACTGGCACGGAAGGAGAAGAAGGATCGCAGGGGAAAGCGGGATCGCGCCGCGCCGCCTTCACCGTCGCCGAGCGCGTCGCGAGGGAGTGTGAGCATCGACCTGGCACGCGACGACGAAGCAGGCGCGTCCAGCTCTAGCTCAGTGAGTTTTTCTTGAGTGTCTAATGGCCATGCATTGAGCTATGATTATTGCAGACAAGACAGTCTCCTCCGCCGTTGACTCCACAACAAAGCAAGTATTACCGGGCGCACACTGCTACGCAATCGAGCAATGGTATTGCGCCGAGTCGAACCGAGTCACCTACTCCGTCGCGCGCACCGTCAACAGCAATTCCTGCCAACGCTTTGCACTATTACTATCCTCAATACACAGACCCCCCGACGGGTCAGCCTGCGAGCGACCCCGTGACTCCTACCCCTATGCGGATCATCCGAAATTTGAGTTCTCGTCCTTCGCCTTTACCGCCATCGTCACCTCCTCCTATGCCCTCGCCCATCTCCTCGCCAGTCAGAGGCATCATCAACCTAGTTTCGTCTCCTGGTCCCATGGGACCAGGTCCAAAAGAGGACGACTATGACGGTTTACCATACACCCTTCCTCCCGGTCCGTACATGTCAACCAAACCAGAATGTTCCTACGCCGCCATTCTCGGACAGGCGATTCTTTCCTCCCCGGAACACCGTCTCACCCTCCAAGAAATCTACGACTGGATAACAATTGTCTATCCATTTTTCAAGCGTGGCGAGACAACCTGGATGAACAGCATTCGCCATGTCCTCAGCACCACCGTTGTTTTTCGCAAGGTGGTCCGTGAACGTGCTCTTGGCAGGACACAATGGGCCATTTGGGATGAAGACATGCCTTGTTTCAAAGATGGCGGATTTCGCAAGCAGCTTTGTAGCGATATGAGGCCCAAAGACAAAGCTGGCCCGTCTTCGGCAGTCAAAAGGCCTCGTTCCAAGGGCGAAGACTCGGCTGAAGCTGAGAGGAAAGCAAAAAAGCCTAGGAATTCCAGAGCTCCTCTTCCATTACCATCTGCTTCTCATCCCATTTTCCCTCCCGCGCGACCCACACCCCACCATCAATCATACTATGATAGCTGCGTTACTCGAAGCCTATCCACAGATGTGTTGTTCCCTCCTCTTCCCCCCAGCGCCATATATCGAAAGGTCTCTGATGGGAGGGCAATCTCAGCAGCGGCATCTATCGTTGACGCCGAACGTGATCTGGTTCCAGAGCCATCCTCGCCTTTAGCACATAAATGGACACCCCCAACGCATTTGGCCTCCAGCCAGTCTTCATCAAGTTCTCTTCCTTCTCTCACGCCCAGCGGTAGCTCATCGAGTCCTCCGATATCTACGAGTGACATCGACGTGGATGTGGACGAGAATGTGCTCGATGGCATCAAAGTTGTCGAGGAAGAGGAAGTCCGGGTTGTTGACCGCCGCATAGAAGACGAGGATGTCGATGACTTCACGCTCGAGCCTTATATCGACGACGTATTTTCTGCTCCTCCGAAGCTCAATCCGGTGCAATTCTGGGGCGACGCACATGCAAAGGATAGCGATTCCCTCCAACCGGGCATTCAGCTACAATACGCTGCCCCTGCAATGCTGATGGGCTCTGATGACGAGGACGACGAACCGATCGCAAAACCCAAGGGAAAGAGGCAGCGCAAGTCTAAGGTTAGTTTTTATTTTGACACTTCTTCTTCGTAACTAACGCCCTTCCTTCAGACCAAAGTTCCACAGTCTCCTACTTTGCGATTGCGTTCTAATCCGAGGAAATCGTCTACGAAATCACGCCTTGCGTCACCTCCGGTGATGAACGAGGCTTCAAGCTCAGCGCGCCTTACAACTCCGCCGCCCAAATCACTCTTCAGCTCCTACCTGTCTCCCATCCGCACACCCATATCTCACAAAGGCTTCCATATGAGCCCATCTGCTAGTTTGGTGCACTACAAGTCCAATCTTGATCCCCCTCCCGTTACGCCTTACTCTCTACATCTCGATGATGAAGAGCACGATCCGCTGAAGACCCCATCTAAAAAGCGGACTATTTCCAGTGGCGGTGGCCTACCTGTCACTCCACGAAGGCTATTTCCTCTTGCCAGTGATTCGCCTTTTAGGACGCCTGGGAACGTCATGACATCGCCTTTTAGAGGGGTTTATGATCCTCACGATACTTCAGCCATGCTGGACGATGAACTGAATCGGATGACGGCCGCTGGGCACGGTGACAGCCCTGCGGGATTATTTGGGCGTTCAAGAGCTCAGTTGCTCTACAATAGTCCTGGACAGTCCCCTGGGAAGGTTTCTAAGTGGTGGTGAGACGGACTTTTTGTTGTTGTCTTTATTGTGTATTTGTATGGCTCTGAATCTATTCGTCGATATCTCTTTATTCTTAGCAATATTCTCTCTCTCTCTCGACGATCCTACATATGTTACGAGTTTTCTCCTCTCTGTTCGTTTGTTCTACTGTCGTGCTGAATTGTTGTACATCTAACTACTGCTCTATACCCTACAATGGTATTTTCTGAACACTTGGGAGGGAGGGTCTTTGGCGAGGGATGGCCATGAGGTATGGTTTATTGTTACTGGTCCGTTACGCCTTGACGTTGCTTATTGTCAATTGACTAGGAACTCTGCGCCATGAGGAGTGTACATAGACAATAACAGGAAAGACTAGTTAAGCACGTCGTCTTTCGTGTCAATTCCCCAAAGTCTTCTTCCGCCTACATGGCCAAGTCTTCATCGAGCAACGCCCCGCCGTGGTCCCGCCGGTTTCCTGGTTCTTACTACCCCGCTGCGGCTATCGAGCCTGAACAAGGCAACCTTGCCAAAGCCATCACCGCCGTTCTCCACGATTGTATTCTCCTCTCCAGAATCCTGCGGTCGGACACGGACAAATACCACCGATTCCTCCAGGACGTGGGCCCTTCGCGCTCCCGCGGAATGTTTCTCTCGCACTATATCATCCCCAACGATCTCAAGCACTGGGCCGGCACTGAACCCGGCGTATTGACTTTGCCTCACCCGAGGTGGCAGGAACGTTTCCGCAAGTACGGCTTCGACGCGTTGGTCGATCTGGTCAATGCGAGGGCACGGTTGATGAATGTGTACTGGATGGACAAACCTGCGCTCCGAGCGACCGTGTCGTCACGCGACTGGGTGCTGAAATCCAAAAAGGATATCATTTGCGCGGCCATAAAGGTGAAGTGGAGCATCGAGGCCGACGTGGAGGTGCGACAGAAGATCAATGCCCCTGTTCTGCCCGCAGTGGTCGAGCTTCAGCGGATCGTCGAGGTGCCCCATATGGTCTTCGATGTGAATTTGGAGAGCTTGTACAACAGCGTATCTGCAACCACGCCGCAGACTGGATTGGCGCAGACGCTAGCCAAGTTCAGCGGGAGTGATGAAATAAAGCTCCTCGTGCAAATCCTAGACGGCATCAAGGCGCTCAGCAGGGGGATGCACAACTCAGAGGCGCATAGTGAACTCCTGGCCACTCTTCCCATCGGTGGTGCCACAGATGCCAGTCTGGCCGTGTACTACCGATTAGAGTGGGGAAATCTGCTGCTTTTCATTCGTGACATCGTGTGCGGCTTGCTGGACGGACCGTCGATGTTGACGTATAACACTGCTGTCAAGATTTATTTGGGAATGCTTGTGAAGATATTTGGCGATAACGGTGGTGCCACCAGTGAGATCGTCCTTCTTGCATTGATGACTTTACTCAACTCTTTATCAGATGTCGCTAGAAGGCGGATATATGCAGTTCTCCGGCCTTTTCTCGATACCGTTGTGCGCCCTGAAGCGAGTGGACCATACACACAGAAGGACCAGCTTGAGCTGCAAGCGACTGTGGACAAACTCTACTGGAATTTTCGTCACACGATCGCCAAGATATGGTAATCATTGCCTATAGTCGTTGTATGATTGATCATACCCTTGTCGCAACCACAGCGCAGCTATATATAGCATGCCATTGGATTGTGGCGCAATACCCATAATCATTTTCAACGTCAAAATTGGCCCAATTCGATTTGACCGCTCCGTGCGAAATGGGTTGTGTAAGATGCACTGCCATAGAGCTCCTTTTCTGAGGTTGAAATGTTGAAACACCAGCTCTTCGCCGCTCTCGATAAGAACCTCTCCCTGTCTCTGTCTCCCCAGAACCATTATCACTTGCCACCGCTCTTCAACGACTCCTCGATAAGAGGCTATTTAACGGACACCGATTGTTTTCAAAATCATGCATCTCAAGCTCTACACCAACAAACGCCGGTCTTCCTTGAACTCGACTGTCTCTAACAATGATCCTGGCCTATCTCCATTCCCCAGGTTTCCTGGTTCCTACTACCCCGCCGCCGCCATAAAGCCCGAACAAGGCAATCTTGCCAAAGCCATCATGGCCGTCCTCCATGACTGTATCCTCCTATCCAGGATCTTGCGCAAGGACGCTAACGAATACCACCAATTTCTCTTGAACGTAGGTCCATCGCGCTCCCGTGGGATGTTCCTCTCGCACTACATCACCTCTCTCGACCTCGAGCCACCAAACGCGACGTCGTCCTGGCCCGTGCTCACCATGCCACACCCAAGATGGCAGGAGCACTTTCGAAAATACGGATTCGATGCGCTGGTCGAGCTTGTGCTGGTGAAGGAGAGGTTAATGAGTGTCTTCTGGTCTGACGAGTGTACCCGGCGTGCGACGATATCGTCGTCGAACTGGGTGGATCGAGGAGAGCAGGACATTGTTGCTGGGGCGAGGACAGTACAAACGGCTCTCAGCATCGATATGGCGATGCGGGGACGCGTGAAAATCCCTCCCTTACCCATAATGGATGAGCTCCAACGCATCGTCGGCTCGCTCACGAACTTGAGGATTCTTGACGTTGACCTGGATAGCCTGTTTGGCTCTATCTCTGTGGCCCCTCCACAGCCCGGGAAGCAGCAAATCCTCACCCGATTGAGAATGAACGACGAGCTGGAGCTTCTCGGTCAAATTTTGGAAGGAATCCGGACGCTCACCAATGGAATGCATAACTCGGTGGCGCACGGTACACTCATAGACACACTTTACCTTCACACTGGTGGTGTCATGGATGCAAGTCTCACCATGTGCTATACCACCGAATGGGGAAATTTACTGCTCTACATTCGCGACGTTGTGTGCGGTTTGTTGGACGGGCCGTCGTTGTTGACATACAACACCGCAGTCAAGGTGTATATAGGTATGATCGTAGATCGGTTTGAACAGAACACTACGAGTAAGCTCGACCTTCTTCCAGCGAATTATTGCTGAATGTTTGACCAGTACGGACTAGGAAAGCTAAAAAAAGTCGAGTAAGGAAAGTGTTCAACTCCATTCTCGATACTGCTCTGAATCATAGGGTAAACGTTCCATACACTTTGTTGGACCAGTGTAACCTAACAATGACTGTGGCGACACTCTACTACGATTACGAGAAGGCCATACGCTAGCCATTCTTTGCAGTTGTACATATTTATTATACACTCCGTGTAGCTAGTATACGAAGCCCGTCTTCTTCCAATGCGCAACCCACTTGCCAACAAGCTCAGCACTAACGGGCGGGGTCTCTTCGAGGACGGGCGCGATCTTCAGTGTCTCATCTGTCAAGAATATCATAGGCTTCTTGAATGACGGGCCCATTCTCATGCGCCAGAAGGGCTAGCAACAACATCAGCATCCACGTCCAACTCAAAAAGGCGATACTCACCAAAAGCTTTATAGTAGGATTCTTAGCAGGATCCTGCTCTGAGCCCGACAATCGCTCCACCCATGTTGTCCTATCCACTTTGTCGAACTTCAAGCCAGCAGCAGCTAGGCCGTCGATGATGCTCTCCCAGTTGGCATCGGTGTTGGGGTTCACGATGTGGTAGACGGCGGCCTTGGGCTTCGTCGTGCTCAAAATGATTTGTCCGATGCCTTTTCCAGCGTAGTCGACTGGTAGCCAAGATGGGTTCTGGATGTAAGGTCAATACATAATAAACACACCAGAAGTTAAAGGGACTCAACATACCTCATCGTATACAGGCAGAGCGCCAACAGTGTTCGCACTCTTGAACATCAAAGGCCAAGCTATATCGACTATATTAGTTTCGTCTAACAAAATGCATGAGACTGACCTTCTGTTTCATTCCAAATTCCATGGAGTGTGTCACCGACCATCTGCCCGATACGAAGGACAGCCACAGGAAGGCCAGATTTCTCGAAAGCTTTCTCGCACAGATTCTCGACAACCCATTTGCTCTGCGCATATCCCGTTCCAGCTGCAGTAGATGTCGAGGGTGGGAAATTCTCCGGACAAGTGGGATCATGGGAACCTTGTCGACAACTGATAGAAGAGCTAAATAGGAAAGTCGCCGGCTCATTCCAAGGCGCGGAAAGGGCGAGATTCATCAGATTCACGGCGCCACCGATGTGTTCATCGTACGAGTCAATGTTGAGAACGAAGTTGACAGGCCAAGCGTTCTGGAAGATAAGTTAGATGAAAGTCCTGGCTACTGATGAAATGGTAAACTCACATGGACGACATCTGTGATTTCCTTACGGATGGACTCATATTCCACCTCGGAAAGACCGAGAAGAGGCGTGGATACAGCTGAAGCGTACGACACGATCTTGCTCTCGTCGACGGTAACTCTCCTGAGTTTTGCGGACTCCAAAACACGCTCAAGCGAGTCGGCATGCGATTTGGCTCGAGAAAGACATACAATCTTCCGCACGCTAGAAGATGCAGACAGAGCAGAGAGTATATGGGCTCCCAGGGAACCAGTAGCACCAGTGAGTACCTAAACAACGAGATCAACAAAGGAAGCCAAGAGTCATCGGAAACGGAAATCTTACGATCACGCGACTATCGAGCGGTTTTGCGGGCTGCCCGATATTGGCCGAGCGAGGCCGGACTTGGCCGATCCATTTCTCCAGTAGCGCGAGCATCTTCGTTTCGTGTTGACTTTCAGATCCTGCTTCACCGCTCTGAAGACGCATGATATACGCCGCCAGCTTCTCGACGGAAGGGTGCTCGTAGACCACTGGATAACTCTTAGTTGCATCCTAACACTGTAAAGATAAACACACCTGTCTGGCTCAAATGGTGATCCCCAATCTCGAGTTCTTTCTGGATACTGTTCTTGATCCTGGTAGCTTGAAGAGAGTCGACACCGAACGAAAACAAATCAACCTGCTTGTCAAGCTTCGAAGATCGGTTGGGGCCAAGTGCTTTCGAAATAGCGTTGAAAAGATAATCTTCCAACTCCAGTCCAGTAAGCGCCTTCTTCTCGACGACTATATCGTCTTGGTCAAACTTCTTGTAGATGCTTTCTATAGGCTGTGGTCAGATACGATATAGGCACTGGATGAATGACTTACCAATGAGATCCTTAAACTTTGCATAGCAAGCGGGGCGAAGGATGCTCATTTTGGTGGCTACAGGAATGGTCGTGCCATGACTTTGGAAGTTTAGTGTCGTGCATGTTGTTCAGGCGATAAACGTACGGAAGAATCTCAACCATCTCAGGGAGGAGGCGGGAATGGGTCGGCGCATCTAAGTTGGCTTGTTCAATGACAGGCCACACCTTCTCCATAATATCTTCTCTAGACAAATCCTTTGCGAGATCGGACGGAAGGACAAGGCAACCGGTTTGAGGTTTTCCAGCACCGAACACAATAGCTGAAATACAGAGATTAGAACAACATGAAGCCACTTATTTGTGAGGATGAACATACCCTCTGCGACGTATGGGCTGTTTCCGCGAATGCAAAGCTCCATGGGAACGGGGTTCGTCTTCTCGCCTAAGATGTGAACAAGGGTGTCATCCAGCCTTCCGATATACTTGTAGAGGTTCTCGCGCTCGGGATGACGCAAAAAGAGGTCCTTGGTCGCGTACGATCCGTCTGGGCGATTGGTCTCAATCTATGGATCACGTCAGAATCTCAACTCAATTCAACGTGAAAGATATGACCTTGGGAGGATATCCGTCTTTAATGACAACCTCAAACGTGTTGCCGCCTTGAGGCTCCAGAACAAGATAGTTGCCGGACGTCGGTAGCGGGCGAACCCAATTCCAGAGCTTGTCGGCCGCAAAGTCACGATTCGAGTTCATAAGAGAGCCCGTTTCGGTAGTACCATAAATGCTGAGAAGATTTACTCCAGCACCAACGAGACGATCTCCAAGATCATCCTATGTCAACCTTGAGTCGTACATCGAGGAGTGACGAAGATAAGCTTACAGGAAGGGGAGCACCAGCATAAGAAACGGTGTCAAAGCTCGCGAGCGCGTTAGTCCCTTCTTCAGTTTCCCCCAATAGCTGTAGAAACGGTCAGCGCACTGATCGCGGTTCTTCGTTGGTTCATCCTTACCTTGATGACGTAGGGAACAGCGAAACATTGGCGAACATTGGGCGATTTAGCGATGACTGCACAGATATTGGTCGCGGTGAGCGGCAAATGCGGCGGGAAGAGGGTAATGTAGAGGCCAGGGTACATGCATCGAAAACTGTACCGAAATGAGGCAAGGGAAAACGGGTGAATTATAGACATACACGGCAAAATGTCCATAACCATGGAACACAGGTAGTGTGCTGAAACCAGGCTTATTCTGGTTCAGAGCGATGTTAGCAATAAGACCGTAGTGAGTGATATGGACAGGCTTGGGGAACCCGGTCTGCAGATATTTAGTTCCTTTTCCAAGCAGTTCCGCGAGATACACACCGATCCAGAGGAGTGCAAGATGACAGCGGGGCGGGACACTTCCTGGTCAGGCGTCAAGACAGGCTTGAACGGCTTGATGGTAGAGTTTGCGACTCCTTCGGGACCCCACAAAGGGAATCGCTGATCTGGAATGACACCGATGTTGTAACCCTGTGCTCTGAGCACTTCCTGGGCCTCCTTCGCGTGTTCGACGAACTTTGTTCCGTAGATAAGGTGGGTGGCCTTTGTGAGTTTGGTCAAGTGCGCCACGGCTGCGACAGAGTTGTTGACAGAAAGCAGTAGAGCACTCAAACCAAGCTTGGCCAGAGCCATCTCGAGCAGAGATTCGTCGATGGCGGTGCTGGTGAGCACAGCGATGACTTGAACGGGAGGCAGCTGGCCTGGCTCAACTTTGGGAGTGATGTTGAGGCCAGCATAGTGCCACGCCAAGCGGTCAACGGCTGCCTCAGTTTGCTTGTACCTAAGCCACCAAGTTAACTTCTACTCTGTAAACATCGAATAATCGGACATACGTGAGCGAATTGAGCACAATATCAGAGCCAGCGGTCGCGTCTGCCGTGTAAACGAACGGATCGTCAGGCTGATCGCGCGCGCGAATGCTTAAGAGTTCAGTGAGAGATTTCGCTTTGAAAGTCGCTGCAGGCATGGCGTTTAGGAAAGAATCGCAACCATTCATCCTCTTCGTTGCATTAATAGTGCACGTCGGACCGAACGGGCCAACCGGCCCCTATCAAAACCATCCCGTGGGCCTACCATAACCGAACTCGCACCGGTCAAAAACCATCTAGAAGTACGTTGTACTAATGTACTTATTATAACAACACAGTAGCGATAGCTCTCCTGAGAGTCTGGGACTTCCTTGGGCCTCGCAAAACTTGTTTACAATGATATATGGAGACACCATCAAAATCGGTCCGATTCCTCCACCACCATCATGTCTACTATAACTCTCCTCCAAAAAACCTATCCCCGCCATGCCAGCAACCTTGTGATTCCCAGCGATATAATACTCCCTGACGGCGAACAACTTGGAGCGTCGCTTCTCTCTCCAGCTCCCAACCGTTATGTCATAACGAAGCGCAAAAGGGGCATTCTGACCCTTCGACATAGAGAAGACCTCTGCAAACGAGTTCAAGTATGTAAATTTATTAAATGCTTGAATACATGCTCATTTAACTGATCTATAGAGGTCGAAATACGACATGGAATCCCGAATGGCCAAATTGGAAGCGTCTGTTTTCGAACTGGAAGCGTCAGTGTCGACGCTATCAAAGGAGATGGCGGACAATCGACGTCTCCTTGTGGGCTATGAAACGGCACATCGCCTTGTGTGCAGTGAGCACTCCTACCTCCGGATTGCTTGCAGTGTCTCAAACCAAGTGTTATCAAAAGGCTTGAACAGGACATTCACGGGCCACGCCTATGTCAATGAGCTCCTGACTAATGCTCAACGAGAAACCTGGCAACAGATCTACTGTGCGTCTGTTCACTCCTGACCATGTTAGACTTACATCTATGTAGTGCCCCGCCTTATATTGGATCATGCGATGAAGATGCCGTCATTCAAGGACATCTTTCCCTCGCCCATCAAGGAAGATGAGGTGGGGTTGCAGAGCGCAGATATCAGCCACTCCATTTTGTCCTGTGCAGGAAAGATATACGACTATCTTGATACTACCTGTCAAGCAGACCTCTACCTCCTTATCTGCTCATATATCATACAGAAGCGACTGGCCAGTGGACTTCACACACTCCAGCACCCCACACCAACCTATATTGAAGCTTGGGACACCATAGATGGGGCTGTGGGTCCATTCATGATGTGGATGGTTAGTGACTCATTGTGCGAACAACTAGATCTCTCAGAGTAACCCAAAACCATGTATATTCTATCTATGTACTGTACTATTCACTATACTATTCACTATCTACTATCCTACACATCATATACTACCCCAAATGATTCATCCTTACCGCTTGAGGTTCAACTTGTAATGTTGAAGTGCGCCTACCACTGCAGCATACTATCCCATAAATACAGCCTAGGCCTTCATCTTAAGTCAACGACCGCAGCAAGTTTATCTCGTTGTGGACAAATTTCAATTCCAAAATGCCTGTGCGTAAATCCCCAGCAAGTTATTCGTCCTCACGTTCTCACTATACAACTGCACATCCACTTCCTCAGAGTACACCTTGTTCGTCTGCACACCATTCAGCGCCTCAACAGCGTCATCCGTATTGAAATCCAGAAACACGAAATCCACCGCCGTGTCGTTAGACACATCAGGCGTCCTAGACGCTACAAAATCCGGCGTCGGGAAAAAAGGCAAGGGCGTGTGAACGATATCATCCCCCACACCTGGACACGACTACCAGAATAATCAATCCCCAGGTCCTCCGTCAAAAAGCGGGGAAGACGTACGTCGCTTGTCACATATCCCAAAGTCAAGTTGTCCATAGCCTCCCGACGTTCGACCCCATATCGTCTATCCATGTCCTCCAACCAATTAAGATATCGCGTTCGCACGTCGCCCATCCTATACATCGCCTCCTCACGCTCCGCACTTCGTTTTGCCGCATTTTCACCACCATTCAACGCTTGAAGAGCCTTCAGCACGGTGCCTAACGGTACGTCCTGGATGTAGCCAAAAGAATTCTTGAAAGGCGAGGCAGTGAGCTACCAAACGAGTCAGCCAACCGAAAAGGTATATATAACATGAAGACACACCTGATCGTTCTTCGTGAATGGCCCAGTGAAGATGTTAAATCGTTGGTTACCAGAGCTGATAATCGTGATATTAGGCGTTGACAAGCGAGGATTGCCAATTGACAACGCGTATGGGGCAGCCTTCGTTCATGGTCAGAGTTGAATTACGACGACACGACTTGGATGGTTGGAAGAAACTAACCTCCTCTATGACTAGCGTTAAGAGTGAGCCATTAGAAGGATACGGGGACCTAAACACAAACAGAGTTAGGGTGTTATTAGAAATTAGAGTATCTTAGTTCACTGTGAGAGCGTGTAGTCCCGTGGTGCGATCCCATACGTGAAGTTCAAGTCGAACCGAGCAGCAAGATCGTGCAGACCTTGAGTTATCGTTACTCCTTGCTCTGTGTCAAACGCCGATGGTCCACGGCCGGTATGGTACTGCCAGATCATTCAAACACTGGAGATGCTCGCAAGTAACACACATACCTCATATGTAACTCTATTGGCGTCAAGATATCTTCTGCTAAATGTGAGATTCTCATGTGACCGAGGATGCCCGTTGAATTTGAGACCTAGAACTATCTCAGCATACCCTGCATAATGGACGTGCATGCACTTACTCATCCAGCCGATAGTCTCCATATATCTCCCACTCTCCAATGACATGGATCTCTGGTCAAGTTGAACACAATCTCGAATGTGGCTATGTCCTAAGTATTCTCGATCAGCACATCGCTTGCAGACACCAGCGAACGAGACTACCTCCAAGAATCGTAATCGGGGTATTCGGGTGGATAGCACGAATCGCGTCGAACACCAAAGGCCCTACAAACTATTTAGCTAGTTGCCGCTGGTTGGAGATTGCACTTGCACTTGTCCCGGACCACCGGCATATGTCTTTCTCATGGTTCAGGCCCCAACATTCAAGATAGCGAAACATGAAACTCACCCAGCAAGCAAAAATAAATCTGGCTCCTCCCGAATCGCATTCAAGAACTGATCATCTTCAAATTAGCCAATGAACAAAATCCTTCGAGACATACTCACCCAGGTCTCCTTAACCATATCCGCCACTTTTTGTACAGTTGTGTTGTCGTCGTTCCCAGCAAAGTCAAAGAGCACACCGAACGCCGTGACACGACGTCCCTTCCGTGTCTTGAATTTGGCAAAACGACCTGCAATGTTCGTCAATGGTAGGTACTTTGTAGAACATGAAGGTGGCACTAACTTCCAACGGGGACATTACGGGTGATATTGCTCGCATCAGCGTAGTTGATGTTGACGTTTGAAGAGAGATATCTGCCATTGAGAGCGGGGGCAAAGTTTTGATGCCTAGAGCAAGTATGTCAAGGCCGCACGGATCATCGAGTCAGTCAATTACTGACATGTCCAACGTGTTTTCGTAGATATACAGTTCATGGCTACGTAAATGGTCAATCGGGTGCATGCAAAATTATGGGTGGTGTCGAGACTGACTTGCCAATGGCCATAACGTCGTACGGAATCTGCCTGAGGAATTGATTCGACTTATATCGGCAAAGTTAGGTGACTTGGGATTATATGCGGGAGTGCATCTCCCACCTCGTGCGCATCCACACCACCTGGTGGATATCCGTCTGAAAGCCCCGTTCCTGGTCCACGTTAGATCAGATTCTACAACGCAACAAAAAGCTGCCAACCGTCATGCAAGTCGCCAGAATCAACTAGAAGCAGGTCTACGTCTTTTTCCTAGTGAGAACGGCGATGAAGCCCGAGGCACCATTTGGAGATAGGTCTCGTACCAAAGCTATCTGCTTCATGTGAGCCACGAAGGAAGCAAAGTCTCCCAAGTCACCACTATTGAAGAGGATCGAGTCAGCGTTAAGAAGGACGATATTGTAGGCAACGAACCTATAGTTAGGTTCTGGGAAGGAACTCTTCTGGTGTCCAAGGAGCCACCCATGCGTATCCGTAGTATGAAGGATGTTGATATCTCCCCATTCCAAAGGTCGCGAAGGTGGTGTCAGAGGTAACGGAGGTACAAATCTCTTCAGGTTACTATGCCCGTGATCGTGTCCATTGCCCTCAGTACATCCCAGAACGAGACTTGCAAAGACTGAAAAGACGGTAAGCAGGGAGCATACGAGCATCATGATCGCAGAAAGCACCAGGTCCATCACGTCAAGCTCAGAGTCTTTATACCTGCGTCCAAATGTATTAATAACTCGGTGCATCAGGCTAGGACATAGAAGCTGATAGCGTACGTCGATGCCGTTAGCAATGACCTTGGGTCTTTGACGGAATCTTAGAGATGCGTCCCTGATTGTGAGCTGCCGGTTCTGACGCCACTTTGTTGCCAAATTAGCTTTCGCGATAGGTTCATTGGCGTGCTTGCTATTCGGTACAGCGTGTTCTAACTCATCGACTATCTTCTCCGCTATGAAAAATGTCAATTAACGTCTCATGGCCTCCGCAGCCAACCACGACTGACCTGGCTATCTTCTGCTACTTCTGATTTCCCCCCGGTTTAGCACCGTTGCAAATCGGCAACGCATTGTGCCGTCCTGGAGTGTATATGCTCTGGAGGACTTGATGCGATAATGAGGGCAGTCGCGAATTCGTGGCAGACGCGTAAACGGCTAGGGATTTCAGAGTTACACAGATAGAAGCAGGGCAGATTTTCAAGGGATGATCTCGGTTGGCAAGTGAAGGGCATCGTCGAGCTAGGACAAGCTCATGTACTGTATGCGTCAGTCTGAGTATGTGTCAGAGTGATGGATGGGTACGCACCTGGGTTTGTTTCGCGCGCTGACATTGCAGTTAGGCTCTACATGTTCTCTCCCTAAAATGCATGCTCCACTCTAGGGACGAGTTCGTCTCGGCAAGACGTGGCGTCTGGCATAGTTGACCAGCTTCATATCCAGCGTCAAAGCCCTGTCGGATTCATTCGCGCCAATTGAGCAGTGATTTAGTCGGTTAAGTTGTCGTTGAGCGGCCGCTGAATATAACGATACTTGATTGAATGTCGCCTAAAAAGATACAATCCAGTGTAGCAGTCGTTCGACGAGGCTTTGCTCATGATGGTCGGAGGAGGAAGAGAAACACAGTACGGAAAATGTCGGTATATCGGCCCGACCCATCAGCGCCACTTGAGCTGAATGGTTCAATCTACTCCTACCAAACATAATCCTCTCCATGCCAGCCATAAAATCATTCCGGACGCTATGTCACATCGACAGCTGCAGGAGGCAATTGATACTGACCAATGTTCTCGAACGGCGCCACGACGTCGACGATAAGGAAGCGCATTATAGCACTTGAAGAAGGTGCCTCCAAACACAATGTACGTATGTTCACTACAGATCTGGATCTATAACGCCTATAGTGGTGGGACAAATACTACAAAGCAATTCAAAGAGAGGCTGGACCGATTGGAAGAGTGCGTGGCACAATTACAGAAGGACAAGGTAGACGATCGTCGCTCTATTATACTCGTACATAATGAGGGTTCTAATCTTCCAATTGTTCACCGCGTCTCACTCTGACAGATTTGACTAAGGCCTTCACCGGCCACGTTCACGTCCGTGACCTTCTCGCAAAGGCTCAACTCGAAGAACATTCATCGGAAGTGGCTTGTACATTCTGTCCTCCCCGAGAATTCTGCGGTACCAAGTGGACTCACGTCTAATTAGTGCCAGAATTTCTCTTCTGCAGCGCCATCACTTCAAAGATGAGTTCGCCTCGCTCCTTGTGAAAGACATCCAAGAAACCAGGCCTGTCAGTGGCTCCTCTGCCATGAATTACGCCGACGAGATCTACGACTACCTCTATGATCACCGTCAAGCGGACCTATATCTCTTCATTTGTTCGTATTCCATCAAGAGGCACTGGGGTTGCCAGCTAGCTAGATCCTACAATTGACAAGAATAAAGTTTGGGATAGTATTACAGGATGCTGAAGACTCCCCATGGATACGCTGCTTTCTCAAATTGATTTACAACAACTTTCGTATCTGTTTTACACTACATCGAGTATACATACACTACACATACACACTTTACATCTTTCTCGTTTCATCTACATTCAAAATGAGCTTGGTGAAGAAACGAATCTGTTCAATGATAGACTCTCCCCGCACAGCTTGACAGACGTGAGTCGTAGACGCGGGAAATAGCTGTTTATTTCTTACCTTCGTTCACTGTATGGAGGCCGTTGAATAGATCATCAGCGCCTCGGTGAGAATATCTGAATATGTGTTGGCTGAGGTTCCAGTAGAAACGCGTGTCTGCGACGACGAGATCAGTCAAGTTTCGTTTCTATGGCGTTCACCACTGACCAGTGTTTCCTAGACCCAATGATGGACTGACCACAACACCAGCCGCTCGATACCGAGACGATGATTTCAACGTGGATTTGATCGTCCCAGCGAGCACTCCGAATGGGCCATCGTTCCCTACAGGAGAGACTGGTGAAGGCTCAAGCGCCGAATAAAATGCATCCTGCAAGAGAACGCGCCCTTCACTCCCGAAATCGAACAGTTCCCCAAATGCATCCATACTGAGATTGAACTCTTTCACGATGGGCAACGCAATGGCCGTCAGACGTTCCCGTACCTCATCAGAGGATGTGTGTTCTGCGATTCGATGGTTGACAACTGCAGCTGCGACTTCCGGAAGAGCGTTGATTTTGACACCACCGCTGATGATGTCCACTGCCTGGGTTGTCTTCAAGAGGACACCAAAGGACTTGTCAAATGCTACAAGGTCTCCTTTGAATTTCTCGAGCGCCTGGTCATCGTGAAGAGCCTCCCTCGCCAGCGCGCGCAGACTTGAAGGATATCGGGAATCAAACAGGACATTGCATTGCGCGTTCGCAAACCCAGCCCCGGTACGCAAAAGCGTGGGTGAATGGGCATTCTTTTCGAGTTCGACGACGAGCATGGACAGTAAGCCTATACTAGTGTGATCTGGAGGATCGCTCGAGTGGCCTCCAGGTGCGGATACTTCTATTCGGATGTCAAGGTAGCCTTTTTCCGAGATGCCTGGCTGGGCGAAAATGATGTCGTCCTGGATATTGGCACCGTGACCTTCTCCTTCGTCGACAATCATCGCGAAGAAGTCTCGACCGTAGATAGATTGGAGGTATATGGCCAGTTCACCCGCGCCCTCGGTTCCAGCTGCTTCCTCGTCGATGCCATATGCAAAGATTATGGTGCGCTGTGGTTTGAACCCGGCCTTGAGGAGTCGTTCTACCGCAATCCTGTACAGTTCTGTCAGTAGTACACCCTTCTCGTCAATGAAATCGTACAGTTGAGAGATGAGATCAGCTTTGTCATCGGCGCTTCCTCGTCCCCATATCCAAGTGCCTATGCTTCGTCACGGGAGATCCTACGAAACAAGGGTAGTATCATACCATCGAAATGACCAGAGTACGGAGGGTGGATCCATTGGGTAGCCGTAGACGGGTCAACTGGTACGACGTCTATGATCTGTGAGAGCTTATTCATTGGCATCGGTCCTATGATGCACTAACCTTGATGTGCGGTGAACAGTATTGGTTTGAGATGTCCATTGATTCCTTGCCAGTGGAATATAAGGTCATATGTATTGATTTTTGTCACTTCCAAGTGTCGATAACTTTTTGGGTTGGATGGGCCTCATAAGAGGTAAAAGACATGGAACTCACACGAAGGAGAATGTAGTCTCCAAGTATTCATGGAATTCCTTGAAAATGTCCCATCGGTCGTCTTCTCCGACTGGTAGGAAGTCGTCGTACGACTCTGTTCTACGCCAGTGTGAGATAGTTAAAGCCGACCAGTAAAGATGACCGACGGAATCCGAATGGCAGCCCCAAGCTTTTGGTAAGTCTCGTGGCGAAAGCCATCCGTGGCGTAGATTCGGTCCAAAGATGCGTCTAGATTAACATGCGTGATGGGGGAAAGTGGGGCGACCTGGGGACACCCCGGATTGTCCAATGCTGTATGTGGCGACAGAGGGAGTATCTCTTCGATTTCTTGGGTATCAGATTCCAAAACAGTGTTACAAACATCATATTTCCAGACCAGAAAAGCAGCAAAGATTAGAATACCCCAAGAAAGTAAGCGCGCGGTTGAGGATCGTGCTGGTCTTGGTTTCGACATGAGATGCGCTGCGAAGGAACGATCATGTTGAATTGCCATGCCGGCGGCTAAATGTTTACTACGGGCCGAGCTTACATGATGGATCAAGTACCCTCCCAGTCAAGAACCGATTGCTTCGCGGACGGAAAGATGCATACAGCCGCTTGCTGTTCAACCAGATCGACGCGCCGCTCAGAAAGTCCGTGTACTCCCTGCTCCGACGTCGACTGTCCGCAATCCCTGCACGCCTGCTGCAAACCCACCATGAACGCCAGCTATTTCAACGTGGCGTCCTTCGACATGGATATACACCGTTCGCTCCCGAAGAAAAAATCTTTTACCGCAGAGGACGACGCCGACTGCTCAGACTGCTGCACTGGCGCTGTCTGCCCTGACGGAGATGCAGAGGTCACCGAACATTGCACCGACAAGTGTGTTGTCATTGCCTGCGAGGACAGCTCCCACCACATCGATGCGGCGGGATGCGCGCCAGATCCCTGTGATTTTCTCTGTGATTTGGACCCTTGTCGAGGATGTCACCCTCTCGATGACTTTGTACGTTTGTTCCTTTTTCTTTCGCCACATTTAATTCAGCTACTTTTGCAGTTTGAAAAATGCTGCGAACCCGATTTTCATCACTCCTTCCCAGAGAAGCACTCAATTTTCCATCCAACATTTCATTGGGACCCATCCTCTATCTGTAGGAGTTGCGACGAGCCGGAGGAACTCCCTCTATCATCATCTTCATCTCATTTTCCCGACCCACATCTTCCCGACATGAATCGCTTCTCTCACCAGCAACCTCTACATCCCCATGTCTTCCAGCAGCCCCATGGCCCCCAAGCGTGTCTTTGGGGCAACTGTGGCCAGCAATTCGAGGATTCGGACCAGCTAATCAAACACGTAAACGAGGTCCACTTCCTCCTTCCATCGTCCCCGTCCGTCTCTATTCCGCAGTCTAACACACTTCCGTGTCTATGGGGTGACTGTCACCAGAGCCTGCCTGTTACGCCACAGGCCTACGGCCATGCGTTGTCACAGATGATGGCGAACCATCTGCTCAATGACCACCTGAATTCTCAGTGGCCCGTACATTCCCATCCCTCAACACCCATTCTCGACTACAGTCTCCCATCATCAGAATCCGAATCTGTCCCAACTCCTCCTCATGTTCATACTCCGTGCTCTGGCACCCACGTTTGCCACTGGAAGGATTGCGACCAAGCATTCGTAACCTGCAGTGATCTAACGACTCATCTTACTGTTGCCCATGTCGGGGCTGGGAAAGCACATTACGACTGCCACTGGAAAGAATGCAACCGGAATGGCAACCATGGCTTCGCCAGCAAACAGAAGATATGTCGACATCTGCAGGTATACTTACTCCTTTGACAAATGCTGCTTTCAACTCACATAACCATAGTCCCATACTGGACATCGTCCGTTTCAGTGCAGGATATGCAAACAACACTTTTCCGAAGCAGCGACGCTGCAACAGCACATGCGCAGGCACACGCTCGAGAGTGAGTCACCCCCGTTCAACCTCCACACCTTTCCTAAGACCTGTCCAGAACCTTATGCTTGTGACCATCCGGGATGCGAGAAAAAATTCGCCATCGCTGGCGCACTGACCATACACAAACGCATCCATAATGGGGAGAAGCCTTTCAAGTGTACATATTGCGAACGAGCATTCACGGAGTCGTCCAATTTATCCAAGCATGTACGTCTGACAACTTCGTCTAATGGTATCATCCGAACTCATGTCCTTTGGCAGCTACGCACTCATACAGGAGCGCGTCCGTATCCCTGTACAGAACCAGGCTGTAGCAAAACTTTCGCCCGACCGGATCAGTTGACGCGACACAAGATCACTCATACCAAGAACAGATAGTGGCCCATGAGAAGACCTTAAGGCCTCAAGCTCAAGCTGTAGTTTTATGACATTTTTGTATTTCTATTCATGCTATGCCAGATATCTTCAAATTTGACGTTCGCCTCCTACGTATGATGTACTTATCAAGCAAATACTAGTCCCCCATCGATGATTATTGTCTGCCCCGTAATGTAATCAGCTTCAGGACTCGCAAGCCATGATACCAACTTCGCCGGGTCCTGTGGGACGCTTGTTCGTCCCAGAGGTATATCGAACTTGTTGAAGTTCTCCCCCTTCTTCATTCCATTCACCTCGGCCATTCCGGAATCGATTTCCTCCCACATACCAGTATCCACGATGCCTGGTGCATAGGCATTCACGGTAATGCCGTGAGGGCCTAGGGTGATGGCGAATGATTGTGTCAAGCTACGAACAGCCGCCTTGGTAGCACTATAATGCGCCAGTAAAGGATCCGTGCGGAACGATGTTCCACTGAAAGGACCATGGTCATCTGATGATACATAATGATGTGTGGCGCAGTGCTGACCTCGCGGCGTTTAAAATCTTGCCTCCTGTGCCTTGTTTAATGAACTGCTTCGCAGCCGTGGAGTTACAATGGAATACGCCTCCAATATTGATATCCAGTATTCTCTGCAGATCCTGTTCTGTGATATCCAAGATGGGTTTAGCGTGGGCGATCCCGGCGTTGGCGACCATGAGCGATAAGGGTCCTAGGGCATCCACTGAAGTCGAAACCAAAGCCTCGACATCTTTGAGTTTAGAAACGTCGGCAAATGCGGCTACGGATCGCCTTCCCAGCGCCTGGATTTCTTCGACAACCTACGGTACTGGGATTCAGTGATAGTGTTCAAAAAAGCGCGTCAAACACGTACCCCACCGAGCAGCTTCTCGTGGACCTTGAGGTCGTTAACGCACACATCGAATCCGTCGTGAGCTAAGCGCAGAGCAATCGCACGTCCGCTGTGGGAGAGAAGAGGCTTGTCATCGGGGGTTCGGAGTCGGGATCGGGCTGAATGTCCGCTTACATTCCTTGCGCAGATCCCGTCACGATGGCACTGCGTCTTGCTACCGAGGTCGTCGTTGACGCATATCTAGCAAAAGCGGGAAGCCGTCTGGTAACAGATAGTAATTGTCTAGCAAGCATGGTCGTTCGGAGGAAAGGGCGATTATAAGGCCGGGACAGTAGCGCGTACTACCGTCCCGTCACTTTATATTATATTTCCGAACTGAGAACTCGTGCGCTCTTACGTTTGCCATGGGCACTTGACACTGAATTTCGAATATGTCTTGAGGTTGTTGGCAATCGCGAGTTTCCTGTCCTCTTGGGTCCTACAAGTTCCGAGACCCATTAATATACTAGGTTTGTTCGTTGTATATCTGAGACCCCACTTGACAGAAATTCAAATCGACCGATCTTGTTGCATTCTGGATTTAAATACAGCGGGATGCTAGATGAATACGAAACCCACCATGTCAATGTCCACGACGTTTCCCCTCGACACAATACGAATCATCCAGATAACGCAGCTAGATGGTAAGCAAGACGAATGAAGAACGCATTAATATCCATGCCGCCACAGATCCAAAGGCCGACCAAGCTAAAGAGGTCCTCTATGAAGGGTTCAAGGATGGTGAGTTCCACCGGATATGAGACGAGTTGAGCTCAAGTGACCGCAGACCTCGTCAGTAATTGTCTTGTGGCGGGAAGGGAAGACCTTCGCAGGATCACATATGATGCACTCGTGCAGGCGGGCATCGTAGGTGGCCAGATGTACGTAGCCGTCGACGAGAAAGATAGCGTCGTTGGGACAGCTTGTTGGTATCCCCCAGGAAGTGATTTTCTCTCCGAGTAAGCACGTCCTTTAATCTGGTGGCTGCACCACCAATAAACGTCCACAGCGACGAGCAACGTGCCCAAGGCTCAGCAAAGCTATTCGAAACCTTAAAAAAGGAAGAACCCGACCTCTATACCTGGTGGATGAACGTCGTTAGTCAATTTTCCAACGATCTAAACAAACCCACTCACACAATTTCGGCAGTTCCTGCCAAAATGCAGCGGCGTCACTGAGAAACTTCTGGGAACAGGAAAGAAGGGTTCCAACTTCAAGATGGACAATTGGAACATCTATTCTTTGACAACTCTACCGGCTTGGCGGGGTCGTGGTATCGCCCGCAGACTCTTGAAGGTCGGGGAAGACAAAGTCCGTGAATCTGCTTCAGTATCATCGGAAAGGTCACTGAAAGATTTAAAGGCTGCAGCTGAAGGGCGTTGCGTGACCTTCGAGGCTGACAATGAGAACAACGTGTGTTAATAATTTTGGTTGTGTCGTAGGCCTACTGATTGTGAGTTTTTTAGATTGCTTTGTATCGTCACTGGGGCTATATCCTCGCTGGCGCAGAGTATATTGAGGGTACCAAGGGAGTTCCTGGATACAGCATGAGCGTGATGTACAAACGATTCGACGCACCTGTGGCAATATCAGTCTAAAAGTCAAGGTCTTCATGACCCGTCACATCGACTGAATTGGTTATAAACAAGGACGGTGAGCAGTACGAGCTCACTTCTACCTGCCAATTTGTTGTTCGCAAAGAGGACAAGATGATGGAGAGTGCCAAGTAGCCGGACGCCGGTCATCTTCCGAACAACATGCAGCTAAGTACGCGATCGCGAGTACATACAATCAACTATCTCAAAAGTCAACGTTCAAGATCGCCTTCGCCTGGATCCTTTCTCGTATCTACACATCTACACACATCTACAAACTAAAACCTCTCCAATGGCGAGACACTTGGCACACTGTTGTACCCATCCCCCATGCTGGGTGTCGAGAACGGATTGACAAAGGCAGGTTTCTCAAGAACTGACGACGGCGACGCATCGTACCATGTCTCAGGATATGGGAGTCCAGTAAGCGCCTGCAATCAATCAGTTACTAGAATGGAAAGAAAAGAAGAGAGCGTACCCTGGGAGCATATTGGCTTTGAGGCTCTACAGGCGAGTAGGGATACGGTACGAAGGCAGGTACAGACGCAGGCAAACTCCAGTGATCATACGTCAACGGCTGGCTCTGATTCCACGTCCACTGACTAGCGTCGGTCGCTGGCTGATTCCACGTCCATGCCTCGTTACTGGAATGGAAAACCGATGATTCTGGTTGAATTGAATGAAAGAACATGACACTGCTTGGGCGTCGCGGAAGCTCGAAGCTAAGATCGTGGATGGCGGGGGCGGGGTCGACTACTGGGGCAGAGCCGGGTGGCGGACAGGAAGAAGATCGACGGCCAGGTAGGGTGTAGGTGAGGGAACTGTGCGGTGGTGGAGTCCTTTCTCCTACGACGCCCTCCCGCGCTTCTTTGCGCCTCTTCTCCCTGCCCCTCGCAACCCTCTCGACACCCTCGTCGAGTAGCGGATCCGGCTTGTAGCGATATGTGGGATACCTCTCAGCATGCTCCCTCTTCTCCCTTTGAGCCATCATCACCCACGGCGCCCTCTGCTCCGGACTCATCTCTTTCCACACTATGCCCGCAATCCGACTCAGATTCCTATGATCTTTCTCCACCTCCCTTGGCACCATCTGCTGCCTCACAAAGTCGCATCGAAACAAGATGAACGCGTTCCGAGGACGCGGGACATGCGTGGCAGAGCGTTTCCGGGCATGAGATTTCTTTGGTGGCGATGAGCTATCCGACGACAGAGAGAGTAAAGACGGGATAGGGAGGCGGCCAGTGAATGGGGGCACCGGTCTGTCTTTCATCACCGCCGAAGGAAACTATAACACAAGTCGAGAACGAAAGAGAGGAAAAGTCCAAGTTTGTCCTCGTGGCCGTGATTGTGCGTATATAACACGTCGGGATCCAAGCATACAGCTCTGATATAAGGAAAATGCAGAACATGCGGATCAGGGCAACCATGAACATGAAAGAGCTTTGAAGCGAGTGGATAGAATCTCCCCGAGCACAAAGACATCGCAGTCACGTTGACGGAATGGCCAGACGCCGTCACCGAGGATGTCAAGATGTCCAAGCTGCAGCTAGCATCAAGTCAAAGCTCAACGTGTATCAGTGAGTGAACGTTGACAGTGCATAGGGACAATGCAAGCCATAGCCCATGGCTGTCTGCGCCTCCGGTGCGCCTCGTGGGTAACATGCACTGCCGTCCTTCCTTTGTGTGTTTTTTGGATGTGAATGGTGTCAGGGATACGATCCACGAGGTGAATACAGCGAGGGTGCGTTCAGGAGATGGCTGTATATCAAGAGCGGTCTTCGATAACTCTTGTGGCGTAGACAACGTAATGATGCCTTCATGGTGAAATTTTCGGGATCCAAAGTCGAGCGTGGCGCACAGAAGAGTCGACACCAACAGTCAAGCTGTGAATCATGAGTGACTGTCTGGATATGGCAGCCACGACTTGGCATTGAGCACTGCGCGCGGCCTGGTCAGAAAGAGAGAATAATCAACTTACATTTAGATCTGTCAGAGCCGATGCTTCCTTTTGGAGCGCCATTTAGGTTGCTCGCGGAGAACTGGGTTAATGAATGATCATCGGCGACAGCTTCGGCACTGGGTTGGTGGTTTGCGCAAGACTATCTCGTCACCAGACGCATTCACATAAAATTACTGGGCCGAATGAATGAGCTGAGCTCGTAGTAGTTGTTAGGAAGACGCACGGTGGAAATCTAGGAGCTGTTCGATTTGGCCATAGTCTGAAGCTTGACGTATGTATGAACTTGAACTGGTAGCAATCAATGTATAGAGCTCGAGGATTCGTTGAAGTAGGAATGGTGGTGGTGGGAAACAAGCTACCGGCCCGCCATTCCGCTTCATGACCACCAACATCCTTCTGCTTCGTGGTCCCGGCGGCTCTCCAGACAAATACGAGGCTGCATTCTCTGGAAACAAATATGCACCAGTGTCAATACCAGTGCTGGAGACTGTCCTTACCAACGTTGCCCAGCTTTCCAAGTTGATTCGTACAGAGTCTGCTCGCTTTGCTGGCATTGTTATCACCAGTGCGCGTGCCTGCGAAGCGCTCGGGAAGGCTTTCGAAGGACATTTTCCAACTTGGAAGTCACCTTTCTACGTTGTCGGCAAAGGAACAGCTGCTGCGTTGCGCCACGTCTTCCCGGATGCGGTTGTTCGTGGAGAGGATTCTGGGAACGCAGTGCCGCTTGGCCAGTTCATCCTGGACGACTTGGGCACCTCACTCAACAGAAATCTACTCTATCTGACTGGAGACAAAAACCGCGACACCCTTCCTTCCATCCTCACCCCATCCTTCACATTGACGTCTCTGCAAGTTTACAAAACAACCGGTTCTCCGGAATTCCCCCACCAACTGGAAGCGTTGAAATCCACAGGTGAAAAAAGTCTTATTCTTGTCCAATACATCTAATGATCAAATAGGTAAATGGTGGATCGTCTTTTTTGCACCCTCTGCTGCCGATTTCGTCTGGCCATATCTGCAAGCACACTTTCAGACAGAGCTCACGTCGATAGCAGCAATAGGGCCCACAACGGCCGACTTTCTGGCAGCCAACCTCGGCCTGCATGTTCATGTAACTGCGCCGAAACCCACTCCTCGGGATTTGGTAGAAGCCATAGTGCAGTTTGAGGTAAGGCTATACTGTCTGCAGATCCCCCACTAATGTGCGACCAGAATAATGGCCATCGACATGAGCACGTGTAAAAGTGGTTTATTGTTGTCCTGGATTCAAAAGCACAATGCCACCTGGTCTTGTTTTCTCCCTTTCACCATGTTCGACGGTGCCCCAAGGTGGACAGATCATGCTCGCAACTTTACAAAGAAACTGCGAGGCTATCAGGTCGATATCAATCCACCAGAATTCATCTCTCTCGTCTTAGGCGCGCCTCCCGATTGGGAAACCACCTGGAGCCAAGAAATTTCCCTCATTCGCGAGGACCCAGAGTTCGCAGACCTCGTCGGCATGTGCCAACGCTTCGACAAGGTTGACTATGACGGAACCAACGAGGATGATAGACTCTCAAGAACATGTACATAGTTAATCAATACACGTGTTATTATGCTAGCACGTCAGCTAGGCTGGCGCAAAGGAGTCGGATGATAGCGCCTCCAAGAGACCGGACCTACCACACACAAGGATATGCTTCCTGTTTACGTGTCTCCAAGTCGGAGCACCAATCGGGCACTGTGGCAATTTGAACCGATCGGTTGAGTAAACAGAGCTGTTAAACCTTGCACACGGATACTCGTTTGGAAGAGGTACATCCCCTTCGGCGGGAGATAACCAATCCAAGGGAATCGGCTTATAGTCGCCCTCTAAAATCCAGCGTCTCGCCACATCATGACCTAATAAAGTGAGCATTAATCGTAGGCGAGAGAAAGCACCATACCGATGTGATAGCGCTGGCCTTCTCTTGTAGTCATTATGAAGTGAAGTATGTCAGCTCTCGTCAGATGCTGCACATCAGCTTCATCTCGGCAGACGACGGACATAACGCCACCAAAAAACGACCTCTCCATGATATCTCCCGGATCGTCTCCAGGTAGATCCGCAGGGCATTTGAATGCTCTCGGAGCACACTCGTCCGCGGGAAGTAGCTGTGCGCTAGCGACGTGTCCGGTATCATGTACCATCAAAATAACGAGGAGTAGGTAGGTCCCATTCGTTGGGGACTCTCTGAGGCTTGCAGGGTCGAAGGCAAGATTGACGAGGTAGCGATCGATAAGAGCAATGTAGGGAGCACCTCTCAGAGCGATATCCTCCCGGTAGATGATTGGAGGACATGTATTGAACCAAGGAAAGCATTTCGACGTGAAGTATCTTGCCACGATGTTTGGCGGGCTGCCTTCCGGAGCTAATCCCTCGAGATTTGGGGGAAGGTAGCGCATTTCGGTGAAGAGAACGCACAGTTCCCGGTAGATGAAGAGTGCTGTGTTCAAATCTGACGGCCAATCTGGAGAGGACATGACTGTACTAGCCACAGTTAATTACCCGGGACTGATGAGAACCGCAGTCAGATGAGCGTGAGAATACTACTTGTTTAGGAGAATCAAGAATCAAGCCTCGGCTCCGTCTCAAGATGTACAATAGCTACAGCACGAAGAACGTTGACATGTTCTCTCATGCGTACAGCCTTCGTTATATGATGAGTATCACTGTTCGAAATAGCTGTTAACCCAAGAAACGATTTAACAGCCTAGCAAGAGATGTTGGCACCTCACTCACAGCATGGCATTTCCCCCTCACTTCCCTTTGAACAATCCCTCTCATCATCAACCAATTCCAAGCTTCATTGATAGACTCAGACTCGACTGGACGCTGCATGTATATGATCAGTTTCCTGGGACAGGTCAGTCAAATTTATCTATCGTTTTAACCTCCGATGAACCATGCACAACAGCAGCAAGTGCCTCTCACAGCCACCAAGGGATACCACAGCCAGGCCCTTCAATGTCCTCCGCTTATGCTTCCCAGACTAGACGACCTGCACCTGCATATACAAGGAGACAATACGTCCGGCTAGCCAGGATCATTCTCATGATCCATGATGGTCTCAGAGATTCCCCTATGATGCGAAGGATCTACAAGATCAACCTCGTTGATGGTTCTGGTACCAACCGCGCGCCCGTAGCAGCGCTTATCGATCACGCTGTCAGTTCCCAGACCGGTCCATCCCTTTCTTCGCTTGAGGATGACGAGATCCGAAGACTCTTACTATCTCCATTCCCTACCATATGTCTCTTCAACGGTAATATCAGCACTGTAGGAGGTGTAGGATTCGTGCTATGCTTTCAATCTTTGCCAGAAGAAAGTGATGTTATCTGGATTCCGACAGCTTTAATTTGGCCGACCAGGTAGAAGCTTCTGTGGATATCTTCCAATATCACGGCAACCAAGCGCCCTCAGTCTACTACCCGGCCCTTCTTTTCCTCAGTACGATCTACCATGAGCTTTCTCATGTCATTTCGGCCCGTAGACACGCAGGTCACCTCACACCTGAGAATAAACAGTACCTTAAAACCATGGGTCACTATGAACAGACTGGAAGTGGAGAGTCTGGGTATATCGCAGAGGCTATTCTCTGGGGAGATGTCATTAACCCCATCACGAACGCGTACAATCTGAACCTCATTGACAAGCTCGACTGTGCCAGATTATGATATCAGTGAGTACTAGAACACCTCGATTGTACATGTGTTGAACTCTTCTAGTTGATCCCAAAGCATTCCTGGACATGTTTCGAAACGGAAATGGCGTCTTCGATCCATCTTACAAACGACAACCGTCGATGTTTAACTTCCTCAGATATCGCCCTGGTGCTAATCTTAACGCGATCAATTTCACGACTCCGTCTATGAGTATTGACTTCATGTCAGACAGGTTCAAACGTTTTAAGACGGGGCTGTGTATCAGCGGTAAATGCCACAGGGAATGGCATGCACAGTACTCGCATATGAATTAAACCAGTACCCATGTATTACTATCAATTTTCAAGTCTTGTTTGTGTTCGCCTCGCTGTAGCTACGATGAGATATATGTTTTCTCAATGATACTAAGCAACGTAGGCCGAACATCCGTATAGGATTCAATATATATAAGTAACAGAGTGGTCGGATTCACATTCTTGTCTTCAATTCCTTAAGGTCACCATCGAGGTTCTGAATAACCCACAAAAAGCGATCAAAAGTAATATGTCCGTTAAGCGTCTCCTCATCGAAGTCCATCTCCTCCCTATTAACCGCCGCCAGAATGCCATCCACTTCTTCCAAGGTTCTCGGATAGACTCGCCTGGGCCATCCCTCCAATGCAAGACATTCCTCACGTATAGTCTGCATCCTTTCCTTTATTTCTAACCATCGATGCCATTTCCTCCGCTCCTCAATCCCGTCCGAAAAGAGCCTCCGCCACCCATCGACCCACTCAGCATAACCAGGATCAAGACGAAATGTATCTGAAAAGTCGTGAATCGAGCTCGCGCGGCTCTTATGATACATCCCCTTCAACTCTTCGTCATCTTCGGTCCTATGCCACTCCCAAAACGGTGTAACATCCACTGGTACGAATCGTTGTGGCAGACCCAATATCAACATATCACACTCGCCGTCAGCCATGAACCTGTGTTCGGCCATGAAGAGGTGCATCACAAAGAGCAGGGATTCCAAATCGTGTCGGTAGAGGTGACAGTCCTCGTCTCGAGGTTCCGTTCGTTCCAAAGCGACATAGAGGGGCGCGCCAGCGAATGCCAGGTATGAGGGTACAATGATGCCGTCGTCCATGTCTCGAAGAAAGCAGGCGACGTCAAAATCGTTCATGACACCGCAGACCTCGCCGTCCGCATTGATGCGATACATGATGTTCTCGGGGCTGATATCTCGATGCAGGATGCCGGCTTCTTTGTACAGCCACCTATGGCCTGTAGAAGATATGTTAAGTGAACAGTTCACAGAGAATCACATAAAGACTAACATTCAAAGATGTCCACAAACACCTGCCCCAACTGCCGCAGGCTCGGAACTGTCTCTATCGGAAATAACACCTCTTCGATCAGCACCTTCATGACCATCGGTTGTACAGCCTGGCTCTTGGGATGCGCAAATCCATTCTCAGCCCACGCCTCGATATACTCCGCAACTCTGCGCTCCGTCTCGTCGTTCCTCCCCACCTCCTGCACATGTAGAATATTAGGCAAATGATCGAGGACCCATGTCGACCCCGTTTCCTTCGCTTTCCGTCTTGCAGTATCGATAAACGCGTTTTCCGTGTGTGGTGCGTTCTTCGGCGTGAACTGTATCTTGACGGCGATGGGCCTATTCGGCCATTCCGACGAGGTTGCGTGCACGACGCACGTCGAGCGTCCTACTGGCTGGGTATCACGGTAAATCGACTTGCCCAGCGTCACTATCAACGGCTTTCCACCCTTCGTGAGATGCAATCTCAGGCCTTCAACAGCATCGGAATGATCATCCTGCATAACGGAGAATTGCCCAGCCAAAACCTGTTTGCATTGTTTGTGATCAATGAGGGATAGCAGTCCATTCAGCGTAGGTGGGCGTCGGTGGAAGGCGATTAATGCGGCGATGAAGACGTCTAGGTCCGACCCATCTGTCCTGCCGAAATTGAGGCTGAAAGATCGCGATGTGAGCTGGACAGAATGGTCTTGATAGATGAGGCGAAGGAAGCAGGGGAAGACGCAAATCCAGGTGTGGTGAGAGCGCAAAGGATCGACGGCGCGTTCGATACCATCCCACACAGAGCGGAAAATAGGATCAAGAGGGACCGATGAA
The DNA here is from genome assembly GCA_011800155.1 of Flammulina velutipes. Classification (NCBI taxonomy): domain Eukaryota; kingdom Fungi; phylum Basidiomycota; class Agaricomycetes; order Agaricales; family Physalacriaceae; genus Flammulina; species Flammulina velutipes. Next base: position 2,088,933 of record CM022373.1, on the reverse strand, counting down.
TGGGCGGAAGGCAGATGGAGAGAAGTGGATTGTCGATTCGGCGCGTCGGGGCTCGTTGGTGTAGATGTCGTTCGACGCCTTTTGGTTTTGGGTGTCTCCACGTTATCTCTTCCACGTCCCCGTTTCAACCCATGCAGGATTCCCCTCACGGCCTGCGGATCCACCTTTCCCTTTCTGTGATCGAGTTGTCGAACCCGGCCAAACATTGTGTTGAGAAGATAATTGAAGGCGCATCTGTCGTCCTCGTTGGTTCCGTCATAGTCAACCTTGTCGAAGCGTTGGCACATGCCGACGAGGTCTGCGAACTCTGGGTCCTCGCGAATGAGGGAAATTTCTTGGCTCCAGGTGGTTTCCCAATCGGGAGGCGCGCCTAAGACGAGAGAAATGAATTCTGGAGGATTGATATCGACCTGATAGCCTCGCAGTTTCTTTGTAAAGTTGCGAGCATGATCTGTCCACCTTGGGGCACCGTCGAACATGGTGAAAGGGAGAAAACAAGACCAGGTGGCATTGTGCTTTTGAATCCAGGACAACAATAAACCACTTTTACACGTGCTCATGTCGATGGCCATTATTCTGGTCGCACATTAGTGGGGGATTTGCAGACAGTATAGCCTTACCTCAAACTGCACTATGGCTTCTACCAAATCCCGAGGAGTGGGTTTCGGCGCAGTTACATGAACATGCAGGCCGAGGTTGGCTGCCAGAAAGTCGGCCGTTGTGGGCCCTATTGCTGCTATCGACGTGAGCTCTGTCTGAAAGTGTGCTTGCAGATATGGCCAGACGAAATCGGCAGCAGAGGGTGCAAAAAAGACGATCCACCATTTACCTATTTGATCATTAGATGTATTGGACAAGAATAAGACTTTTTTCACCTGTGGATTTCAACGCTTCCAGTTGGTGGGGGAATTCCGGAGAACCGGTTGTTTTGTAAACTTGCAGAGACGTCAATGTGAAGGATGGGGTGAGGATGGAAGGAAGGGTGTCGCGGTTTTTGTCTCCAGTCAGATAGAGTAGATTTCTGTTGAGTGAGGTGCCCAAGTCATCCAGGATGAACCGGCCAAGCGGTACTGCATTTCCAGAGTCTTCTCCACGAATGTCCGCATCTGGAAAGACCTGACGCAGTGCAGCAGCAGTTCCTTTGCCGACAACGTAGAAAGGTGACTTCCAACTTGGAAAATCTCCATCGAAAGCCTTCCCGAGCGCTTCGCAGGCACGCGCACTGGTGATAACAATGCCAGCAAAGCGAGCAGACTCTGTGCGAATCAACTTGGAAAGCTGGGCAACGTTGGTAAGGACCGTCTCCAGAACTGGGATTGACACTGGTTCATATTGTTTTTCAGAGAATGCAGCCTCGTATTTGTCTGGAGAGCCGCCGGGACCACGAAGCAGAAGGACGTTGGTGGTCATGAAGCGGAATGGCGGGCCGGTAGCTTGTTTCCCACCACCACCATTCCTACTTCAACGAATCCTCGAGCTCTATACATTGATTGCTACCAGTTCAAGTTCATACATACGTCAAGCTTCAGACTATGGCCAAATCGAACAGCTCCTAGATTTCCACCGTGCGTCTTCCTAACAATTACCACGAGCTCAGCTCGCTCATTCAGCCCAGTAATTTATAGGAATGTGTCTACGAGATAGTCTTGCGCATACCACCAACAAAGTGACAAAGCTGTCGCCGACGATCATTCATAAAGCCAGTTCTCCGCGACCAACCCAAGGCACTCCAAAAGGAAGCATCGATTCTAACAGAGCGTAAGCTGATAACTCTCTTTCAGATCATGCCGCGCGCAATGCTCAATGCCAAGTCGTGGTCGGTATATCCAGACAGTCACTCATGATTCACAGCTTGACTATTGGCGTTGACTCTTCTGTGCGCCACATTCGTCTTTGAAAACCGGAAACTTCACTCTGCGGCTATCATTACGTTCTATACGCCACAAGCGTCATCAAAGAACGCTCTTGATATACAGCCATCTCCTGAACGCACCCTCGCTGTATTCACCTCGTGGATCGTATCCCTGTTACTATTCACATCCAAAAATCACACAAAGGAAGAATGGCAGTGCATGTTACCCACGAGGCGCACCGGAGGCGCAGACAGCCATGGGCTATGGCTTGCATTGTCCCTATGCACTGTCAACGTTCACTCACTGGTACACGTTGAGCTTTGACTTGATGCTAGCTACAGCTTGGACATCTTGACATCCTCGGTGACGGCGTCTGGCCTTTCCGTAAATGTGACTGCAATGTCTTTGTATCTGCCGGAGAGGTGATCGACTCGCTTCAAAGCTCTTTCATGGGCTTCCCTTGATCCGCCGCATGTTCTGTCTTTTCCTTAAGAGCTGGATGTTTGGATCCCGACGTGTTATATAGACACAATCACGACTACGAGGAAAGACTTGGACTTTTCCTCTCTTTCGTTCTCGACTTGTGTTATAGTTTCCTTCGGCGGTGATGAAAGACAGACCGGCGCCCCCATTCACTGGCCGCCTCCCTATCCCGTCTTTACTCTCTCTGTCGTCGGATAGCTCATCGCCACCAAAGAAATCTCACGCCCGGAAACGCTCTGCCACGCATGTCCCGCGCCCTCGGAACGCGTTCATCTTGTTTCGATGCGACTTTGTGAGGCAACGGACAGCGACAAACCCTTGCCCATGCTTCGCTTTCTCCCGCTGCAAGGCACACACATGTTCCGAACTAATATTCAAGGTTGAATGTAAATACTCTTTTGATCGTTCCCTATTTCATTGTCAAAGCATTAGACTGCCGTTGAGGCGGGAATGAAGAATCTGGGTCAGGATTCAGACATACCTCAGGAGCACGGAACGAATGAAGATATCAGAGTCTCGAGCACAGGCATAACTAAATTAGCTACACTACGTAGACAAGTAGTTCTTAAGTGCGCAACAGTCAGCGCTCAGTAAGAATCATATCACGTGACATTGCTCTTTTATTTTCCACCACCATCTGTCATGGCGTCAATTGAACCTGGACAATTCGACGATGCTTCCGAGGACGTTGAACAAGTCGTGTCAAGGCCGTTAGAGAACGCTTACATCGACATATCGGGCGATTCCAGTACCGACGACGACGACGAAGATGCCGTCTATTCAGATGAATTCGATGACTTCTTGGATTGCAGGGTTGAAGACGAAGACTGGGAAATATCTGAGAAAGGTGCGGCTAGCTCAAGATAACTGAACTGTATCGTCTAATCCGCGTCCTAGATTTTACAAAACAGTACAATCGCCTGCGCCAACATGTAGCGGTTCGTTCGGGAAATGCGCAGGGTATCGCCTCTTCTCTTAATCAAAAGTCTACACTCGCCGTTCTACCTGCCGTGAACCACCCACAATCCCGCCAGAAGCAGCAGCAGCAAGCCCACATCCCCCACGTCCAGGCCAAGGATCAGACGACAGACCAGCTGGCAGCGCTGGCTAAATATTCATCGAGGATTGCGCAGATGGGAGTCAGTGTCAACAGGAAAGGTCCCAGTGCCACCGCAAATTTGAAGGACAAGTCGGACAGAGCAACAAACGAGCAAGTGTTGGATCCACGAACGAGACTTATTCTATTCAAAATGATCGGGCGAGGGCTTGTGCATGAAGTCAATGGATGCATAAGTACCGGAAAAGAGGTATCGTACTTGCTCGTGCCCAATAATCTGAGATTTACCAGCGTGTTAGGCCAATGTTTACCATGCTCTGACACCCCCAACGCCTACGCTCGCTTCTGCCATCCCTAATCGACATGTCGCCCTCAAAATCTATAAGACATCTATCCTCGTATTCAAGGACCGTGACAAGTATGTCTCTGGGGAGCACCGTTTCCGTAGAGGGTACTCGCGTCGCAATCCCCGGAAAATGGTGAGATTATGGGCCGAGAAAGAGATGCGTAACCTCAAGCGTCTCACTGCAGCAGGCATACGTGCCCCGGAGGCCATCGAAGTGCGCGACAACGTCCTCGTTATGGATTTTGTTGGCGATAGCGATGGATGGGCTTCTCCACGGCTTAAGGATGCGGAGGTGACGCGAGATCAGTGCGAGGACCTCTATGCTGAGCTGCTTATCAACGTACGAACTATGTTCCACCAGTGTCGACTCGTCCACGCCGATTTGTCCGAGTACAATGTTCTCTTCCACGAGGGCCACCTTTGGATTATCGATGTATCGCAAAGTGTCGAACACGACCATCCAGCGGCCTTTGACTTTCTCCGCAACGACCTCCGTAATGTCGAAGACTTCTTTGGTCGACGGGGAGCCAAATGCCTGGGCCTCCGAAGTGCCTTTGACTTTGTCACTCGCGAACTGGACCCCAAGGAGGACGTCGCAGAGCTATTGACGCGGTGGAGGGCAGAAACAGATGGTGCTGACATCAACGAGGAAGAAGGGAGCCACGAGAAAAAGACGCATGAGGAGGAAGTGTTCAGGCAGTCATACATTCCTCGGTCACTGAACGATCTGTATGACCCAGAACGCGATGTTGCTGCGGTGAAGAGAGGCGAAGGGAGCAAGTTGATCTATGCTGATACGATTGGACTTGTGGAGGAGGACAAGAAGGAGACAACCTCGTCATCGAAGGCGGTGCATTTCGATGGTACTGTCGAGGATGGGTCGGAGGAAGATGGGGACGAGGATGAGGAGGGCGGATCAGGTGAAGAAGACATATCTGAGAACGACACTGACTTCAAGGAGCGACAGCTGCGCGGTCATCGGCATGAGGACAAAGACGTCAAGAAGGTTTGTTTGTGCCTTTTTAGTGTACTGCGAAAGTGACTGACATGTCCTTAGGAACGGAAGAAAGCGACAAAGGCAGAAGCGCGGGAAAAACGAAAACACAAAATGCCGAAAGCAGAAAAGAAAAGCAGTATCAAGAAAGGCAGAAGATAGACTCCCTTCCCTTCATTTTTTGTTTGTCTCATGCTAGCGCTGTGTGTTTCGACAAAATTGGTCGATGCGTACATGTAGGTATTCAAGTTTGCATTGACATTCGGCCTACATACTAGCCCGGGCACAGAACACCACCTACCAGGGTAACCATAGCTAACCGGCTCTACGCAACAATGTGCTTGTAGTACCTACTTCTCGGGCCAACTGAGCCCATCTCCCCTGTCGTCCGTTCCCCCCTCTACGTTTGGTCCATGTCCTGGGTGATGAGGAGCGAGTATCAGGTTTTCAAAACCACTACCATAGGCGGTAAGCCTAAAATAGTGTACGCGCCGTGAGGCGATGAAGTCATGTGGTCGAAGACTTGTGGGTATGGAAACGAAGTGCGGCTGGTGTACGATGAGAGACCTGAGAATAGCATATATACCACAACTTGCCATGCATAAATATGATGACATAATCATCTCTGCTCGACCAATCACCACCATGGCACTTACCGTTTACAAGGAGCCCGTGGACCAGCCATTTTCACGCAAACGAGTCATTGCCTTTGTCACTATTCTATCCTCTTCCTTTCTGGTCCCCGTCATGGCGTTCTTCATCGCCATGCCCCTGATAGTGGGTGGGACAGAATGGTATGGGATACTGTACACGGCGTTCATTTTCATCCAAGCAATCGACCTCATTCTCCAAATTGCCCATCTCGTCGCCCTGTTACCCAAGCGAGAGGAAGAGGAGGAAATAGTCGAAAGACTCAAGAAATTCAACTTGGTGACGCTGATGATATGGTGTTTCAAATGTACCAATCTTCCAGGCCCTCCCGAAGGTGTGTGTCGCTTGCGACATAGATTATTTTTATACTGACTCGGAGCAGTTCACATAGCTGAAATCATCGTCGGGTGTGCCGTTCCCATTGCGGGCTGTTGGATCGTTTTGAGGCTGCCACATCTGTTCGCCACCAAGTACCCGAACGGTTGGGATGAGGACAGCAAGCATTCTGTCTAGTCATCGTGGAGACGGAACTACTCTTGTACATACGGTATCTTTGTGACGTCGTACTTAGACCAGTTTTTTAATGGCTTGACAACAATTTTCGCACTGGACAAAATACTATACACGTCGTTCATTGTCGTCCAAGAACTCGACCTCATTGTCCAAATCGTCCACCTCGTCGCCCTATTCCTGATACCCAAGCGCGTTGAGGAGGAGGAATTAGTTGAAAGACTCAAGAAAATCAACTTGGTGACGCTCATGATATGGTGCTTCAAGTGTACGAGTCTACCAGGCCCTTCCGAAGGTGTGTCGCTGCAACATAGCTTTTTTTAAATAAATAAAACGATTCTGACTCGGAGCAGTTCATATGGCTGAAATCATACTTGGGGTTGCCGTTCCCCACTGTGGGGTGTTGGATCGTCTTGAGGCTGCCCCATCTGTTCGCTACCAAGTTCCCGCATGGTTGGGACGATGAGAGCAAGCACTCTGTATAGTTATTGAAGCGTGGGGATTTTCATCTTGTATATCCAAACACGAGGTTCGCCGCGGTCCGGCCCTGTCGAACTCCTACTAAACAGCTGTTAGCAGCAATTGTGAAAGATCCAGATATAGCATACATAGATAGGTGGAATCAAATTCTACTATATAGAGCTAATATAACTATACAGGGAAGCTGCAGTACAAGTTGGCTTCAGCAAAACTTGATTTATATCTCCAGACATTCTACATAAACTGGCAAGGACCGGACCGCCAATGCCGTTCAGAAAATGGGATGTAAGCTGATCGGATGACATATCAGCACTAATGAACAAATCCTCTACTCTTAATGTTGTTGAAGCATACCCTCCCTACGACCGCCATTGCATACCACTGGCAGAAAAAATACAAGTAGCTTCTAATGAACCTCGATCACTGGATGCCTCGATATCACCCCTCTCTTCACCCCCTCAAAGCATGGATCCAAACAACTTTGCGTTTCCTGAAGATGATATTTCACGTCAGGATGTACGTTCATTATACTATATGTAGATAGGTTCTAATTACTCTGTGATTATAGAGGTTGGATGCCGAGGCATTCAACCCCGAGCGGATGTCAATATCAGAACGACTTGACCGTGTACAGTTGCATCTGTCTCGAGAAGCAGAAGGTGAACGTCTTGGAAAAAGATTCGAGACTGGGAAACACCTGGTGTTCGGTGAGCATTTACAGCCCTTCCAATGATATCATTGTAACGTTGGGTATCGACAGCTTTGACCGGCATCCTTACCCGCGACGCCAACCTCAAAAACATGCTCGAGATGGCTAGGCAGGCGGAGCACGCAGACGTGTTCTGTATGTTTCTCCAACACAGATCAGTCCCACCGAATGCTGATATCTGTATAGTGGACCGTCTTCTCGTACAAAGCGCTGTCAAGAGGCCGTGGTACACAGATACTTTCCCTTTGCCCCCCCAAAAGGACATCGACTGGTTCGCACGACGCGCTCAGCCTGCCGCTGGACACTTTGATATGATTTTCGACTATCTCAACTATCACTACCCGACGGAAGTGTATCTGCTTATGTTCGCATACTTGCTTCAGAGGCACTCAGGACCTGGGCGTCGTCTGAGACGATTTTCCCCGCCGTCGATGTCTGAGGGACAACAGTTTATGGAGGAATTCATGGGGCCTGATATCCCGCCTTCTGTCACAGCACTGTTGTACAGCACAATGTACGACGCTGAGGACTCTGAAGGCTATCCCGCTTTCAACTCTTAACAGCTTACAACAGATTATACCATATTCTCGAATAAGATTTTGCTCGCATGACATGGGAGAATTAAAGTTGAGGAATCTGGCCTGGTCATACTAACACATCCTGCACCAGTTGGATAAGTTGGATCAGTGGCGCTGAGGAAGGCAGTCTTATTTGCTGTTGTTTGGCTCTCAGTACTTTTAAACTTCCTCCACCATCTACCGCCTCGACGACTCGCTGTCTATAACAGCATCCAAGATGAACGACAACCCATATTTGGCGCATTTGCCTAAATCCCAGCGGGGAGCGCCCTCGAAATCCAACACGTCTAATGAACCTCTCTTTGGTTTCGTACCGCGAAGAGTTACCGGCGAACAGGCGCGCTCTGCCCTAGTACGTCTCGCTTGACCTTTGAATGAATATACTTTAATTATGTGCAGGAACATGATCTGAATCCGTTCACGAAACAACCACATTCCGCCCAGTACAAAAAGATCCTCGAGACACGTAAAAAGCTGCCTGTGTATGGCCAAATGGACGATTTCATGCGCATTGTGAGTACTGTATCACACTACTCTGGCGAGGAGGGATTTGAGCTCTTTCATTTAGAATCCCTCCTTCCGCCGGGGCTTTCCTTCATTTGTAGCTGATGGTTCCCTCAGTTTACGGAGAACCAAATTATGGTCATGGTTGGCGAGACAGGGTCTGGAAAGACTACACAGTGCGTTCATATTTCTCTTTGCTATGCTAGTATATAACCATCGATCCAGAATACCGCAGTTTGTCGCCTACTCAGATATGCCCCATACCAGAGGGAAACTAGTCGCATGCACACAACCTCGTCGTGTAGCTGCGATGTCCGTGGCAAAGCGTGTCGCCGATGAAATGGATGGTAAGCAATCTTCATTTATAACCCCAGTGACTTACCTACTTCTGTAGTTCAGTTGGGTAGACAAGTTGGATATTCCATTCGGTTCGAGGACATGACAGAACCTGGGACAACCTTCCTCAAATATATGACCGACGGTATGCTTCTTCGCGAAGCAATGAACGACCCCAGCCTAGAACGATACTCCACCATCATCCTTGACGAAGCCCACGAACGCACCCTAGCCACGGATATCCTCATGGGCCTTCTAAAAGATATTGCCAAAAAGCGCACCGACCTCAAAATCATCATCATGTCCGCCACTCTCGATGCAGTCAAGTTCCAAAAATACTTCACTATAGACAGCGGATCTCCCGCACCTCTATTCAAAGTTCCTGGACGAACTCATCCCGTCGAGGTGTTCTACACGCAAGAGCCCGAGCCAGATTATGTGGAAGCTGCGATCCGCACCGTCTTGATGATCCATCGCGCTGAAGATCCCGGCGACATTTTGCTCTTCCTGACTGGTAAGGAGGAGATAGAGGACGCCTGCCGGAAGATCAAAATCGAGGCCGACGAGCTAGTCAACCAAGATCCAGAATCCGTCGGTCCTATCATGTGCATACCCCTCTACTCTTCCCTTCCTCCCGCGCAGCAGCAGCGTATATTCGATGCGGCGCCTAAGCCGTTAACCTCAACTGGCCCTCCTGGACGCAAGGTCGTCGTCTCGACGAACATTGCGGAAACATCACTCACCATTGACGGCATCGTGTACGTGGTGGATCCGGGCTTCTCCAAGCAGAAGGTTTACAACCCTCGCATACGGGTGGAGAGTCTGCTGGTTAGTCCTATCTCGAAAGCTTCGGCGCAACAGAGGGCGGGTCGCGCAGGACGAACAAGGCCTGGGAAGTGCTTCCGGCTGTACACCGAAAAGGACTTCATGCGTGAATTGGAGGAGCAAACACATCCGGAGATCTTACGGTGCAATCTCAGCAATACGGTGTTGGAGTTGGTCAAGCTAGGCATCAAGGTATGTCGCGCTTTCCTACCTTGTTCTTCACTGACACTCTCCATAGGATCTCGTTCGGTTCGATTATGTAGATGCGCCCGCACCCGAAACCTTGATGCGAGCTCTTGAGCTACTCAATTATCTTTCGGCTTTGGATGATGATGGTAATTTGACTGGTCTTGGGGCTATCATGGCGGAATTCCCCTTGGATCCTCAGTTGGCTAAGATGCTTATTATCAGCCCTGAGTTCAAGTGCAGTAGTGAGATACTGACGATAACATCGATGCTTTCTGGTAGGTCTTACTATCCTTGTCTGGGAGGTAACTAAATAGTTATAGTTCCAAGTGTTTGGATGCGACCGCAAAATGCTCGGAGCCAGGCTGATGCGGCGAAGGCGTTATTCACAGTACCCGATGGTGACCACTTGACACTGCTCAATGTGTATAACCAGTATCAAGACAGTAAGCTTGATTCTTTCTCGTTTTTGGTTAGTCGAAGCTTACACTGTCATTAGACAAACATGACAGAAATTGGGCGTACAACAATTTCCTTGACACCCGTGCTCTTTCACAAGCGGAAAACGTTCACTCACAATTGGAGCGGACCATGCAGCGATATGACATCGAGCTGCTGTCGCTTGCCGACGAGAAGAAGCTGTTCCAGAACATCCGACAGGTGCTTGTGTGTGGTTTCTTCATGCAGATTGCGCACAAGGAGGGTGAGAAGGGAAACTACCTGACCGTCAAGGACAACCAAGTCGTTGCGCTACACCCGTCATGTGGGCTGGATACACAACCGGAGTGGGTCGTGTACAACGAGTTCGTGCTAACGAAGAGGCCGTATATCAGCATTGTCTCAGAGATCAGGCCGGAGTGGTGCGTCCCTTGGTGTTGTCAATCGCTCTTGCTGATCTTAATATTACAGGCTGTTGGAGTTTGCCGCCAATTACTTTGATCTTACTGCGTTCCCTGACAGCGAGACGAAACGCGCCTTGCAGCGTGTTCAGAATAAGAGGGCAGGAAAGGTGGACGGTGGTGAACCGAAGGCGAAAAAGCGGAGAAAGGCTTAGTGCCGCGCGTTGTTGTCCATTTGTCGCCTGGGTGATAGATATACATTATGTAGACAGAGTGCTGGTTGTCGGTGGGGGTGTACTAATGTCTGTTGTTTTTGAAGCATGCTTGACACAATTGCCCACGGCACTTCTTCCTCACCATCATTGGCAATGAATCCATCATTCTTACTACTGCAAGCATGACATTCTTGACAGTTCCGTGATTATCTCAGTGGCTCGCCGACGAACTCGTATGTCATGTCTCAACCACCACCATTGCCTCCTCGTCGTCCAGATGTCTCTCACCTCTTGAAGAGGAGGCCACCACCACCACCACCCCCACCGTTCCCTGGACAGCTTCTAGAAACTACTGGTGGTCTATTTGCGCAATGCGCTTTCCCATTTTCCAATCTGACGCGTAGCTCTGAGTCATCGACGACGTCGACTACTATCTTCCGACCACATAGTAATGGGCGGCTCGCGTTAGCATGGGATGCTGTCGTCGGAGAGTCAGCTGGTGTCTGCACGGAATGCTTCAAGTCATTCTTCGTTCCATTGGGTCTGGAAGAAGAGTTTGTGCAGTCATCCCGTACGTCGTATCATGTCAATCCGGGCCGCTGCACCCAATCGACCGACATTTTGAGTAGTGAATTCCACCCCGCTGTGGCAATGCGATTTCTCACATCCAACGTTGGAATCACACTGGAACGCAGTCAGGCAGACCAGGTCGTTGGAGCCTGTCATCGAGTACTTGACATCTCTCCAGCTTCCAGATTGTCCTAGCACGGATTCATCTTCGGGGATACGATACGAATTCTCTCCTTCACTGGGCGAAGTCTCATCTATTCCTATCGCTGACAATGCTTTTGGGCTTTGTAGGCGATGCTATCACCGCCATGTCTCTGGATCGGCGTTTGAACGCCATTTTGTGAAGAGGGAGAAAACGGCCGTCGCACCATGCTCCTTATCCATCCTGGCTCCCGTGGGTGGCGCGCTGAGCTTTGCGTTTTTCATCGCATCCGATAGACGGGATATTTCACACTTTCTGGATATCTACAAATGGGCGGCTTACTACTGTAACCCAACAGCACCCAAGTGTCCTGGACTCCAACCGACGGCTATGCCAACCGTCTACTACAACTTTCCCTCTGTCCCAAATTTCGACTTTTGCGAAGTCTGCTTCCGCGTTACCCTCCTTGCCTATCCACATGTCAAAGACATTGTTCGACGGAATGAACTCGGTGCAGGGGCCGAAGGGACATTCTCCTGCGATCTGACCAGCGTCTCGTCGCGCTATTGGGAGATACAGACCCAGTTACTTGTCTCTTACACGGTCAAGGACCCAGACATGTTCACCGATTTTATTCGCCAGCTGTCCGTGATACCAACCTGCGTCGGCGCCGAGCAGGTAGCCAACAGACGCTGGTATACCGGGACATCTGAAGATACCTCACAGTGCACTGTCTGCGAAGACTGCCACCGTCAGGCCATTGCGAAGACTACCCTCTACCACCATTTTTCGGCCACTGCGCAGCTAGCACCCGGCAACGTTATTTGTGACTTTTACTCACCTCGGATGCGTTCCCTCTACGCTACTGCGTGTGCAAACGACGATATAAAAGTGTTGGCGACGGGGTTGCGAGAGCGGTGGGATGCCTACGTGGAATGGCAGACGCTCCAGCAGCGGTGGGACGCGCAGAACGCGCGGATGGAAGAGTCGATAAGGTTCATGAACCAGATGGGGTGGTACAATCCCGTATATTCGGGTATCGGGAATATGACGAGGAGGTCGGGGCCAGAGGCGACTATGCATTTAGCTATTGCGGGACAGATGAGATATGAGGCTGGGCAGGAAGATCAGAGGGAGGGTAGTTTGTTCAGGAGCGCGGATGCGGCGAAGCAGAAATGGCTGAAACTACAATAAAATGCGTGACAATGCGCATTTGTGTCATATCACGTGGCGGAACATCACACCGCGTCTTTGCCAAGTCTTCGCGATTGAGGCTTCGTCTGTTACCGTCATGCCTGGATTTCAAACGCCCTCAGTTACGGGGAAGAGAAAGTCGGAAGTCAACGAGTTTGATAGTCGAAAGAAACAGGCTGTTGAGACTGGTAACGGAAGGTATTGGATGGTACAATGGTGCGTGCTCGTTGATTTGTGAAGACGACGAGGCGACTGACTATTATTTGCCCAGGCGTAATCATCAGACGAAGAAACACAAGACCTGGGAAGGAGACGGCGTGCTTGTCGTTGACGGCGGAAAGGGAACGCTCTACGACTCGGATGGCAGAGTGTATGCGCGTCGCTCTTCCTGACGTGATGTTGCTCACTGTCCTTAGGCTGGGCTCAGGATCGCCACCCATGCCGATTGAAGATGGCGTCGAATGCTCATTTGCGGGTAAAGATATTGGCGTCGACTGCGAGACGACCAGGCAAGAGTTTTCTTCTGGCAGATGCTTTGGCCACGCAACAACATCCATAGTTCCTGTCGTCATATCCACTCCTGTCAGGCCTTTCAACTCCCTCAAAGCTGGCACAGGACCTTCTTCTGCGTATAGACCGCCCACCTTCAGTGCACGCAAGGGCATCCCATTGCAAGAGGTCAACTTGCTCTCAGAGTCGCTGCCCAGCAGCTCCCAGATCAAGGAGATCATCAACGTCAAGACTTATTGGGCTGCAAATTGGTATGTTTGCGTTCTCGTAAACCTACGTCGTGATAACATGCAACCCCAGGCGAAGCGCAAGCAAAAAAGGAAAAGGTGCATGGGACGGGGATGCCTTCGTCATCCACGATGACAAAAAGGCAACCTTAGTCTCTGAGAAAGGCAGGATGTATGTCGTCCTTTGCTCCCTCCTCGTACATTCCATTTACATTGCATCTTAGTTTGTCGACATGTCCTCCAAAGTCCTCTGGTGCCGTCAGCGACGTAGTACTCTACTTTGGAAGCAAGGAAGTAAGGTTACTCCAGCAAGTCAAACCCTCCGACCTGCCGATGGATGCAGGCGAAGATGATCCTCCTCAGGAAGACATACCACCTGATGCTGACTCGAAAGACGCGTCCTTATCCAAGAAGTTTGTCCCACCGGTCACTGGCATAACTCCGGCCTCGTTCTACGGTACTGCCAAGAAGGCTGGCCCACTGTTCGTATCATCTCCATTCTCCGTTTGCCACACCCATTGACATCATGTAGACACGACCCAAATGCCGAAGGTGCCATCGTAATGAAGGCTCCTACAGATGAACATTTGCGAAGATTTAACAAACGCAATCGAGCTGTCATTCCCGTCGTTTTGGATCCCATTATTGCCCAGAAGCTTCGGCCGCATCAGATAGAAGGTGTGTCGTGCGCATTTCGCCTTGTATCATGTTAAACGTTTGAACAGGTGTCAAGTTTATGTACGAGTGCGTAATGAGTCTGAGGAAGCATGAAGGACAAGGTTGTATTCTGGCCGACGAGATGTGGGTCTCCATCTGTTCCATTCTCATTTACATCTAACACTATCCTAGGGGACTGGGTAAAACTTTGCAGGTGATTTTCACTCCATCGTTTGTCCTTCACTCTATCAACGTCCTGACAGACTATATGTCTCATATGGACACTACTCAGTAAGTCTATCTCCGACAAATTGAAGCCATCTTGACCTAGCTACAGAACAAAATCCTTACGAAGGTGCGGGACCGACCGTTGAGAAAATTCTCATTGTATGCCCGGTCTCCTTGATAAATGTACGTTGGTCCCGCGTGACTCATTTCGACTAACGTTGACAATCTTTAGAACTGGAAAGCAGAATTCCACAAATGGCTTGGAAGGGATCGTGTTGGCGTCACCGTCTGTGATAAAGACAAGAACGCAGTCAATGTCTTTATGAACTCGTGAGTGATGCTTCTATAGTTGGACGGATACTGACCCATATTCCAGGAGGATGCAGAAAGTCCTGATCATAGGCTACGAACGACTCCGGACTGTCATGTAAGAGAATTCCCCTTTTTGCATCGCGACTTTGCTAACATGATGGTCTTCCGTAGCAAGACATTAACATCTTGCGTGTAAATCGTTCATCTTAGAGAGCGAAATCAGCATGCTCACGCGTTACTACTAGGCCCCCAATTGGTCTAATTGTATGTGACGAAGGTATGTTAAATCGACTTCTATTGATGTTCCGAGTTCAAGCCCCTCCAGGTCATCGACTGAAGTCGGGAAATAACAAGACGACTGCAATGTTCAATGCTTTGCGGACTCCGCGCCGCATTATCCTGTCTGGCACGCCCATCCAGAACGATTTGGGGGAGTTTCATGCCATGGCGAGTACAGTGAACCGCTTTTGCCTGTCTCGTACTAATGGGTGAACTGTTGCAGGCCGATTTCTGTAATCCTGGATTGCTAGGTGAGTCTTAGATTGCATTCCCGTAGCTCATTAGGTTTAGCTGTTCTCCAGACGAGTATAACGTGTTCAAGCGAGTCTATGAAAACCCAATCCTCAAAAGCAGAGAGCCGGGATGCTCAAAGAAAGAGACTGATTTAGGAGAATCTCGTTCTGCTCAGGTACCGCTTCGTCCCTTGCTGGTAATGTATGTTTGGCTAACTTCGAGGTAGCTGACGGCTGTAGCCAAAAGCTTCGTTCTACGTCGGGAGGCGACTATTCTAGGGAACTATCTACCTCCTAAGCGTAAGCCTCTTGATACTTTTGCATCGTGTTCTGACGTTGTTATCTAGATGAATATGTCGTGTTTATTACACCGACAACACTTCAACTGAATATCTTCAGCAAGATTTTGCAAGCGGACAAGCTCGATGACCT
Source organism: Flammulina velutipes (assembly GCA_011800155.1). Classification (NCBI taxonomy): domain Eukaryota; kingdom Fungi; phylum Basidiomycota; class Agaricomycetes; order Agaricales; family Physalacriaceae; genus Flammulina; species Flammulina velutipes. Next base: position 2,073,583 of record CM022373.1, on the reverse strand, counting down.
TGTGCACGGGTCTACAGCCGACTCCCTCGCACTGATTAATCTCTTGACGAAAGTCAGCAATAGCCCGATCCTGTTGAAAGCTGTTGTGGACAAGGCGAATGCTGAAGGCAAAGAAAGCATGAAGAATACGACCATTCGCGAGGCCACAAGCCTTATTCCTGAAGGTGCACGAGTGGAGGACATGTCGCTTAGTGGTAAGTCATATCGTGTGATGGAAGGGACCCTCAATGTTCAACGTTTGCAGGCAAATTGAGAGCACTATCACGCTTATTGGCGCATATCAAGGAGGTGACGACACTTGATTGTTCTCTGGTCCTGTTGTTGAATTTGTTCTTTACTAGACCACCGAAGAGAAATGTGTCCTCGTCTCGAACTATACCTCAACCCTGAATATCTTGGAGGCTTTCTGCAAGAAGCAGCGGTATAGCTACTGTCGATTGGACGGGTACGTTACGTCTTGACTCTATGTCCGCCTGTTGACGTTTCTCTGGTAAGGTCCACCCCTCCAGCTAAACGCCAGGAATACGTTAATCTCTTCAACAAGACCTCGCAGACCAGTACATGTACGGATGACGAATTGTCCTTCAACAAGCGCTCATCCTCTTATAGTCATTTTCCTCTTGAGCTCCAAGGCAGGCGGTGTGGGAATAAACCTTATAGGTTCGTTCAAGACGCTATTGGAATCACCTTTGTTCAACCTCTACAAGGTGGCTCAAGATTATGCCTCATTGACTCAGACTGGAATCCTAGTCACGATCTCCAAGCAATGGCTAGATGTCATCGGTCAGTGCTATTGAATGTCCGAACTAAATTATTGCTAATTTATGCTTAGCGATGGACAAAAACGACCAGTTTATATCTATCGATTCCTGACCGCTGGGACGATCGATGGTACGTTTATATCGGGAACGATGGTAGCCTTTACTTACACTCCAACAGAGAAAATCTTTCAACGCCAGGTGACGAAGCTTGGGCTCAGTGACTGTAAGTCAGATTGTTCCTCTAGCTGTCTTGGTGGCTGATAATATGCCTAGCACTCATGGGATCTGTAAGATGATGACAGTGTTCTGAAGAGCTTGTCTAACACTGTCTTCTAGGGGAATCAAACTTCCAAGAGTGACGCCTTCACGCGTAAAGACGTGCGTTTTCTGCACCCTAAAGTCACTCTGACTGACGTCAACTTAGCTACGAGATATCTTCCGGATACAATCTGATACTGCCTGTAATACCCACGAGATCCTCGAGTGCCCTTGCGATAGAGCACAGGCTCAATCTCAACGCGTGGCAGATGATGAAGGCTCAGACGACTCAGATTCAGAGCAGGCTGGCTTCGTCGTCGCCTCTCAGGTGAACCCCAAGAAGATGAGCAAGCAGGACAAAGAGGTGAGCTTTATCGTTACCAGCAACGCGGATAGTCGTTGAGATATTCTCAGTACCTCCGGAAGAAGAAAGAAGCACTGGCATCTCTCGGAAAGTGGAAGCATATCAATTGTTTGCTGTCGGCCAAGCACGCGGATGTTCGCGACGATGTTCTGCGCGAAATCCTCTTTGCGCCGGATAAGAAGACGACAAAAGGAAAGGAAATCAGTTTGTTGGATGCTCTGGATCTGGACAATATCGCAGCGCTGGGAGGGATACGGACTGTACGCGACCTTCCGGGGGGAAGCGTATCTTTCTTGTTTGAGAGAAGTTCGGAAGACAAAGTGCTTGTGCCCGAGGAAGAGACCGAAGTGGTTGTGCAGTCGGAACCGATGGACTTCGACGACATCATCGAGGATGATTCGGACGTGGATTTTCCTGATATGTAGACCATGGACTCCTTGCTTTATGTATATGTTATGTAGAGAGGCTGTTGGTGGCATCTTTACCCTTGTATAGTAGTATGGTAATTATAAGACGGATGGTTAATACTCAAACTCGTCCCTTTCTACCCAATGCCGATCTAAGAGGTCTTTTCTTATGGCACTGTGCTTCAATACGAGCATCAGTCTAAACCAGTCGTCGCGAACAGGCGCGTGGCAGAGACAGGGATATTGCAAGGCAAACGCAAAGTCAATGAATACTAGCGTATCGTTCGGTAGCATCAGGATTTGTCCACCGTGCCAATCTGTCTGGTTGATGCCAGCGTATGCTATTGCCCTAAACGCCGTTCGAACGAGGTTGATCTAAAGAGGATGAGGGTTGAATATCACTGGGTGACAGAGTACTCACAAAGTCGATCTGACGTTCCTCTGACCAGAGAGACAGGGCATCATCCAGGTCGAGATGAACACCTGTTACAGCCTCCATTACGAATCCTAGACATTCATGGCCGTCTGGGAGGAGAAACTATTGGGGGATAGATACGAGGAAGTATGGAGGTTAGAGGAAACGCGGCCACGCACATAATGAAATCCATAAGAATACGGCAACAAAGTCCCTTGAAGGTACTCTAGGGCGGTATACGCCGCCTCTTCCCGCCTCGCCATCTCCTCAAAGTCGCAGTCCTAAGGCGCAGAGGCACCTTCCGCCCAAGCCAATTCTCCACATCCCAGCGCGCACAAGAGAATAAACGCTCGTCGAAGAGTTTGATGCAAAGTCGTTCTGAGCTGTTTCCTCCGACAGTCGCGTGCCCGAAATATGTCTGAGAATACTTGTTGGCGCCTGTCTTGATGGCCTCCTCGGGGTGGAAGATGAGGTCGTGTCCTTCGTGGAGGAGTAGAGCTGCTATGGGGTCTTTAGAGTCGGGGGAAAGGTGTTAGGAGGCTAAGGTCGGGAGGGCTAAGGCGGCGCTGAGGGAAAGGATCTGTAAGGGATGTGTCTTCGCAGGAAACTACCGGATGGCGCGGGAAGGCCGAGCTCGTGTCCAACGACAAGCTGATGAGTCTGCAATGCTTCTCGCTCGCCGGCTTCTTTCCAGTCGAGGAAAACTTTCCATAATGTCTGGGTTTTGTCGCGTTGCACGCTGTACATATCAAAGTCGAGCATGCACTTGGGGGTCAGAGCAGATAGTGTCTCCACTGGATCCTCTAAGCGTACACCAGCGATGCCGTTGTAATGGTCATGTATCCCGATCCTCGCGCGCATGGTGCATGCGTGATCCATGACGAGAGACAAGATGCACGCCCTAAGTGAGAGTTCTTCCGGACAGATGTAGGCGCGTACATGAGTGTATGTGGGCATACGCGTTATGAATAGGAGCATGGAGTGCAATTCGTCTGAAACGAAAATCTGGTAGGGTCTTTCGTTTCCATGAGGAACGAGTTGCAATGCGGTAGTGAGAACGAAGGTCAGAGTATGCTGGTCAAAGTGCACAAAAAATCAATTTCATGTCGTAACTAGCATTTAATATGTTATTCGTGTATAGTCTGGTAATTCGTGTATATTCATATAGATTCGTGTATATCAGTGTAAATTCGTGCAAGTACCAAGGCATACGTGTATTCGTGTAGTGAACGCGGTCACACATATTTCACGCCAGACCAACAATTCGTGTATAACTTGTATCAAATTCACAAGTCAGGCTGACTTCTCCATTTCTTATACCGCCAACATAGTCTTTCACACAGAGGTACAAGAAAGGGAACTATATTCAAGTAAAAGAGTATCTACGATAGTTTAAGCTAAGTAGAACGAGCGTGAGTTAGATAGAGAGTAAGATTAAGCAGATATAGAGTAAAGAGAGGTGTGATATGCGAGTGGAACCGGAGATAGAAGCTGTAGACTAAAGGTAAAGGACTTGCAATAATTTAAAAATTGAAGCGGCGATTCTTGAATGAGGAGCTGTCTCTGACTATAGGGCTCTCCAGAGATAGATTGCGTGAGAGCTGCTGAGAAAGGGCCTCAGCTGTGGGCCGCACTGGTGACGACGGCTCCATAGGCTCATATGTAAGGATCCCAGAGTTGTCCTCTATAACCGGATCGACGTCAAGAGAGGGAGCCTTGCCTAAGGTAGTTCCCGTCTTGATTGAAATGGAAGGTTCTACTACACCAAAGTGTCAGACAGAGTTCAAAGATATTCACGACGACACATACGTTCCAGGTCAGAAGATGACGGTGCCAGAACCAAGGCCTTCCTCCGAGAGCGTGTAGCCACTATAGTGCGCCTACTACTGGAAGTGACAGGTGGAGCCTCAGCAGGCTCTTCATCACTGAAGTCTTCATCCTCCTCCTGGTCGTCAGAGACCATGACAATGTCCTCATCAGAAGAGGACACCTCCTTGGCACGGCGCGTCCCAGATCTCTTTCGGGAAGTGACCACCTTACTGGGTTTAGAAGGCTGGTCATTGGATGAATCAGAGCTTTCCCCCGCTGAGAGATCGTCCAAGTCACACCACATGCGGCGGATGTGTCTACGCACTCTATTTCTCGTAGCTTCAAAATAAATATTAGGCGGTGAAGCATGAACAATAAGAAGTTACTCACCAAATATGAGCTGGACAGTGGAGGCAGCCTGGCGATTGGTGCGAACATCAGCAATATCCTGTCCGGTAGGTCCGAGTTCTTTCTCAATTGTGGGCACGACATAGACGGTGGAGCGATGTCGATGACAAAGAACAAAGTCCTGCTCGGTTTCCTCTAGGTATTCAAAGAGTTCGGGAAAGATTTTCGCAAGAACGGCGGCGACTTCTTCCTTGGTCTGGTTGATGCTAAAAGGGCCCAAGAATACTCCAGGTTGGCTGATAGCTGCAACCTTGCGACGCTCCAGGACCCGTAGCGAGCTATTGGAATTAGGAATATATGACCTTCTTGGAAGGTAGTCGGCTTTCAGATCTGGGTGTTTAGGATTGACCTGTCTCTCTTCTTCAGTAGCCTTTAACACTAGTAAGTCTCTAGTCAATATGAGGTTAAAGACGCTTACCAGTCTGATTCCACCAGTCAGGAATACAATCGAACTAACGCCAAAGGTCCGGACCTTGCGTGGAGCCTTAACCTTGGGACGAGGCTGCGATAGTCCAAGAGCCTTGCCTTTGCCTTTGCCTTTGTCCAGTAACGGAGGTTGAGCCTTGCCCTTGCCTTTATCCTAAGAGAGAATTAATAATAATAATCATAGAGTGGTGAAGAACACACCTTCTTGGTCAAGTTCCCCTTGACATCCTGCTCAGCCATGGTATACACCCGTGATCCAGCACCATGTTGCGAACCGGTTCGACAACTTGCACTTTCCTTGACAGCACGGACCAGTTCTAGCGTGGCCTTCTCCTTGTGCGAAATAGAGCGTTGTGTACCGCTGGAAGCCTTGCGGCTGGGGCCGGGACTGGGTTCGGGACTAGGGGCTGAATGTTCGGAGTCGAAGTTCGAATCTTTGCCAACTGGTTCATCATTGTCAAAGTCATCCTCTATACAGGATGTTAAATCAAAATAACTAGCATCAAGACCAATGTAAAACATACCATGATATGTCTTCGACCGTTTACGGTTGCGGCCAATGACAGGACTTGGGCTGGCAGCACGAGAGGAATCGGAAGAAGGACTGGGAGACCGTGAAGCCTTTCACTTTCCTTTCAGAGTATACTGTCGAGCCATTGAAGTAGAGAAATACGAGGGGATAAGTTGATGATAGTGGTAGTGTCACGAATCGCCTCTATTTTGCTCCCTCCCTTACGCTCCCCGACATCCCCGAGAGCTCGCCACGCTCTTCCATCATCACGTGTTTACCGGTCCGGATATGGTAACCCTAACCAGGAATCACATGCTCCTGTAACTTTTTACAAACTGTAAAAAGTTATGCAATGATGCAATCGTTGCACCATTGCCTCACTCATCATTGCATCATCATGGCTCATCGTAGCAGCCACGGACTTTATATTTATATACACGGCCTTTCTAGATATTTCCTTAGTTTGTCCTCTTCGTCTCTACACTGTTCGGATATCCCAGCACTGTATCGAGCTAGGCTCTCTCATACTCAATTTACGCTTCATTCTCTGCTTCTCTCTCACTCGTCCTCTGTCCGATTGCGACTTGGGTGGTTGTTTGGTTCACGCCGGACTCCGTCCTTGACACTAGGACAAACTCTCCTACACCCACCTCGCTTGGCGCATGCCCGCCGACCGTACCTCTACAACCAAGCCAGATCTTACTCCTCGGGCCACGCGCCTGAGACTCAAGAAAACCAGCTCCCCTCGTGCGTTAACAGTTGACGAAGTTAACTTCAGCTTACTGCCTCCCGATCTCAAAATCCGTCGTCGCCGTTACCCGCGTGAGCTTCGCCCACGCACTGATAAGCCGGCACCATCGCGCGCTTCTCAGCCGACGCAGACTCCCCTCCGTTACCTCCCGGCGCCGAAGTTTATCAAAGCGCAGCTTGGATCCTCGACCCCAGTGGCGAGTGGCGAGAACTCTTCTTTGACGACGACGATCGCTGGTTCATCCGAGACAATAACAACGTCCCTATCTATCCCACTTCCCTCGACTTCACAGAAGCTCAAAGACGCCTTGATCGATACCTCGATCGTCAACACGCTGAAGAACGGCAAAGAGCTGAGTCATCATTAGATCCAGAACCAGTCGTACCCTCACCAGAACCCCAAGAACCCGAGTCCATTCAGACTCAAGAACCAGCTCCTGCATCCCCCGTATCGTCTCATCACTCGGACGAACCCCAGCTTCCCCCAGAACCCAGTCTCCCGGAACCGCTACCAACCTCTTCACCGGCCGAAGAACCTCCCAGCTCCTCATCTTCATCCTCTTCCTCGTCTTCTTCCTCTTCTGGTCCACCTTCCCCTGGTATTCCTGCTATCCCCATCATGTCCAACGCACCTGCCCCTATCCCAAGCGAACGTGGCGCTAAACTCGAAGAGTTCCACGGTGATCGTAACTCTGCCTCTAGATGGCTGGCTCAATTCCGGAATCACTTGCGCCTCAACGACACCCGATACCCCACCGACTCCGAACGGGTTGCCCTGTTCTTCTCTTGCTTCAGGGGAAACCTCGGTGGTAAATGGGCTGAGCGCCGCATGAAGGAATTTGACGCCGACCAGGACGACACTACTATTCTCGCTGCCAACAAGAGGTGGACTACCCTGGCCAGCGTTATTGCCAAGTTCAAGGCTGACTTCGCCGCCATTGACCCCATCACTGTGGCACGCACGGCCATTGAGACCCTTCGTCAAGAGAAGGAGTTTTCAGATATTGATAAGTTCCTCACCGAGTTCAATTCGTACGCTGACGACTCTGAGTTCGATGAGAGCTCGCTCCTCTATTTCCTCAAGAAGGGCCTCAATAGCTCCCTCGTTGATCGCATCGCTCTGTCTTACCCCCCTCCCGCTACTCTCGACGACTACAAGGCCCGCGCAGTCGAGATGCAGCATGCATGGGAGAACCGGAAGGCTGAGAAGAATAATTGGAGAGGTCCTGGTTACGTTCCCGCTCCCCGCGCTCCTGCCGCCCCTAGAGCCCCGGCTGCAGATATGGGAGTTCCCATGGACGTTGACGCGTCTAGACGCCCAGGTGCATCCTTGAACTTTCCTCACGTTCCGAGACTGACTCCTATGGACCGCGAGATCCTTCGTCAACAGGGCGCCTGCTTCAAGTGTCGCCGCCCCGGGCATATCTCCCGCAACTGCCCCACGCGTACCACTCCTGGAACCCCTCAATCCACTCGCAACATTCGCGCCACTGATGTGGCCACGTCATCTCCGTCCACTGACACCACCGCCCCCGTCACTGACTCCACCAACGCCATCGCCCAGATCAGTGCGGTGGCTAACCTTCTTCGTGGACTGCAGGGAGAGGATAAGGAGCAGGCAGTCGCGTGTTTGAGAGATGTTGCTGGATTGGATTTTTAAAGTGCTCCCCTACTGCAACGTTAGGCGGAGCCGTACGAAATTTTGCCATATGTTCACCCAATCGATTCGCTGTATTATCACCCCATCCTCGTGAGCGTGTTCATCCCTTTGAGCTTCGGATGTCGGCAGTCACCCGCAACCGACAGACACCCTCAATCACGCTGGAACTCGAATTTATTGGCAAACTTACTGGCAAAAGAATCGTTGCACAAGCTCTCGTTGATAGTGGTGCTGAAGGCATCATTATTAATGCCCGGTACGCAAACGCGCACCACTTTACCCTCATTCCCCTTTCATCACCATTCCCTGTCCGCAACGTTGACGGCTCTGAGAACGTCATGGGTTGGGTGCGCCACTATACCGTTCAACTTGTGCGCATCTACTCTCGTGATGGCCAATCCTACCACGAGGAACTCATCGAGCTCTACGTCACCGATATTGGTGACCACGATGTCATCTTAGGCACGGATTGGCTTGACGAACACAACCCCGAGATCGACTGGGCCGGCACTCGTGTCGACTTCACTCGATGCCCCGATACCTGTACCCTTAAGAACCCACCGGTGACCGATGTACGTGCTCACGCTAAACGCACACCTGCACTCGTTAACCAGACCCGAACCCCGCATGACCCTCGCGCTCACCACCGAGACTACCAGGTCCAGTGGAAGGATCGAGAGGGTAATCTCAAACCTGTACCTGTTCACCGAGTCGCTGGACGCCGACGCGCAGTCCGCGCATTCACCCGAGTCCAAATTCCTGTTGTCCTCTTCACAGAGAACGACGATGATGAAGAAGAAGTCCCTAGAGAGTGGGAGGAGGAGGTATTTGAAGAGCTATTCCGGGATGATTATCCCCGCCCGGTGCGCGATCCACATTCTTCAGACAGTCCTTTCGTTCACGTTCGCGCTGGTTTCACCAGAGCCCAAGAGCTCGCTGAGGCTAGCCAAAAGCCAGCCGACACTCGACCACTCGCTGAACGCATCCCCTCCCCTTATCATGCCTATCTCACGGTGTTCGACAAAACCACTTCAGAACGTCTCCCCGCTCGCAGTCCTTGGGACCATGCCATAGACCTGAAACCAGGCTTCGAACCGAAACCCTGCAAGACGTATCCATTGTCGCCTGCAGAACAGAAGGAACTCGATGCCTTTCTCGACGAAAACCTGGCCAAGGGCTATATTCGCCCATCTAAGTCCCCAATGGCAAGTCCGTTCTTCTTTGTTAAGAAAAAGGATGGAAAGCTACGCCCCGTACAGGATTATCGCGACCTGAACAAAGGCACCGTCAAGAACGAGTACCCGCTGCCGCTCATTCCCGAGCTTATCGACAAGCTGAAAGGCGCCAAAGTCTTCTCCAAGATCGACCTACGTTGGGGCTACAATAATGTTCGGATAAAGGAGGGAGACGAGTGGAAAGGCGCGTTCAAAACGAACCGTGGCCTGTTTGAACCCCTGGTGATGTTCTTTGGTCTTATGAATTCCCCCGCCACGTTTCAAGCAATGATGAATACCATTCTCAAGGATCTTATCGACTCCGGAAAAGTTGTCGTCTACATGGACGATATCCTGATCTTCACCGAAACTCTGGAAGAACACCGCGAGCTCGTACGTCAGGTCCTCAAACGACTTCGAGACCACGATCTTTATGCTAAGCCGGAGAAATGTGTGTTTGAAGCTGAGTCCATCGAATTCCTGGGTCTCATCATCTCTCACAACGCTCTCCGCATGGACCCAGTCAAAGTCGCCGGCGTAGTTCAGTGGCCAACCCCACGGCACGTGAAGGACGTGCAGTCCTTTTTGGGTTTTGGCAACTTCTACCGACGGTTCATCGAAGGATTCTCCAAGTTGGCGCGACCACTGTTCGATCTCACCAAGAAGGATCAACCTTGGGTATGGTCTCCAGAATGTCAAGCGGCCTTCGAGGCTCTCAAAGATGCGTTCACCTCGTCTCCTGTCCTTATTATGCCCGATGCTGAAAAGCCGTATCGCGTTGAAGTAGACGCCTCAGACTACGCCACCGGAGGCATTCTGTCTCAGGTCGGCGAGGACGGGCAGTGGCATCCAGTCGCCTTTCTGTCCAAGTCCCTGTCAGAACCCGAGCGCAACTACGACATCCATGACAAGGAGCTATTGGCAATCATCCGTGCACTCGAAGCTTGGCGGCACTACTTGGAAGGAGCCACGCACCCGGTCGATATCATCACCGACCACAAGAACCTCGAGTACTTTACCAATGCGCAAAAGCTGAGTCGCCGACAAGCCCGATGGGCCCTTTTCCTCACCCGATTTGACTTTACGTTGACGCACAAACCTGGTACTTCGAACCGTAGTGACCCACTATCCCGCCGCGCGGACCATAAAGAGGGGGTCGAGGACGACAACACCGATCGTGTACTCCTAGACCCCAAGTTCTTCCGAATTCGAGCAACTAGACCAGGAGAGGTGGTGGCGATCGGTGATGCTGAGTTGAGACGTCGTATTCGAGAATGTCCAAAGAAGGACGCTGAGGTTGTCGGTGCGTTAGACGTTATCCTTCGCAATGGTCCGCGTTCGCTGGTCAAAAACCTACAGGAATGGAATTACGAAGATGGAATCGTTCTCTTCCGTGGCAAGGTGTATGTCCCCGCTGACCTCGAACTCCGTCGAGACGTCGTCAAGATGCACCACGACCTTGTAGGGCCAGGCCATCCCGGACGATTCAAAACCTATGAACTACTGAGTCGCGAATTCTGGTGGCCGGGCATGTCGGTCTTTGTCCGTGACTATGTCGATGGCTGCGCCACTTGCCAGCTGACAAAACCGAATAATCACCCCGCCCATGTCCCTCTTGTCCCCAATGAAATCCCTGACCGTCCTTTTGGCACGATTACTACCGATTTCATCACCGACCTCCCAGAAGTTGACGGCTACGACTCCATTCACTGTGTCGTCGATCGTCTCACCAAGACCGTTATTGTCACTCCGTGCAAGAAAACTATTGACTCGGATGGGACCGTCGACATTCTCATTGACAACACGTTCAGACGCTACGGTCTCTGGGACAAGATGATCTCCGACCGGGGACCCCAGTTCGCCAGCAAAGTCATGCAGGCTATTCACGCTAAGTTAGGTATCACCTCTGCCCTTAGTACCGCGTATCACCCCCAGACAGATGGCGAGACCGAACGCTTCAACCAAGAGCTTGAACAGTTCTTACGCGTCTTCTGCAACTACCGACAAGACGATTGGGTGAAGTACCTCCCATACGCGGAGTTCTCCCACAACATCCGTGTCCACGCCGCGACGGGCAAGTCACCCTTCGAACTCCTCCATGGTTTCCAACCCCGCTTCTACCCCTCGCTTAACCCGACTTCAAAGATCCCGTCGGTCGAAGACCGCCTCGCGAACCTGCAGCTCCTGCGCGAGGAGGTTCAGGCCAGTCTAACCACTGCCGCCGAGTTGATGAAGAGAAACAATGGTGATGATACGAGGAAAGGAGTGATATTTAAGGTTGGCGATAAGGTCTTGCTCGACGGCAAGAACCTTAAGACCACACGGCCAAAAGCTAAGCTCGCCAACAAACGACATGGTCCCTTCGAAATCACTGACGTTCTCGGTCCAGTCACCTATCGGCTCAAACTCCCGCCAAAATGGCGCATTCATCCCGTATTCCATGCATCCCTACTTGTCCCATTCAAGGAGACCGATGCGCATGGACCCAACTTCCCGGGTGCGCCACCCGAGCTTCTAGATGACGACGAAGACTATGATGTCGAGGCCATCTTAGACTCACGCCCTACCCGGAACAAGCGAGGTGTGCAGTATTTGGTCAAATGGTTAGATTATTCGGAATCGGAGAACACATGGGAGCCCAGTTCAGCGTTGACGAACGAGAAGGTGTTGGCGTTGATAGAGGACTTCCATCGCCGGTACCCCAAGGCGTTTTCAAAACCCCGTCCCACGATTCGTAACCTTGGTCTTACCGTGCAAGACATCTGGTCCGGTACTTCTGCGCTCCGGGCGCAAGCGCATCCTAAAGAGGGGGTATTGTCACGAATCGCCTCTATTTTGCTCCCTCCCTTACGCTCCCCGACATCCCCGAGAGCTCGCCACGCTCTTCCATCATCACGTGTTTACCGGTCCGGATATGGTAACCCTAACCAGGAATCACATGCTCCTGTAACTTTTTACAAACTGTAAAAAGTTATGCAATGATGCAATCGTTGCACCATTGCCTCACTCATCATTGCATCATCATGGCTCATCGTAGCAGCCACGGACTTTATATTTATATACACGGCCTTTCTAGATATTTCCTTAGTTTGTCCTCTTCGTCTCTACACTGTTCGGATATCCCAGCACTGTATCGAGCTAGGCTCTCTCATACTCAATTTACGCTTCATTCTCTGCTTCTCTCTCACTCGTCCTCTGTCCGATTGCGACTTGGGTGGTTGTTTGGTTCACGCCGGACTCCGTCCTTGACAGGTAGTGGTGGTGGTTTGAGAGTAAGAGGTTTGAGACGTAATTACCACAAATCCGAACACGTCATGCGCCACTTTGGCAGATAGAATATTTGACAACTCTTACATTGTGGTCAATTATTTAAATATATTAAGCAATACGATTTCTCCAATAAGCTCTAGTCATACTTCTAGTATGAACAGCGTCATGAACTCTTCTTGCAGCTTCAGCATTACGCCTTGGTCGAGTCCGATGTTCTCCAGTGGATGTTCTAGTTCCTCCTGGAACCAGTGGGCCTGGTGGTAATGGAGGTGGTATAGCAGGTGGCGCTACGGGTGGTGGAATAATTGGCACTCCAGCACCATCAGCAGGCGGTCCAGCACCATCTGCTGCTTGTTCTCTCTCTTCCTCTAGCTCCTCTCCAAAGGCTTGTCCAGGTAATAAAGGATGAAAGTGATTCATATTGTTATCTGCGTAGCGTGCAGGTTGAGCCGGACGTGGAGCTTGTGCGCCAGGTAGCGTTCCCCGTGAATCGATGAACTCCAAAGGTTTCGGAAAGTCCCCAAAGCCTGGTAGCATGGTACCATGTAAATCGGCAGAAGAAAACGACCTAGAAGGGAATAAACTCTATAAGATGAAACTAAAAGAGTTAAAGAAACATACCAGGCAAAGTTGGGGCGAGTGCGCCAAAAGTAACCCCATGACGGTTGACAGAAAGCAAAGTCTCTAGTCTCGCGGTTTCCCCACCATCGGTTCTGGCAGCAGAGACCACGCCCGCTATCATTGTCCACATGCTGAGCGGAAAGGTAGTTTCGGCAACGAAACAGTGTATGTCCAGTCAGGCCGAGTCGGTCCGCATCCTGAGCGTCGGCGTTCATGCCTTCAGCCATAGAAGGGCATACGAAGCGTACAACCTCCAGTAAGAACATATCATCCTGTGAAGAGTTAATAACACTTCTATAATAGTTCAAAGCTACTCACCTCTGCGTAATCAAAGGCACGAAGTAGGCCCATAACAGATTCCACCTCAAAAATAGCGTAGAATCCGAACGCATCACCAGGTGCACCACCCTTGGGCTGGCGAGGTCCCATCGCAAACATAGTATTTCTTTCCGTAAAGAACTGGAATTGTGAACCACGATCGATAGCGCACATGCCTAAACAAGAATAATATTAGTATCAGACAGGTTAGCAGAATCAAAGAACTGACTTTCGACAAGCTCCTCATGAGCGATCATGATGTCTTGAATATCGGAGTGAAAAGCTCCAAACATACCCCAATCAATCTATAAAGAGCAGCGTTAGAATATAAAGGAAGCATAAACAAAGAATCTTACAATACGATGACGACCTTTAATTTCTTCTGAGCCAAGTGAGGTCCTAACATTGATGTAGGCATGATCGTCCTGCTGGATGGTCTGTGGCCAGGTGGCCGTGGATGTGCCAGCTGTGGTCGAAGGGTTTTTAGCAGCCTGTCTTTCTTTCTTTCGAGTCTGCTTCACCCTCGCCTTCTCTTTCCTAGTCAAAGTCTTTGGTAGCGACAGAGAACTTGGCTCTAAGAAGGTAGCTCTCTGCGCCTTCTTTCGCTGTCGTTTCGAAAGGGGTACCGGGGGGGTTTCAACAGGGGAGGGAGTAGATGGTAAAGAAGGGGGAGCTTCAGGTGTCACAGGATGAAGATCGTTCTCTCCGGCGTCGTCAGAAAGCAAGACGATGAAACGTCCACAACGTTCCAGTATTTCGGCAGGTGCATCGATTTCTGTCATGTCGAGCTCGCACCCTAGGAAGTAGGTATAACTAGATGTGGTACCATAGCATGAGGGGGTAGTATTCAATTGTCTACCTCTAATTACAAGTACTGTAAGGTGAGGTCGACAACTAGTTGCCGCCTCAGTAGGCCCCGCCCGCCCGCCAGCAGCTCCAGCGCGCGCCCCGGAAACAGCCGAATCCATATCTAAACCCTCCCGATGATCCGTAACCCTAATCCCGCACGTTATCGCTCTGATCCCGGATCCCAAGCGTGCCGCGATCCGTGATATGCGCCACACCGTGCAGCCTGAATGGTTCTGTGCGTGCGCTGCTAGAAATGGGTCAGAATAGTAGGGGACGAGCAGGTAATAGTAATACTATGCTATAAGCATGAGTGGTCGCCAAAACGTTGTAGAGCGATAGAGGAATGGGACGAAAATGGATGGTGGCGGCACGAAAATAAAAATGGGATTCCAGGGCAGAAAACGGGGAGGAAGCATCTGAATAGACAGGCGTCATGATAAACGTTATGAACAAAGTGAAAAGCAGGCGGTACGAGGTGTGGGTAGGGGATAATGGGGTATAGCGAAATGTGGCGGCGCGAAAAATCGTTTGGGGAAATAGGGCCCAGACGACATGGAGGGTCCGCTCCAGCATCGTTTGGGTAGTCTCCGTAGCACTTGCGGCTCGCTTGAGTGTGGTGTGGCTCTCAGGATGCGAGAAAGCGCGAAATGGGCGCGGGCGGGTGAAATGGGAGCAGATGGGCGAAACAGATGGAAGCGGGCAGGTGTGGGCGCCAAATGGTGAGAGATACGCGCTCGCTAAACGTAGCGGCAGAGAATTCGGCGCAGCGGCACCAACACCGTAGGAAACGGATGGGGACGCGGTCCCCAGCAGAAATTACGCATGAACGACAACGACTCACTGCTGTTCTGGCGCAAAGTAGTGATTTCGACATTAGGAGACTCGGACGCCAGAGCAACCAACGAGCAGCCAGTGGCTCAGGCTCCAGGTCTGCATTGTGACGATGAGGGCGAAAGGCAAATTGATCGGACCGGAGTTCCGCGTTGACTTCTCCTTTACCATCACTGTTCTCTTTCGTCTTCGCAGCCTCTTGCGTCGCAATCGTACCTTCGTGTGGGCTACACCATCTTCCTCATTCCTGTCCTGACACTTTTGTAGCCACAATTTCCATCCAATCCTTGTCTGTGTTAGTCGTGTCATCATCAGGGATTTATAGTTGAGGCGATATCTTCAGTGCGTTAGCAAGGTCTCGCGGCCATTCCTTTGACTAACAGACATCCGGTGTACTGCTTTAGATATTGCGCCCACGTCCGACCTCCCATCTCTTTTTTACTTCCTCCCCAACGCGTATAGTGTCAATCACCGCTTTTCGCTAACGCCTACGACATGCGTTACCTATGGAATATAACAACATTTTCTTACACTTACGACACGCATGAACTAGAGTGTGGATCGCTTTATTTCTACAATATATGTGATTTACTCCTCCATTGTGTTCTCGTCTGCGACCTCAGGCTTATCATCATCACCTTCGTCCACCTCCTCCTCCTCGATGACAAAATCAATGATATTCGACACTGGCGCTCCTGCCATGACTTGCCTACCAATGTCCATCAGTGGTGCCCACCGTTCGTTCAAGTCTTCCGCTCTCTGCTCGCAGCGCACGGCATTCTCTTCGGCATATGCAACAAGACCCTCTTGGAGCTCAGGGGTCGTGTCGGATCTGACACCTTTCTGATTGCGCCACCATGTGGCCCTAAATTTCCAGTAACGTATGACGCGGCTCATCTCCTCGACCAGCAACTCCGTCTCTTCGCTCCAACGGTCTCTCCGCGCCCGAGCTTTGCACCATTCAATCTTGAATGCTGGAACAAGCAGGTTCATGTCATCTCTCTTGCATGTAACAAAACGACATACCTTCATGCACTTGCGCTGCATCGGGATTTGTGGCGTCGGAACGTGCAGGGTTAGGCCCGTAGGTGTACCAAATCCAGGAAATCTGACGGCGCCCTTCACCTTGAGAGATCACAGCTGTCGAGTCTGGAAGCCCATCAGCACTCTCATCAATAATGCCAAGATGATGAAGGCGTTCCCGCTCAGCCGCTTCCTCCGCCGACAAGAGGCGTTCATTGATCCCACGCACATCAACATCCTTCAGTTCCTGTAACTCGTCTACCCATTTTCCCGGACCCCGTAGACGGAGGAGCGCAGCCCGAGCATACTTGTAGTGTAGTTTGTGTAGCTGAATTGAAATCTGGACTTTTCGCTGAATACCTTCAGCTCGAGTGGTGGGGTTCTGCCCGGTAACATTGCGAACAGTGAATGCATGTGCCGCGGACCGCATGCGAAGGGTGTTACGTAGCCCATCGAGTGCCTCTCTTGCTTCTGCTTCTCGGAGGCGTTCCTCACCCTGCACCAGGGCTTGATTACATGCCCGCTCCATAGTACGATGGGCCGCTTCGAGCTCTGAAGGCAGAAGAAGCTTGCGTTCCTCAGCTGGAATCTGGGTGTTCATATCGAAATGGGAAAGATGCTGAGTGTCAAGGTATTCCCCGAGATGAGGCATGAAGACGCGTTGGAGGCCATGGAGTTTGATGATTTTTTTTGTGATGTCAGTCCTTTGCTTCTGTACGTTGAGTTCCTGATAGGTTGTTCCCTGGCTGCGCGCCTTCACCTCCCATGCGAGGGAGCGCCTAGAACAATAGATTGACGATCAGAAATCTGATAACGAATACGCGACTTTCAGACTCACTGCATCGTCTCTATTTCGAGGCCAAGGTTGAGGAGCAAGGCCATGCTCGACTCGTGTGCAACACCTATTGTTCTCAAGGCCAGTTCTTGTTCATCCTTCAGAAGCTGTAGCTTGACCTCGTTAAGGCTTTCGTGAATTTGCTCCGTCGGCTCATACGGGCACGGCTTCTCGTTATCATTCTCCCATGCGACGATGTCGGACAACCATACATCCACGACATCTTGGCCGATGTAGTTAACGAGACCCTGGTTGAATTTATCAAAATCATTGATGTGTATCCGCGCTTGTTTGATTGCGTCAACCAGGCGCTGCGGTAGAGTACGGACTAGAACACAATAAATCAATACTACCACTGCAAAATAGCTAGAAATTCTGACCGAATGCCAACATAGTACGCCAGTTGTGGTGGTTCCATATATCTTCAAGTGTATCTTGACGTGCCCCCGGTCCCATCATCTTGGTCTGGGCGGCGGCCCTATTACTAACTGACCAGTTTTCTTCAATCGTCTCTCCGTGGGTCCTGCCGACGCCGACGCCGTAATTCAGAGAGTACTTTGCATGCTTCTTTGCCTTGTGACCGAAGATATGCATCTTGGGAATAAAGATAAGGAGGGAGTTCTCGGACCGCTGCATGCGCCACTCAACGGGCAAAGCTTTCATGCGTGCCCAAAAGTTCTTGTCATAGATGCACGCAATGTCATAGGTCAGGATAATGTCCATGTCATTGTGGCTGAGCGTTGCACTTGACAAGACGGGATCGATATTGCAGAACCTAGGATACATACATTGAATAAAAGAATATACAAGTGTAACTAAAGTAAGTACCTTTCCCCGCGCTGCAAATTACCCATTCCATTCGCTCTCCATAACCCATGACGTGAGCAAGTAACGCCAACGACGCCTGTCGTCCGAAGACCCTTGGCGTTCTTGAGATCAGCCAGTTGCGTGGCACGAAACCCGGAGCAGGTCTCGATGTCCTCCTCGGATGCATGACTCTTGACAAAATTCATGTAGGGCTCTTGCTCAATGAAAAAACACTTTCCGTCAGCCAGAGGGGGATCTCTCTCAACTGAGGAGACCATGACGTTGCGAGTGCGAAAGTTGCCATCGACTGCGAGAAAGAGACGACCGAGCCAGCTTGAAGGACATCAGAACCGATTCATACTTAGAAAAAGATAACACACTGTTTTTCCCCTTCAGGGAGCTTATCCATATTCAATCCAGGATGAGGACATGCAGGACATTGGATGGCGAGGCCACCTCGCGATGTCCCGCTGATGCCAGCATCATCGTGCCCACGTCCAGCGCGCTTGGCCATACGGAGGTGGCGGAATTGCCGGATAGAGCGACGCAGGACACCGTAACGGTCAGGAGGGCAAATACCAGTATTGTTTTCAGTCATCGTCTCCAGGGCTTTCCATAGGTCATAGGTAGGCAGTTTCCCAATGGTATTGAGATGGTGGAAAAACTTGAGGAGGGAGAATGTTGTCGCAGTTTGAGGTTGAAGGGGTGTGGCGGGGTACCACATATGATGCAACAACTGCTCGTAGTACGGCGGGGCAGTCGAGCAGCCGCAGAATAAGACAGAAACGTTGTGGACACCGTTTGTGTGCAGGATTGTAAAGGAGGGCGTGGTGATTTGGGGAAACGGGCATCGTGTTCCAGGATGCATGAGGTGGACTGATACGCCTAGCTCGGACAGGTTGACGTGCTCGAAATAGGTATCATTCCACCGCTGTAAAGTCTAAGTACGCATCCTTGCAGGAAATACAACATACATACCTCAATCCAGTGCAAAGGAAGATGTGCATGCGCGGCTGTACAACAAGCTTCGCAGGTCAGGCCGCGTCCAACACATTCCTCATCTCAGCAGCGAAACAGAGCGGGGTGTTGTCCTTCGCAGAGAGCGCAGATGTTGCTGGCGTTGCGACGTCCCTCAGCGAGAAGCATAACACGAAGATAATCTTCACGAAACCGTGTCCAAGTGGCCATTGAGTTGTTCTGTCGAATACGCGTGAGTATGATGGAGTACACGGAAGATTTATCACTCACGCTGTTCTGGTATCGCTTCTTGAGAACGACACGTACCCCATCTTGTGAGCCGTCATTATTGAATGGACCTTCCGTGAGGCTATCATCGATTGAGTCGCCTAGCAAATAATCGTCGAGGTTTGGCGCAGCTGGAGCCTCAGTAGAGGCAGGCGCAGAGCCTACGGAGCCTTGTGCATGTACGGATGGCGGAGGGGGAGGGAGGTCCGGAACCATTTGAGAGGAGAAGTGCGTGGTCTTGATTTTGAGACGTCGATTATCAACAGACATTTCTGTCTGTGTCGCAACATGTGGAGTAGCCTGATACAGCTCAGCATTAGTGCGCTTCTTCTTATGACTAGAAGACATGCTAAGATGCGGAGGAAAATGGGGTCACCGAAGTATATATGACTGGTGGTGGGCAAAGTCAAACCAAAACGGTCAATCGATCAATCGATATCTGCGAACGTACTCATTTATCGTCTTTCCTCATGGCAGCCATGCATCTATCCAACAAAAATCGTTTCGAAAGAACACTCAGACGTAATCTGAACGCAATGCTACAGTCAGCCAGAAGTCAGCTGGACCATATCTCGGGCACGTTGGTTGGACGTGGGTAAGATTTATCAGTGACCGTGACCTGCGAGATTCCTTGCCTTCCTTCCATCATGTCCTCAGACCAATATGCCGAACTCGTCGATGCTATCCTCAATCTCTCCGTGTATCCGTGCCAGCCTTGTTGGATACCTGATGAAGGTCATGAACACTTTCGTGAGAGGGGAGGGGGCAAAGGGATCTATCTGGTGAAGCGAGGTGTCGTGTGTGGTGGATATAGTTCATGGTCGGTTCATTTCTTCTTTTTTATCACTAGGCTCAGCGTATAGCTCTATATAGGGATACGGCCCAACTTCAAGTCGATGGCTACTCAGGCTCCTCATACAAATTATGGCGTACTTGGAAGCTGGCGGTCGCTGATTGGGATAAGGCGTGTCTTGCGGGCAACCTTGGATATCACGAATGTGGGCGAGCCCTCGATGCTACGACACCTCAGACCCCACAGGCGTCTCCTCCCTTGCCTCCTCCTTCTCCTCCTTCGACGCCTGTCCCGCCGCCCGCCCGTAGTGGAGCGCCGCGTACTCCAGTCACTACGAGGATCTTCAAGTCGGAAACTCTAGGTAGTGATTCCCCTATCCATGTCCGCACTGTGACGGCGTCTCCCTCTCCTTCGAAGGGAAAATTCAAGCCATCAACCCCATCTTCAACCAGGTCCGCTTCACCTACAAAATCATCGTCGTCTTTCTCTTCGTATTCTTTTTCCACCATGTCGTCTTTGCCATCCACACCGCCACCTACATCGTCGTCGTCTCGCTCAACGGCACCCACATCCTCATTCTCTCGCCCTACGGTGTCCGTATCCTCATCCTCTCGCTCGGCGGCATCAACGACCTCATCCTCTCGCCCGACTGGAGGACCCGTGCCTTCGAAGAACATGCCGTCTGACACCTGGGATAGTGACGATTGGTCTGATGAAGACCTTCCAAAGATGTTCTTTGGCCTTCATATCAAGGACGAGGCAACGAGCACTTTTATGGACGCGTGAGTGCTTGTTATCCTTATCTGTTATTTTGACTAACATGTTACAGAGAGACAGCTCAGACTGCGTTTGTCTCAGCTATTGAGGCGGGAAAGGAAGCTGTCCTCAAATCTGGCTACTCTGTCCAGAGTGTTGTTTAGATGATGCACGCTATATTGCGGTGTTGTTTAGTAGTTTTTCTTATGTCACCAGTTTACTCATGCTTTATTCCGCGTGGCAAAACTCTGTCCGAGACTATGGCAACCACGTCAAACAAGTCAAAGCCAAAGCGACGCAAGCGCTCCAGCGGCAAGGGCGAGCCTCAACGACGGGGTCCTAAAAGTTGGCTCTGGGGAGCGCGCCGAAAATTTATGGACAACAACCATGACGCCTGGGTGTCTGCGCACCGGGCAGGTCAGAAACAACTCAGCAAATGGTCCCGCACGATGGCCGTATGCTATATGATTCTTTTCTCCCACCTCGGACCCGACGAGGACCTAGAAGAGACTCCGGAAAATCCTAGCGACGAGACCATACAGGCCTGGGAGGCGAAGCAGAGCATCGCGCTGGCCAAAATGTCAGGGGAGGAGGTCAAGGAACACGAGGGAAGATGAGCCATAGCTGTACTGTGGAGCCAAAAGTTGGGGGGTTTATCCCCACTGGCAAATGATATTTCCAGGGATCTATCCCTACTAGGCTTGGGTGTGTGGTATCAATGTGGTGCCCCGCCATTCGGGTTTGTCATCATCTCCCGCTCAGCTTTGTCATCATCCCGCTCATCAGGGAATCCCGTTCCATTTATTTAGGACCGAATCACGGCCGTTGCCGCTCCCCGGTGTGTGGCGCACTTTCGGCCTGGCAGCTTCAGGCTGTTTATTCACTGCATTTGATAGCTTTATACGCAGTGAGCAAACAATTGCACGTGCCCCGGTCCCGAACCTCACCTCAACCGTTGAATCCCATACAATAAATCTCGCGCATGCGGGGGAATCGCTCTCACGGGACCCACTGCATATCGGTACAATCGTTAAGCGACACATTACATACATCTATCGCACTGTCACGTCCGTCGCCACTGCCCTCGATCACATTCCCATAATTGTGGCGCAGGCCGGTGGGGGTGCCGTACCCGCACCTCCACGTTTGGAATAATAGTGTCGGTGGGAGAGTCGGACAAACGACATGTTGTGACCGTCACCTCCCTCGCCACCCCCGGTTATATCCAACATGTCATGAATGTGGCGCACACATCTCCACCCTTACCGCGGGGTCATTTAATAATATTGAATTCAAATGACACAGCATATAAAGCGAATGTACTCTACATGTTCCCCCGCTGTAGGTAGGATCAGTATGTACAACATATGACTATTGTGTATGGGTACACCACACACCATAGAAAAGACTATAGGAATCATACACGGTGTAGATCAATGTCGACGTCGCTATAATGTATGAGCTCTTACTTTCCAAGTATCAATTGTTCAAAAATCCGAAGTCCAGTCTGATGACATCATACGGGTAACTCCGTTACTGTCTAATCCAACAACTCTTCATTCTATAAGTACATTAGTTTCTGACAGGATCGTTCCCCTCTGCCGCTCTTTCTAGTTATTCGACTTCGACTAATAATTCACTAACCCCGAACCCTCAACCCATCCATCATCCACGCGGCATCGTTTACGTATTCCCCCCAGACGTCTCTCGCGCTCACATCCTTCTCCACCTCTCCCCACCAATATAGGCATGCCACGACAGAAAGCCATCCATTCGGTCCCCAAGCGTCCAACTCCCCGAAATCACGTCCATGGCGCTTTTGAATCCACTTCCCTGACTCATCTTGCTTTCTCCATGACGGCTGCATCCCATCCCACCACGAACAGAACCTTGCCTGAAAAGCAGGAACATCCTTCGCCTTTAGCACCAACATTCGTCTTGCAGGCGCCCCCGTCTTCTTCGGTTTGAGACGTCCATCCGCAATCCAATCGGACAGGATATCTGGCCTCCCAGCTCTGGGCAGCAACACTTCGCCACCGAAGTCCGCGGACGATTCCAACTTCACAAACGCCTCCAGCAACGCCCTCCATTCATCACCCCAATCAGGACTGGCAAACACACGAAACGGCACAGAGAACCAGTCTGGCGCTTCTAATGCCAGCTCTCGTACTTCATCGTCGAGTTGCATACCAGTGACCATGCCCCCTGAACCCAGTGCAGTCGTTGCATCGTTGGCTTCCTGCATCGCTCTGCTTTCCGTAGGAGTTTCCGCATTGAGCGCCAGCGACTGATTACCAGCGCCGTCGGTAGGCGACACGGGAGGGCGAGCGGATGCATCGGCCGAAGGCGCCTGGCTGGCAGGTGAGGCGCGAAGGAGGGGGACATCAGGCAGGTGGGGAACATGGGTCACAGCCAGAGGGATCACAGACAAAACCGGGTCGACCATGACAGTATTGGAGGTCTCGGAGGGCCTCATAGGTGCGCTGTCTTCTATTGGTTGATCGACGTCCATGGGCTGAGACTCTGCCTCCTTCCCAGACCTAGGATCTGCCGCTCCCTGGACGTTCAACCGGCTGGATTGCCGTCGTACTCCGTCCTCCGGAGCTGTCTCTGACCTCTGCTTTGCAGCGCGAGGTGCCTTTTTCGCTGACGAGTTGAACAGCGCACCCGTGTTCACCTCTAGCGCATCCAGAAGAGCACGATTCCTTTTCATATTCGCGTCTCTCTGTATCTCGTACTCAGACTTCCACACCCCATCCACCTTTACCACCTTCCCCTTCTTGCTCTTTTCTGCATCGTCAGCTGTCCTCTGGCGCTTCCTCGCAGAAGAAGAGGACGAGGCCACTGGGCGCTTCAGTTCGTTGCCCTCTCCATCCGAATCCTCCGAATCCTCGTTGTCTGTCGCAGTCCGGCGCTTCCTCGCAGAAGAGGAGGAGGCTGCGGGACGCTTGCGTTCGTCATCTTCTTCCCCCGAATCTTCCGAATCTTCATCGTCAGTCGCGCCCAGTTCGCCCGAGTCTTTCGCTGCGACGTTGGCGTCAATCGCTTGGACGACCTTGTCCAGACTATCGTCGTCGAAGACCTCACCCTGGAAGTCTGCAGGGAGCTGAGGCTGCGTAGACAGTCTGGCGGCTTCCTTGTCAGCCTGCGTGTAAGCGCTGTCGGCAAATTTAACGAGGTGCTCGCGCCATCCCTCGTACGCCTTTGGTTCCCACTTCGCCACCGACACTGGAACTGGATCTAAATTTTTGCCAGAGCAAACACTGGAAACCTGAGGTGAGCACTAATATGGTTCTCGTTGCTTGAATTCACTCACGTAATAACGCCTATCTCGCCATTCAGTACACCCAGAGGACCAACAACGTGCACAACGGTCATCAACCCGGTAAGATTCATAATGCCCTCCGCAACAGGCTGCAAGAAAGTCGGCAGATTTTTGACGCAACTAAAAGAAGAGGTTAGTGTCAACATCAATTGAGGCAATCCTGACGACTGACGCTGCACGATCTTCAGCACTCGTAGAGGGTTCACCATTGAAGACCTCATCCCACTCCTTCCTCCTCTCGCTCGCATACGACGTAGCCTTCGCCGCCCACAGCTTCTGTGTCTCCACGTCGAATGAGAGGAAGTGAGCCTTAACTGTCGCCTGGCGGAATTTGGGGCAGATACCGCCCCTTTTTGGTGTCTTCTGTCGTCCGGCGTTCAGCTCCTGGTCCCAGAGTTCCTGCACGATCCGAGTCGCCTCCCCTTTGTTGCGCGCCTGCCACTCCTGGAACGCGGACCGAGCCTTGGGAGGGCGCTTGCCCAGTTTGCCCACCTTATTGAGCAGGGCGAGGTAGGCGTCACTGAGCATACGCCGGCGAACGGTGGCGCGGATGGAGCTCACTTTCAAAGCACGATACATCAACCATGCTCGTATAGCCTAAATTAATGGGTAAGCATCCTTGTCCACAGTCGACACGCGAGCACTCACTATTTTTTTTCTCTGTCTAAGTTCTCTCTTTGCGCGCAGCTCCTCCAGTTGACCCTCGTCGGACGGTGGTACCCATGCTTCGTCGAAAGGCTTTAGGGGAAGGTCCGGTTCGATGTTATCGTCTAAGTCGAAGTGAAAGAAGTATCGACGGTAAACGGCGCGTAGAACCTCATCCTCGGCGGCCACGCCCTTGCCCATTGAATTAGCAAATTCATGAACATACTCATTCAACAAATCTTCTCGAGCGCCTTCCGCCCACCCTTTGTTCGTCGTGCGTTGGGCCTTAGCCTTCTTTCTGGACTTTGGAGGCATTGTTGGGAGAATAAGCCGGTCACATTTCGGGTGTTTCTGCGGTTCCTCCGCCACATATTTGCAATCGTTCAAACATCACGCATGGCCACAAACGACTCCAAATGCGGACGAATCGGAGCAACTACCGTCGCCTTCTGGAATCCCCTTAAATATCAGTCAGGTCAGTATGATTCGCCAGCCATATTCCAATCCCCCAATCTCTTTACAGATGTCGCAACCTCAGGAGCCAGCCGACGCCAGCGAACAGCCTCTTAGCTGCTCGCTGTCGTCGCGTACCGACATTCAACCAGCCACTGTCTCTTACGACCGTTCCGCCGAGGACAGTGATGACGATGACAGCATTAGCGACTTTAGCATTATCAGTACGTTGTTCACTGTGCAGTCATTTTGCAGCCTCTAACCAGTCTCTAGCCCAGGCTACCTCTGTTGATCTCAATCCCGTCGTCGTCAATCCCGTACTTGCCAATCCCGTGGTCGTCAATCCCGTACTCGCCAATCCCGTGGTCGTCAATCCCGTGGTCGTCAATCCCGTCGTCGTCAATCCCGTCGTCGTCAATCCTGCCATCGCCACCCCAGCTGTCGTCAATGCTGTCGTAGTCCATGGCATTCAATATGCGACTGTCCCCACTGCCGATATGGTCTATCTCGCTGCTGACGAGCAGGCGCGGGAGTGGTACGTCGTGACACGTGGTCTCTTTGTCGGGGTTTTCAAGTACTCGTAAGTTGACTTGACCTTTGTCACTGTGTATTAACTCATGACCCCACTAGCTTCCTCGTTGATCAGGCCACACGGAAAGTGTCGTCCGCGCACGGCAAGAGGGAGGATAGCCTGCGCGACGCAGTGGACCACTTTAATGCCGCCCGCGCCTCTGGGTGGATGCGAATCTGCTCGTAAGTCTTGTAACGCCAGCTCCAGGATGTTCAAGTGCTGATTGTTCCACAGCCGCCCGGACACAGTCTGAATCGTGTGCGCATCGCAGCCTGTCAGTTCGGTACATATACTTAGTTTGAAATAAGAAGAATCGTGCCTCTATCGTCGGATCTATGTCTGCCAATCACACTTATTTGTTCCTCTGTCGTCGACATCCATGAGTGACTCTGACGCTCGCCCAGTCATTTGGGTCTCATCATCTGAAGAGCCCTCCAGCGAGTATGCCACCTGCGCGGAAGACAGCATCGATCTGGAAATTTCAGACCGGGATGACATTACACCCCTCATCATCGCTCTGACTCTTGCGGAGAATCAAGCTGCCGATGAAGCTGGTACGTTTCATGAAGCGCCTCATGGTCGTGGTCTAATGGCAATTCAAGAGAGGAAAAGAGCGGCTGCAGATACCACTTCGTATCGGATTGGCTCCCAGAGGGGGGGCACAGGCACCGCGCATTGGTATGTGCGTCGTTTCGGTATCACCTTGCGAGCTGACAAGAGGTAGGGCGACTGCAGGAACCGCTCAGATCGGAGGGGCGGAAGTTGTTGCAGAAAGGAAACGCAAGAAGGCCCGGCTTAGACACTCGTTCTACGTCGTCTTCATTGGACGCCCTCCTGGTGTCTATACTAGCTGGAGACTGACGAAACCGGCTTTTGAAGGTGTCAGGCAGAGCTGTGTCAAAGGGTACGCCACACTGGAGGAGGCGCGCGACGCATGGAATTATGCCCAGGAACGAGGCTGGGTTAGTAACGCTGATGGAGATCCACCAACGCCACATATTCTTCCTGTTCCTCTGGATCTGCGTGGTGTCGCATTGCCCCCAATGACGCCACTCTGTCCCAGCGAGGAATCACGACGTTTCTATTGTGTCTATCGTGGACAGCATCCGGGCATCTACACATCCACGTGAGTGATATTCCGTTATCGCCTCCCGATTGCCCCGGGCTTACTGGTGAAATAGAATTGAGGCGCACCTTTCCTCTGTCGGGGTACCTGCATCACTCCATGAAGGTTTTAGTTCTTTGACAGTGGCGAGGGACAAGTATAAGCAGGCAATACGGGACAACCACATATGCATTATTCCAATGCCCTAGCTACTGAAATGAAAGTAAATTGAGTGCCAAGGCGTCAACCAAATCCCCGCCTTCAACACGATGATGAATTTCATCCAGATATTGGATGACAGACATCATGCTGTTCTGAAGTGTCCTCGCTTCTTTCCATTCCGGGACCGCTCCGAAGTTCTGCCACAAGAGTGAGATATGGGGGCGCGCCCCATCAATGAAGGCAGCAACATTATCCATGTAATTGCATATAGCCTTGAGCTGGAGACTTGATTCCACCAGCTGGACTTCGGCGGCGACGCGCAGTGAAAATGTAACGTCATCTGATCCCATGAAATCCCGAAGCAATCTGTGTTGCTTGTGAACACGACCTAATAGTATCTGTGGCGCCACATCATGCCTTGGGGCGTTCTTCGGGCTTATAGATAGAGTTAGACAATAGCGTTTAGGCAACAAATTCAATCTTACCTTTCTTGCCTGTACTCCAGCGCCATGTCGCTTGGGACGGCCGTCTCCGTTTCATTGATGTGCGCCACACTGGTCGAACCCCCGCGCGAGACACTGGTAGATGAGGAAGCTACTGCCTGGTTGAGTTTACGAATTTTGTATGCTTTTAAGATCTTCTTGCGATTCCTGATTTGATAATTAAGTTACTTGCTGTCGTCTTTACAAGTGAAAGATACATGCCGGTCATACCAAGTCATACGGTTGCGGCGTCGTGCTTCCTCTTTCTCTTCCTGGGTATGATAGAGTCGTTTGCGCCCCATTACCGTAGCGTATTTGATCTATGAAGTTCGACGCAGAGGTGAGAAACCAAAAAGTGCGAGAAGTCTGAACCTAAAAGCGTAATGATTCCTGTTTGTCGAATCCATTTATGGGATTTATATTGGACTTTTATAAAATTCATACTTCCAGGCCTGGTAGACTTGCTGTACTTCATCAACGATAGTAAACGTGTATATATATGTCAGGTTATGCCTCTATTTAAATTTTATATAGAAGCAGGGTGCAGAGAACTCGCTCGAGCGAGTGTTCTTAGAACTACGGTCGAGTGCCTTTACATATATTGGAAATGTATATATAGTGTCACATACAATTATTATCTCGCGCTACACTTTTCCCCCTCCGCAATGTTGGCAGTGCAAGAGCATCTGCGCAACATTTACCTTGAATTCAGTCGCGAGTAGGTGGTATGACATGAAAAGCATTCCTTTGGCTGACCACTCATTAGCTATGTGCAAAGAGTCCTTCGTTCAATCCGTCCCCTTCCCGAGCGTTATTTTCTCGAACAAGCCGCCCTTTATGAAGGTGAAGTGCCATCTCGATCACACCCTTCTCGGAATCTTAATTGTTTGCAGAACTGGAGAGCTGTTCAGACATGGATCATCACACCCACCGCGAGGACCGTACACCAGCGCGGGGGTTGCTGATGTCGCCAGATCCACGATTCATACACCGCGGTGTCCTCGAATGGATCCAAGCTAATTCACTGGAGTGGATAAGTGTCGTTTTCGAGCAATTAGGAATTTATCAGCACGAAGACGTCGTTAACGTCGCGTGCTGCATGCGGCGCTCAGGTCGATTTCGCCAGGAGTTGCAACGCGCTCTCGACCTCGACAGTGCACGCTGGCTGTCAGTCGAGTCGGCACTGATGCGGTATGCCCGGCCAATCAAATACCCCTTTGTCAAAGCGTCGAAGGTCCAGCTGAATGCTGAGGGGAAGAACGAAGACCTTTTTGATGAAGTGCAATGGAACAGCCGGATGAGGGAGGTGGAAACCGAGAGGACAATTTGGGAACGCGAGAGGGACGATTGGGTGGATTCAGTGATTGCCCGAGAGCATGAAGGTGCAAGAGACAGACAGATTTGAGGGGATCATTTTGTAGCGTAGAGTCGGGATGTTAGACAGTGAACGGGGTTATGCATTTGCGACGTAAACAATTTAGCGCTTCACTCGGAGTATCTCCCAGACCTTCTCTACCCTCTCTCCATTAAACTGCTGCTCTCTACCTCGCGCGCAGGACCAGTCGTAGCTCATAGCGCACGGTGCTTGATGGACGTGCCGGTGCCAGAGATTGCGAGACATTTCGCGCATGAAGGATGAGCGACGGTAGAAAACTTGGTGATAAAACTGCCCCTGCGCCAAAAAAAATTCAGCCCGCGGAGGCAAATCTAGAACGATGGTAAGCTGAAAGTCATAATAAATAAAGCAGATAATTACCGCGAGCTGAAGTAGGAGCACTTCGAATCGAAATGATACGTGCACGTTGTGGGCTAGGGTCCGACATGGTGGTCGAGTGGAGAGATGATTCAGATTGGTTCTACATTGATCTGGAATTAAACACAGCCACCGGTGGCGTACCGGACAGTAATCAAAAATGGCGTGGTAAAACAATATGCATTGGTATGGAATATAGGAGGTCCCTCGAGTTCAAACCAGTCTACTGAGGTCTACTGAGGCTTATTCAAACGGCGCCGAGTCCCTGAGGAGAAATCGATCATATTGTCAAGTTTGTTTCCGAGGGACTATTCAAACGTACGATTAGAGACATAGGACATGATCAATAGAGGAACTCAACGTACCAATGCGCGGGTCTCGTGGAAGCGTTTGACCATGTCAGCTTCCTCCGGGAACGGAGGGATATCGTGTTCAGGATAGCGCTCCAAAAAGGTGGCCCAAAGGGCGTCCAAACAGATCTTGCGTGCCTCCGGGTTGCCTCGGTGTTTCACATATTCGGGTTTTTGGTGACGAATGAATGTGAATTGGGCAGGCGTAACAAAAAAACGCTGTGCTACGTCGCCGTTAGGAGTGGTGATGCTGCGACGAGATAAGAATTTACCTGTGGCCATACGAAAGGCTTTGACGGGTGGAGTCCTCTTTGGCTTGACATAGGGCGTGGAGGGGGGCGGGGTGGAGATGTCCGAAGTATCTTTGGGCATCGTTGACGCACGAAAGATGCTAGAATAGTGAGGAAGATATATATCCGTTGCTAACGTGCCTCAAAAGCATGGTGCGATAGAGCGGTGTGACCGGGAGCCATCAGGCAAATTATGGCTAATTGCATAACTTTGCGATTGCCACAGTTCCGGGTCGAACACGTCGAACATCGGACAAATTGGAAGTAGATACAGGACCTGGTGCGTAAAGGTAGCCAGGTCCCAGAACAGATACCGCTAGCTAGGCAGAAGACCCTCGCAATTGCACAAAGCCCCCCAAGACAGCTGGACCCACGTCCAAAGTTGGAAGTAACGAGTAGCCCGAGTTGAAGACGAGAAGTCAAGGAGCCAACCAGAAGTCACCGTAACTCGTGACAGTAAGTCACTGTAGCTCTATTTTTCCACCACATCTGTTCACCATGATTCGTCTTAGGACCGTATTGCTCGACCTTCAGTATGCCCGATCAAACATGGAACGGAAGAAGGCGCACCGCTGAGGACTACGCAGCACGACGGAACTTCGAAATCAAGAACTTTGGAACTTCCTCCATCCTCAGTCCACGTTCTGCTCGTCTGGCACACGATGTTGGTTCATCTTCTCAACCTCAAACCTCCCAGCGCGTCCCACAGCCGGGTGTCTATACCATCCCCAATCTAGAGGCTACCCGCCCTATCGCCACTCGCAGACGCGGCCAAAATCCTCTTTCGGATATCTCTCTTCCGCAAGCAAGACCTCACGCGACACTTCCAGGATATACACGGAGAGACGTCGACACGACTATAGAGCTTTCTACCGACGGGCAACGTCATATTCAGGTTACGGAAGGTCGCGATGTACGCACGGCCAAGCGTGTCCGTATCTCCAACGCAGGCGAAGAATCTGACTGGATTGGCGTCCCTCCCAGCGTTGATGATACTCTTCTCCTTGGAGAAGAGTCAGAGTCTGGTGAGGAAGGTGGAGAAGGGGAGGTGGATCATGAGGACCCGTGGCAGGATGTCGAGGAAGGGTGCAACCCCGCCGCCTTGATAGACGAGACAGGTGATGTCCGGGAGAGCAAGCGGAAAAGCTACGCCAGCTCGGTATGTTTTCTGCCTGCCTTCCAGTCGGGAAATTAATGGATGTATTCTAGGATGATCCCATGTCGATGTTCCTTCCCATGGTCGACACGATCCTTGGCGAGACATTTGTACGTGAGACCATTCCGGCTCACGCTTGCTGCCACACCTGCCAGGCCCCCTTGGTCTTGCCCTCGAGCGCGACACCTGCTCCCACAACGGATTCAGAAACTTCAATCTCCCCTTCAATTAATCCCTCTACTACTCCTTCCCCCGACGCATCGTCTATCTCTCCGACTGTGCCAACACCGACGGCGGATTCAGAAACCTCAGTCCCCCCGTCGACTAATCCCTCTACTACTCCTTCCCCTGACGCATCGTCTACCACGCCCACTATAAACATGTATGCATCGCCAGACCGTTCTGTGGCGGAGCTCTTTAAGTGTACGACATGTGGGGAGTTCTTGGAATGTCGTATCTGTTGTCTCAAGCGCCATAGCTTGACACCTCTCCATATGGTCAAGGTATGTGTCACAATATTTCTCTTCCTCATATACCGACACTTTTTTTTCAGGTTTGGGGTTCGACGGGTCACTTCTCCAAGACGTCGCTGCAAACAATGGGCTTATGCTTTCAGCTCGGCCATAACGGTGGACCATGTGGAATCCCAGGCGCATTGAGGTCTGTCACCGTCATGCATGTCAACGGTATTCATTTGGTGTCTACCTCAACGTGCGGGTGTGACCTCTCTGATGAAGCCAATGAATGGCGACAATACATCCGCCTCGGCTGGTATCCTGCTTCTACCGCTCAGCCCCGGACATTGGCGACCTTCGAGTGCCTTCGACAATTTCGTCGCCTCAACGTCGTCGCTAACGTCAACGTCCGCGACTACGTGACGACGTTGGAACGTTTGACGGATCCATTGGCCTTGGCAATCATACCGGATCGCTACAAGGCGTTCGGTCTCATGTCTCAGCAAGTTTCCTACATGGACCGCATGCGTCGTTCGGGCGTTGCATATCTTGCGGGAGGGGTACGGTCTGCATCATGGGGATCTGCAGCTGTACGATGTTGGGCCTGTCCAAGGGTGAAGGTCAACCTACCAGAGAACTGGAAAGAGATAGATGAGAGTTTGCAGTATGTTGGTTTTCATGCTGCACGAGCACTTACTTATCCATTTCAGATTCAAATATGCCCTGATAATTGGAATGGATGCATGCTTTCGGCTCGAGAACCGTCTGCGCGCCAAGAGCAAAAATAAACAGTACGCTTTCTTGGCCGATGGACTGGGTTGTTTCGTTCCGCGAGACAGTTATTTCTCGCATCTGAAAAACTATGTTAAGGAGGAGGATGTAAGTGTCTAAATTGGACCCCTGTAACGTGTTTTGACCAATGTTCAGATCAGCAGCTGTATCGCGTTTGCTGCGCTGATCCAAAAAGATACCCGACTTTCGAAGGGCTTGCGTGCGACGGGGGTGGGAGGCTGTATCTGTACACGGCATGAGATCATACGTCCACTTGGGTTAGGCGACCTTCTGAAGGGTGAACGGTATGTTCGTTCTTAGAATGTGGCGGCCTGATTATTGATATGTGCAAACAGATATGCGAACATGGATTATGTGTTCTGGGCATCGATTCTCGGCGAGGACTTGCTTCAGTACATGGTGTCCTACGACGTGGGCTGTCAGTGGAAGATAAACCTATCTGATCGTCATAAACATCTACCCGCAATCCTGCGAGAGCCGAACGACGCTCGGAAGATATGTGTAGGACTGCCCGTGTGGCATGGCGCTGTGCACGAAGACGCCTGCGCATCCTGCGAGTCTCTGCGTTACAAACAAGGTGCCGGAATGACGGATGGCGAGGCAGTTGAGCGGGTATGGAGTAAGCTGGGGCCGAAGGCTTGGGCGACGAAGGAAATGCATGAAAATACCCGCCACGAGAGCCTAGAGGATACCATGGACGATATGAACTGGGTCAAGAACCTTGGATTAGGTAAGCTTTTTCGTTGATATATTCCCAATGTTGCTAACATTAATATGACCTTTAGGAACAATCTTGCGACGTCGTTACGAGGTGGCGAAGGTCGAACAAAGGGAACAAGCAGACAATTTCAAGACAACGAGCGCAACACTGGCAATCGACTTGCGTGAGCGGTGGATGGCCTGGGTGAAGAGCTGGCATGCACAGGAGCACATTTTACGGAAGGATAAGACGGTGAATAACCCATATGAAATGTCTTGGAAAAGTGGTACGGTTATTCTGCTTATTCGTCGGATGAGGCTAATAATGACTCCAGACACGATTACGGTTGATAAAGTGCATATGGAGCTAGATAAAGAGGAGCTTGATGAACTTCGGGATGAGCAGGACGAAGCTGGTGCTGAGCAAGCTGGACTAGGTCGGACGTTGCATGAAGGAAAGGGTGTCGCGGGTGTCTTAGCGTTCCTACGCTTGGGCCTGCATATCCAAAGTATGCAGTATGTTATTTCACACAACCAGCGGTAATCTTGCACTAACCTGTACTATAGGCTTCGTATCCAAAACATGAAGCAGGCGCGACAAAAAGAAGATGGTCACGCACGTCTGCTGCAAGCCCGACGGACGGTGTTCTGGAAGAAACTCCGGCGCTTCCGGTCACTGCAAGCGCTGTACATGCCACAGGCACTAGTTCTAGCAGCGGAATATGAGCAGGCAACTACACTTAGGCGCGAGGAGGTTGCCCGGAAGAAGAAGATCGCGAATAATCCCGTGGAGGCAGAGGATATCAAGCTTTTCCTACCTTCCGAAATCCCAAAGGCGGACCGCGGACCTTCTTACCGTCGTGCAATCTTTGCAACCGAATCTCGCTTGCGAGAGGCGCAGTGTTCGACGCAGCTGGCGACGCTACGTATGCGATTACATTCCAAATCGCATCTAATCAGGTTTCGGAATGCTAATCTGCGGGGCCAGACGAAGACGACTCGTTCCCGTGGTGCACTGGAACGTCTGAGTGATCGCATCGATAGTGCCGTTCGTCGGTATCGCGTCGCTCGAAGCGCTTTGGTGAAGTTGGACGGGGAAAAGAAATGGGGGCATTTTCGGGTCTTGGAGGACAGTGATGTGTCCACACGCTTTGTGACTGATTACGACGGGCTGCGTGCGAGACGTTTCGCGAAGATAGGACGCAGTGGTAAGCGGGGTATGGTGGCTGATGCAGAGGTTGAGGGGGATGATGGTGCCGAGGCTGAGGGCTCCAGCCGTCGAAAACTGAGTTGGATCTGGACAGCGCAGGGTGTTCCAGATCCCGACTCGGATGAATCTCTACATGAATGTAAGTCAAAATTTCGGTGCTGCGCAAACAAGGCTGACCCCCGCCCCCTGCAGCCATAAGAGTTGAGTGGATGAAGGCCTATGCACGGAAAGAGCGGTGGCGAGAGGAGGTGATTTTGCTGGAAGAAGAGATGCGAAGGGTCCTGGCTTCATTGGAGTACGAGGGTGTCGAGTGGCGGCGCCGTAAGACAGAAATTAGTGGCGGGGACATAATTTCGCGAGGGAAGGAGGCATATGCGGAGCGTCAGGCGGCTATGAGGTGGCGGCTGCATGCGGACTTCAAATCTCGCTTTGAGTCAGTCGACGAGCTAGGACGGACGGGCAAGAAAAGACGGACCAACCCTGTGGCGCACAGTTGAACTGCCAGTAGTAGTGACATCTTGTAATTGTATATCAAATCTACGCAAATTTGGCGCGTTTTTAGTGCCTCTTTGGTCATGGACATGATAGTCTGCCGGATCAGGACTTGGTTCCTGAGAAGGGCGGGATACTCTGGCGGGACAAGTCAAAGGTGGCGGTATATTATGTATTGACGATGACAGTGCTCCGGGTATTCACGGTCCGGGCCAGGAACACCACAACCCATGAGCCATCTACCACCGGGTGGAACCCCAGTAGGGGTAAATGCCTAACTCTTGCCAAACGCTGTGGGGATAGATCCCTAGCACTTTGCATTTGGCTGCTGCCACAGGTGGGAAGATTGAAGAGCATAGGAGAGGTGCGCTCACATCGCTCTATTATATTCAAAGCTGACCGAACTGTGTTTAGAAAATTCTCCTTCATTTTCGGAAGACCAACAATACCGTCAATCCTGCTGCACAGAACGCCATTTCGGAGTCACTGGAAGGTCTATTCAACCCCGGGCCTGCACCTCGACGTGGGCAAGTTATCCAGGTCTACACCCATACGTATTGGGCACAGATAAAGGCGTCTTTCGAATATGCCTACTTTAAAGCAGCTCGCGACGTCGTGAAGCTCCTGGATGAACGACCCGCCAACGACCCAGTCATCGAAAGCAGCTCGCTGAAGTACAATATTGATGCTGATGGCACTCCCGACCCTGCTTTCAGTGCGGAGATGCTGGCCGACTACGAAGAGCGCCTGGGCGCCCTGCGCAAAAGTGTTTACCTTAAGGTCCAACGTGCGGTAGCGAAGAGGAAATACGAGTTGGAGAGCAATGCAGTAAAGGCGCATATTGCACACGTTATCGACTTGACCTACCAACGCGAATTGAAAGTGTACGAAGAGCGCCTTCTAGGGAGCGCCGAAACCTCAGCGGAGAACTTTTCCATGTAAGTCTAAGTCTCTCTATTATGTGTCTCCGTGTTTTCATTGTTATCACCTCCAGCGCACTCAACCAAGGTGGCTTTTTTCTGGAACGTGCCGCAAAAGCTATCAGTGCGCGATTCGGTATGGCGGTGTCTATCCTACTTTGTGGACCCGTTGGGAGTAAAGGGGGAGCTATTCAAGTGCAAAGGTATAGCCAGTTTCAAATTCTTGTCGATGTTCCACAGATGCACTAACATATGTTCTAGCTGCCACGTAGGCACTACATTGGACAGTGACTTGACGTGGCCTCAATTCGATGGTGATGGTTATAGGGAAGTGGAAAGGCTGATGATTCAGTTTGGTGAGAAGGTTTACAGTACGTCTTTCTATGTTAACGTATGCTCTTTATTTTACTGACACTATTATGCCTATAGGTACGGCTGACCGAGCTGCACGGGTCCTGGCCTCTTCTTCCGATGCGCTTAACGTCTCCTCTTCCAACGCCGCCTCCTCTTCCAATGTCACTCGGCGACGAAAGGCACGCGACACCCTCGACGACAGCGACGACGACAGCGAGGAGTCGTCTCTGTCGTCAAACGAAAGTGGGAGTGATGAGCAGAAAACAAAGTCAAACACTCACCGTCGTCTGTCCCTCCGCCGAGAGAGGAAAGAGAAGGGCATCCCCATGCAGGATGGCATCGACGGATCTGATTCCGACTCCTGGTCTGACCCCATCCCAGCGTATCGTCGTCCAAAGACATTACGCCGTAAGGACGGAGATGATGACGAGCCTGGTCATCCACGCCCGCGAGGATTCTGGCAGCTGCGTGTCCCGTGCACATCGTTACCTGGAGATTACAGCAGTAGCGAAAGCGACGACGAGGGAACGGTGCCATCGCACCCAGAGCAGGAGGAGACCTTGAACGAGAGCAAACACGACAACGATGATGGCATGGGTGATGGAAAGTATGGGGACATGAAGGAAGGCGAGAACAAAGACGAGGGAACAGAAAGGGAGGCTAATGAGAGCAAGCGCACAGAGGAAAAAAGCCACGGAGACGGCGATGGGAAGGACATCGACGTCAATTCGGATATGTCCGGGGGACTGGTCTCCCCTCCCGCTGCTACCTCTCCTTCATCGTCCCACGGTTCCAGGGCACCCCCGCAACCACCAACTCTCCCACTTGCGGAGACCCCGCTGGCGCCGACGAAACTGTGGTGGCGCAACGACGATGACAACGACGACGATATCTCGTCGATGGAAGATGTCGATGACACGGAGTGGCCACTGGAGCTGAAGTCGGCATTCAAAGGCTTCAAGCGCGGGGCCAGCTGGCCCCACTGGATCCGTCTCATCGACTCTTTTATTCTTTTTGAACGTCGGTCGGGATTTCCAATCGAAAGCGGGCGCACTGTCACCACTCACCGTCCCGGACAAGTTGCCGACTTCACCAAACATTACCGACGATGGGAGGTGACGCGTCCCATCAGCGACGTTGACAAATTCAAAGAGTCATTCTGGAAATGGTGGAAGGAGCTGCAGCCCGCAACCAGATTGGACGGCAGCACACTTGTACGGCCTGACGACGTGGCTTGGGAAGAGTTACAGGTGACCGCTGGCAAAAATGGTATGCTTATCGTTATTGGATGTCTCTTGTGGTGGGGAGATCATATTTTCGTGAGGGATGCATGCAATGGGGCGACGAAGGAGGTCGCGGACTGGATTTTGGCTGTTGATGAGGTGAACTGGACGCTTGAGAGTGTCGTGAGGAGTGGCTCCGTTCCTACTGGAAAGAGAAAGGCACAGGACACTGTTGGGAACAAAGCCAAACGTCGCCGGAAGTAGCTTGTCATTTTCGTTACTTCTTCTTCTGTTTATTTTGGACTCATTTAGTAGGTTAATGCACCGTACCACGTAGATTTATATACCCCAACTCATTTAGACAAAAAATGATGAAGTCATCGTTGCATTGATTGCCTGCCGCTCGGACTTGAACAACTTTCTTAACGACGTCCATCACCTATACATCCAGTCCTTCCTCACTCCATACATTCTCTTCGACGTCGCCAGTGCACCATGGACAATATCCTGATGACGCAGAGTACAAAACACCGTCTATTGGTGTCTTCCCGCGTCGGATGAGTCGATTTCTGCTGGCGACCGCGTCCCCATCCGTTTCCTACGGTGTTGGTGCCGCTGCGCCGAATTCTCTGCCGCTACGTTTAGCGAGCGCGTATCTCTCACCATTTGGCGCCCACACCTGCCCGCTTCCATCTGTTTCGCCCATCTGCTCCCATTTCACCCGCCCGCGCCCATTTCGCGCTTTCTCGCATCCTGAGAGCCACACCACACTCAAGCGAGCCGCAAGTGCTACGGAGACTACCCAAACGATGCTGGAGCGGACCCTCCATGTCGTCTGGGCCCTATTTCCCCAAACGATTTTTCGCGCCGCCACATTTCGCTATACCCCATTATCCCCTACCCACACCTCGTACCGCCTGCTTTTCACTTTGTTCATAACGTTTATCATGACGCCTGTCTATTCAGATGCTTCCTCCCCGTTTTCTGCCCTGGAATCCCATTTTTATTTTCGTGCCGCCACCATCCATTTTCGTCCCATTCCTCTATCGCTCTACAACGTTTTGGCGACCACTCATGCTTATAGCATAGTATTACTATTACCTGCTCGTCCCCTACTATTCTGACCCATTTCTAGCAGCGCACGCACAGAACCATTCAGGCTGCACGGTGTGGCGCATATCACGGATCGCGGCACGCTCGGGATCCGGGATCAGAGCGATAACGTGCGGGATTAGGGTTACGGATCATCGGGAGGGTTTAGATATGGATTCGGCTGTTTCCGGGGCGCGCGCTGGAGCTGCTGGCGGGCGGGCGGGGCCTACTGAGGCGGCAACTAGTTGTCGACCTCACCTTACAGTACTTGTAATTAGAGGTAGACAATTGAATACTACCCCCTCATGCTATGGTACCACATCTAGTTATACCTACTTCCTAGGGTGCGAGCTTGCGAGCATCATAGACCTTAACACCCTGAAATTAACATTAGCTAGCGCATAGATTAGAGTAAAATAAAAGTCTAACCTCCGGTGCACCATGTATACGATCGTCAGCCATGCTGATGCCATTCCCTTTTAAATCTTTCCATTCTGACTCTGGGCGCTTTCGTATGAATCGGATTTGGGTACACTGCTGTGACCTGGGCAAGTCATAGCAGTGCTTACAGGTGTAGAGCTAACCAAAGAGTTAATTAAAGGTTACTGAAGAAAGTATAAGTAACCTACTTGAGAGTCAAGGGAGAATATCGTCTTCTTCCTAATCTCTGCCCAATCTTCCTAAAAGAGAGTAAGAAAAAGAATAAACAGAACGATAAGTAGTCGTACCGGTGTAGCCAGAGAGTTCTTCCTCAGATACTCTCGTTCGAGTTCCTGAAGTTGTCGAAAGCGTTCCACGCGCAGATAGATTAAGGCGGCAATGTTCTCCGTATTGGCCAGAGCCTCAACATGACGATGTTGTCGAGCCAAGTATGCAGAGAAAGCAGGGCGGACACAACTGAAGAATTGTTTTACACCAGATACATCACGCCCAATAAAGGAGACGTCGATCCTGGCGTCCTGCAAGGCTTGACCTAGCCATCTCCAAGCACGGACAAAATTGTCCTCCGAGAGCAGAAAAAAGACAACATCGGGCGTAGCAACATGAGGAATTATGTGAGGGTGCGCAAGGAGAAACTCGATCAAGCGATTAGCGGCGAAGGAGCCGGACATCCATTTTTCATCTCTTTCATGTTTCTAACAAGGATTAGATTCATCGCACATTAGATTGAAGAAATTCTCACAGGAAGTTTTCTAGTTTTAAATAACAGTTCGGAGGGATCAGGTATCCAGCCTTTGTGATCATCCCCAGCCCAAATGTACAGAAGCTCTGTCACGGTGTCCTGGAATCTTCCAAAACGGAGAAGAGACAGCGCATGTCGATCCCCAGATAGGCAGCTCACATATCGGTCGTCTATGATTCTGAGTAGGATTTCCATGAGACATGAGGACTACGGAGGGTCAGACAGAGGAAAGGTAAGTAAGGAATACAGTCCTACCTTTAGCGCTGCATCAACCTCCCAACTATCTTCCTGGGTGATGTCAAACGCACGCATGCCTTGAATCACCCTCCCAAGTACGCTTCGATCCAACGCCCGAAGGGAAGATTCCGCTGGCCGGAGAAAGCCTTCTCTCCCCTGGGGTTTCTTCACATGGATAGTGCGTAGCGCTTCGTCCAATGTCTGTGGTGAGGGCTTATCTAACTATAAAAAAATAAGAAAACATTCAAAGCCACGAACAACACTTACACGTGATATCCAACGAGACGTCTTGATCCCTGGCAGAAGAGACACCAGTACTCTGGCCCAAGTCGAGAACCTGTCAACCATAGACATCTTGGTATCCAGAGCGCCGGGAATGGCCAAGTTGTAAAGGCTTCCCACTACAGCGGCAGAAGAACGCAGCGGGTCTGTAGGTGGTGTCTCCGGTGGGGACATTTCCACATCAGAAGGCTCTTGATCCTCAACAAGCGGCACCTCTTCGTAGGTGTCTACTTCCTCATCGGACTCATCATTCAGACGGTCGTCAATGGGGGCATGGCCAGAGTCCATGGAGATATCCGAGGTGAAGACATTGAGCTGTTCCGTAGCATGGAGACGCAGTGCAGCGGAATGCTATAGCATTAATTAGGTAAATGAATAAACGGCAGGAAATATAACTTACTCTTTCAATGGCAGAGGATTGGGCGTCTTCCAGCCACTTCTGAAGTTTCTCAGCTCCCAGCACCCTAGGAAGTAGGTATAACTAGATGTGGTACCATAGTATGAGGGGGTAGTATTCAAATGTCTACCTCTAATTACAAGTACTGTAAGGTGAGGTCAACAACTAATTGTCTGTCCGCTCCGGTGCGCTGGGGCAGGTAGCTCTGGCTGGGCTATATATGGATAGGACTATTGATGGTATTGATGGGGCCAGATGATGGGGAGCAGGGGATGGGGGAAATGTGGCACCAGGAAAATCCGGACCTAGGGATTGATCAGAATTGATGGGGATCATTGACAGGGGATGGGGAATAGGGATAGGAAATGTGGCACCAGGAAAATCCGGACCTAGGGATTGATGGGATTGATGGATTGATGGGCAGATAGGATGGGGGATGGGGGATGGGGGATTGATAGCAGGGGGGAAATGTGGCACCAGGATAAATACTGGGCTATTGCTAGGGTATGAGGAGGGTATGGGAGGGGTGATTGTAGGTTGAAATATAGAATTCTTTCTAACTATCAGAAACATGAATGGGGATGTGGCAGCTACTGAAACCAATAATAAAACGATGTGTGGCGCATTTTTAATCGAGGAGCACATACCTCGGATCAACCTGGGGTTGTTTTAGATGTCTTCCTATTGAAAAATGAATGTGTGCAGAGCAAAGAACCATGTAAAAACACGAAGATTTGGCTGAGAAACAAGCAGAACATTATTGAAAATCCATCAAAAAGCACCAAAAAGGGAGCAGCACTTTGCCCTCGCTTGGGGGTGACCTGGAACCACTTGTAGGTCATCCAGACACCTTTGGGTCATTGTATATGTCACTCAGTTATGTCCCCAGGTCAACAGAACCCTTGGATATGATCAAAATGCCAAAAACCCGGACCACATAGCTTTGGGCCACACTATCAACTTGCCCTGACCTGGGGACACCTTATATTCGAAGATATATGTATATAATGTTCTAATCATGAGTTAGACGAAGTCTGGAGTGTGAAAAATGCGGTCAAAACCTTGGATATACCCCAAATAATGTCCCCCACCAAAGCACATATACCATCAACTTCTCCTGACCTCTGGGTCGTCCCAATGTGTTCTATTATCATTATAGATGATGTATTAGCACCCCAGAGGTGTCCCCAGTATGTCAAAATGCGAACATTCATGATACAATAATTTATATCCCCTCCTTCTACAGCAAGAACCACCCCAACTATCATACATCTGAGTGGTGGACTATTGATTTTAACATCATACAATGTGTTTTTGGCCTCCCAGAATATGTCCCAGGTTGAACACCCTTCAATATAGAGCATGGACATTTGAGAATTAGTACAAAGATCATATCCTCACTATGTACCAAAGAGATGTATCTTCGAGGTCTACCTGTGACCTGGGCCCCTAGATATCATCTATATGATGTCAAATGAGTATTAGAACAGTCCTAAAGATGTAAATATGCGAACCAGTGGGTGTACTTGAGGAGGAAGGGTGAATAAGGGTTCACCTAGTATCATGAATGTTCGCATTTTGACATACTGGGGACACCTCTGGGGTGCTAATACATCATCTATAATGATAATAGAACACATTGGGACGACCCAGAGGTCAGGGGAAGTTGATGGTATATGTGCTTTGGTGGGGGACATTATTTGGGGTATATCCAAGGTTTTGACTGCATTTTTCACACTCCAGACTTCGTCTAACTCATGATTAGAACATTATATACATATATCTTCGAATATAAGGTGTCCCCAGGTCAGGGCAAGTTGATAGTGTGGCCCAAAGCTATGTGGTCCGGGTTTTTGGCATTTTGATCATATCCAAGGGTTCTGTTGACCTGGGGACATAACTGAGTGACATATACAATGACCCAAAGGTGTCTGGATGACCTACAAGTGGTTCCAGGTCACCCCCAAGCGAGGGCAAAGTGCTGCTCCCTTTTTGGTGCTTTTTGATGGATTTTCAATAATGTTCTGCTTGTTTCTCAGCCAAATCTTCGTGTTTTTACATGGTTCTTTGCTCTGCACACATTCATTTTTCAATAGGAAGACATCTAAAACAACCCCAGGTTGATCCGAGGTATGTGCTCCTCGATTAAAAATGCGCCACACATCGTTTTATTATTGGTTTCAGTAGCTGCCACATCCCCATTCATGTTTCTGATAGTTAGAAAGAATTCTATATTTCAACCTACAATCACCCCTCCCATACCCTCCTCATACCCTAGCAATAGCCCAGTATTTATCCTGGTGCCACATTTCCCCCCTGCTATCAATCCCCCATCCCCCATCCCCCATCCTATCTGCCCATCAATCCATCAATCCCATCAATCCCTAGGTCCGGATTTTCCTGGTGCCACATTTCCTATCCCTATTCCCCATCCCCTGTCAATGATCCCCATCAATTCTGATCAATCCCTAGGTCCGGATTTTCCTGGTGCCACATTTCCCCCATCCCCTGCTCCCCATCATCTGGCCCCATCAATACCATCAATAGTCCTATCCATATATAGCCCAGCCAGAGCTACCTGCCCCAGCGCACCGGAGCGGACAGACAATTAGTTGTTGACCTCACCTTACAGTACTTGTAATTAGAGGTAGACATTTGAATACTACCCCCTCATACTATGGTACCACATCTAGTTATACCTACTTCCTAGGGTGTAAGGGATGGGGCGTCGAACTGGAATACCATTAGCGGAGGTGGGGGAGACTCAGGAATACAAAGAACGTACCAGGTTCACGCTACGTCCTGTTACGGAAGTAGGCGAGGATGGGAGCGCGGAGGCGAGATAGGATACCCGTCAACGTTAAGCTAACGGACTTCGTGTCCCCGGTGCTACCACTACATCCTACATCGCGGGGGCGCGGATGGGCAATCCTCGGCCCGTACACAGCAGGGACGCCAGAAATATAGCGACACCT
Organism: Flammulina velutipes; assembly: GCA_011800155.1. Lineage (NCBI taxonomy): Eukaryota > Fungi > Basidiomycota > Agaricomycetes > Agaricales > Physalacriaceae > Flammulina > Flammulina velutipes. The sequence continues at coordinate 2,030,649 of CM022373.1, read as the reverse complement.
CAAAAGGTTTCTTTCGCCGCCGCCCGTGCTCAACGCGTATTTCGGGACCCGAAATGCCATCAACGACGCCGCCTCCTGCCACACGTAAGTCCCCAGAAGGTGTCGCGTCCGCCAGCACGGACCGAGTCGACGACGACCGGCTAACCAAGGCCAAAGAAAAATAGAGCCAGCATTCAAAAGATCCAACATTCAAGAACAAAAACAGCACGACAGGCGTACTATGGAACCGCTTCCAGATCACAGGTGGTAGACATGAGCTCAAGAGCTCTGCCGTTACCCCCACCTAGGGGCCCATCCTCCCCTTATGACGGTCCAGAGGATACCAGCTGGCGACGGGTGGAAAAAAGTCGTATCCGTCGGTCACGTGGTCACGTCCGGCTTATCGTCCTACCATCACTCGCTCCCCACACCCATCGCCGGACGACAACGGCGACGTCGTGCGTGGCTTCCATGCCTGAATGAAAAGGATCAGAACAAAGACGCTGTGCAGCTGTCGACGTTGCTCGAATAACGGAGAACCAGCCGTCACCGCACGCGCCAGGAAGACGGTTGCATACCTACGGCGAGGCTTATCGCCAACGGCATGGGTTATCGCCAACAGCGAGGATTGCCACGAACGGCGACAATATGTATATGCGCTGCGATGGCCGCTCAATCGCGAAGGGTTTGACACGTCGTCCCGACGACAGGAGGGTGGTGGTGGAGCTTGTACTGCCCACACCACGAAATCGACCTTGGTAAGTTTTCAACGTCCTCTCTCCGTCAGTTCGGCTAAAACTAGATCTGTATGGTACCACCCGTAATCGCCGCCCAAAAGCGCCCTTCCGTCCCCCCACCCTCCATCCAGGCCAACCCGCCAAATTTGTACCTTCCGCCGTCACATACCGCTGCTAGCTCATCTACCGGTGTCTCCATGTCTGGTGCATCGGCAGGCGGCGTACCAACTGCGCTCCCAGACCAACCGCTCTCCTCTACCTAGACCCGCCCTTCCTCTCATGCCCTCACCCTCCCGCTGGTGCCAAGCGAGGTTCGAATCCTCGGGGAGGGTATATATGATTCATTCCGCTTATAACAGTGTGGGCGAAGGTCGTTTGAAGAGCCGCAACGGGATACGTTAGGGTCGATCACGACGTCGCTCTCTTACTCTTACCATCATTGCCATGGGTCGCAAACGTCGTCGGAACTCCCTCAGCCCCACCGGATCGTTGAGCAAAAAGGCTAAATTTGACAATATCTATCTTGAAAGTAACGTCCCCCGCTTCTGGAGACCTGATTCCATACTGAACATTTGTACAGCTCTTGACAAGGTTTATCACGCTGTAGCTAAATGGCCGGACGTTCTACAGGACGGCCGTATCCCTGTCGACCTGTACACGTGTGTCGAACGTCTCTCCGGACACCTTCAAGACAATATCACCATTGCCGCGCGCTTTCCCTGTCCGACGTTGGACGACTACCTACGGCTGCATGAACTCCGGCTCGAGGTAGCGCGCATGACGGTCACACTATCCCGTACGGCACAAGAAGCTGGCATGCAAGAGGACTTTCGGAAGCTACGCTCGGCGTTCATCAAGCTGGAAAGGAATATCGGCGAGAGTCTCTTCGTCCTGCCAAATATCCGGCCCCCAATACTAAAGGAGTATGTAACCATGGTGCGTCTTTTTTCTATTTGGTATAAAAGGCTGTAATGATGAGTGAGCTTGACGCAGGTGAAATCATATGCTCAGATCCGCATCCCACAGATCATCGGGACACCACTACTTAGACGCCCCCAGGAGCTGGAGCGTTTCTCCATTGGTGGACGTCTCAGCGATGAGAGCGTCAACTACTTGGTAAATGTTTGGGCGACTGTTGGAGACCCCACACTACTGATCGTAGAAACCTGGTGGGCGACAAAACGCCTCATGGAGCGCAACGGCCAGGTAAAGAAGAAACTCGACCAAGAGACGCTCGATCGCCCAGATAGGATATTTGGTTCGCAAGGGAAAAATATGCCAGCAGATGTTAGCAAGTGGCGACGATTTATTGTCCCCCTGTTCAAATCCAAGGACGACCATTGGGCGGCCCTAGCTGTGGACTTTCGCAAAGGGATCATATGTGTTATTGATAGCTTTCCCCTCCCTTTCAGCAAGTCCTTCAATGAGCGGATATGTAAGGTAAGTATTGGTGTACGGATTTTGGTTCGAGGTTAACTTTATTCTAGAACATGATCAAGATACTGGAACTCTGGTGGAAAAAGTGCGGCGCTACATCGGGACCGAAGCTGCGTATAGTTGAGGCCAAGGTAGAAGTTTGTTTTTTTCTCATCGCAGACTATTGACGATTACTAGGTACCTCACCAGGGCAATGGTGTTGATTGTGGGGTTCATATTCTTGCCTGGATGGAGGCTCTTCTGTTTCACGACCCCTTCCCCACGAGCAACAATGACACGCCCTCTGTGACCTTCGAGAACCTAAAGCATGGTGCTCAGGCCAACGTGGTGGGATATCGGATGCATTTTCTGGCGGAGATACATAGATTTCTGGCACACAACTTCAACGGGGAGCCAAGTAGTAGTGCTTAAGTATCAGGACATGATTTATATCTTAGACAATTAATTACTGCTCACTACGGAAAGTAAGCTCGTTCAATGAGTGAAGCGCCTGTACCCATCGTATGGCTCGTGGACGCCAAAGCTTATCGGTCAGAGAAACATAATACTCTTTCCTGCCTCTCCGACCCACTTGAATGCATTCCACTGTTGGATAACCCTCACTACCCCATTCCTCTGGTCGCATACCATAGCCAAGAGGAATAATGTCCTCTGCATCCAGCTCCACTATAGCTCTTTCCAAGGCAGCCTGTAAGACATCTTCGTTCGCGTGTCCTTCGAAGGGAGGCTGATGTTTGGGCACTTGGACTGCTTCGTGCTTGAAGTTGGAAGCATGAGCTGCCTCTACCTTGTCAACATCCATTGTGTCGCTATCGCTGTCAGTGTCCTCCTTGGGCTTCTTCTTACCAGTAGGTTCATCTTCATAATTATCTTCATCTTCATCCATTGCATCACTGCTGTTGGCTTCCTCCTCGCTGGCGGCATCTTCATCAGATTCATAGAGAGAATCATCTTCCGGTGCTCCGTAATAGCGCTCAAGTAGTTTGGGGTGAACATGCTTGAAGTCAAGGCTGTACTTTCCATGCTCTGTTTGTCCGCTCCAATACATATCCTTTAGAATGTTAGTTTGAAGATCTGAAGAGGGTAATAATGTACTAAAGGACTTTGGTTCTTGGCAACACCGCTCATTGGATGTGTATTCCAGTTTGCTACAAAGTCATCGCAGTCGGCATTGATCTCGTCAAGAAAGAGATGATGTAGTAGCCAAAGATGTCGTTTGTCGCCGCGATCTAGGAAATGTAGACGTTCTAGACGTAGAAAGAATGTGCGCCACGATCGCGCAAACTGAGACCCTATCTCTCCCCACAGACGCTCTATCCTGGTGTTGTGCGTCGAAGATCCCCACATAAAGCTGGCACGATGCATGCCTTGTGCCATAATCATAAGCACAGCTACATCTTTATTTTCTCCACCACGATCACCTCGTACGCGGGACGGCAGACCATGTTTCTCTATGGCATCCATGAACATATTCAGCACTGTACCAGACCTGTTGTTGGTACTAGCGCGAAGACCAGTCACCTATAACATAGGTTTGCTTAGAAGTAGATAGATACATGATGGAAGGATCTTACCACCCGTGAGTATCCGTCGATAACTCCATGGATAACTATGCCCCACAGGATAAGTTTATGGTGGCCATCAATATGCCAGAGTGCATTGGGCCTTGGAACAGAGTAGACGGTGCGCCTGGTTTTTTTTTGGCGCTGGAGACGAATGCGAGTGCCAACTCGGTCTACACGGTGTGCTGATGCCATAGCGCGCCTCTTGGCTACGCGAACATTGTGACGACGGAAGAATCCTATCAGATAGCATATGCCAGAGTCTGGATATTGTGCTTTGAAGGATCGAGTGAGGATATCCAAGTCATTGTCGGAGATGCGGGAAAAGCCATAGTCGACATTATGAGCTTTGAGTTGGTAGCGAAGGGTGTTACGATGGATGCCAAGCTTGTTGGCAAGCTCTTGAAGAGATAGACGACGCTGGGGGCTCATGGCGTCTTGCAGAAACTCCAGGTTGATATTTTTGCGAGGACGACCGCGTTTTCCATTCCGCTCAACAGTAAGAGGTGCTGCGAACTCTAAATGAGAGGATTCTCTAGATAAGATAGAATTAGTACACATCATAGAAAGATCTCAAGAGACGCACACGCCCAAGGTCGATTTATGTGCCTCCATCAGACCATCGATGAGATTGGTGAATATCTTCATCAAAGAGATAGTCCATTGTTCAGGTATACCATTCTCTGCTGATGATTGAGAGAGATCCAGTACTAGTGGAACAGCATCTTGAATAATGTTGTCCAGATAAAACTCGATGCGATGGATACTGTAATTTCCTTTTTGGAGGAGTGTATGAGATAATCGATGGATATCGCGCAGTATATCAACAGCGTTAACAATAGAGGAGGGATAGGGCTCTTCGCGTTGAGGAAGTTCGGTAAACATGACGGTTGATTGTTGAGATCGGAGCGCCACAAAGCAGCAACCGGACCGGAAACTCAGGGGCATCACTTACACACACAATCGAGGTCACGTGTGTGTTGAACTTGTCTTTGCTCTTTCTACGCGCTCGGTCTTGCTATATCAGCTATGGATGAAGCTACTGGATTCTATCAATACAGCAGCCAGGGGACCTTTCCACCTTGGTTCCGGCCCTTTGGTTCTACTGCACCCTCTGTGCCTTCCGCTTCCTCATCCCCGATGGCCACTCAATCAACGGAATTCACGCAATCCACTCAGCATATTGAACCGATACAGCCTACTCCGGTGAATTTATGGAAGGAAGACGAGACCTCCTTTGAGGTACGTCCCATATATTTTTTGGTGAGCGTCATTTTGTTTATTTTGGATGCGTCTAATGCAACCGTAGGCAGAAAATAAGTATCTGTTCTGTATGAATGCTGGTCTCCTTATACGCCACTCTGAAGGATTTGAGAACATATTGAGCCTTCCAGTCCAAGGGAATCCCACTGTTCCGGAAACTATTGAAGGCCTAACCCGGCAGCGTCCTATCCCACTTCCTCCCTGTGTTAGCTATGGCATGGTTCAGGACTTCCATATTTGGTTCAATCGCCTGTGTGTAAATTTACTATCATTATTTCTTATTTCTAATGAGAAAAAAGAGCTATCGATGAAGATTCTCTTGCGGCAAACGAGGGAGCGCTTCTCAACATCCTGGCTTTTAGTCAGATGTTCATCATTCAACATGGAATCGACTTTGCTTTGCGGCATTTGGAGCAATTGAACCTTTCTGCTGCCAAGCGCCTGTCTCTAGGAGTCCGTATTTCCCGTGAGGACTGGGTTTCCCCTGCCGCGCGCGATCTCCTCCATTGTCATACGGAGGCCATTACCGAACAAGAGCTCCACTATATGGGCGATACTCTGGCGCGCCTCATTTACCGCTCCCGCGAGATTCTGGAGTTGGAACGCAAGCAGCTCGCCGAGAGCCTCATCCGTATGGCCTCCCATGACTACACATGTACCAGTCACACGACTTGCATGGATGGTTGGAAAGCAATGTGGCGTCAACATCAGGAAAGGGCTACCTGGCCTCGGTTAACAGTAGGTTTAATCTAGTGTAAAGACTCTACCTCAAGCTAACTATGGCAGACCTAGTCAGCCTGGTAAGCCTCAAGCACCTAAGCATACCTAGGTTTACAGAGGCCAACAGAACTGCTATCCAATAACCTATAGTGTCATTTGGTTAGCATAGGACAGCACCAGGTTGAACATCAACTACCAAGAAACTCAGGTATCTCAGAGTCAACTTCAAGATATCAATGCAACAAGTCAGACCTTAGCTATCCAAAGTACACCTCAGACCTGCCTTGTACTACTTACAGATTACCTAAAGTATTTCAACAGTCTTCAACAGGACTAGACTCTGGCACTTGTTGTCTAATTACTGTATAATAGGATAGATACTATAAGCAAGTAATACTAGAGAAATCCGAGTAAAATCATGTATTTTGCCTATAACTTGTGGTGCGTCCCTGCGATTCCAATGATTATATAAGCGTTTTGTAGGCCTAATTAAACGCTTTCTGACAGTATATAATACTTATACCTTCCAGTCAAGTGTAGTAGTGCTATTGCTTGAACACAAGAAACAGAGAATTGATTGAATGACTTATAGCCGGAACTGCACCCCTTATTTTCCCACGGTTATAGACTCGTCTTGTAGCCCTAATTAAACGCTTTCCAACCATATATAGGTCTGCTACCTTCCATGCAAGTCCTAGAGAGTTATTGAGTGAACAGTGGTAAATCAAGAATCAAGAATTGATCAAGTCCAACAGGCAGACAATTTAGGTCCGGACCTCCGGACCCAAACCCTATGCCCTGGTCATGTGACTTCATGTTGGTATTTAAACCAGAGCTGAGCTCTGATCCCACCATTCCTCTCTTGACCTCCTTCTTCCATGTTCCCTCTTTAAATCTTCAAGTCTTGAATGTTCTCTTGGTATGTGGACTTGCTTCTTCTTTTCTTATAATTGCTAATCATTGTCTCTTCTTCAAAGGTGTTTACTCTTGATTGTGTGTGCTCTTCTGGTATGTTTCTTGCTCTGTTGACTTGATTCTTGACTAATCTACTCTTTCTTCTAGTATTTCTTCTTTTATTATCCAATCATTATATTATACTATTGCTTTTAATGAGACATTTATTTTCTGCTATCCTTAACTGAAATGTCAAGTATTATTGAGACCTCTAGTTACTGCTTGAGGATGAACTGAAGGATTCCTCTTGTAAACCTTCAGCTAAGCTTGAGTACAAGACTATACCTGAAGTTATGCTTGAGTTTCCAGGCAGTAAAGGTTCAAGACAAGACAATACCTACAGTATACTTTGGTTGTTCGAGGTATACTTAGTGTTACTATTAGTTCACCTCAGTCTGCTTCAGGTCTAACCTTGATCTGAACCTTGTCTTCAGGTTCAGCTGCACCTGAGTAACCTAAGTGTACCTGATAGACTTAGGTTAACCGAGAGCAGGAGGACATTTCCTGATGAACATACCCAGCGTCTCCTCCTCTCTCCCGGTAACGCCCGATATCTACGTCTCTCGGAGCTACGCCAGGCACTGGAAGCCGCAGACATGGCTTCAAAGTTCAAGATGAACCGCTATTGTCTAGAGGCAGTTCTAAGCCAACTGGGGGCCGACAAAGTGTTCTCCGGGGAACCAGAGATTCATGCTCATACCGTCCAGCAGGCCATGATGTACGCCGGCAGTGTACAGGGGGATCTTATGTTCAAGCGCACCGAGCTAGTACCGGAACCGGCTAGAACGTCTACAGGGGTCGGTACCGATGACAATGAGCAGCAGGCTGAGGAGGCTGAGGAAGAGGCTGAGGCTGAGGCTGAGGAGGATGAGGCTGGGGAGGCTGAGGCTGAGGCTGAGGAGGGTGAGGGTGAGGGTGAGGAGGCAAGAGGTGAGGATATCGAGATGGACCAGTAGAGTACTTTGTAATACGACGATACTACCTTTTACACGAATTTGACGACTGATATACAAGTTATACACGAATTGTTGGTCTGGCGTGAAATATGTGTGACCGCGTTCACTACACGAATACACGTATGCCTTGGTACTTGCACGAATTTACACTGATATACACGAATCTATATGAATATACACGAATTACCTGAATATACACGAATAACATATTAAATGCTAGTTACGACATGAAATTGATTTTTTGTGCACTTTGACCAGCATAGTCAGAGATGGGTAAGAACGGTTTGGATCCAGCTTTTGATCTAGGATCCATTCGCTCGTGTCTATTGTCCCCGGCTTTTATCCTTTGGGGTCAGATTCAGATATAGAGGAGAATAAGACGAAATGCTTACGAAGAAAATGAGAGGAATGTCCTGTTGCTTAATTTGCGAGGACAGTACCAATTCAAAATGTCCAGATACACCTATTTGAAGGGTGATGACTTTCATAATGATGAAGAACTAGCTTTGCTTACTGGAGTCAGTAAAAGTATCTTTCACGGTAAGCGTCGTATTAGGCAGCAAGAATAGATCCAACGACGACTGGACGAATGTACTTGTTGTAAATGGTATCACTGTGTAAGACTATATTCCACATGAGTTAAATGACATGGGGCGTTAAAGAGCTTACCAGCCATCCAATTCCGAGACTAAGTGCATTGTTTCCGTGAATCTGAAGCATCTCAAGTAGTCAAGGATATGCATTTCATGATGAGTTGAATATATTGTTCTGGCGGAGAGCGTGTCGAGGTCGAAAGGTAACGCAATTAGAGTGTCATGGCGGAGAGCATATCCAGTTTCAACGGCTCTATTCACGGAATGGATGGGCGAGAGAGATGGTAGAAGTGTTTGATACATTCCTGGAGGTAAACTAGCTGCTCAGCGTGGTGGTGAGAGGTCAAGTCATCGTTCGGCAAACGCCGCGGTCTTCAAAACATATTGGGTAGGTGTAGTTTGCCAGGATACATGTTCCAGATCCAGGAGACGCTGTAGCTTTCGTCATACCCCGTACATCTATTTTTTTGGTGCGTTCCCCCTTTTTTTCGGTGTTCAATACATCAAGTATGTTCAGACTAAAGGTCCTCAATATAGTCATGGCAGCCAGCGCAAGGCTCGATCACTATCTACAGGCCAGGAGTTAGATGAATTACAGTGTTCCGGAATGCTGGTAGAAGGGATCGAGGTTGTATAGCTGGGTGTAGGCGTGTCTGGTGAAGAAGACATGGTGGTTTAGGAGTTATGAACGACTGAGTCAATCAGAACGATACCACCATTTCCCCTCCCATTGTGGGGGTCCACAGTACGCTAGCCCTTTGAATCACGATAGGCAAATAGCCAGCGGGGGGAGGTATGTTTTTGGATGGCCAAAATAATTCAATCATCGATATTATACTTAGCCTCGCTCTACCCTCTACGCCTGCGCTAGGTCTAGTACGTGAAGCCTTTTATTCGTCCGAGGCCCGAAGAGGAGGTCCGCCCCAAGAAGAAATACATCTATGCTTGTCCTCCTGACGGTAATGCAGATGTGGAGACTTCCGGCTTCATCGCAGGGAAAAGCAGGACCTCCTTGATATCTACACACACGACATAAGAATTCCACACACGCAAAAAGTAATCGAAACCACATACTAGTAGAATCAGTGAGGAACATGACCAGACGATCGATACCCATGCCCCATCCACCAGTAGGCGGTAGACCATGCTCAAGTGCGTCGATGAAAGTCTCATCGATACCTTGCGCTTCATCATCACCTTGATCCTTTTGGCGAGTCTGCTCCTCAAATCGCAGACGTTGCTCAAAGGGATCGTTCAACTCGGTATAGGCATTGCAGATCTCCTTCCCGCACAGGAAGGCTTCGAAGCGTTCACAAAGTCCAGGCCGAGAGCGATGCCACTTGGCAAGCGGGGACATCACTTGGGGATGGCCGACTGTGCGCGGTGGTCAATATCAGTATTCGAGCAAACACGTTAGGTGCGCACCAATGAATGCTGGGGATATGCAAAGTGGTTCGATATATTCGCCAACGAGCTGGGTAGACGTGAGAACGAGACTTCATGTGGAAGGTGTGAGCATACCTTGTCCAAGAGACGAGCATTGGTTCGTGGTTCGCTACAGTCAACGTTGTGCTAACAAACTATAAGGACAAACTGATGGAGCATAGACAGTGGACACTGACCTTGGTGCAAATCTCGCGCAAGAACTTGTTGGTTTCCTCAGTGTGAAGAGTATCACCAGGAGGGAACTTGACGCCGAGTTTCTCCTCCAGTGTCTCGATCATGTCGTACCGCTTCCAAGGCCTCTTGAAGTCGAGTTCGTAGACCCGGGCGCCCTCCTCACCCTTGTTCCCGTCGGGATGGTACAACATCTTGGTACTTCCGCCGGTCAAAGACTTGACGATGCCCTCGACGAGCGATTCAGTCATGTCCATCACGTCGTACATGTCGGCGTAGGCCATATAGAACTCGCAGATGGTGAATTCCGGGTTGTGGGTGAGATCGATGCCTTCATTGCGGAAGACGCGTCCAAGCTCGTAAACGCGGTCGAGGCCACCGACGACGAGTTCCTTGAGGTATAGCTCTGGGGCGATGCGGAGGAAGAGGTCGAGGTCGAGGTCGTTGTGGTGTGTGACGAAGGGCTTTGCTGTTGCGCCACCGGCGGTCATTTGTGTGATAGGTGTCTCTACTTCGATGAAACCAAGGTCGTCAAAGTAGCGGCGGATGTAGTTGATGATTTTACTGCGACGAACAAATATGTCGCGGGTCTTTTCGCTGATTATCAGATCGAGATAGCGCTTGCGATAGCGGGTTTCCTGGTCCTTGAGACCGAAATGTGCGGAGGGCAGTTGGTGGAGGTTCGGCGAGAGGAGGGTCATCGCGCTGGGGGAGATGCTCAGCTCGCCCTTCTTCGTGCGCGATGGTGTCCCCGTGACGCCGACGATGTCGCCACGCCGGAAGATGCCATGGACGGCCTCGAACGTCGTTGGGTCCGCTGCGTCCGCCTGGCTCGCCATAATCTGCACCTTTTTGCCTTCGCCGTGTAAATCGTAGAACACTAGCTTCGACGACGCCGTCCGGATGTTGTGCACGCGCCCAGCCAGGCTCTCCGTCACGCCGTCCAGCTTGGACCCGTCGGTGATCTTGCCTGCAGTGCCGTACTGCTCGATGTATGCGCTGATGGACGATGTTACATGGAACTTGTGCGGGTATGGATTAGGATTCTGGCTCTGCTTTAGAGCAAGGATTTGTCGCGACCGCAGTTCAAAGTATTGCTGGGGATTTTGTATGAATAGATTGCCATCGCGGACAGGATATGACTCACATTTGGGTTGAGGTCGTCCTCGGCTGGCTTCTTCTCTGTCTTGGATGCACTGGCGGCGGGTGGAGGAGCTTTGTTGGCCTTTGCCGCCTCTCTTTCGCGCTGCTTTTGACGTCGCTTGAGCTCACTGTCCATCACGATCAGCTCGTGCATCTAACGTTCGTTCAACGCACGTCTTTGAGATCATCTCGCCAGTGACTGGGTCCTTGTGCGTTCCCGCTGCAGCCTCTGTCGCCATTTTTCTGGTCGCGATTTGACGGTGGATTGGATAAAAAGTCAGTGGTCGTCGGCAAAGAGAGATGGCTGGACAAAAAACTGAGCGTAGCATAGCCCGAAATGGCAATCGTTCCGGAAGGAAGAAGGAGACACGTGGTGTGGGTCCAAGTTCGACTCCCAGGGTCACCATCTTGCTTTTTGTCTCCCACTTGAGCACAAGAGCATCACAAATTCATGGATACAGATGGACATCTCTTGTTCTATCTGTCTATTGTTTCTCCTTCTGGACATTTATGTTATTGTTTTCTGAGCTATTCATAAGCAACGCCATGAACGTATCTCTTCTCGCCACCAAACGCCCAACTTTCTCTCTCCATCATGGCACGCCCCACGACCGTAATGATTCACGAAAACACTTCTGTCTACTTTGACCCTCCCGAGGGTCCTATTCCTGACCAGCTCTTGCCTACGCCTACTCGTCCACAGAGGAGTCTCGCTCGTATCGCTCCTCCAAGCCCTACTATTTGCATAACTACTCCTACGTCCCCAGGAGGCACCGTAACCACCGCTGTCCACGAGATGAGCCCTCATCGCCACAAAAACTTGCCACCCACCCCACATCGCTCTCTCAGACGCGAGGGCTCACGAGGACCCAGATCTATCCGCGGGTCTAACGAGAGCCTTCACAAGATCTATCGTGCATCAGGGGATGCCTCTCCGTCCCACCATCTCCTGCCCAAGCTAAAGATGGACACGATTTTGGAGGCCCCCAGCGCCTCTGCTGCAGAGTTCCCCCATCCGAGAAGTGGGCTCTTTGCCGACGGTACCCTGCAGAGCGGTGAAGACTACACTACAGAGGAGGGCCACACCATGGAAGGAAGGATCTCACGCGCCAGTCACCGTGCGTTCTCTTCCTTTGTCCTACTCTCCCCTCATTAATCCAGCCCGCAGACTCACAGACTCCTGTGATTCTGAGAGACGACGTCGAGAATGATATGCAGCTACTCATGTTTTCCAAAAACTTCAAGAAAGGCATCAACCTCACCCTCGTCTTGGAGGACTTTACGATACTGGGCCCGAGGATGGAAGAGCTAGCCAAAAGGGCGAGGCCGAATACCGGAATGCCAATTGTCCGAGGTGAGTTGGAATTATCAATTCGACGATAGGTCATTCAAGTTCTCGTCGATTAGCGATGAAAGGCTTCAATAAAGCCTGGAAAGGACCGACGATGGTCGTATAATCAATACCTACACATTTATCACCCGTAAAAAGGATTTGTATACTCCCTTTAGAAAAGAGTGGAAGCTCTACTGAAATTACCACCTCATTTAAATTACAACTATCCCACTCGCGTTTTGCTCAATCCGACTGACGCTTCACAAACCAGGTGAACAAAGAGAATGTCCGCCAGCTCATCCTCGAGCTCGCCGAGAAGTGGTCGATGGATAACGCAAGCCATCAGGCTAGTGCACCTTCGCCCGCGACTTCGTTATCGTCCCGAAGACTGCTGAACTAAAGAGAATCTTGCAGTGAGTTTTCCTGGTTGGTGAGACTATAGAACTGTAGCTCTTTATGCTGGACAACGGAGGCTTAACACTGAGGGCGTGAAGAAGAGTAGTACGTTGAATAGAGATGAATGTGGGAGAGGTGGTTGGTACGCTATGTGTTTGGGAATTTAGAAGGAAGTTGATAGGTATTTACATAGGACATTGATATTTTCTACAACGTATGTACGAATGCTTATGGGTTGAGTGAGCGGATATAAATGAGTATGAAGTGAGGAGACATCGGTGTAGCCATTCCACATTGGTATGGCTAGGATTTGAAGACGCCGTCTATATAAGTCGCTCGCAGACGTGCACGTAGATCGAAGGGGAAAACGCCGTCTAGAGGACTCTTGCGTTAGGCGATTTAACCAGATACTCAACAAAGATAACTCGCCTTTGCCTGCGCCCTCTCGAAAGACAGTAATGAAACATTGTTGTGTCATTGCGCGATACGTTTACAAGTTGATGTTGGAAGAACGACAAGGGCGGTGGATTGCTGAAGCAACGTGCACTAGGTCTATACGTCAACTGTCTGTCGAAGGCGAGAGTTCCAACGGTAGCTTCGGCGGGATACACGGGCCAAAGAAATTAGACAAAATTCGAGAAGAATGAGGCAGGGCGAAGTCGGTACCATGGCGAGTTGGGAGGGCGAGCGAGACACGGAGGGAGCATCGTCGTCTCACGAAATTTGCGGAGAATGAGGGAGGGCGATACCAAAGCGGCGAGTTGACAGGGCAAGCGAGGGACGCAGGGAGCACAGGAATGTTGAGCACTGGGTAAATTTCACAGGCAAAATGCGCAAATTAGAATGCATGTATTCCAGGTAATAACAGCTATAACAGGTCCGGTTTGACAGAGTGGTCGATATCACGTTGATTCTTCGCCAGTGCATGGCATGGCAAGATCGTTCGTTCGAATCCTGTTCAGTTGCTGGACCTTCCCGGGAATATTTTTTCGATAAATCTTGAAAATAATCGGAATGGAATATTCGAGCGCGAAGACGACGTAGAACGAGTTTTCCTGCAGAAAGTATGAGCATACTTGTCGAGGAAGAGGAGATAAAGGTGAAGGAAGGGATCAGCTGGCTGTTCTTAGTATTTTTTAAAATCGGTGTATCCCCATCGCAAAGCTGCGGATGTTGTGGATAGTTCACATCTTTGGAGGTAGAACGATGATCAAGACACTCACAGAAAGATAACTGCGCGACGAGGACGACCTTGAAGAAGGGAAAAAGTCAGAAAAGTTTCTTGATCGACGAGGAAGAAAAGGAATGAAGGATCAGAGGTGCACTAAAAATGAGTTTGGATGTGCTGTGCCAGTCATCAAAGCAGGTTATGCTACGACTGGGGCGGCAAGGAATCATCAGAGAGATGAGAGACGGAATGGAGGCTCACCGTCGTCGTCGTGTAATACGAAGAACAAAAATCAAATTTTCGCCTTTTATATGTACGTGTCCGGCCCGGGTCCCGTGATTGTGGCGCACTAATACGTGTTTCTTGGGCTGTTGGATAGCTCCTGATCTTAGGCTTGGAGCCTCAGCGAGGAGCATTCTTCAGTCTGCGGAAACAAGCAGCCAAACTAATATTGTCTAAATTCTACAGATGGCATGGTGATATCGACAAATGGTGATACAACTTGAAGCAAGCAAACGATAGGGAGATACAGGAAGCGGTCATAGGAAAAGGTCTGCTGGCGGCGTTCCATCGTCGTCCGAGTCCACTTCAACCACTGGATCATGCTTAATCGGCTCCGGTACCAATGGTAGGGGGAGCGGTGGCGGTGGGCTATAGTCATCCTCTTCGACCACCGGAGGCGTCGGCGTGCTAGACAAGAACCGCGCACGTGCCAACGCGGGCTGTGGCACAGTCAAGCCTGTTGTCTTTCTCGTCAATATCACCTTGCCTACACAAACAGCCCAACAATCAGAGTTTGCCGCTACCGAAATGAATCCAGGCTCACCCAAGTGCTTAACCTCGTCGTATCCCTTGACTCTGACGGAATCATACTTGGGATCTACGGTGGCGCCTTCTTCGAACGCCACATAGTCGATCCGCCTCCGCGACAAGAAGGCCTCGTCGATCCGCCACGGAGCGTCCGGTACGACCTCATCGACCCACCGACAGTGGCGCAATACCTCGCACCGCTCGACGTGCGGATAGGCCGGCGCAACTCCATGCACCCTACACTGCTCATCATCGAACACACCAACGACGAGGTGCACAAACGGGAATGCCAGCTTCGCCTGGCGTAATTGTAACGCATCGCTGCAATCAATAGGTGAGAACGTTGATGATTTAGCCTTTCACAGTCAATTAACCCACCCAACGGTGAACACGTCGAATACGCCATCGACGTACACCCGCCGTGTCCGTTCGGCGTTCCCGTCTTGCGTGAGCATCGTTCCCAGAGTCCATTTTTGCACGTCTTGCGCTTCTAGGCTCGCTGTCGCCCATTTGGCTTGTGCATCCGCCAACGGCTGCGGCTCCGAAGGCGGCCTCGACACCATGTTCAAGTCGGCAATACTGCTATCCAAGCCAGGATTAGAGATAACATCGTAGTCGTCGTCGCTCAATACAGATGACGCGTCCATGGATAAAGCGAGAGTAGAGTGTAGCTAGACTTCTGCCTCGTGCATCAAGCACCCTTTAGGGTTATCCCACCTGACCGCGGAAAAGTTCACACTGATCATGACAGTCTGAGTGAGTCTGACATCCTGGTATCAATACACCAATAGTTAATAATACAGTACACAATCAAATAAACATCTGCAGAGCATGGCACGAGTAGTCATTCGGCCCCTCGCTCAACTCTCCCACATCAGGATAGAAAGGCACCATTGCGTCCTCCGCTCCCAGATACAATGCATTGTACACCCTCCAATACACCTCCCTCACTTTCCTCGCAGGATGGAAGAGGCCCTGGAGCACATAGCTCAACAGGATCCCAGGTCCCAGAGTCACCCTCATCGCCTCGATAGCATCCATCACGGCACCGATAACGTGTGGCGAAGTCTCGAAGCAGTTCGGCCACACCAGATTCATCAAATGAAGCATCGAATCCTCACATCCCAGCCCAGCGACTCCAAGCGCCAAATGCTTCACAATGGTGCTGGCCGTCTGTCGATGAACGAGATCGCGGTCCGTCAACGCGTCCTCCAACATCGTCACCACCGAGTCCGCGTAGTAGGCCGACTGCGGGCCCACGTACTCAAAGACAAACGACAGCGCCTTCAAACAACCCGTTCGGACGTTCAGCTCCGCCGTCCGGTACTCATTGAGAATGGCCGGAATGCAAGTGAAAGCTAACGAAAAAGAATTAGTAAATGGTTCTGCTTTCTCAAGAGAAAAAAAAACACTCACGTCCACATGTTTCTGCGACAATGGCGATCGCAACGGTACTACACACTCGACTCTGTCGCTCCTGCACTCTCAAGTTCGTCAAGAGCACTGACAACACGTCCTGCGGACCCAAACTCTTCGCGATGTAGCCAAATGAATTGACAGCAGCTCGGCGAATGCCCTTCTTGTGGGCCTTGAGAAGGTCCAACAACTCGAAGCAAATACGCATCCATTCACGAGCGGGGACGAACTCGGCACCGCGATCTGCGATTCGGCCAATCAAGTTGATAGATGCCTCTTGCACCTTTTCATGTCTGTTCCTCAGAATGGGCGTCATGCGAGGCACTAAGGAATTGATTAGTATGAAATTTTCGAAATGTTGTAACAACTCACGAAGATCCTTGACTGGTGGGTTCATTTGGGTCATACCAACAACATTGGCGATAGCGCCCTCCGCTGCGATGATACTTCCCAACGTATCCGGATACTCCTCTCCAAGTTGCTCGAACAACACAAGCCCCAATTTGCTCAACAGCTGATCCTCGCCGCACTGCTTAATCACCACCGCGAGCCGCGACGTCAAATCCGCTGCTTGCTGACGAACCTTGGCACTCTTGTTGTTCAAGCGCCATAGAATAGTAGAGACGATCTGCGTGAGGTATGGCTTGACGCGGACGCCTAGAGCGTTGACGACGGTTCCGAAACCGTCAAGCATGACCTGATCCTCCGTTGTCTGCTCCTGGAACGAGAAAATGATACCGTCGATGAGGCGCATCTCCAATCGCTCGTCAATATCCGACGCGCCGAGAGTCGCCACAACCTTGGTGATTGTCTCCATGACCATCTTCCGGTACGGCTCGGCCTCGTCCTTGAGCTCGTTGACAACACGGTTGCATATTTCCGCGACACCAGCTTTCTGAGCAAGCTCCACTGTCGTCTCGACGACCTGTTTGTAGTTCCTGCGATCCAATGCCATGCGACGAATCCAGAACGACTTGAAGAAGTCGGGCAGGATGTCCTGCTTGATGTATTGCGGCGTGACTCCCTCCGTCGCAGCACACTGTTTGACGACCTTGAGAACGATCTTCTTCATCTCCTCATCCGACGTACCAAACTCTCGAATGAGAATGACAGTCACCTCCTTGGTGTAGTAAGAGGCGTATTCGGGGTCCATGAGGGGAATGATGAAGCCGATGGCTTTGAGGAACGCAGCGAGACCTTTGCCACGGTGGAGACGAATGCCCAACCAAAGCGGCTTGAGGACGTTGTCGAAAGACTCGATACCGTAAGGCGCAGCGGCCTCTGCCAATGCAGCGAGACCGAGTGCGGTCATCGTGCGCACCTTCTGCTGCTCGTCAGAGAGTCCATGGGCGATGCAATCTACCAGGTTTCGCAGGTGGGGCAAGACAGCACAACCCATCATAATGGCAATCTGCTGAACAATGCGAATACCAGTGTGGCGAGCCTGCCATGATTTTTTGGACCGGCAAACGGCTTTGAGGAAGGGGAGAAGTGACGGGATGCCTAAGGCGGAAGCGACAACGGAGAATGCTCGAGCAGTGGTATTGCGCACATACTCATCGGCGTGGTCGATATCAGGTCGCATGGTGGAGATCATGTGAGCAAGACCAGCGGCTTTGGACAAGTTGGAGATGATCTCCCGACCTTCCACACGTGCGTAGTAATCCTCGTCGATGAGGAGAGGCTCAATGACAACGAGGATTTTGTGGACGTAGGGACGGACGAGATCATCGAGTTTATAGAGAACGCGATCGATGACTTTGACGAGAAGATGGCGCTCTTGGTCCTCGAGCGAACGCTCCATGAGCAACGGCAGAATTTTATCGAAAAGAGGGCCAGCGCCAAAGTCACGAGCCTTGTCTGTGATTTGACGAAGGGCAGTCTTCCGAACTGGAGGAGTACCGTTCTTGATTTTGAGCAAGAGTCGCATGATCTTGCGCTCCTTCATCTCGTCAACAGACAACTCGGTCTCGTCTTCCTCCGTCATGATCTTTGCAAAATATTGGGCATCCTCGGCCTTGAAGAATGCTAAACTGCCCACACCCGGAATTTCGGTGGGCAGCTCTGGCGCCAGACCAGCGGCAGCAGCGACGGCAGCAGCATCCGAGCTCTCTTGAATGTGGAAGCCACCAGCATCAGTATGCATCGGAGTCGCGAGGAATTTGCGAGGCGCCATGGACGGTGCGTAGCCAGGCGGGGGAGTGACGATAACGTAGCCAGTAGGGGGGAGCAGTGCGTCGAGCTCTTCGTCGGTGAGGTAGCGGTTGTGTTTCTCGTCCTGGTGGATGCCAGGTGCGTTCATGATTATGGGAATCATGGGGGCGTCAGACTGGACTGGCGTCTGGTCCCAGCGCGAGCGTTTTGCTGGGGCAGCGGGGGCAGCAGCAGCGACAGCAACGGCGTCGGCTGGCGCATCGTCCCAACGCGACCGACGTTTCTTGGGAGCGCTGTCGTCCTTCTCTTCCTGGCTAGGTTCGGCTTTCTCGTCGGAGGGCTCTGCGACATCCCAGCGACGTTTGCGCTTCGTGCCAGCTGCAGCCTGGTCTTGCGCTGCGACGATTTCCATCGCGACGTCTTCGAGCTCCGAGGCCGGTGGCGTCTTGTCGAGGTCCATTTTCATCTTTCCCTCTTCGCGGTCCTGTTTTTCCTTCTCCTCTATCGCCCTCTTCACCCGTGCCTCTTCCTGCTCCAGCCTAGCGAGTCGCATCGCATCTTTGTAGCCGCCCTCTACATCCTGGCCGTCTTCCGCAGCCTTGAAGGCGTCTGCGCTGTCGACAGCGACACGGTCGAAGCGCCTGTTGTGGTAGTCGCCTTGTCGGGACGCAATTTGGCGTTTGGACGCAGTCTCGGCGAATGGATCATAGTTTTCTTCTTCAGCGAGATCCTCGAATTCCTTGAGGACGTCCTTGGGCGCTGTATACGAGTCTATTAATCTGGGTGAGCCAGGAGAAGACATTATACCTGGCCAAAAGCTGAATGGGCGAAAGCAGAGGTGTTCGGACTCACGATGACTAACACATCATGGCACTTTCCCACGCCCCAAGGTGACTGCGAGTACATACAGCTCTCAGTACATGGTTAGGTCCTCATACTATACGCTATAGTGAGTCCACTCTCAGCATATCCACCGTCAATTTTGCCTCCCTACTCCCAAGTTTTACAAGATGAATGTATGTATGTCCTTCCTGTCCTACAACATGAATCTTGTGTACATCTCATTCTATGCGGGCGTACGACTCTCCAAATAAGCTATAAGCATGACATAAGAACTTAGCTACATAGCCAAATGTCTCTGCAAGTTAGGTAATTGTATCGCTACCATTCTGGCTCTGAACCGTAGTACCATTATCGGTGATTTTCAAGGATTGTGTTGTATATGACTCCTCCACCTCAATAATCATCATATCTAACTTATATTCCCCCGAATATCGTGTACAACCGCAATCGATTGCGCCACAATCACGGGACCCGGGCCGGACACGTACGTATAAAAAGCGAAAATTTGATTTTTGTTCTTCGTATTACACGACGACCACGGTGAGCCTCCATTCCGTCTCTCATCTCTCTGATGATTCCTTGCCGCCCCAGTCGTAGCATAACCTGCTTTGACGACTGGCACAGCACATCCAAACTCATTTTTAGTGCACCTCTGATCTTTCATTCCTTTTCTTCCTCGTCGATCAAAAACCTTTTCTGACTTTTTCTCTTCTTCCAGGTCGTCCTCGTTTGCACAAATAACTTTCTGTGAGTGTCTTGATCATCCTCTTGCCTCCAAAGATGTGAACTATCCACAACATCCGCAGCTTTGCGATGGGGATACACCGATTTAAAAAATACTAAGAACAGCCAGCTGATCCCTTCCTTCACCTTTATCTCCGCTTCCTCGACACGTATGCTCATACTTTCTGCAGGAAAACTCGTTCTACGTCGTCTTCGCGCTCGAATATTCCATTCCGATTATTTTCAAGATTTATCGAAAAAATATTCCCGGGAAGGACCAGCAACTGAACAGGATTCGAACGAACGATCTTGCCATGCCATGCACTGGCGAAGAATCAACGTGATATCGACCACTCTGTCAAACCGGACCTGTTATAGCTGTTATTACCTCGAATACATGCATTCTAATTTGCGCATTTTGCCTGTGAAATTTATCAAGTGTTCAACATTCCTGTGCTTCCTCCGTCCCTCGCTCGCCCTGTCAACTCGCCGCCATGGTATCGCTCTCCGCAATTTTTGTGAGACGACAAGTCGCTTTGGCCTGTAAATCCCGTATCAGCAATAAGCCATGAATCTTCCGCCGTTTTCTTGCCTCGCCTAACCATTTGACAAACAATTGGTCTATAGAAAGAACTGGGGCGATATATCAAAGGCGACCTTCAACGTAGACCGCCCTTGTCATTTTCCCAACCCCGACATTATCTTGCATCGCGCCACGTAGTGAAACGTTGTCGTACGCAAGCAAAGGCGAGTTATCTGTATCACTGTTTCAGATTCACATTACATTCACTAGTTAAGATGATCCAGCCAGCTCGCTCAACGACTTCTCCATATAACCATTCCTCCTTCATCTCAAGGCCAACGTTCAAAGGTGGTCTTCAAATTCCATACCGACGCCCGTAACTGATTTCCTGAACGGCGGTATCCGTATAGGCGGAATAGCAGCAACTCTACCTGACAGCGAGTTCATTTCCAGGGAGAAACTGCGACTCCGAGCTGCTTGAGAGCTTTGTATTGAAGCGACGAGTTGCCTGACGTTTTTGTCTGTGGATTCATTCAATGAGACTATACACCTCGAACCTACGTTCGCAGTCTGCAAGTCAAGGTCAATGAAAAGCTCAGACACGTCTTCTGAGCATGCGCATGTATACAGTACTGAAATCTGTATATTGACGCAGTAAAGCGTTGTTGGGACGCATCCCATTCATTGTCATCCCCGGCGCTTGAAGATTCCGCGAAGGTGAGGAGTGTCTTGTAACTGGATTCATTTTTTTGACAGAACGCCTCCCGCACGGATGGGTCAAAAATCCCAGACTCTCAATCTCTGCTAATCAGATATAGCTGCTCCCATAAAGTTGCAATTGTAGGATACCTAAAATTACAACACATCATCTCAAAGCGCTCGCCCTAAGCGAGCTCGTAGACGTCCACAAGTTATCCGGAGTCATCGCATCATCACCAGCCGTAATAGCAGGTCCAGTACCCATAATGATACCCAAATCCCGTAGATCCTTATGAAGGATCTTGGTCAAGTGTGCTAGACCGGCCTGCTGCTCCGCCAGAATCTGTCAACCATGACTCAGTCTTCCTCGAACAAGATTGTCAGTAAGAGTGTCACTCACCTGCGCAATTCTCGCCAAACCATCCTCATCAACCACCTTCCATTCACCGCTTACCCTCCGTTCACGGAACCCCTCTTCCCGAGCCTTCATCGCCCCGAAGACAGCCCACAGCTCTTCCAGTTTCGCCTTCATCCTCCCCCTGTTGCCTCTCATGTCCTCATCGACTGCCTCGAGTTCTGCAGCAAGTTGCTCCTCTTCCGGGCGTATCGCTGACGAGCGGACGGCAGGGATGAGCAAGTGTAAATGCTGAACGAGAGCGGTGATTCTTTGTGCGATCTGAATCTGGGATTGAGAAAAGCGAGCCAGACGGGGTACGATGGTAGTAGTGTGGTTCGTTGCGAGCTCGTTTAATTTCTTTTGGAGCTCCTAGAAATGTAAAATGATGAATAAAAATGTTCTTCGAAGCGGCTGAAAAGGCGTACTTGGGTACTCGTCGTGTGGGCAGAGGATTGTTGAGTCTGAGCGTCGACGCGCTGTCGTAGCTCATCGAATCCATTGGCGAGGACAGGGACGAGACTGTGAAAAGTCAGCTTTAGGTTTATGGAACGATGCACTGAAGCGTACCATGTAGGATCTGGGTTCTCTTGTATCGCTTTCTGCCACAAAACCTCGTTCGTCGCGTTGGGGGGTCGGCCATAGAGGTGAACTTGGTTTGGATCTACGAGGTTGTAGAAATAGTGCTGTGAAGGATGAGAACTGAGTATGTCAAAAGGGGAAATCAACGTACTTGGAATCGGCACTGTGGTGAGTTGGGATTCCAGGCATTTGTGATAGCCTCGATTTTTTGTGCTAGCCTTTCGAACTGTGCTTGGGCGTCTGCTGGGTTCTGCTGCGACTGTCCTGTGGCTGTACTTCTCAGCAGACTGCCGGTGCCAAATTGCGACTGTGCAGGTTTGCCGAATGCGCTGGTTGAGAGAGTACTGGTGTTGAGGTTATTGGATGGAGCGGGATTGTTGTTGGTATTGAAAAGGGAGCCGGAGGTGGATGAAAAAAGTGACGAGCCGGTGTTCGTCGGGTTGTTGGTGTTGGTAGATCCAAAGAGAGATCCTCCGGTGTTGGTTGAGCCAAAGAGAGAATTTGTTCCAGTGGCCGGGGCACTCGAGCCGAACAGTGAAGGCTGCTGCTGCTGTTGTTGTTGTTGCTGTGGCTGCTGTTGGTTGGTGTTGGTGGCACCGAACAGGGAAGAAGAGCCGGTATTTGTCGTTGGCGCCGCAGATCCAAACAGAGATGAGCCTGTCGAGGCGGGTTGCTGCTGCTGAGTGTTACTCGAACCAAAGAGAGATCCCGGTGCGTTGTTTGTGCTGGACCCAAAGAGCGACGAGCCTTGCTGCTGGTTGTTGGCCGGCGCTGCGCCGAATATCGACGAGCCTTGCTGCTGCTGGTTGTTCGCTGGTGTCGAGCCAAACAGCGATGAGCCAGTGTTTGTTGCAGGCGCTGTGGATCCAAAGAGGGAGTTTGTCGGCTGTTGTTGTGGCTGTTGCTGGTTGCTATTAGCAGCGCCAAACAGACTGGATCCACCGCCAAAAATGGAAGACATGAGTGTACTCGTCAAGCGCGACGGTGGCGCAACGCGATCGGAAATGAATATTTTACACAAGGCCAAATGACATCACTTAAGTCATAAATAATCAAATAATTATTCCGCCACAAGTTGTCAAGTTACTACCAAGTTACCACGACTACACCTTTCATTTGAACCGCCACACACTAGTTGGTAGGTGGGAGATCGACGCGACTCAGCTGTGCTGTTCTCTTGGCTACACATACGTGGCGCCTCTCATCGACAGGTGACTTTCCGGATTCCGACCTACATGGACCGAGACGTTCCGTCGTTCCACATCTCCCAGAAAGACCGCATGGCACCGAACCCACCGCTACTCGCAGCATATCCTAGACTCCTCACGACGGGCAGGAAAGCCCATCGATAATCCACTACTGCGGCCCACCCTAATAGTAATAATATCCTGCTATCGCACTTCAATCTGATTCCGTTCCCTGGAACATCATCCATGCACTGCTCCTTGATTATACCCTCGTGCTAGCGTTCCGTTCTACGTTTCTTTGCTATTGGAATTACCCCCCAAATTTCCTGGCTCCGCAAAACGTATTCCTCGATGGGAGCTAAACAGGAACCATTCATCAAACACTTATTGAACTTGGTGCCTTTCATGTTCCGCTGCAGTTCCAGTTTGACTTGCATTCTCTTGTCCTCCAGTTCAAAGGTCCGGTCTGTCGCTCTCGTCCTTCGTCTCTTTCGGCGTATCGGTACCGACAGATACATTTCTGACACTGCCAAACTGCATGCTGTACAGTCTGGTGGCTAAAATAGACAAAACCATACCAACAACGAGGGCACATCACTTTTGGAGCTTGCCATTTGCGGCGTTGTTAATGTCAAAGCGATACATGAGGTCATCCCCCCCTGATTGGCGATACAGCAAAAATCGTTGCTCCGACAGACTCAGTTTGTATATAAAGCCCCGAGATGGACGCCACGTCGAAATATCCCCGCCCCCACCCACCTCATAATGACAGTCAAACACGTCCGCTTCGCTCGCGAAGGCATTGCATATCCTCCACCACCAGATCACTCTCCATCCTCGAGTATCTCGTCACTCCCATCTTCGAAAGGCCCTTCCACACCTCCTTCGCCGTTTTCGAAAGCCGCCCATCTCGTGCAGCCCGTCAAAGGCCTACCACGTCTACACCCACTCCTAGTCATTTCCAAACCGCGGGCTGTCAACTATGACCTTACCCAACACTACACTCGCATATCCACGTCGTATGCATCCTTATCTGCCCGTCATGGCTTACTCTCCGAGCCTGCGGTCTCTCCGCCAGTATCACACATGACCATCTCCTGCCCGTACCTACCATGGCGGGTAAACGTTCGAGCCACACTCAACGGCGCCTACGTCACTGTCCAGGATGTTCTCCGTTCCATCTATTATAGCCTCCGCACGAACGTCTCCTCCGCAGAGTTCCATGCTCTCCCGTCGAAGAAGGAGATGCAGCGAGTCTCTGCAGCGTACGATGAACGTTGCCGGCACAGCGCGGAGGTCGTGAAAGAGAAGGCAAGCGGGGTGAGAAGAGTGGACTATCTCATGGGCCGTACCTCATTCGCTGGCTTGCACCCAAGCGGTGACTCATGGATTATGCATGCATCATGATGGACCAACAACGCTTGGCGTGGCGCACTTGCATCATCATTGGACTTCGTTCTTTGGACTTACCCATCACATCACGGACATCATCTGTATACCACGCACATATCATTACGCTTTCAGTTATTCGTTCTAGTTTATACTCTGGAGCTCGAGCAGCTTCTAATCGCTCTGTAAACTTACTCATCTTTGTGTACTTGAAGTATACATATGTACTATACATTGTTCATTACTACGTAACGAAATAACTTACGCCCAATAACGCATATCATCAGACTGCCTCAGCTTCCTTCATAGTCACCCACATTCCGCCCTGCAAAAGTTCAGTGATCGTTCATGCAGATCTAATCGTATCCCGCACTCACATGAATGTACATCGTCAAATGCGTCCCAAGCATGACCTTCTCCTTCGCTTTTCTTCCAGGTTCGTCTTTCCAGCTCGCAGGAGGCCGGAAGTGTGGCGGGTACGCGTCGACGTTCAACGCAATTTCCGAAAAGTTCTGCAAAAGTCGCACGAGGAAGAACGAGACTTCATTATACGCGAACTATACGATTGTTAGTCCACAAAACGTTACCATACTACAAAACCGAACATACCTGCTGGCCTAAACAAATCCTCGGTCCGGCATTGAACGGGAGGAAGATGTAGGGGTTTGCTGTTTGGTACTGATGCACACGATGGTCAAGGAATCTATCCGGATCGAATTCCTGCGCGTCTGGCCCCCACAAGTCCTCGCGGCGTTGCATGAACAGCACTGAATATAGAATTCTGCAATTTCAAAAGAGACATTTTCAATATGTGGAGTCAGTAGAATGCAGAGGCGGCTACGTACCGGACACCGGGCGGGACATAGATGCCTTTGCCATTGGCCGTTGTCGCCGGCCACACGATCCCATTCTTCGATGCCCTGTGTCATGATGGTGAGTGCGTCGGCGGGACGTCATGATAAATTGGAATTACCGTATGTTGAATGGTCTAATGCGATTATGGTCAGAAAAATGCACGGGATATAAACGTGGGGTACGCACACCGGGGGATACAACCGTAACGTTTCTACGCGACATCGCATCATTGAAATAAGGACAACAGAATGATTATGCACCGTTGATAACAGCACGAAGATATTTCATGTCTCTGAAGTCTTCGTATTCTGGTCGCCTTGATGGTCCGATCTTGGTTAAAATCTCTGCGCGGAGACGAGATAAGACGTCAGGATTCTGTGATAACATGTAGACAATGAATGACAACGTAGTCGCCGTCTAAGGGAGGCGTGTCAGATGAGAGTAAACTCGAAGGAAGAGGACAGTATTCATACCGTGTCACGGCCAGCCACGCTAATGTTCATGATTTCATCCAGCAGAATATTTTTATCTGCAATCTATGAAATGATCTCGGTTTTACACAGCAAGTGAAGAACCCACCATCAGTGTAGTTCACGAGATGATCCAATAACGTTTCTCCCTCTTGGACCTCTCGACCCTTCGTCTCGTCAGTAATGATCAGTTCCCCAGCAGCAATCTTTTCGTGTTTCTTGTTAATAGCCTCAACAAGAATAGGGTTCAAAAACTCCTTGACCACATCCATCTGCTCCTCTGTTTTGTTCTTCCAAAACTCAGCAAGCGGCCAATGCTCTCCAAATCTCGATCTGAAGGCTGTCAACATTTGGGCCTGTCCGAACGCCCGTGTGAAGGTGTCCGCCTGGCTGGAAGGGATATGTGATTCTGAGTCGGATGAGGGGGATGATTTGTAGTAAGGGTACGGCAACGCCGACGCCAGGGACTGGACGTCGTGGCCAAATAGGAACTCGGTCGCAGAGTCGAGTGTGAATCGGGAAATCGCATCCTGAACGTCGACGGGGAAGCCTTCTTGGAAACGCGCCTTCATGAGCTTGAGCGTCGCGTCGGCATGTCTATCGAAGTTCTCGAAATGGCTAATGCGATCCTTGTTGAAGAAGGGGCGAGTCATCGAGCGATGGAACCTGGGCTCAAGTTAGGTAACCACTAATGGCATAAGGAAAGACTGACATACTTCCACATCTTGCCTGAAAGATAAAATTAGCATCACATCTATAAACAGCGACTCGTTCATACCGTCGGAAGCAAAAACCCCAGTCCCAAGTAAGTTGTAAACGCTATCGCGGAAATTCTTGCCTTTCTCGAACTGATGCGTTGAATGAGTTCGACTGAAGCAGGATCTAACGCAGGGTTTCACACACCTCATCGAAGTCAGTGGCAAGAACACTCTGGAAGACATGTGGTCAGGTAAGCCCGCCATATGTATGTCCACACGACAGACCTTTATGTGTTCAGGCTCAGTGGTGAAGATCTGCGAAGCATGAGGTTCAACATTGAACACAAGAATCCTCAACGAGACACCTACGCGGTCCTCAAACAACATTCGAGTATTCAAGGTGTTGACACCCAATTTTGCAAGCATCTTTTGGACACCATCACCTATTGTATGGTCAGCAAGTCTATCCGACGTGAAAGAGTGTCACTGACCAGGATACGCGGCTCGCGTTCCGGCAGTCGCGATCTGGAATAGCGTCCTGAGACCACCAGGTGTTGGATCCCCAAGTCGCGTGGCGAGGACAGCGTTATAGCGTCGCGCAGCCCTCTCGTTGACAAAGTCCCTGTATTGTATCTTGATAGTCAAGGCCAGTGGGAAAGCAAGCAGATAGGTCGCAATTCTGATCCATTTGTAGACAGTAAAGTCAAAGAGGTCGTCAAGAATGATGAAGAAAGCGTAGGCGAAGAGGGTGGGCACCAAGATTCGAGGAGTTGCTTTCGCCAGGTAGATAAGGCCTGGCGCGACCATGGTGGTTAGTAAATGAGTTTGATTCTGGTTGTTCTGAATCTCAGTGCTGAAGTGGTCCCGGCGAGGTACCAATCAGGTTGATCATGATCCGACGCTGATGCGGAGATGGTCGCTCGGATCGCGCCGAACGTTTCTTACAACCAATCTTGCATGACGAAAAGGTAAGCACGGCAACTATACAACAATCGAAAGACAGTCCTCCATGCTCGAGAAGAGACTCGTATGGCCTTCCAGTTTCCGAATATCTGATATCCGCACTGACCTTGTCATCCAGATTCCACGGACCGCAGCAGGGAGGATTGCAGAGAACATTCGCTAGTCCGGTCACTATGCATAAGGATGCAGTCAGATTGCATCTATTTCTAGATGGACACTCACTCGCGTTCTGGGTGAGAGCATAAGTTTCAGGCATACACACCCTAAAAACAAACGTCTAGAATTTCCAGGTTTACGGGAATCTGAAAACTACAACGTAAACCTTCAGTAGTCAATGGGTGGTCTCTAACGGACTAACGAGAGCCACGTTACCGTCTGAGCCATATCTTGAATGAGTACCAACTATTCTTCTCCCGGCGTCGGGGAAAAGCACTTATCTGCCCGATTCCATAGCTTGTGTTCCTGCGAATTTAACCTGGTGACTGACCACACATCGTCTCGACTTCTCTTGGAGGGTTCAAACCTAGCCTCAAGTTCAACACGTCGAAGCGCCGCTGACGAAACATAGCAAGTTCTTTTGTCCAAATATCCCACGCCTCTCAAGCACCAGAACTGGCCTGCCGCTGAGTCGGTGGTTTGGTGTCTCCGAGATTATGTTGGACAAGTATGTGTCTCTCGGTACCTCTTCGTTACACGAGCCTGTCCTAATATCCACTTTGAGACTTGTTATTACCACGACTTCCCTCAATTTGCAAATCGTCTAAAATATGCTGAGTAGATGTATTGGTGTCGTGGCTTCTCCATCGTCCAGCTGAACACGATGAAGGGCTTGTCCGTATGTTTATGGTACGTCAACTAGCTTCTCCCGAAAACAAAATCATCCGTAAGTGCGGAATGTACGTCGACAAGAAGTCTAATACCACACTAGACCATACGTACTACCAGGCTCAGGTAGATTCCTCTCAGGAAACGCTCTAAAAGAAGGTTGCCTCGCTAGTATTAGGGCTTTGAATGAGATTCTACCTCAAGTGGATGCTCCTCTAGCCACCCTCCCAGGCCTCAGTGCCTGTCATTCATAGGCTCCAAACCCGGTTCTCCACTCTCGATCGACTGTGTGTGGGATTTGATGTGCGTTGAGCTTGTCCCATGCTCTTGACACTCTAGAATCGATGAAAGAAATGAATTTTCAAGGCCGTCCCCACCGTGAAACGAATGCGCTATTTATGAAGAGAACGAGGGTAAGCCTGCACCACATTAATGGAATGTCAAGCCATTGAACATCTCTTCATTTCATCGATAGGATCATGATGGAAAGGCCTCGAGGAATGGATACTTTGAGGTCTTCGGATCCATACAAGGACGCAAAGCCTTCCTGTTAACGTTATTTTTCCGCAATGATACACTAGGATAATCGGGGCCTGCCGCGTACACACTAAATCACGGTTTTGTGCCACTCATCGCCGTTCAACATATGGTGCTGAGCACGAAGTCGGCGCTTCACAATTTCCTGCATCCTTTATGATGGCTTCCATGTCACTAGAATCGGGGTATGCCGGACTGCAGGAATCAGGAGTGGGCACTATGAGAACGCTTTTCAACCGAGTGGCTTCATGTGTACGGCTAGGCTCCCAATTCCTCCCTTTGAGCCCTCAGTCCGAAAACAACTCTTCAATCCATGACATCCACCTATGATCTATCATTCTGGTTCATCATCCTAGCTCTCAATCTCTCCAGCTTTCTCGTTCTCTTGGAAGGGGTGAGTTTTTTCTTCTGATTGGCGCGTTATCAAAGTTTTAAGGCCTCGCGCTCTCTAGACGATCATCTCGAATGCATTGCCGACAATAGCGGACGCCTTAGATGGCGCTGGTTCTCTTTGGATTGGCTCTGCGTACAACCTGGCGGCTGCAGCGTTCATGCCAGCTGCAGGCGGTCTCGCTCAGGTAGCGCTCAGCCCCGTCGTTTCATCTCGTCACTCATCTAGTGATCACCGTAGGCGTTTGGAAGAAAACCGGTGATTCTAGGATCCCTGGTGATCTTTTCCCTGGGATCGACGTTATGCGGGATTGCGAAATCTATGGGTTTACTCATCGCTGGTCGTGGCAAGACACATCCCCTCTTTGGAAAATGAAGCGCAGGCTGATTGTTGGATAGTTGTTCAAGGCCTGGGTGGTGCAGGCGTCTTCACATCCTGTGCTATCATTCTTTCTGACATTGTTCCTTTGAGCAATCGTGGTGTCTTTAACGGTATCAATCAGATGTGAGTTCTTCTTTGTATCGGCATTACACTACCTGACCTGACACGCCTTAGGACTTGGTGTCTAGCGTCTGCAATCGGTCCCGCCATTGGGGGTCTTTTAGCCTCGAAAGGTTATTGGCGATGGATCTTCTGTACGTCCATTCCATTCATCTTTATTTTACATCTTGAACCTCAGGCTGGGTTATCCCTAGTCGTAAATCTGCCAATGGCTGTCCCGGCGATGGTCATTATAGTGGCATTTTTACATCTCAAGACGCCTCACAAGAAGCGATCTGATGCATTCCGTCAGACAGACTGGATGTAGGTGATAAATGTCACTATTTTCCAGAATGTGCTAACTGGTTTCCATCTAGTGGTATCATCCTTATAGCGCTGAGTTCTATCTCAGTATCAGTTGCTCTGGTCTGCGGTGGCGTTAATTACAAGTGGACTTCTTGGCGAATCATCCTACCCCTCGTTCTCGGAGGTGCAGGGTTCATATGTTTGATTCTCTATGAAGTATTCCTGGTGAAATACCCCCTTGTAAGGCTTGATAAGTCTTTTCTGAAGTCACTTATATTTATGCTCATTTGTAGATCCCAATTCAAGTCATGAAGAACAGAACAACATTAAGTGGGTAAGTGCCGTGTGTTCTCGATGCGATGTTGTAGTTGCTGATATGACAGCACAGCTATGCCCAAATATTCATCGTGCCGATACCATTCATGGCAGTTATATGTAAGTTTTCGCATCTATTGTATAACATCTGATCATTGTCTGTTTGACAGTCTACATGCCTCTATACTTCCAGGCTTGTAAATCATTCTCCGAAGCCACATCCGGTCTCGCGCTGTTCGGTGTAGCAGTAACGACGCCTTTGTCCTCTGTCCTCACGGGGATCGCCATCAAAGCCACACAGCGATACCGACCGCAAATCTGGGCAGGATGGGTCCTCATGATCATTGGCCTCGTTCTCCTGAGTATAGTACAGGAAGACACACCTGTCACTCTGGTCATTTTCTACGAAGTCCTAGCAGGCATCGGTTTCGGAGTCCAATTCGCGGCCCTTTACTTCCCCGTGCTAGCTCCTCTGCCCGTGACATCCTCGGCACCGGCTATAGCGTTCTTCACATTTATGCGCATGTTCTCTCAGGTATGAGGTTTTCGCCGTCCATTGGCATTTGCCGCCAACCCTCTCATTCATAGATCTGGGGGATCAATATGGGGGGCACAATCCTGCAAAGCTCACTGGGACGTAGGTTGGAATCGACCGATCTGACGTTTTGGGGTGGAGAGATTGTGCAACTCATTCCCCTCATGACCGACCTGGAAGGACAGGCGCTCCTCGATGTACGGCATGCATTTGTACGAGGCCTGGCTACCCTTTGGCATGTCATGGCTGGCGTTAGTGGGCTTGGGCTTCTGGCCTCTTTGTTCATGAGGCATGTCGACTTGCCCACGGCAGTTGATTCAGATTGGGGGATGAAGGAACGAAGTGGTGCGCGAAACGATATCGAGAGCCCCAGAAGCTCAGGATCATAAACCATATCTAACAGCTCGAAGTGAAGTTTTAAATGCGAAGGCGTAATATGCCAGACTGTATTGGTACGTATATAAGTAGGACTTTGGACAGTTACATATATGAACACTCACGGATTCTGCAATGCAAATTATGTATACATCCTCACTTTGCTAGGAAGAGCAAGATGTTCCTGTGTCCGAGTTCTTCGGCGAGGAAGGAAACAAGTATGCTCTACCTATATCTGGAGACTGAGTAACGTATGTAAGTGTTATGGCTCGACTGAACGCGCCACTGAACCCAATCATCCGTAAGAAATCCAAAAATGAATAGTCCGAACGTAAAGAAACATATGCGTACTCATAAGTCAATATGCATGTCATGTCCAAAAAAGATATAGAGATAGAGATCGTGACAAGATCCAGCATGCACACTTTGCTCTCAATGTTCAACGTTCAACCCGGACTTACTTCCTCCCCACAACATCATCCTCCGCATCACTACCCATCGTCCTGCGAGAGAAAGCGGCACTTCGTCCTAGAACACTCGATGGTCGTCTACTCGGGCTACCCGATAGACGTTTCATGTTAGGACTCGTAGGACTTGGGGAGGCGGACATGCTGTTCCTGTTGAGGTTGCTTACCAGGCTCGAAACATTCCCCCCTGGTGCCCTTGGTCCTCTGGTCACTCTGGGTCCCCGTACGGTGCCACCGCTAGCAGTTCGAGAGACACCACCTTTGGAGTCCGAGTCTTTGGGAGACGGGCTTCTTGGTGAAGACGATCTAGAGGATATAGTGCTGGTCCTCTTGAGAGCAGTATTCTTCAAGGCGGCAGGAACAGGTGTGATGGTCTCTGCGGGGGGTGTCTGCCCGGGGGCAGCAGCAAGGATCCCGGAAGATGGTGTTTCTTCATCCTCTGGTGGAGGGTCGGCAAACCTGGGCATCGGCGGGGACGCGTCATCTTCAGGTTCGGGCGGAGGATCCTTGAACGATGGTCTCGGTGGAAGGTCGTCGTCCTCAGGCGGAGGCTCTCTGAAAGTAGGTCGGGGAGGAAGATCCGACTGTGTCGGCGAAACCATGACCGGGGCTACTTCAGCTGTTTCTGACGTCTCGGACGGTGGCGGAGAGGGAACGGAGGGCATGGCTGCTCGAACAGCAGGTAAAGGAACTGGTGCCCTTAGCTCGGGAGACGTGACTCTGTTCTGATTTTGAGCAGCAAATAGTTGTCCTGTCCCGCTGACTGAGAGTCGACTCCGACTCTGCCTCATATCGACGATCGCAGTCCGCTTGCGCACCGGTATTTTACGTTCCGATTCGCGCTTTTTACGAGTTATAGTGGGAGGCAGAATCAAATCATAGCTCTTGATCAAGTCAATGAACAAAACTGTAAAATTGTTAGGCAGAGTCATAGTACTTAGAGAAGGGACGTACGGGTGTGGTGACGGTCTTGGATGGAGATTTCCGACTCAAACTTGGGGCGAAGAATTGTTCGACCAACCGACAGCGCTAGCTTGGTGACATAGATTTCTTCAGCCTCTTCCACGGTAGTCGATGATATCAGCCTATTCCGCATTAGCGAACAGTGATTCGACAAGGTAGAGTAACTCACGTTTTGAGATGCTTGATGATAGCATCCAGTACAAACAAATGAACTCTCGGAAGTTTTTGCAAAGCACTGTTTATGGCCTTGATCCGCTCCTCCACATCTTCATCAGCTGCCTTAGAAGAACCGACAGTGGGGTACAGCTTGCGTATCTCATCCCAGCCTTCGTACAACGTAACCGGAGGATCAAGCTCCAAGAGCCACAACTTGATAGTACTGGCAATGACGGGTGCGTCGTACTTCGCCAGTAATTCTGCGGGAATTGGCGCCTCGGGAGGTATCGCATTAAGTGCTTCACGGAGATGATGAGGACCCGGCAAAGGGACCTCGTAGATCCAAGATTTGCGCTTCTCTGAGGCCGACATAAGATAAGATGGGCATAGAACAGGGCATGGGACTCACCAGCATCGTCATCCAGCCTCGTGTAAGCCTCAGTCAAGCCATTGAGCAAAGCTGCTAATACGGGAGGAATATAATCCTTCTTCTCATCTTCGGGCGGCGACAGCACGGTCCATCCGCCTTCAGCCCACTTTCTCAGATCTATTCCAAACACGACGTCGGATTCATCATGAGACACGGACTCGTATACCTGAGCATCTGGTCTGAATGGTCCAGTACGATAACGCTCAATGAGAGCAGTCAGGTCGGACTCGGGTTGATACGCGGCGATGAGGGTGCCGGAACGTTCAATAGATGGTTCCAAAGACTTTGGAAGATTGGAAGTCGTGCCCTGGTACTGCAACAAAACTGTATGACTGTTAGGAAGGTTGTGAGAACTATGGGGTAAAGCGTTATCTCACCTGTCTTCACAGCGCGTAGGCGCTCTAGTTCCCAACGCTGGAGGGTCTTCAATGTTTCTTCGAGCCTCTCCTCAAGTCCTAGTCGCTGGCGGTCCAATTTACGAACAGCCACGCGATAATTCTTGTCAGCCTCTTCAGCCTCAAGTCTCGCTCGTACATGAGGCGATTGACCATTGGGGCCGGCATTCAAGGCCTTGCTAACAAGGTTCACGAGGTTATTCGTCCGCTTGAAAAGATTCTCTCCTTTGACTGGTGAAGATAAGGTATCATTAGAATGGGCTCCCTCAACGTCGAATGCCTATATAGAATAAGAATCTGAGAGGAAGGATCAAAAGAAGAGCTTACTTTGGGGCGGAATTGGTAATAGGCGTCGTCCGAATGCTCAAATTGATTTCCAAACTCTCCAATTCGACGCAAAAGACCTTCCCGCTCTATAAGATCTCTCGCAGCTTCTTCGGCGCGATCCAGACTGCCTCCGAGGCCATGCACGTTTTCGTTCAACCAGGCAACAAATTCTTCGCCAGTGAAGCAGTCTTGATATTCCCCAAGTAGAGGAACTCTGACTGGTCGCAAATCGAGGTCGCTAGCAGCTTTGGCGAGAAGCTGAGAAATAGCAGCGCGCGGGAGTGACAGACCTGCTAAAAGAATAGGGGGAGCGGGAAACGCTGGCATGGGAGATTCACCACGCTCCAACTTGCTGGGAGGCAATAGAGGAGACATGGGAGGTGGCGAATGTATCACGGGCGCGTCCAAAACTTCCTTGCCTTTGCCTTTGTCAACCTTTGGCAAAGGCTTCTCTTCCTCGGCATTTTCGTCCGTGGCTATCGAACTGAGAGTGCTAGAGGGTGTCAGCGCGCCAGCACTTTTCTTCTGGATCTCTTTAAGCCGTTGAGCGATGCGCTCAGAGACGCTAGGAGTTCGCTGCGGTGGCGCACGAGGAGTGTCCGCAGGCCTAATGCGAGGAGAGCTTGTGTAAGTGTCCGTCAGCCCGCTAGAGTTGGGTGCAAATTTGGCACTGCGAGGGCATAATGTCAATTAGAGCGCCAGCGCCAGTGTTACGACGTACTCGTCTTCGGCTTCGTCGGCTTTCCTGACTTTGGAAAGATATTGGTGCTTCAGTTTCGACACGTCGCCTTGCGCATGCTCATATGCCTTCATCCACGTGTCGAGAACGGCGTGTCTGTGTTGGTGTAGACGCGTCTACAAATTTTTATGAGCAGCTATAGGATTAGCATGGCAACACACACGCCTTGTAAGATTGAGCCCATTCATCGAAAGGATCTGCGACGAGTGTTTCGAGTTCCTTTGCAATATTCTTGTGAGCTTGTCCTTGGACTGCGGACTCGTTTTGGAGCCCGCGAAACGCCATGAGAAGGGAAGCCCCGTCATCAGCACCAAATCCAGAGCCTGG
This sequence comes from Flammulina velutipes, assembly GCA_011800155.1. Taxonomy (NCBI): domain Eukaryota; kingdom Fungi; phylum Basidiomycota; class Agaricomycetes; order Agaricales; family Physalacriaceae; genus Flammulina; species Flammulina velutipes. Next base: position 1,995,517 of record CM022373.1, on the reverse strand, counting down.
ACGGGTGTTAGTGTGCACACACGATGATGGTGCACTGCATCGTACCTTTGGCGCCTGCAAGCATCGGATTCATGAGGGCAACAGCAAGCTGGCTTTCTGCGATTATCCGGTTCTGTGGAAAAGTTTATTGGGGGTGCCTCGCAATGTGGGTGAATGCGTACTCGAATCAACGCGACAATCTCGTCATTTTCCGCGACTCCCTACGGTACGGTATGAGTGGTGTTCGGTGCAGACACGGAGGATTAATACCTGTTCTAATTTATTGAAGAGAACCTCGAGGCCTTTGCGATAGTCCTGGGACCAGAACGAGTTGTTGAAGCTCAATGGCAGCGACAAGACTGCCATTTTGTCGATGGTTTATGTGTTCGTCGTTATTATCGTTACGGTCGTCGTCGTCGATGGTGGTGGTAGCGGAAAGAAAAGAACAGACAGAGAGGAGTGGTCGGTTGTGCACTGCCGCACAGGTTTGGAAGGAGGATTACCACGTGGGAATAATACCGCGAAATCGTCGGCAGCTGCCGGACACTCCCATTCCTGGCCAATTTTTTGACCATCGCCTAGCTCGACGAGCTCGACGCGTTCGACAACGCCGACACCGACGACGACGACGACGAACGCGCGCCAATGGGCAGTACACGTCTCGTCTCCAAACTACGGAGTGCGACACGACTACCAGCCGTTTCGACAGCCCACCTCCCAAAATTCCCTCCGAAAGAGGCTATCAAACCGCGCAGAACGCCAAAGCTACCGCGAGCGCCGTTTGAAGTCGAAGGATGGGCAGAAGCGCAGCCGCCTCCTCAGGCAGCGCTTTCAGCGTTCGCTCATAGAATTGGCCTGGCGTCCGTGCTGGATTCAACTGCCTTGATACAGCAAGCTTGCACGCATTCTTCATTCATTTCTCTGCACCAACACCATTTTCCGGACGAGCCAAAGCCCGTCTCGAATGCGCAGCTCTCGACCGTCGGAAACTCACTATTGGGTCTATTCGCGACCGAGTACGTTACGGCGACATATCCGTATCTTCCGACCCGTGTGCTCAAGGCAGCGGTAACTGCACATGTTGGGCCAATGTCGTGTGCCAGCGTCGCTCAGGAAATGGGTGCAGCACCTCTGCTACGGTGGCGACGAACGGTGCGTAATGTTCAGCTTTTTCCGAGCATACCAGTCTCAAACGTCTTTCAGCCCAATACTCCGACCACTCCAGCTCTCCTTCACCCCGACGCTCTGGCAACAATACCAAGGGCACTGACCGCCTTGATATACCAGAAACGGTCTCTACCATCAGCGCGTCAATTCGTCCAGTCGTACTTTTTGAGTCGCGAAATCGACCTCCGCGCCATGATTAAGTTCCGAGACCCCAAATTTGCGCTATTAGAGATGGTAAACAAGTTCGGACGCGAGAGGCCGCAATCTCGGTACGAATTCATTGTTCATAACCCAACGACTTGCTCAATATTCCCCAGGTTGCTTCGGGAAACGGGTCGCTACTCAGCCTCCCCCGTCTTCGTCGTCGGTATCTTTTCTGGTGCGGACCAGCTGGGTGAGGGCTTTGGTAGCTCCCTGAAAATGGCTGAGTATCGGGTACGTCGTCTACTCTTCCTTGCGCTCTCTTCTAAGACTATGGTCAGGCTGCCGAAGATGCTCTTCATCGAGTGTACTTAACTCGTACCCCACCGCAAGCAGTACAACTACCAACGTCCACATTTACGCTCGAATCAGGCGACGTGTATCGAGAAGGCCCAGAGGGTCACTACGTCCCTCCTCCCCTCACCATCGCCGAAATTCAGTATGCAAGCTCGGGAAAGAGCACCGGTTGAAACAGTACATATCCTATTGAGCATCTCCAGATAATAGCATATCATTCTTCAACATCTTCCTATCTTGCCCTCCCGAATCAAATATCGACCATCTGGTAAGCTGCTCTCTCTGTCATGTACGTAAAGTCACTGTCGTCCGGGACGTGTCCTTATCTTCCTTGTTCAGAACGATTTCGAGGCTATTTCAGCAATGACGCTCTTAACAAAAGAATGTCATGACATTGCTGGAGGTACCTCCGTCTCTATGTACAAGCGTTGCAGTACAATTCGGATATTTTCTCACTGATAGTCAGTGACCCGCGTCAAACGACTTCAAACGCTCTGGAGACCTTTTACCGCATCCAGATTCAAACAGCTGCAGCGTTCTGCGCATCACCGCCCGATGACCCTTTGTAATCGGACTTCGAGGTCGTCCACAAGTCCGTGTTGTTGTCAAAGTCAACATCACGTCTAATTGAGTGTCAATGCTGCTTAGAGTAACGCAGAGGAAGATAAAACATACTGTACGTGAACCGCCATGACATTTGATTTGGTAGTATTCTGCCTCGTTCCTCTAGACACAGGCTCGAGTGCGATGCTACCGCTGCTCACGTACGAAGGGGAGTTGTCGGTAGCTCGGGAGTTCCTACGAGAATTGACTAGTCGAGGGTGGCGTGAGGAGAGGCTAAGGTAGACCAGATGAAGATAATACTCACGGGACCATAACAAAGAGAACGTGTAAACTTTGACGATTGTGAAGTCGATCAAGACTAGAGGTCTGTAAGTTATCCTTCATCCTGATTATTATAGACTTCGACTCACAAAACCACAAGCCCAGATTAGCCTTGTATAGGACGAAGGTCATAACTTGGCTAATAAGCGAAAGCACATTTGCTTGAATTGTACGTGACACGATCCCTCCCAGAGTTCTGCCAAACAAAATGTTAAGCCATCTAATCGAACCGACAGAGATGCGTACGTACACGCTCGAAAACCCGCCAGAAACATTCGACTTCAGTCGTAGGTACCAAACCATTGATGCGGTGATACACACGTCTGCCGCGCTTTAGAGATATCAAAGTATGTCCAGTTCAAAGTACGTCGTCTCCACTTACATCGACGTACCAAGCCATATGAACGCTGAATTGGCCCTTAGCATGATAAATGTCTACATATCCACCTGGACTCACCGACGGGACTAGAGGTATCCAGATCAGGATAACCCACAGTTCAAGATAGAAAAGGACGCACACTACGCCACCAAGTTCAGTCATCAGCCGATGTTGCGACCAATATGACACCACCCAGAGGATTACAACTGCGATAATCTTCAGCTATCTCCAGAGACACAAAAAACACGGTGAATCTTACTCCACTGGGTCAAGGACATCACAATTATGAAGCCTGGTAGGATGATATTGCGCTTCATACTGATGGTCCAGATGCGCCAAGCGTAGAAAGTCTGGACGAGGAGACATGTGGTACCACTGGGAAACTATGAACGAGGAGATCTTCGTGAAGGCATAGATTATGGGACAAAACATACACGAGGAATATCTCGATGATCGCTGACCTGAAGAATGTTTAGTGTGGCACGCCATCAAGAGGTCCATATTCGACTTACAATGGAAGTATTGCCATTACGGCAGGGTCTGTCATGAGATGAAATTTAATTGTCCATCGGATAGCACTAAAACTCACTGCCGTAACCAGCAACTGTCCAGTCATAGCACCAAATGCTGGATAGATGGTGGTCCTGTCAAGGGGCTGATAGGCGAGCTATGACACGTACCCGTCAACGACAGTTCCAACGATGCACATAGCCAGGTTGATGGCTACCAAAAGCTTGAATGGTAGAGCATCTTTTTTGTAGTTGGCGAAGTATTGAGCACCAGTGACACACACTATTCCCATAGTGAGAAACTGCATAAAGTGTCAGATTTTCTTAGGTTCTTGGATTTTTTTTTCGTACCGAAAAGAACGAGCTGACGACCTAAGAACGAGTTAGTCATCAGGCCAAAGCAGCAGGCAACACTCACAATGGCCCCAACAGTGAGGTCCATGGCTGGAAGGGCGCTCATAATGTCCTACGCTATTGGAACTCAATCGTCCTTGTAAGTTATGTAGTGAAGGTGCGTATGAACGCACTGTGGATACATACATTCCGTTATATATGGGGCGCCAAATCCAGTATGCATGCGCGCCTGAGTTCCATCTGATGTACATCTCGAATTCTTCCAGGGTAAAGTATCCGCGAGCAATTGACCTTTCTCTACGACAGTGGCGCCTAAGTGCGTGGGACTATAGTCGCGGGCCGGGTGTCCCGGAACAAGTTCGCGAAGAACTCTTTCCTTTCCTCTCACCACCAAACGCCTTTTCTGTGGCGTTTTGACAGCACTCTATTTCTACTATCACCAGCATTCGCCTCAATTTCAATAAGCCCTGATGTCAATAGCGCTGTGACCTAACACAGTCGATGTCAATCTTCACGGATAGTCTCCGACTCGGACCGAATAACCCTGATTATAACGATTGCTCTTAAGTTCCACTGGACTCTAACATGACTATCTTCTCGACCGCTCTACACCACATCCTTATATCTCCCGATGGTTCGCGTCAATGATCCCGTCGCGCTTGCGTCGTCCGTTCTTTACATCGAGCTCCTCACTCCTCTGGCTGTCGCCCTTCAACTACCACTATTCGCGCGCTTGCTCGTTTTTCTCTCCCAAGTATTCGTCGGATGGAAGGCAATAACTTCCCTGACGGTGGGTGACACCTTTCAGGATTATGGCGTCGGTAGCGGGGTCTATGCCGTCTCCATCTTCACCGCACTACATTTCCTGTTCCTAACTGATGTGCTCAACGATGGGACCAAACATTCTCACGACAAAAAGCCCGCAAGGGATCTGCCTTTTGGGGAACAATTCCTATGGGTCTTGAGTGCGAGAGTATCAATTCGTGGCGTCGGCTGGAATAATCAGGTAATGACGTTCTCGCACCAGGAATGATTCAATAGCGCTGAATAGAATTTTGAAAGGCTCCCCATATACCAGTTGCGCCACTCCGTTCGCGTTCGTCGTTCGTCTTTCACTCGCTCCTCCAAGTAGTGAAGTACGCCGTCATCGTCGACCTCGCCGGACTGTACATCACGTCAAACCCAATCTTTTCCTCTCATGCATCACAATCTTTACCCATCACCTCTCAAGGGCTGCCATTTCAAATCCTGAACGTTCTCGCTTGGTGGGCAAATCTATACGCTGGCCTGCAACTGCCGTATAATTTGGTGGCCGCAATTGCAGTGGCGCTTGGCCTCTGGGATCCCCAGTCATGGCCTCCGATGTTTGGAAAGTTCCACGACGCGTACACACTCCGTCGGATGTGGGGGTAAGCCTTGATGAATGAATGAGTGTTCATCAAATGCTCATGTACACACTCCAGACGCGTCTGGCACCAGATCCTTCGTCGTGTACGTCCTTTGACCATCAGCTGTGCCCCCAGCTACTCATATACCTAACGTGTAGTTTGTCACATCCATCGGGAAGTCGGTTTCGCGAGGCTTTGACTTCCAATCTGGCACAAACCTCTCCTCCTACACCCAATTGATCGTTGGCTTCTTCGTTTCGGGCTGGGTGCACGGGCTTGCCGACAGAATGATCGATATACAACCAGGACGTTCCGTTATCTTCTTCCAGATTCAGGCATTCGCCATAATATTCGAAGACGCCGTGATCGCGCTGGGAGGAAAACTAGGTATAAGCCAAAAGAGATGGCTAGGGTGGGCGTGGGTGGCGACATGGCTCGTGTATACCACACCGCTTCTCACTTCGGTCATTACGGACGCTGGACGTCCACTATCTGCCACGCTTCCTGTCTCGCCTTTGGCAGCATTGGCGCGCACCCTTGGAGTGGACGAGTTGATATCGAGCAGTATACCCTGGCCATCGGTTGGCTGATTGTCGACGTCTATATAGCTCAAAGGGTGTTCCTTATGAACCCCGTTGCATTAAAACTGATGTTAACATATGGAAAATAACGCGAACTTTGAATGAAGCCGTGAACAAGCAAAGTCCAACAAAAAGTCCCGTCAACACAACCCGAACACAATCCCAAGAACAGTAAATAAGAGCGAGAACGACGAAAGAGGTAGACTCATGGCCGCGTCCTCTTCATCTCCGTCATTGGATACTGACACCCCTTCGCCACTGGCACCGGCTTTGATGAGATCGGCACCACGCTCAGCAAAGAGGTAGATCGGGCCTTGGGTATGTGCATTAGGGAGGTATGGCTGTTTTGTTTACGTTAGCATAAGTCCCCACACGAACATAAGCGAACGTTGAACTTACCAGAACAGACCCATCAACAATCCTCAAACCTTCCACCCCTTTCACCCTCAAATCCGGATCAACCACACCCCAACTCGCGCCTCTGGGCGACATCATCGCACTCGAGACTGGATGGAAAAACGTTGCAGAGTTGTTGCGCATGTACGTTTCGATCCCTTCGTCGTCCGTTGCATCGGCGAATTGGCCAAACGGCGCAATGACATAGTCGTTCCAGGCTGAGGCACCGACAAAGCGCTGGATGGTCTTGACTGATTCCCGTAAGGCGAAGACATCCCAATCGGTGCTCAGATAGTTGGGGTTAATGAGAGGCTTCCCAAAGGGGTTGGTGTCATTCAGTCTCATCCATCCACCTGCAAGCCCATCATCGTCAGGAAAGCAAACAGACATGCAGAGATTTGATGCACATACGCGATGTAGGCGAGATCACAGTCGTGGTCAGTGTCATGAAACTGCCTGTCTCCGGTGTTGGAATGCCAGGTTGTACCCACAAGTTCTGTGAACATAGAGAATTAGCGAATGTTGGGATAACTCTTCGATAGGACCTACGGAGACAATGAACTCGATATGAGCGGCGTTCGGACCTGCAGCCGGGTCATCCATATCTTCGAAGATACTGGAGTTGGAGGGAAGCCGCAGGAATGCTAAATGGTTGCATACCCCGTCCGCTAGAGGGCCGGTTCCATTTTGGGTCCACTGTCCTAGAGCCTGCTGAAGGTTGTCCCCGCGGAAGACTTTGTCAAAACTATCGTCGCCGTTGACAGAGTAGACGGACGCCAGCAATGGGTGATCCGTCAGGTTCTTTCCCACAGATGGATTGTTGACGACAACGTCAATGCCCAAATCCTCTAGCTCGTCCTCGTCGCCAATTCCAGAAAGCATCAGCAACATGGGCGTCCCAATGGATCCTCCGGATAGTACGATTTCCCTCTCAGCGGTCACACTGATAGGATCGCTTCCCGCTTCTGTTTGGAACTCGACCTGGTGAAAGGACGGAAGATCGTTCACGGTACCAGTTTGCACAAGCCTGGAAGCCGTTGCACCAATTAGAACATGAAGATTAGGCCGAGAGATGTAAGAAGGTCCGAGGTACGCGGTAGCAGCACTGCTGCGTTTGTTATCGCTGTCGATAGTAGCTTGGGACCAAGCTATCGATTTATAGAATGAGAAGTTGTATATTAAAAAGGATTGAGAACTGACCGATGCCAAGGACACTTCCGTCATTGGGATCCTCGTTAAAGGGGAATTCTTCGCTCAGTTCTTCCGTGGTGTCCAATACGCGTTGGTCCAAGACGGTGCCAGTGGCTGGCAGGCTGACTGCAAGGATGCCTTCCGAGCCATGCGCGTTCGGGGAGAATGAATCCGGTATGTCTGTGGGGACCGAGAACGTTTCGTGCTAATCGAAGTCCATCAGCTCAAGTATAATAATGGCGAGAAGGAAGGGCTCACACGTTCAAAGAACTTCTGCATACTGTCCCAAGACCAGCCATCATCGCCAGAGTAACGTGCATAGCGATCGAAATCGTCTTTGGAGCCTCGGGTGTATACCATATAATCTGCGGACTCATTAGATACAACCCGAAAATGAACTAGTGAGAAGCAATACTCACTAACCGAGCTACTTCCGCCCAGCATACGTCCTCTAGCATACGGGAGAGTCCGCCCAAGATATCCATCGATTGGGACCGTCGTATAATTATAATCAAATAGAGTATTGGGAACAAGAGAAGGTCCAAGGAGCGGGATGATTGAAGCGGTAACATTTTCGTTCCTACACGAAGGTCATTAAGATGCACTGGTCTCGACGATTAGCGTAAATAGCTCACGAAACACCTGCTTCCAGAACAAGAACAGTAACATTGCTGTCTTCAGTAAGCCTATTGGCTACTACGCTTCCAGCGGTTCCAGCTGCAAATGTATGTTAGGCAATGGATCTCGGTTCGCAGGCTGAGACACATACCACCGATAACAACATAGTCAAATGTCGTGTCGGGTAAGTCGTTCGGAGACGTGTAAAGTGCCGCCCAAGCAGGGGCAATCAGCCAGAGACAACGTAGGAGAACCATTAGGGCGATGAATGGCAGTTGAGTGAATCAACAGTAGTTATACTTCCCGCGAGAAGCGGACAATTGAACAGTATACACTGATGGTGATTGTAGTAGAGCCAAGTTGGCAAGTCTTCGATGTCACGTCTCGTCGCGCAAGAAAATGATGGTGCTTGCGGATTTTTGAATGACTAGTGAGACGGAGATCACAAGTTAGTCCGCGACACGAGGTTTTGAGCATGTAGATGGGTGTAGTCCATCATTCGGGCCGCCAGATTGAATGAGATTTACCATCTTCTCAAGACCTTCGAACAGTCTGTTATGATGGACCTTATTGAGCCATGCTGCTGCTGTCCTGATTTCAATCCTACTGAGGTCAAGGTACTGCGCTGGCACGAATATAATGATAAATTTCTCACCGGGAGTAACAATGCCAAGGGGTTCAGGTTGCTGAATAACAGTCGGACGGTTGACGGGTGTAGCCTCAATGCAGGTTCAACGATGAGCTTTGCATGTAGGCCTAGAACATGAAGTCTCGCTTTGGTCCGAGAATGAGGTTGATGAACAATGTTGTAGACTCGGGTCAAGCGTCCACGGATTTGGCAGAGAAAAAAACGTTGAAATGATTTCAGGGCATGTTACAGTTGGAGCCAGTTGAGATGTCGGCGGGCCCGTCTGAAAGAGCGAAGATGCAGTCTCGACCAATGTTTTGAGAAATCTTTTGAATTTGCACGGAAGGGGATGACACGGAGTACACGGCGAATATAGAAGATAGCTGTGAGAGTAATGAGCAAAGGTGTTGGGAAAGAATCGACAAAGAGGAAAGAATCGATTGGCTGGCTGTTATGTTGGTATATCCCCGTCGCAGAGCTGCGAATATCGTGGATAGGTTACCTCGTGCAAGAGAGGAGTACATGCCACCCACATAGAGTAATTTGAGCGAGAACGAGCGACCTAAAGGAAGAGTCAGACAAGTTTTCAAAGAGAGCGAGGAACAGGGAAGGATCAGAGGTGCACTAAAAATGAGTTTGGATGTGCTGTGCCAGTCGTCAAAGCACATTATGCTACGACTGGGGCGGCAAGGAATCGTCAGAGGGATGTAAAATGGAATGCAAACTCACCATGGTTGTCGTTCATCGACGTTCATCAAGCTGAAAAAATCAACATATGGCAAGTCCGGTCCGATATTCCGAGAATCGCACGAATATGAGCGTGAAAAGTAAATCTGTTCTTCTAAGTTCTATACAATGCAAATACGGAGATTGACGATGTGTACAATACTACAAGACGCTGTCCCGAACCCCAAACCCAAAAATAAGAGTAACTCCATCCCCCACATCAACAGCGCCACAGTGGATTGCGGGGCGACCCCGTAGTGGGTTTGCGTGCCCGTCTGACGAGTCGTCCAGATGGAGAGACGACGCTGGTATCAAGAGTATTCCTATTGCGCCTCATCCCTCGCTTAACTGAAGCTGTAATCGAAGACAAAGATGGTGTTGGGAGTGGGCGGTAATCCGGGTCAAGGAGATCCTCGGCGGAGGGAATGATTCGCATGTCGAATACAACTCTCATCATAGAGAGAAAGATGTCGTCCTCGTCCATATTCGGCTCTTTAACTTCCTCTTCGACAGTCTCCGTAGATAGTTCGCACTCCGAGTCGAGAAGTAAAGGTAATGTTGAGCTCGCTAACCAATTATCCATGCGCATGGGTAAATGTTTAGCGAGTTCAACATCCTCGTCTTCTTGGCTCGAGAGTTCGTCGTCCGGTTGAGTCGATCTTTGTGGCGGAGATGGCGCTTTAGAAGGCGAAAGAGGGAAGGCGCCATGAGAGGGAAGTGCGTCGAAAGAATCATCGTCGTCCGCCTCGCTCGAAAGTGATCGAAGAGACTCCGAAGTCGAAAGAAGGGACTCATTCGACGGCGAAAGGATTGATGCAATAAAGTCGCGGTCATCGTCAGAATCGTCGTTGTCGCTGGAAACAAGGGATTGGTACAATGGAGAAGACAAAGTGGGAGAGTGCACACCTGAAGAACTCGTCTGATAACGGTGGCAGTGAAGCAAAGAAATCGTCGTCGTCAATTGTCTCTGCGGCCGAAAAAAGGCAGGAAGAAGGCAATTGAGGGGAGGAAGGAGGTGATGAAGCAAAGGATTTGTCGTCGCTGGAAAGATGGGATTGGCTCCATGGCGAAGATGACGACGAGGGAGAAAAGTTGAACGTGGGCGAAGGTGATGAAGGGAGATAGCTATCGTCGCTGGAATTCTCCAATAGCTCGGAGTCTGTGCTCGACAGGAGGGACTGGTCCGCTGCCGATGGAAGTGCAGAAGCGTCTTCGTGTTCAACGGAATCCTGAGAATTGGCAACGGAGGATGACTGGAGGAAAGGGAGGGATGAGGAAGGTGATGAAAGGAAGGATTCGTCGTCTCTGCTTAAAGATAATTCCTGGGAACCTGGAGACAAAAGAAGGGATTGATACGACGGTGAAGGCGATGAACACGAGGATTCGTCGTCAGAGATATCTTCATCCTCAGTCGAGAGTGATTCTTGAGAATTTATTGTCGGGAGAAGATCTAGAATACTCTGAAGAGAGGGAGAAAGGGTAAGCCGAGAGAGCGCAGCCTCTCTTTCGCTAGTCTGCTGAGTACACAAAACGAGGGAACCAACACAAGCCACGTAGACATGGATCGAACACTTGAGATGAGACTGAGCGAGACGCACCTGAACCGATAACCGAGACATAATGATATCCGTCTTGTTCTCCATAGCATACCAGCAACGCCAGAGACTGATGCCACCCGCACTCAACCAACAGGCCGCAAGACAGAGATGAGAGAACACAACCACTTCCACGTTGCTGAGAAGGGACCAAAATGCCGGGAAAATCGGGTGCACTGAAAGATTAGCATACCACACCTCGATACTCACAAGAACACGGTCTACCCATTCGCACCTTGCCAACAGACTGGCACCAATGTCGTTGGCCATCGGAACGATATAGTCACAGACTGTCCAGTGACCCCTAGGAAACCAACTGGCGACAGTAACGATACAATCCACGACGACCCCGTCCAAATCGTACACGACGCGCCCTAAAAGTCGGACGGTACGGGCGATGCTGAACACGACCACCATGTCGAAATCGGAGAGAATATCCCAGAGACAAGCACAGACCGTAGGAATCTGGCTGGCACCAAGGGCGAGAGAGGCAAAGGCGATCATCTTGAGGGTGCGTAAGAGCCACACGAGAGCCACGAGAGTAGGATCGGACGCGACGGCGGTCTTGACATCGCAAAATACGGTGGCGCACTGAATCACAAAGGGCGATGCTAGAACGGAGCGGGAGAAGAGGCTGGAGAAAGAGGTGTGGGAAGAGGAGGAGGAGGAGGAAGGAGAGAAAGGCGGGATGAAGCGGGGAGCGGATTCGAGGTCGGCGGCTTTGGCGAGTTGGTCACGACGCTGGAGGATCAAGAGGATAGTGACGAGAGCCACGATGAAGGTAGCGAGAATAAATGGGAAGGGCGAGATGGAGTTGGAGGTGAGGGAGATGACCGTCGGCATCGCCATGGAACGAATGCATGACGTAGGCTCGAAGATAACGGCGGGGCGAAGACGCAGCGCGGTCTCGGCGGTAACAGCAGGTTGGAGAACAAATGGGGTTGGCAGGATAAATAACAACGCGACGTAAACGACGAGGAAGGCGGCGAAGTGGATGGCAAACATGGTAGCCGAAGGAATTCACGATATCGAATGGGTGGTACGAGGGAAAGAGAGCCTTGAAGTGATCGAGAATCGTACTTACTCTTATATACCCAGAGACCAATAACAATGCCAAACATAAGCGTGGCGCAAGGCCACGGCACGAGCATTCGAGGAGATATGGGAATTGAGTCGCCTTTCGAGAGACATATCGCCAGCACAGATTTAGATTTCAGCTGTCTCCTCCAGGCGATTTGTCCATTTAAGTTTCAAGTCAAATGTTCGCTCACGAGATGGCAATAGTGCAATAAGCCATCTGTGAAGAGTTACACACCTCTGTACCGTTCGAAATCCAAGATACCGTCGAGGAAGGTTGACCAAGCAGAGCTGATGGTGAGGGTGAGATGAAAATTATCTACAGTGGATACTTTGAGAGCAGGCCGTGATTTCGTTTGACTTGGATGAAAGAAGCTCACTTTCATCAGCATTATGCACGCCTCCGCGTCGACGAGTATATGATATGTGGAAATAAGCTACCGACAAAAACAAGAGAAGGGGTATCGATCATCTTTCGTGGAAGATGCCGGGTCGACTGTCATTGAAAATACCGGCACGTGTCAGGTTGGCCAATTACCGCGAGGCGTCTAAATTAAAAGTTCTTTCTTCGACTCTCACCAGCATGTACCGCCGACGTGGACGCGCCAGAGGACGAGCGAATGCTGACCCATTCAACCCTGACGACACGAACAATGTCACGCACACGAAATACGGCGTCTGGGACGTCTACGAAGACAAACCCAGTGTCCTTACGAGAATACCAATCGCTGCGCGTCTTGAGCCTTACTACGACATGATCAAAGCTCTACCGTACATCTTGAGGATGCTCAAAGACATCGCAAGCATGCCTTCGTGCTTGGTACTGCTTGTATTACGTGCAGTACTCAGCCTGGGTATCGCCCTCTTGCCTGCCCTATCCCTATGGTATGTCGATTTTGATATCAAGACTGTCTAATGAACCACTTGAACAGGTACTCTGGACAGCTGCTCGCAATCGTGAGCCTTCCCAATCCATTCACTCATTTCAAACTCAACACCTTGCAGGCGCAACAAGCGGTCGATGAACGAAAAGTAGACAAGCACCAACTCTTCACAATCGCGGCTGGCCGCGTCTTCTGCACGATTGCATCACGACTAATTGACATCGCGCAAACATCGCTACAGACCACTTTCAACAGCAGAGTAAAGCAACACTTTTCCATGTACATGTTTCGTGTCGTGTCAAGGCTGGACGTTCCCACTTTCAACGATAACCTTGTTCAAGAACAACTGGCCCAGGCTGTCGCACAGAGCTCGAGCTCGACAGTCGTTGCAGAGGTCGTCACGAACATCATGTTTTTATCTCGAACGATGCTATCCCTTCTGTCGCAATCTGCTGTTTTAATAAGCGTCCTTCGCGATCAGCCTGACGGGGCTCTACTGGCAGTAATTGCATGCCTCCCTCATTTGGTCACACTCGTTTCGTCGGACCACTACATGACGGAGAGAGGAGGTTAGTAAATGTGAGAAATTTCACTCCCTACTGAAAACCGAGTCTTAGCTTGGGTGATAACGACAAAGAATGCCGATTACATCAAAATGGAGGGGTTGAAAAGGCTCATTAACTCTGGGTCTCATCGTCAGGAGATCGTAGCTGGAGGAATGTGGAAACACCTTGTCAATGGTACACCTTTTGACACCGTAGAGTTCTTATGTGCTGATTGAGTGTTATAGAATATTGTTCGCGGGTTGTTCTTCTCGGAGACATGGCTATTCAGAGCGCCCAACAATATCTTAGACAAGCCCGTCGACAAAGGCTCTCGAGAGTCTTGAGCTCGCCATTATCAGAATTACCACAGGTAACGTTCTACCGTGTCGCCCTCCAACATGACCAACATTTCACCTAGATCATCTTCACTCTACGCGTTGCGGAACGCCCTTTAAGCATACCTACATCCCTGGCTTCCCTTAATCTGATTTCAACGACCACAACTCAATTCTCCCATGAAATTTGGAACGTTTACTTCAGCTCTGCTAACATGGCAGAGAACGTTGCCAGGCTGAGAGGACTGTACGAGATTGATAACATCCAGAATCAAGTCGAAGATGGCTCCGTCCCTTATCCCGAAAATCAGGCAGATCTTCAGCTTGGCGTGGCGGTCGAGTTTCGGTAGGCCGTCTCTCTGTTTTGGGCACTCAAAGTGTTAACAGGCCTTTAGCAATGTTTCCTTCAGATATCCTGATGCATCTGAGTACGCACTTCGTAATGTTTCGTTCAGCATAAAGCAAGGTCAATTATGTGTAAGGCTTATCATTGCATCGACCTTGTATAATCCCTGATTTGTTGCTGCTAGGTCATCGTGGGGAACAACGGCTCGGGAAAGAGTACAATCCTGAAACTCATTGCTCGCCTCTACGACCCGGCAGAAGGGACTATTTATGTCGATGGACATGATATTAAGAGTCTGAGCCTCGATGATCTACGAAGAGCCACTGCAGTCCTTTTCCAGGATTACACTCATTTTCCCCTTTCTGTAAGAGCCATGCTATCTGTTGGTTTCTTGACTCAATATTTACAGATCGGAGACAATATCGGTCTTGGGGACCCAGAAAATAGTACAGACACGGGTAGGATCGAGGAAGCTGCACGACTGGGCGGAGCTGACGTGGTCGTGAACAAAATGCCGGAAGGTTTCGACACGTACTTGGATCGACCAGTCAGAGATATCTACTCTGCACTGCCAGAGGGCACGAAGACTTTGTTTGGCAGGCCTGTAGAATATGCAAAATTGCGAGGGCGTGGCGGTTTGAGGTCTGCAGACTCTTCTTCTCTGTCTGGCGGACAAATGCAACGCATTGCGCTGTGAGTCCTACGTAATATTTCCTGTCCTTTGGTATGGCTAACATGACGATTCATATAGTTCACGGACGTTTATGCGAACACTATCTTCTGACAAAACAGTAGGCTTGCTGCTGTTCGACGAGCCCTCTGCCAGTCTCGATCCTACCGCGGAGCATGGTGAGTTCTCCCGTTTTCCATCTCTTGCTCGATTTAATCCTCTTTGCAGATCTATTTGAACGTTTGCGCCGTCTACGCGGGAGCAAGACTATGATATTCTCTTCACATCGTTTCGGAAATTTAACGAGGCACGCCGACATGATCTTGTATTACAGTCTCTCGTATCGTCATATTATGTCGCTCATTGTTTTCAGGTATATGAACGACTCGGTCGTGGTAGAGGAAGGCACGCATGCGAATTTGTTGGCTTCAGACGGCGAGTATGCTCGAATCTGGAAGCTCCAAGCCCAAGCATTCCTCTAGCGGAGGCCAAATCACGATCTTCACGAAATTAAAACACCATCTACACAACTGTATTATATAAATTACTGTATCCTGCTTTCTCTGACTTTCCAAGTGGAGGGTTGGCCGCTCCACAATTTTCGCTTTGACACATATCGCGTGGCCTCTTAACTTGAGCTGTTACCACCATCAACCATGTCGTTCTCAAAGTGCACTTATGAATGCACTAACGCCTTCTATCTTTGCCATTGGGGAACCTCATGATTGCGTGCTTCGCTCGACGTCTATCTCTGATTCTCTGTATTCTGCCGCGGAAAATTCAACATGCGGTGCTTGCCGGTGGCATTCTAATCATCTTATCTACGAAGCCCATTTCAAAGCTCTCAGCCATATCTTGCTTCTCCCCACCACCACCACCTGGAGGATACCAGTATGTCAAGCGAAAAGGCAGACACCGAATTTCCGAAGGAGAAGTCAGACATCGAATCTCTACAGTCTCCACCTACTTACCCGAGAGACCCACGCCGCAACAAATGCTATGCTCTCTGTGCGCTCATTTTCTGTGCATTGGTCTGGAATGTCGTAGCCTCCGAGCCTCTTGACAAACTCCTGGAAGCGGAACATCTCTGCTCTCAGGTGGAGGTGATATATCCGCAGAAGAACGCGGCGCTTTGGAAGGACCTGCAGGACTTGATCGGTACGGACGCGTTTGCCGGTAAGGCTGTCGACTGGCTAGCTGGCGCCGTCAAGGTGCCGTCCGAGTCCTTCGACGACATGGACCCCGTGGGCGTTGACCCAAGATGGGAGACATTTGGACTGTTTCACGAGTACCTATTGGGGGCTTTCCCGCTGGTGTGAGTATTACATCCTGATCCAAATTCATGTGTAACTGACTTATGTTTAGACATTCTACGCTTTCACTGAAGAAAGTGAACACGTACGGCTTGTTGTATGAGTGGACGGGATCGGACACCTCTTTGAAGCCTGCTTTGCTCGCGGCACACCAAGGTACCTTACAATCTCATCTAGGTCCGTGCTAGTTTTTATATAGCTCTTAGATGTCGTGCCCGTGCATCCAAACACGGTCGACCAATGGCAGCACCCTCCATTCTCAGGCTACTTCGACGGTATATACTCTCGGATTCTCGAATCGATCTGCACTCATATATGCATCTCTTGCAGGAGAACGTATTTGGGGGCGTGGTTCTTCTGATGACAAGAGCGGTCTCATTGGCATCATGTATGCCTCCTTATTCTTCACGAAGAAGCCTCCTTACGGGTACACAGGATCACCATCGAACATCTCATCCAGAAAGGCTTCAAACCTACTCGCACTATAGTCTTATCATTCGGCTTCGACGAAGAAGCTAGCGGGAATCAAGTAAGTCTGCTGAGGAATTGGGAAATGGAAATGAGGCTGACGGTGAACGAAGGGCGCAAGGAAACTGGGCGAGGAAATGCTCCAGACATACGGTGAAGACGCGTTTGCTTTTGTCGTTGATGAAGGAGGTATGCATATCGCTTTTTATATCGAGACGACATGGTATCTGATAAAAACTGTGTAGGAGGATTCGCAGAGTCTTATGGGAGCATATTTGCCACCCCTGGGGTTGCGGAGAAAGGCTATCTTGATGTAAAGGTTGATGTCGCCGCTCCTGGAGGCCATTCCAGTGTACCACCCGCACATACAGTGAGCAACATCATCGCATCTGTCTCGCAAATCAATTCTCAGCAAATGTATAGAGCATCGGTATGCTTGCTGCCATACTCGTCGAAATCGAGAACAACCCACCTGTGCCTCACCTGGTACGTAATTACATTATGAGTTTACCTTGGGACTTCTCACTCTGATTCTTTCTCAGTCCCGGGACCAAGTCTTATACAAGACCTTACAATGCTACGCAGCTCACGGAAAGACCGTTCCCGATAAACTGCGCCACGCTATCCAATCATCCCTGCACTCGGATGAGGCCCTCAACGTAGTCGAGGACTATGCCTTCTCCCAACCAGTGTACTTGAGCACCGTCACAACAACCCAAGCCATCGACTTGATCAACGGTGGCGTGAAAACTAACGCTCTACCCGAGCAAGCATCCGCCGTTATCAACCACCGGATATCCATCCTCAGGTAATATCATGCATTCCCATCAACACCCTCCGTACGCTACGCTAACGACTTCCGCTATGTAGCTCTATCGAAGCCACCATAGCCCACGACACAGAGAACGTCAAGAAGCTAGCAGAGCAGTTCAACCTGACACTAACCGTCTTTGGCGAAACCATCTCCCCCATTGGCGCACCCGCCAAAGGGAGCGTGGCGCTCAGCGATGCATTCGATAATGCCCTGGCTCCTGCGCCACGGACGCCACTGACTGGACCGGAGTCCCTTCCTTATCAGATGCTCTCGGGTACCATCAAAGCTGCCTACAACTCCCACCGCGGTCTTGAAGGCGGAGACAACATCGCCGTCAGTCCCGGGATGCCCACCGGAAACACTGGTCAGTGCCTCAAGCTTACTCCATTCCCAGTTTATTGACATCGCTTCGCCTCAAGACACCAGATATTACTGGAAACTCACGAACAACATATTCCGCTACAATCACAAAAACACTTACAGTGCCGAGAACCGTCTTTCCAACGGTGTGCACACCGTCAATGAAAGTGAGTTACCTCAGCTACAGTCTTTACACACCAGATTAATGAGGATATCAGATATCGAACTCGACGCGTTCGTGGAAATGATTAGGTTCTTCTCGACACTCATCCTGAACGCCGACGAAGCTGCATTATAAATGACATGATGTACAACAATGAAATAACCTGACTATGTATCCAATTCTTGTGATTCCTTCTCGCCCTTCCCAACATCAAGAAAATTCTGATACTCCCCACAAGTCAAGCCCTCATGAAAATGAACATGACACGATGTACATATCCAAGCCGAGCAGTATGGGCACTGGATACCAGTCCCCGCCTGCTGAAGGTCGCGGTACACCACCGAACAGTAAGTCGTCGGACAAAGGTGAAACCCATCACCGAACGCTCCCTTCAAGTGCGAAGTCAAAGATGACTCCAAAAGCCCGTTCTTCTCATCGTCCGTCAACAACCGAGAATGTACGTCGTTCGTAATTAGCTCGTCGCATCCCTCCGCCACACACCGCAATCCAGAGAGCCTCGGCCGAATGTAAGCTTTGAGGAGGCTGGAAAGGCAGTCATGATCATAACTGTGCCCACAAGCTAGAAGAACGGGTTCGCCTAGGATGTCCAAGTCACACAGACCGCACAGCGTCACGTCTTCGTCTGGAGACGACTCAGGGAGCATAGCATCAACCATCTCCTTCACCCGCTCGACAGCCTCCAAATCCCGAACCAACAACGTCCTCATCACCAAATCCAACCCAATCTTCTTGGCGTCAAACGCGTCATATAGCTTCTCCAGACCCCCGTCCATCACCAACTTGCGAATAGCACGTCGAGGGACGGGTATGCTTATCTGCTGGGATCCAACCATCGACAACAGCTTCAGGATACCCTTCTTCGCAGCCTCCCGCCGGTCTGCTGCACCGTGGATACGCAGACCCTCGTGCAGGAAATCGCGATCGATGTAGGCGTTGTACTTCCGGCTGAGGGCATCGAGGGCATTCTGGCTGCTCTCCAGCTCAAAGTAGTCATCCCACACCAGCATGTCGTCCTGCACGAAAAACTCGCCAAGAAGTAGACGATCAAGCTGTACTCTCAGCCGCGTGAAATCGTCGCGTTCTTTCGAGCCCATCCGCACGACAACAAGTCCCTCTGGCGCGCGCGATTCGGTATCCGTCGTCACGTTGCACTTTTCATATTCAGCCTTCAATGCATCCACATCCCCTTGCACTAGCTTCATCATCCCACTGAAGACAGCATAGCGGATATAGTAATGCTCCTCCACCCTCATTTTCTTCCCCCCAATGAAATCGAACTCCCTCTTGTCCATATTCTCGACGGCCCGCACGGCAGAAGAGGCGGTGGCAAACGTTGCGAACGCCGTAATCCGCGCTTTGACCATATCATGAGGGATAACGTCAAGCATCACATCGCCAAATCTGCCTAGCTCTGACTCGAGAGGTTGGGCAGGATCGCCAGAGTAGGTGGGCTGGTTTGGATGGACAAGAGTACATTCTGCGGCTTCCTTTATTATATCCTCGTCGAGGGCCGCAGGAACGGTGACCGTAACCATGAATGAGTGGGTCTGCCCGGTCTTTGGGCGCTCGAATGTCGCTTCTTTGACTTTACAGCCTGCAATCGAAAGTGACGCGTTGATTTCTGCCTCTTTCGCCTTGGCTTTAGTGATCGAGTCGTACGCGAGCCAGACCTTCTTCGTCGGTGCTGGCCACGAGATCTTGATGATCCTGCTGATACCGGGGACATCTGCACAGAGCGGTAGGTCTGGCGCATCGGAGACCTGAGCTACGAGTGTCCCGGATTTATATTCGACGCCGTTTAGAGCTACTGCAGCATGCGCAGCAGCCTTGTAATCGTGAAGGGACACTTTAGTTACAGGAGTTTCATCGAGGAAATCAACTTGGATAGGATCGGTGATTTGCCCGTATTGAGCGACGAGATCGTTGATAGCTTCATCTGATGTTGTGGGTGGAAGGTTGGTAAGGACAAGTACGCGTGAATCGAAAGACGTGACGAGACGTTCTGGGATAGCTCCTGGGCCATAAAGCACGAGACAGTTGAAGACGGATCCAAATGTTCGACCATCGAGTGCCTGTGATGCAAGGTCAGTGACATTCTTCCTGCAGGATTGAACGTACCGATACGACGCCTGCCTCGGGCTCCTCTTCAGGCTGTTGAAAGAGTTAGTGATGCAGAGAACAATGTCTTGAATGTCATACATTTTCCACCGGAACGTCGTCTTTTGTTGACGTTTGACCCCAACCCGGAGCATTCCATCCATCCCTTCCAACATCCTGGTCCCACGACGCCGATACGGCCTGGTCTGTATCTTCATCATTCGTCGCCTGGGAAGGTTCTGCATCTAGAGTGCCCTCTTCTATCGCGGTGTCGCCACCACCCCAGCCGTCGTCTCCCCAGCCTGTGGAATGTGCTGGGGTATCATCAGGAGCTGGTGTAGCATTACCGTCCCAAGATGACAAGGGTTGTGGCTGACCCCACACTGGGGAAGGAGGCTTTTCGGGTTCTCGTTGCGTAGTCCGGCCTTGAGGAGCATCGGCAATGCCACCAAGGTCGTGAGAGAAAGTACAAGTTTCACCGCGACGACAGTTTCCTTGTGCAAAATAAGTACAAGGCTTGCGGCGCATTAGGTTAGGTGCCGAAGCAGGCGGCGAAGGCAGGGATAGATAGGAGCCAGGATACTGCATAGCTTGTTGAAGATAAAATGGATTGGGAGGAACTGGGGGAAGGGAATAATATGCTACTGGAGGAGGAGGGGCAGGACGGGCAGAAGGTTGCTGAATACCCGCGACGACGATGACCTGATACTCTCGTGCAGTGAGCTGATGTCGACACGGACATCCCGTCTCGCGACAGTCTCCCTGGGAAAAGTACATGTAGCATACAGGATTTGGATCTTCAAGGTTGTTTGCCAATACGTTGTAGAATGTGTCGGAGAGGTAGTGGAGTAGACGACAGGTGTCTGGCATGAGGCAGCCTCTCTGCATCGCGAAGCCGTTGCAGACGGTGCGTGGCGTGTTTGCAGAGGGCGCGATTTTGGCGGGAGGGTCCTGGGGAACGGGACTTTCGTGTCCGGGCGTGTGCTGGGGCGTCAGCGGAGTGGCTGGCGAAGACCGTGTTGGTGGCTGTCTGGCGAGCGCTGTATTTCATTGTCAGCGCATACATCGATCTTGAAATGGTCTGTCCGCACCTGAACCTGACCGAGATGCATTTGGCGCTGGGCTTGCCCCGCGGCTGGAACGACGCGACGCGCTCTTCTTGGAGTGGTCGTTGATACATTTTTCGCCATATGTGCATTTTCCAGCGAGAAAGAACTTGCAGGGCTCTCGTTGGGGAGACTGGCCGGTGTGCAAGTCGTGCGAGAATGTGCATCGGCGGCCTTTGTCGCAGGCGCCGTGCGCAAAGTACTTGCAGAGAATCGGCTGTGTCATTGTCAGAAACGCCTTTCGAGCTCAACGACGGGACGAGATGGCCATCGATGACATCGAAAGGACAACGAGTATTATATCTTCTGAACGCATGTTGTACGGAGGTTGTTGGCAAGCAGAGTCAAATAACCTTGATAGTGTGGCGCAGCGCTCGGTCGTCTGCATTGCTGCGCGCTTTGTTTGTGAACAGCGCAGAGAGCGAGAGCACAGATGGCCAGCACGAAAACAGGATCATGGACGAAAGCAGGGTCAACCGCCTCCCCGTTACTCCGTGACACCCCGTCACTACTTGTACCACTGTCGCGATGGTCTACAACAATCTCAAGGGTGCGTTCGCCTCGACTATATGCGTTCCTTTTGGCTCACCACCGTCGTCCAGCTCTTATCAAGGGCATAAGATCATGCAAGGTCACCGCTCTCTCCAACGACGACCAGAACAGCTTCACTGATCGACTTGCAGACCGTCGCCGACGAGCGGGTCCTCATCCAGCAGGAATCAGCCGCCATTCGCGCCTCTTTCCGCGATGAAGACACCTATGCCCGCCACAATAATATCGCAAAGCTCCTCTACATACACATGCTCGGCTCTGCTGCTCATTTCGGCCAAATAGAATGCCTCAAGCTCGTCGCGAGTCCTCGCTTTTCAGACAAACGCCTGGGCTACCTCGGCATAATGCTGCTGCTCGATGAAAAGCAGGAAGTCCTCACGTTGGTTACCAACTCTTTGAAAAAGTCCGTAATAGCTTTGCATTCCGCATACCTTCATTGACGGATCTGCAGCGATATGAACCACTCCAACATGTACGCAGTAGGTCTGGCGCTATGCACTTTTGCGAATATTGCGTCAGAGGAAATGTCGCGAGATTTGGCCAACGAAATCGAGAAACTGCTAGGCTCCAGCAACACGTACATACGGAAAAAGGTGAGGAATCATCTGCACCTCGTCATACACCGCTTCAACTCCCACAGGCCGCTCTTTGTGCGCTACGAGTCATCAAGAAAGTCCCAGAACTCACAGATCATTTCGTTACAAAGGCCAAAAACCTCCTCACAGACCGAAACCACGGTGTGCTGCTCTCTTCAATAACCCTCATAACGGAGATGTGCCAGACGGACCCGGCCGTCTTGGAAGAGTTCCGTAACGTTCGTCGTTTCATTCTATAACTTTTTATGCTCATCTAAGCCGCGCATAGGCCGTCCCTCTCCTCGTCCGTAATCTCAAATCCCTCGTCACCACTGGATACAGTCCAGAGCACGATGTCTCTGGCATAACCGACCCCTTCTTACAAGTCAAAGTCCTCCGTCTGTTAAGACTGCTTGGAAGAGGAGACGAGCATGCAAGCGAGACGATGAACGACATCTTGGCACAGGTCAGCTACGACATGATGATCCCAATAACCTTCCTAACATCTCATAGGTGGCGACGAATACAGACTCCTCCAAAAACGTCGGAAACTCTATTCTCTACGAGACCGTTCTCACCATCTTGGAAATACAAGCCGACAGTGGTTTACGAGTCATGGCTATCAACATATTGGGCAAGTTCCTCACTAACAAAGACAACAACATCCGGTACGATATCGTGAATCCTCCTTTTTCAACCCTATCTCACTTGGAATAGATATGTAGCGTTGAACACCCTCAACAAGGTCGTGTCGATGGACACTAACGCTGTTCAACGGCATCGAAACACAATCCTCGACTGCTTGCGCGACGGAGACATATCCATCCGTCGTCGTGCCCTTGAACTATCATATGCCCTCATCAACGAGCAGAACGTCCGTGTCCTCGTTCGCGAACTCTCTGCCTTCCTAGAAGTAGCGGATGACGAATTCAAACTGGGCATGACCACTCAAATATGTCTCGCTGCAGAACGCTTTGCGCCGAGCAAGCGATGGCATATTGATACCGTTCTTCGTGTTTTGAAACTTGTACGTCTTTTTCTAGTGTTTGATGCACGAGCTTGCAGTTGATTCCAACTTCAGGCTGGCAATTTCGTGCGCGAGGAAGTTCTATCGGCATTCATCAGATTGGTAGCGCATACGCCCGAGCTTCAGGCGTATACGGCGTCCCGTTTGTATACTGCTCTGAAGGCCGACATATCGCAGGAATCTTTGACGTTAGCCGCGACTTGGATTATCGGCGAGTACAGCGAGATCCTGCTAGAGGGCGGCCTCGTCGTCGAGGAGGGTGAAGATGCAGAGAAATCAGTGAGTGCGGCCTTGTAATCTCTATTTCTGGTGACCGAATTTGCCTCAAGGTCACTGATGCGCAGCTCTTGGACCTCCTGTTCTCGATATTGGATTCTCCTTATGCGAATTACCTGTCACGGCAATACGTCCTCACCGGGGTCGTGAAGATGTCGGCCAGGCATACGACCTCTGCTGCACAGCAAGAAAGGATCTCCGAGCTCTTGACCCAGTATACTACAAGCCCAGAACTAGAGCTCCAACAAAGAGCTGTAGAATTTGCAAGCTTGTTCAATCTTGGGGAACTGAGAGAAGGTGTTTTAGAAAGGATGCCGCCGCCAGAGTTAAAAGCGACTATTATGGGTGTCGGTGAGCCGGTTTCTGCGCATCTTCGAGATTATGTTGTTGACTATGTCATAGTGAGCGAAAATAAGCCTGTTGGGTCGACTGATTCGACAAATCTACTGGGCGATGATCCAGTGACGCCTTCCAACGGGCAGTCGACCTCCAATGAACAAGAGCTGGCTTCATTGTTCGCAGGGGGGTCGTCCTCTGGATCTAACGCGTCAGCATCTCAGCCCGCCAATGCCCGATCCACTATAGATGATATCCTGGGGTTGTTCGGGCCTGCACCGACTTCCACCACCACCACGACCGCAGCGAGCCCTCCAGCTCCTGCTGCATCATCCGGAGGGTCATTGTTCGATGCTATCTCTCCATCTGCACCTGCACCTACACCCGGACCATCGCTCTTTGGTGCTGCCTCCCCTCCGCCGGCGCCTGCACCAGCACCAGCACAACGCTTGACGTCGTATTCTGCATACGACAAGAACGAGCTAAAGATCACGCTGACGCCTCAGACGTCAGCGGCGAAGCCGGGGGTGGTGCTGATACTTGCGAGGTTCCAGGTGACGGGCGGTAACGCGGCGGAGGGCGTAACTTTCCAGGCGGCTGTGCCCAAGGTATGTTTGGGTATCGCTTTTTTTCGGGGTATTGACCGTTTTCGTTTGTAGTCGCAGCAACTACAGATGATGCCCATGTCGAACCAGGTTGTGAGCCCTGGGGCGACGGAGACGCAGCAGATGAGAGTGGTGGCGCCTGTTGGTGTGAGTGATTTTTATTCCGTTGTGAGTGTAATTGTAACTGATACTTTGGGTTGTAGTCGAATGTACGGCTGAGGCTTCGAATAGCATATTCGGTGGGTGGGAGCAATGTACAGGAGCAAGTAGACTTTGCGGGGTTCCCGCCTGGCTTGACGGGGACTCCGGCGTAATTTCGCACTGGACTGTTGTTTGTTTGTTGCAATATCTGCCATCCATTTCGCCTTGGACAGTCTGAGACCTGTTTGATCGACGAGAGACGCCCATTGCTCAACGTTGACCTATCGCAAGCGTGTGTAGCTCTCGTGTTGGAAAGTTTGAGTATCGTCAATGTCGTAGAGTGCAATCCATGAAGGTATTCTGCCATCCACAGCAGAGTATCTCGCGCCGGTCAGAAAGGAGGGAAGGTGATTGAGGCGTAAGGGGACATGTTCATTGTCATACCAGTCTAGCGTGATCATCAGCTGCTTATAACACTGTATCTATGACATTTATGCAGACCTTGGAACTCTTCAACGGGAACTTGTTGGCTAGGCTCTGTGAATACGCACAGGAATCCCGGCGCCGACAGAGACTGAAACCGTTAGTTCCGTGCTCACACCGGAGGACCAACGATCTGATTAGATCATTGAGCTCATGACAGACATGACGCCGAACCATACGCCATATTTATGACCTTCAAAAAGGTCAACTCTTCTCTCGCTCACACACCACTGGACTTGAGTCTGTTCGAGTTGGTTTCGGCCTCTTTCGTGCAGAGCGTGACCGCGCCACTTCGGAGCTACCCGGGCCTTCCGGGGCAACACCTGGCAACATTCCTCCTTCCGTCACTCATGTTGAAAACCTTGTCCACGAAATCCTTCATGAAGATGGATATCTAACTTGGGTAATGGTATGCCTCTGATGGATCTGTTCTATCTTCCTCCGCTTATCAATATCCCCAGGAGGGTAGTAAATTTCATGTTCTTCGTCACCTGGAAATGAAGAGTTTCTTTACACGGAAAGCCTTGTTACGATTTGTTAACGGATACAAGGGCATGTCTTTATTCTCTTTTTCGATGGAGGATTGCTTGTTGGTTCACACGAAACAAGCACGCTGGACCCACAAACATTTACTTCCTTGTTCCCTAGGAAGACTCAACCTTCAAGTGGACCCAATTGCTCAGTGTTGTTACTACTATGAGTCCAGTTTCATCCCCGTATGTGCACAAGGCCTCGTGGCTATGTTGACTATTTACAGGATGCGTTTCTAGATTTCACCACTTACATACCATACGCCAGCCGGACTGCCAGCGACAACTACGAACGACAAGACTGCATGCCATGTCCTCTTCCAGCCGTCGTAATAGTTCGCCTCTACTCGGCTTAAACAGTTTGCCTCTTCCTAGTTCAGGCTCTTACCCAAGCAACCGGAATAAATCGTCTCGCAGTCGTTCCAACCATAGTATGACACCGCCGTCCTTTTTATTCGGGGATGATTCAACTCCAGCTCCTTACCCATCGGCATCTACCAACGGTCTACAGATTTCAAGTCCTGAACGATCGCCCGGTGTCCGCTCTGTCAAACCACCGGGAACTCCCAGTCCATGGTATGGATCAAACCTCTACGGGCGCGCACCAACCATCCTTGGAGATACCCATACAAATTCTCGTGTGTTGCTTTTCAAGTGTGTCTTTCCACTAGTACTTATTTGTCTATGTAGCGTATCATGCTTCGCGGCACCCTCCCGCCTCGGGCTATACACCCGAGAACCAACCTCATCTCCAACCCCAGGATATGAGTGTCACTCCTGAGTCCCCGTTCTGGGAGATGTACAACACCGAAGCTACAAAGACAGACAAAGATGTGACCCAGGGATGGACGAGTGGCATCGACGTTCTACTTATTATTGTATGTATTGCTATCGTTTGCTCTTCCAGATGCTGATGAGCCTCAGACGGGTCTCTTCTCCTCAATCGTGACGGGTTTCCTCGTTATGGAGATCAACCCGGACACTTCCGAAGCCCAAGCGCTCGTCATGGCCAGATATCTCGTTGCGAAAGCGAGATTCACAACATCAGAAGCTGCGAATCTTTCCCCTGCTGCACAGCGCGAACTTTTCGAATATCTTTCGGCACCACCAGAGCCATCAGCCCGCCGCGAGACCATCGTCGCCTGCTGGAGCGTATCTCTCACATGCACGCTTTACATAGTCATATATGCATTCTACATCAAATTCTGGCTACGCGAGTACGAACGTGACATGAAGAACGGCAGCGCCTTCGAGTGCGCTCAGCGTCGCCAGGCACGTTGGGCAGCTCTCGTGCGCTGGAAAGTGGAAGCATGGATTTCTTTCCTCCCTGTCCTCATGCTCGTATCTGTTGGTCTTTTCATCGTTGGGCTCACCATGAAGCTCTGGATATCCTACAACAAGGCGGCCATCGCGGTTATCTCAGTCAGCGGTACATTGCTATCCGTATACTTCGCGCTGTCCATCCTCCCATGGTTCCACAAGTCTTGCCCGTATCATAACACAGCTCTTGTCCTCATTCCCCGGATGTTTTCAGGGATCGGCTCGTTCTTGGAGAACTGTGGAAAACGTGTATTCACCGGGCTGGCATCCCTTAGACATCGCGTAAACAACAAGGCAAAAGGCGACTGGGACGTCGAAAAGTCTTTACCCGTTCTTCCCCTCCACTTTGCATCCGCCCGTGTTGAGGAGGAAGACAAGTACATCACGTTGAACAAGGATAGACTCACGTGGGACGCTGTCATTTGGCTTCTCAGCACGTCTCGCCAGAGCTTCATTGTTGATCGTGTACTGCGCGCGTTTCCGTTCCTCACATATACCCCGAAGAAAGCCACAGCTCTGTTGGCAACGCGAATTCCGCAGATGCTCTGTTCCAGGATCTATGGCGAGTTCACCGTGAACGAGGAGAATCAGTCATCCAGGCTCGATGTCGACTTAGACGATGATAAGATGGCATCCAGTTTTCAATTCAGCCTGGGTTTTACCCATTATCTCAAATGTCTTGCTATGGATGGCACTCTTTCCCGCGATATCCTTGCACTCGTCACCGCTTCATCGGAATCTACTTGCGTTCCTTCTCGTTCTTCAAATAAAGCTTATCATCTCCTTGACGAGAGGCTGATGAACCAATGGAAGCTTATGAAGGGTGCAGGCACTTTGAAATCCTACGCAGATCTCCAAGTCAAAGGTTGGGTTCCGGATACCTTCGTCGCTCTCGCGTCCATGGAAGCCCTCTACTTCCATCTACATCCCGATAACCAGAAACCCGACCCACCAATAAACGACCCTCTTGACGATGTCCATTTCTTCCTCGAATGGCACATTGCCTCGTTGGCAAAAGGAACCTACAACAACAACGAGAGGATCACGCTTGTCATCTTGCTTAACACCCTCGCCCACACCTTGGGTACGCTGTCGGATGAGCATGAGTGGATGAAACGCCGAAGACATAAAATCTTGTTGGTTCTATTGAGACTCGTACGTGTCATAACGTCGGAAGAGTTTCATACATTGCAGCCTCTGGCGGATTGTATCTGGCTCTGTCTTCGCGGAACCTCGAGAGAACATGTGCGCCAGATTCTCGAACAGAATATCAACCACAGCACTAAACATGTTCTGCGACTTCAAGCCGGTCCCAATGGCGGATATAAGAATCTCTTTACTGCCTTATCTACGATTTCCAAGGAGGAACTTCAACCTGATGATGATGATGACGACGACGACTCGGACCACTTCGAATCGATCGTTGGGACCCTGTTCCTTCTCGCATCTCGCATGGCTCCTCATAACAGCTCTACTAAAGCTGCGAACTTTGAAGAGATTTTCATCGCTAATCTCGATGATGTCTTCGCGGAAATCGATAATCAATTCAACCCACTGGCACTACACTATGATCAAATGTCCATAAACTGCCAGTGGCTTGTGGATTTCCTCTTTCATGTCTATGGACTATCAACTCCGGCAGCATTGGAAGGACGTTCTGTGGATACCACACGTCGAATTTCAAACATCCTATCTTGCACCGTCCGATGTCCCGATGAATGGAGGAAACCAATCATACTGAAAATTCTCACCTTCTTCAAGGCGCGCATTCAAGATGCGACTACTGGTCACACTGCCGAGAAAGTACGCCTATGTACTGCGATCCTCAATCTCCTGCAACGCAATGCAAAGGAGGATGATAATCAACTATTTATACGGCTAGTGTCCGAAAGGCAGTTGCTCTTGGATCTTGAGCCTGTTATTTTTCCGTTCAGACCGTTGCTCTGGCGTGCGGCAACTAATTTTTTGAAAGCGTGGAAGAATAGTAGTCGTCCCATAGATAAGAAGTCAGACATATATAATACCATCAAGAAGATAATGACTGTTACGTAGAACTAGCGTGTAGGTAACGAACCAAGAGATGCATCTCCCAATTTCGATCAGGAAAGTTGCGTTCCCTCTCATATTCGCGGTTGTAGGTCAATCCCCCGAACATGGTACATCCTGATAGTAGGTCGAAGAACCTTGGCGTGTCATCCTCGTTTGGACATCGTATATGGTATGAGCGTAGAAGAATCCCTTGATTCTCTTCACTGAGGAGCTGGGCGATCGATTCCTCTGACATCGGACATGTGAGCGTAAGGGACAAGTCGGACAGAAACTCTCCAACTGTCACTCCAGCCAGCTCATTTTGTATCGTGCCGAATGGAAGAGGAAAAGGTGGAGAGATAACTTGGAATTCTGTCAGCCGAGGCGATGTTGCTGGTTCGTTGCAGAAAGATTCGAAAGCCAGTGTCTTCCCCAATTCAACGAATTTTGCAGAACTGGCGGGCTGGGTTACATCCCAATGAAGTTGCCTATTCGTCCCATCCGAGGGTGGTGATAGGTGTCGATTTATCTGTAGCGTGGGCAATTTCATTGCCAATCGTCCCTCAAAGACTGGTCCGTCTGTTGGACTGTATTAGAATGAGGAATGAAAGACTCAAGAGGATAACTGACAGGACGGGCCCGGAACCCAGGGGTCTATGAGGATCTGGCGGAACTCTGGGAACTCATCCTGCTGGTAGGTTGGGCGCCCTGCTTGTGGTGATGGAGGATTCTCTCGCTCGCTGCCACGGTCCCTGTCTTGTTCGAGCTGAGTAGCAAATTGGTGAAGCAGCTCCGCAAGCTGTTGTCTGTTCTGCGTGGGCGGAGCTTGGAAATAGAGAGCGGGGAGGGGACCATCAAGAGGTAGATTTTGCAAATTATTAGCCCAGGAAAGTGTTCGAGTTGGCTCTTGTATTCTGACCAAGGGAAGAGTAGATGACGAGTGGGAGGGGTGAGGTGTGGAGGCATGAGAAGACCTCGTGGGTTTAAGGACGGAACGCGTAGGCGGTTGAAGGGTGCCAGTGGTCGTGGAACGAGACATCCAGAATACGGGAAATTCAGCAGGAATTCTAGGATCAAGCGAATGATCAGCATTAATAAATATGATAGAAAACAATAACATACGACGAACGACGAAAGCAGGATAACAATAGACAGCAAACTACAATAACACATAGAAGAGAAGAAAAGACAATAAGACGTGGCTTGCCGTCGTTATATTGTCAAGAACAGAGGGTTGCGAGTATATCTCATGAATTCGACATGAACGTAGGAGCGGAGAGGAAAGCACCTTCGCTTTCTCAAACCGTAGGTTCGGAGCTTCGATCCGGTTCCCGGACACCTCGCAGAGGTGTGATATGTAAGTCAATGGGAGATGCTATGTCGGAAGCAGAAACTGACCAGTCGGGACAGGAGGGTGGATACGGAGTATCTCCTTGATGATGGCGTTAAGATAAGGCAGACGCTCCTTGTCGTCGAGTGTCGGAAGTCGGTTTTCTGCGAGTCACCGCAAATTCTGATCATATCAACGTTGCAATCATAAAATTGCATGTCTACTTCATCATGATGATGGTACACGGTACACTAGTGCTACATATATACGGGTTTCTTCGAAATCATGAACTACTACGCCTGGAGCTAGTACTTGAGCGATCCTCTTGCGATTCTGATCGACGCGGGAGATCATTTGAGTCACGTCTCGTGTCCGTGTCTGTGCCCGTGCCCGCACTAGAATCGCTCAATCCAAGTTCCACAGTGGCAAAAGTAGATCCAGGTGCTGGGGCAGGCGCGAAGCGCATAACGTCTAGCTGGTTCTTTTCTGTATTCCCTACGAGGTTGTGCGTTTGGAGGTCGTACTCGATCGCGGAACAGAACGTGTCGGATGCGGTCCTGGACAATGCGACAACGAGGATGATGAGTGAGGTGTAGATGCCCTGTTTTACGTGTGGTTAGTTTGGCGATGGGATGATCTTCGCTGACGTACAGCGAAGTGAGGCATGAACCACTCGAGGCCAAACGCAGGACCGAATGGCCCCGTTGCGAAGTAGCCAAAATCTCCGAGCATGAAGAGTAGCTGGGCAGAATATTCAGTTTGAGTATGTCACTGAAGGACATGAGCTAAGCGCGTACCCAGAAGATAACATATAAAGATCCGGATTCGACCAGAATAAGCAACACATTTTCCACAAGTGAATTGTGACGTCTGCCTTTGAACGCCGCTCTGACAAAACGTCGGTATTCCCTGAATGTTCTCAGTAATGGGGAGCTCATTGAGTTGAAGGGCCCTACCAGACTTTATACCCGCACAGAAGTATTGTGCTGAAGTTCGTCACTAGTAGAGGCAACGACCCAGTCAGGTTGGTTATCCGCCCATTCAGATGTAGCGGGATTCCTGACGCAACAGCGGTGAAGATGGATGTGGCTATGCTTAGACTCAGTGTCATGTTTCGCGTTGAGACCACTAGAGCATACCTGCTGTTGCCAATAGCAGAAATCCAAGATATAAACGGACCCAGACATTGTCTTGCCATATGCACCACGTTCTCCAGACGACGACCGCATCGCTGATCAGATACTATGCAGCAGAGAGTCAAGTCAGCCCAGTGATCGGCAGATAAAGGTATAATAACACTCACGCTCACTCTACGCAACACCATCATCGCTATACGCCATTTATTCAATTGAACCACCATCCACTCGGGATTATCGTCAACCAGGTCAGACGTGAGAGTCGGGTACTGGAGGAGATAGAACTTTTCCATGATAACGACATGCGCCGTAGATATGCCAAACATGACTACGTTGATCAAGAATAGCCAGCGTCGTGCGCGGGAATCCCGGAGACCTTTTTGTCTGGTACAACATGAGCAGGTGCTGCAGAGAGACGATGGTAGACGGCAACTGACATGAGGATCCACGATGTCGTAATCACGATTGCAGCGAAAACGCCTAAAACTGTATTGAGCTTCGGAGTACACGAATCACGACGGGATCTACGAACCATAGAATGTAAACTCCCAAGACATCGAAATGAGAGTCGTAGCAACCCAAGCAGCATTGGAAGCGGATATGCGAGGCATGGCAAGAAGAGAGAGCTACTTACACCTCCCTAGAATGTACGACTTCTTATAAATGGGCGCACGCTGCCGTAAGGAAGATTGGCACCGATGATTGTCTCGATGATCTATCATGATGGAATCATGGGGCAGTGTATATGGGCGCGAAGAACTCA
The DNA here is from genome assembly GCA_011800155.1 of Flammulina velutipes. NCBI lineage: Eukaryota > Fungi > Basidiomycota > Agaricomycetes > Agaricales > Physalacriaceae > Flammulina > Flammulina velutipes. The sequence continues at coordinate 1,963,322 of CM022373.1, read as the reverse complement.
ATAGGTTGTAAACTCGTGGTAAGACAATCAAAACGAATACGTACTTGGCATTCTTGCACTAGTGCATACCGCCCGAGATCCCAAGGACGTTGGCCGCGCTTAGCTGTCTAGTGGGTTCCACCGTGCAGTGCTCAACTGAGCCAGCCACCTAGAAAGCGTGCACCAGTGTCAATATCGCCGTTCAAGTCCCCTCGAATTTCCCTTTTCCCTAGAGCCCAAGCTATTGGTACTTAGACCGAATCCTAAGGGTCACTAGCTCACGATGGATCCATCCGACATCACGGAATACAAAAACTTGCGAAAACACGTAGCATCGGGCCACGTCGGGCCCAAGGCCGCCAGGCAACTAGACTGAGGCCATGAGACATAAATAAGCTCAGTTAAGTATCGCACTTCGCAGAGACAAGAAATTTGGAGGGCAGGACAAAGTTATTGGCAGCTCAAAGTGACCGTTAGTTTCAGAGGACGTCAGAGTCGGTCAGAGTCTCTATCGGTAAATGCCGAAGTCAAATCCCTGCCTTGGTACAACTCAAGTAGAGCCAGCTTGAGGTGTTAAGATTCGAGAACAGCCGTCGCTACATGGGCGCTCCGATGATAAGAATGATTCCTTCAATAAACACCGCCATCTTAGGTATTTTATTCTATACAGTAGACGTTGATATGAAACGATACGACACTCGCCACCCTGCAATCCTCAAGGCCTAGTCTGTTGAGGCAATACAAAGTCTATTTTCTGACGAAGTTTGAGGAAGAGCTTATTGTAAACCGAGCCCTGACCGATGACCGATTCAGAGCAGCCTCCGAAGTGTTCACTTCGTAGGAAACCTTGCAAGCTCACAAGGAGATATGACTGTAACTAGGTATCAGCCTTCGGATATATGAACGGCGCACTGAGATTGAGTCGCGCAAGGAAAGAGCCGTCGCTATCCATATACCGGGATCCTCTTGAATGTGGCGTAAGCCGGAGGAACCAATAATGAAAATAACTTACACGTCCTGTATACGCAGATCCAACCGCCCAACAAACTCCACCTGCGACAAATAATCCTTTCTTTCCAATCTCAACGACACCTTCGGAACTCGGTAATCCTGCATCTCTACGATGGAGTCTATGTACATCAGGATAGGTGGACTGATTGTCCCCCAAGAGCCGCATGACTATGTTCCATCTCCCTGGATATTCGCGATGATAATCTTGTACGAAAGATAACTGCCAGATTGTCCCTTTCGCCATGAACTCGAATCTGGGAGTCCTATTAGCTCGTATGCGGCGCTGGAAAATCTGTATGTGGAAGGTGACACCGAATGTGTCCGAACCGTCGTCGGGAAGAATTTGGAGTGTGTCTCGTGGATACCCAGAGAGGAGCATAGAATCTGCCTCTTCGTGGGGATTGATACAAGATTGGAGTCGCTGCAACATTGTCTGGTCCGAGAGGACGAAACATGCTCGTCGGATGTCAGATTTTGTGAATGTGCTGTACTGTGCTTGCAGAAAAAGACTGTCGAAGATCTCATCGCATTTCCTAATGACGATGACCCAATAGAAAAGTGTGTGTCCTCCGAAGAAGGCTGAGTTAAGGAGGGCAGTGCAGGACAGAGAATAGGAGCCGCAAGTGTCAGCGCAACTTTGAATGATACCCACAGCAGCGACAGTATCTGTCGTGGGGCGTACGATGTCGCGAAGGATAGTTTGAATGGTTAGATTGATTTCCCTGTGCTGGCGAGAGGTTTTCACTTGAACCATGAGCTCAATGCTGTGGGATTGCTTCTACATGGAGTAACTCCAGTTGCAGTTTGTCCGGTGTGAGCTGTCTTTTTCGTAAAGGGGAGGTGTGTCCGATACGAAAGTATACTCGGATCGTGGGGGATTCTGCGCGTTTTTCGTACTGTCGATGTTGAAAGGGGGCGACATGGTTGAAGGATATGAGAGCTTTGAGGCTATGTTCGATCATTTTTGGATTTAAAGCATTGGCCATTCCGGGACGAGATTGACGGGCAGTGCCACCATCTCGACACGTGAATATTATCATGATGGTTTCACTTGCTCAGTCATCAACACACTGCAAATGGCCATGTGAATCAACATCACCAGCGACTCCAAAGGCTCCCCTCTTCCACGCTGGCTGTTCAGAGTATGATGTAACTGACTCCACTACATGTACCACAGGACTAAGATACGGGATGTATATAAGCTTCTCATCCTGTTCCAAAATGACTAGCCAATAACCATGTTCAAATCTCTCTTTTACTTGACGCTACTCGGGCTCTCCGGTGCCCAAGATTTGACTATCCCCACCGCGCCTGTACCGACAAGTGCAAGCAATATCGACCCCCTTCATACAGACATCAGGTAAGGATTGGTGACGCAGTATGCTCTAGCATTAATCTTTTGACGGCCTTCAGCACGATTTTCAGTAATCCTTTTGGCTCTGGGACGCCTTCGTCCGACCTACCCAGTCTTTCATCTACTATCTTGTCAAATCCGTCAGGATCTTCTCCTTCGACAACTTTGATATCATCAACCGGCAATTCGTCGAGCGCTGAGTCGGGAACCTCCACATCTACTAGCAGTGAGACGTCGGAGACAGCGGAAAGTGACTCGGACGGCGCTTTCTATGTTGCCTTGAAATCAGAGGGAGTAGTTGTGGGGGTCGTGGCTGGAATCATCGGCCTCATTTTGTGAAGGGAACGTAGGAAATTGGAGAACAAATAAATATGTATTGTCATCTCTGACATCAAATTATAACAATGTACAGGTCGCAGTACTGAAACGACTTAGCAAAGTGAGTACATTGACAGCCATGTTGTGTCTTGTTTATGCGATACGACTTGACCACGATCCACGCGCACGTCTCGTATTCGACGCGTTGTCGACTTCATTTCACATTCTTAACGTGAATATAACCTTTCAAACAGCTTCCCGACGCGTTCTGACGATATCATACATGATAGTATGGCCGCTGTCCTGGACATCCCCGATGCCCAAAAATCCCGGATTCAAGCTCTACGAGATAGCAACGAGAACCCAGTTGGCCAGGAGAGAAAAGATATCACCGATTTTTCAGCTACTCTGCGGCAAGCCTCGGACGATTTGGCGTCCAGGATTGTGGCCTTGCGGTCCGAATTAGCAGGAATCGAGGAGGAAAAAACGCAGGCGGATGCACTCTTGGATGACATAGCTGCAATTCTGCATCCAATCCGTAGCTTGCCCCAGGAAGTCCTATCCGAAATCTTCGATGCCGCTTTACGGTTATCTCCAACGCCGACTGTGCGTGACTTCGTGAACCCATCTATGGTAGACTCCCTTCACCGTTCGTATCCTGCGTGGGTGCTGTCCAAGGTCTGTTCTAGATGGAGGACGGCAGCTCTAGGGACGGGCAACCTTTGGTCGACTGTCATCCTCGCTCTCGACAGCGATCACTGGCAAGACAACACAGTGAACATATCATTCCTCCTATCAACTTTCCTCTCTCGTTCTGGAAACCGGGCAATATCTGTCCGTCTAGGCAGCAAAAGGCAATCTGCTTTCCAAAATCACCCAACATTCCCGACTCTTCTCATGACATGCCATCGATGGGAACTTGCCTACATATACCTCCCTACGAACGATTACGTAGCGTTGGAATCTGTTCCCGGGCCATTCTCCATCCTGAAAACCATCCAACTCCCTTTTGACGCCATGCCTCCCCCAAATCGGATCTACAATGCATTCATGTCCTCTCAAGCCCCACAGCTCAGCCAGGTTGTCACCAATATTTCCGATGGCCTCTTGCATTTCAACTTACCCTGGAGTCAAATCCACACGTTCCGCCACTTCGGTAACATGCAAACGGAGGACGCTAATTTACAATTATTCAGGACCATGTCATCGGTGCAGACGTTGCAGCTCATAGCAGCTCCGGTGGGGCTCACGCCAATACGCACAACTACAACTCCAATCACTTTGTCAAAGTTGCGGACTCTCTCTGTGACTGGCAAAGCGAACAAAATACGGGCTATTTGCGGTTATATCCACGCGCCGGAGTTGACTTCCTTGACACTCAAACCCTCTGCCAGTCGTCTGGAAAATGCCTTAGTGCGTGGTACACCCCTAGCATTTCGTACGACGACTTGCAGGCACCTCGCTCTGTGTATGCAACAGGGGGACGAAATTGAAGTGGACGCCCTCGTATGGCTCCTTCATGAACTGCCTGGGATCGTTAGATTGGAGATCGAAATTATGACAGAAGGTTGGGGCATCGGGGACATTTGCGAGGCTTTGACTTCGCACCGACGGGAGACTGTAGGCGCTGGACTCGAGAGCATCACGTTGGTTGGTTCTCATGGCTTCAGCGTAGACGAGCGTTTGATTACGATGATCGTGTCCCGTAGGGCGGATCATGTAGACGGAGAGCAGGTTCTGAAAGGGCTTGTGCTCCGGGGAGTGAAGGATTGCTCGGACGACGTTATGACAGGCCTTGCGCAGTTAAGTAGTACAGGACTTGAGGTTACAATAACGCATCTGTGAACCCTTATGTAGGTATTTCAACTTGTCAGTACTAGTGAGCCAAGACTCAATATTCAATAGTCCACCATCCACGAATGAGGCTATGCTATGCAGTATTACATACCATCAGAGAGAACCGATTGAATCAGGATGTACTCACTGAAACTCAGCAAGGGGGTTGCGCCACATTAATTGCCGTGGTTTACGCGGTTCAACTTGAACACGATCCGCCACTCGTATTCGACGCGTTGTCGACTTCATTTCACGCCTGTAACGTGAATTTACAATTTGAAGCTTAAAGACGCGTTCTAATGTTACTAGTATGTCTGTCCTGGACATCTCTGATGCTCAGAGAGCCCGGATTCAAGCTCTACGAAATAGCAACGAGAATCCAATTGGCCAGGAAAGACAAGAAATTACCGACTTCTCCACCACTCTACGGCAATCCTCGAATGACATGGCGTCTAGGATTGTCACATTGAAGGCCGAATTATCAAGGGTTGAGCAGGAGAAAGCTGAGGCAGATGCACTGTTGGACGACATATCTGCAGTACTCCATCCACTTCGTCGCTTCCATCCAGAAGTCCTATCCGAAATCTTTAATGCCGCCACACAGTCATTTCCTACGCCGACTTGGCCCGATTTTTGGAGACCAACCCTGGTCGACTCCCTTCATCGTTCGTATCCTGCGTGGGTACTGTCCAGGGTCTCATCTAGCTGGAGGCGGGCAGCTTTGGGAACACCCAACCAGGTGGTAACGCCTGGTACACCTCTGGCATTTCGTTCCCGAGTATGCAAGCGCGTCGTTCTGCGTATGCGGTTAGGTGATGACGGGGAAGTGGCGGCACTTGAATGGTTACTTCGACAAATGCCTGGGATCAACAGCTTGGAGATCAGATTCATATCGAACCTTGAGGGCATCGAAGGTATATGCAAGGCTTTGACTGCACGTGGACAACAGACTTTGGGGACTGGACTCGAGAGTATCACGTTGATTGGCTACGCCGAAGGTTTCAACGTGAGCGAGCGTTTGCTTACAATGATTTCGTCTCGTAGGGCGGGCGTGCAGGCAGTACAAATCTTGAAACGGATCGTACTGCACACGGTTAGGGATTGTTCGGTGGATATCATGATAAGTCTTGCGGAGATGAGCAGTACGGGACTGGATGTTGAAATAAAGCATTCATGATCGGAGGGCTAGTTGGCACAAGGGATATTGGTATACGATAAGTCAAGGCAACCTAATGTAGAGAATACTTTACTACAATCTAACTAATACCAGAACTATAGAATACACCAGTACTTATTGCTGAAGAAGAATGCACCAGATTTACTCAGCCTTTCCTCACACGAAGATGTGTTCAAACATTCAAGGTTCAAGGTTCTAAAACGCAAGCTAGCTATAATCACAGGTAATAATAGTTAATAGTACAGGACCGTCGTCATGAAGGCACAGGCGTCGCAACAGATACAACCTCAGTACCATTAGGATTAACACTCCCCTCCTTCCCATCCCCAGCATCCGCATCTCCATCCCCAAAGATATCCAGAAACCCCGATACCCTCGCCTTATTTGTAGCCTTCTTCATCACAAAGTCCCTCAGCCCCGCTTTGAGTGTAGGCTGCTTATCCACCAACTCCCGCAGCTGGTCCTTCGGAAGCTGCAATAAAGCCCCGAAGCTGGCTGGCGCGATGGCTTTTGCACAGCGTATGAAGCCTTCCCATAACGGCGGGTTCGTCCAGATCTTCTTGGTTATCAAACGCGACAGGAGCGTGGTGGACACGAAACCGATGAGGGATTTGTACGTAGTCACGGCTTGGATGACCTGCAAGCGAGTTCAAGTTGTATCGAAACATATCGTGCATAACTAGGACTCACCGTCCGAAGGAACAGCACGGGAAGCACAGGTTTGTCCATGATCTGCTGCATTACAACTGCGAGAATTTCAGACTTGTAAACATCCGTCATAGAGAAACAGATTCCAATAGCTAAGTTCAATCGCCTCGTCAGAAATTGATGCAAAAGCAGAAAATGGTAGTACCTTCCACGGCGCTCTTGATTCCGATCTCCTTCTCGTAGTCGTGCAGTAGAACCATCAGTTCCGCAGGGGTCAGAAGCTCGCTTTGCCGTACCCGAGGGAGGTTAGACGAGACGCTCCCAAACGTTTGCGATGACGTTGTCACAATCGAAGTAAAGACAGAACGAACAAGGTTCTTGGCTTCAGATCCTCCATTGAGTATACCAACAATCTTTGGCAAATGTCGGATGATATCAGGCTGCATCGGGAAACATCAGTTCACCATGGCCATAGAACAAGGAAGATAACTGACTTTATCCATTTCTGCGATGATAGGTATCAGGAAGCGGGCATCCAGATCACGCTCGTTGATCAGTGCTTTGGCCAGACTGACAAGTTGAGGACTTGGCCGGCCATGCTCCGTGAAGATAGTTAACACCCTGAGTGCAAGGGTTTCGGCACCAGGAGGGCACTGTCGCACAAGAGTAAGAAGTTTGGCGTGACTAGATCCAAGCGAACGAATTAATGGCGTGAGCAACTCTTGGATAGCCTGTTGGACGGAAACATCCATTTGGCCATACGCCGCAAAGATTCTACGCGGAACGTAAGTATTAGGATGATAGCCAAACCGCACGACGTACTCTTCTAAGAACTCTGGTACTTTAACGGAAAGGGCAAACAGCAGCTCGACATGCTGTAGGACATCGCCTTTCTGCGCAGGGAGCAGTATCCGGTTGGGGAGATAAGGCGTCTGAACGAGGTCTTCCTGTGGTAATTGACCATCCTCCATGTTTTCGTCTTCGTCAATCTTGCCATTCGCATCCGTAGATGCGACAACAGCTTCTGGTGCAGCACCGTCTACATCCATATCCGATGCTGGTTTCGATGGTTGTGGAACCGAGGCTTCCGTTGGTATTGATATACGGACTTCGTTGGCTGTCACGGGCGGCTCCTCTGCGACATGCTGCAGTTTGCGAAGCATCTGCAGTGCAAAGATTCGGACCATATGATCCATTGGTTGATGGTTCGGAACCCAAAGCTTCACAGTATTGATCGCTGCACCTCGAATTTTCTTGTCAGGATGCGTCGTGAGCTCCAGCAGGATATTCAAAGCTTCGGCACGGAGCCCAGGTCGTTGTATAACGAATCCACGTAGCGCGGTGAAGCCAACCTGCATCTTTTCGGAGCTGCATTGATACAGTCAGTTGCCAATTAATGATATTTGGGAGATGTGCGCTTACCTCTCCATGTCGATACATAACTCTCGAAGTAAGGTGAAGATGTCGGAAGGTATGTCGGGTAGGTCTAAAATGAATTTGGAGAATGATCGGTCCTTGCCTTCCAACAGTGTCTCGTACCGCGAAACTACTTGATTCAGCCAGGTCTCGTAGTTTGAGCGCTGTTCAGAAGTCAAATACAGATATCATTGCCAAAGAGAATCATACCCATTTGTCACCATCCAATTGTTGTCGTATGCGATCGTTGTACCACTCCTCGTTCATCCAAGTGATTGCGAGTCGCACCCTACCATCATCGTTAGTTAGCTGTCTCTTCTTCCGAGGTGCAAGAAATCACCTTGCCGGGAAATCCGCCATGATGTAATCACATAACAACTGGCGCATCCCATCCTGTCTCTGATAATACGTCTCCTCTTCTTCCTCACCACCAAGCTCCGGCGGAGGCTTAGCTACTCTGGTGACCACCCTAATAAGCAACAGCATCGACATGTCCATCGCCCCCCTCGCACTCGCTATCTGAGAATCAGGCGACACCCCAGCATCGACGAAACTAGCTCGAATCTCTTCTGCACCAGCTCGTATTCGCTCTAACGTTGCATTAACTGCATCAAGACGGTTCGACTCGTCCAGTTCCTTGGGCGGAGGAAGCTTGAAGTCGGCTAATGGTATGGAGGAGGGCGCACTTTGCGACGACTCCACAGGCAGAGGGCCCGACAGCTACGAATCGAAATTAGTATGGGTTATATGGACGTTGAGAGGAGAGTCATACCTCTTCGTTCAATCGATCAGGTTCGAACTCTAATTCTTCTTGATCAATGTCCATGGAGAGCGGATCGACGGGTTCTTCAATCTTTGGTGTAGGTTCGGTCGGCGGGGTGGCGGAGCGCGGAGCGTTGGAAGACGAGGCTACAGGAGCGGGAGGGGGAATGGGTGCACTTCGTGGTGCATCTATCTTAGGTTCCACCGAAGGCTTGGGTACAGGAGGAGGAGGAGTCGGGGCAGCAATCAACCCATGTTTTTCCTTGTAGATTCGCACAAGCTCAATCAATCGCGCTTCACTAAATGCATTGAGGTTGGCCACAATGAGATCAGTAATGAGAGTTTGTGGCAAGGTGGTGAAATCGAAAGAAGCCAGAATGTTTGGCGCATCCTTCTCCAGTTTGACGCGCTTTGCGTCTGTAGTTGGATCGGAATCAGAGTTTGGACGCTTTTTGTCTACAGCAACACCCTTTCCGGCTTTGCGTCTCTTTTCTTCGATGGCTGCTTTTTCCATCCGGGCAGTCTGTTGTGTGAGAATTTCATTGATTTGAGGGTGGAATGATGTGTTTGAGGGTATTCTATGATCATGTTGAGTGTCAGGCGAACGGAGTGGATTGAGGCATACCGAGATATGTGGATTAACAGGATGCGTATGGCCTTTTCGACGCTTTTAATACTTGAGGCTGAGAGGTTCTGGAGAGGAAGTGGCGACCATCGACTAAGGGTGTTGACGATGAGAGAGGTCATGCCGGGCCGCAGCTTGCTTAATGTTGCCCAACTATTGAGGACGGCCGAGAGTACATCGACATTCCTTGAGAACGGTAAGGATGGGATAGACGACGGAAGGATAACTCACTGGCTGGAGAGTACCATGGTAATAACAGTTTGTAGCAGCCTCTGACCCTCCGCCTCGAGGGTTGCGACTGAGATAAATGGATGATCTGGTGCGCACGCAGAGATATTCGGGTCGTTTTTGTTTTGGAGCTGTTTGGATTGTCAGTAGAAGACACTTGAGATGAGCCCAGCAACGCACACGAGGGTCCGATATTCCACGCGTCTGCACGAGTATTACCCGCTGCATAAACTTGACTGCAGCAACTCGGATGCCATTCTTGACGCCTGGAGCATCTACCAGCGCCAGAATGCGTGTTTTGCACGTCGAAACGGTGTTCCACGGCGCTGCGTTGGATCTATTGGCACTACTGTTGTTCTGTGAGCACGCGCCACATACAGACCACGGACAAGACGCGTACAGATATCGGAAGAGCAGGGGATAGACGGTGGTGAAGCACTGGATTGCGACTTTGACAATTGCTGGCGTTCCGTCGTCGAGGAGTTGTGCTAACGTGTCCAGAGCTTGCAGAGAGACTACGGAACGGAAATTCAATATGCAAGAAAATTGTTATTCAACGTAGCGACTGACACTGCGTCTTTTCATCGAGAGATAGCGTAGAGCGGCAGATAGCGTAGTGTAGGAGGTCAACTATCCATCTCTTCAGCAGCGAGTCGCTGGCGTTAACGACGGTGGGGATGAGCACGCCCACCAGTGTCCGGATGGTGGCTGGCTGCGCCTCCAACGCTTCACGGAGCGCGCCCAGCAGCTCTACCTGCTCTGTCGAGTTCGCCGTCACCGACAGCGCTGCCTGCAGCATTTGCAGTGGATTTGCCGTGGCCATCGTTGTCGTCGACGTTCCACTCGAGCCCAAACAACGTTCAAAGACAGGGCTTTCAAGTCACACAGCGTGACACTCGCTCTCTGCTCCGAAATGGTATGTGCTATAGCGTCCTTTGCAATAGCGAGCTCATCGTTCTCTCTAGGCGGCTCAACAATCGCAAGGAATTCAAACACTGCTCGAAGCCGAGAAGGAGGCTGCAAAGATTGTGCAGCAGGCCCGTCAATGTACGTTGTCACCATCATTACAGTCCATAGCATACTTGACCGCTGTCCAGACCGCGTTCAGAAACTTAAGGACGCACGCTCAGAGGCCTCCAAGGAGATCGAAGCCTACAAGAAGGCCAAGGAGGACGAATTCAAAGCCTTCGAATCGTCGGTACGTCCATCGCCTGTCCGCGCGCTCCTAATCACTAGATGACCTTTCCAGCACGCCGGCACCACCTCTTCAGCTGAAGCAGCCATCGACAAGGAAACTGAAGGCAAACTGCAGGCCATCACGGATTCGTACAACTCTAACAAAGACCAAGTCGTGAAGAAGCTGCTGGACAGAGTGGTCCTCGTTACGCCAGAACTACATCGCAACCTGAAGAAGGCATAGATACCTTTCCTGCTACCACTCGCTCACGGACTTGCACCACATCGTAATGTTATTATTGTAACGCTTCCACGAATTCATGTCTGGATACAACCCAAATTCCCATTTGAGGCACCTGTCCGCGCAAATCTACTTTTCTTCAAATAGCGTAGCCATCGATGCGACCTGTGTAATGTTTTGACCTCTGAGATCTCATCCACTGCCCCTCAGTACTGCGCCACATCCGGGAATCTGCCGGCAAATGTAAAGCCAATGCATAACAATTGCAAACAGCCCTGGAGTATATAAGCATCACCAACGGCAAAATTTTTCTTCACTCATTCCGACTGGCTTATTGTCCCCTTGCGATTATTTTGCTTTCTCGCAGGAGTCTACCGCTTGTCGAAGATGGAAAGTGTCTCTAGCTGGAGCGTTTCTTATCCTCAGGATATCGACGAAACTCGATTTGAGAAATTAGTTCCTTACCAGAGACCCGACAGTCTTTCCGCGTATTTCGTAGTATTACAGTATGTAGCGACCGGAATATACTTTCTTCCATCCTCTTTTCTGCCGTTGTTACGATGTGAGAAGACCGTCGCGTTCCGCATCTACATGTGTGGCGCATTCTCTGTTACTTCTCGGATAGCCCTCCTGATTCCCTTCCGACATAAAACACCATGGAGAAACAGCTGCATATTGACCTGAAAATAACTTTCAAGTCCACTGGTGACGCCGCATCACAGATGTGACCGTGACTTGTGGGACCTCATCCCCTGTAGAGTCAATACTCTATACTGCTCCACGACGAGCTCACTGTCGGCCACATCCTGCGCACCTCTCCCGTCGTCGTCGCCAACGCTGGCGACACAAACATTCTCTTCGCATCGCTATGAATAAGGACCACGACCTCGGACGGGCACCGTCGCCATGGTCAAACAGCCAGTCTCGTGGACAGCCTCTAGGGATAAATGTCGATGCGCACAGCAGCCAAGGGTCTTCACCGACAATAAACTCGACGTCAAGCCCATATTCTGCGCCTCCGACGAGTGCTGCTCGAATACCAGACCGACCCCAAATGCCTATTAGATCGTCGACTGTCGGCGCATCCGAGGGTGATCGCAATGCACAACCCAAGGAATACAGTCCAACGGCTCGCAGTGAAGATATGAACCATTCCTACAACAATTACCGACCGTCTCCTCCATTTCTACGCCCCAGCCGTCCCTCCACCCCTACCGGATCAAGGTCACATCCACCGTCGTCGTCTGGCCATTCCGACGACCCCCAAGTCAATCCCAAACGCCTCAGTGCAACATCCTTTTCCTCGGCGCGCTCAGGATCCTCCAGTTCCGAAAGACTCGCTCCTCCCTCATCCAGTGCATCCACAACATCTTCAGCACTGGTCACTGTCTCCTCGTACGCACACACCTATTTCTCTACTCAATTACTTACACTTCCCATAGAACATGCTCAGCCTGCGGCAAGGTCATGCAAGGGCCCTTTGTACGGGCGCTCAACACCGTGTTCCATCTAAACTGCTTCAAATGCATGGTACGTCTACGCTATTCCTTACCTAGCCCAGCACTCATGTACACTCATTAGGATTGCGGGGACGTCGTCGCCTCCAAATTCTTTCCTATCGACGGAACCGATGGACGCCAGCAGCCTCTCTGCGAACGAGACTACTTCCGACGGCTCAACCTCATATGTGCAAAGTGTGGGATGGCATTAAGAGGAAGCTATATTACAGCATGCAGTGCGTGCTCCACTTTCTACACCGATCCGTCTTCTCATCGCTTTCTTGCAGACAAGAAGTTCCACGTAGAGCACTTTACTTGTTCCCTCTGCCCGACGCTCTTTGGTCCCCAAGACTCATACTATGAACACGACGGCGACGTATACTGCCACTTCCACTACTCAACCCGTTTCGCCACAAAATGTGCGGGCTGCAGCAGCGCCATCTTGAAACAATTCGTCGAGATAAACCGCAACATGCGTGACGAGTGCTGGCATCCAGAGTGTTACATGATAAATAAGGTGCGCCGTCAATATCGTGCATCGTCCACTATATTAACATTCTCTAGTTCTGGAACGTCAAAGTGGTGTCACGACGGCCAAACAGCGTCATATCGCTCGAAGGAGAGAATGGATACTTGGAGGAAGAGCAACGGGAGAACCCGACGTCCTTGAAAGACAAGCAAATAAAAATGGAACAACAGGTGTATCGAATATGGACGTACGTCGCAAAATTTTCACTCAGCGCCTTACGTGTCTAACACTATCTACAGTGTTCTGTCGGCATTTGAAGAGTCCAGTGCCGCATGCATATCAGACATGTTACGGCAAGTCAGTAACGGACAATACTTGGATGCCATCCGCATGGCGGAAAAGTTCATCCTTCATGTTGAAGTCCTCTTCGCCACCATTGACGACCTGGAATATCAGTTTTCACGACTGAACATGAAAGGTACGGCCCTTAGTCCTTGCGCAGCGTTGTCATGCGACTAATTAGCTGACAGGTATGTCCCATGTGCGGGAAGCACGAATGCTCTGCCGGAAGACCGTGGAGTTATTCACGCTGCTGTCGCATACGCAGGAGACTGGGTCTCGACGGATGGGCATGACGCAGGAGCTGTTAGCATTGGTGACTGGCCTCGCCCACTACCTCAAGATCCTGATCCGAATCGCACTGACGGGGGCATTGAAATTGGAGCGAGAGGGGAGTGTTCCCGAGGCGATGGCTTCGTTCTTGGACAAGCTGCATCTACTCGCTGTACAAGGTGGCAATCCCGGTGCCAAAAGGGTCATAAAGGGACAAAATGGAGAGGCGCTTTCGGTTGCGAGCGGCGCTGCTAATGCGGGAACGCAAGGTGTAACGTACGGCTTCAGGAGTCTAGCGCCCGAGAACGCTGGTGACTCGCCATTCTCCGGGGGTGGAGGATCCTCTAACGGGCTCGGATCGATAAGCTCAAGTCATCCGCCGTCGGATCTATGCGTGAAGTGCAACCAAACAGTGGAGGAGGACTGCGTTCGTCTAGGGACGTACCAACGATGGCACTCACAATGTGTGCAGTGTGTGCAGTGCGGTAAAGCTGCGGCTGTAGCGGTTCCCAAGGAGAGGACGAATCCACCTGAAGATAAATCCGGGGAAGGAAGGGAAGGGCTACCCAAACTTTCCACTGCTCGACGACCTCCCGCCAACGTCAGCCTGTTCACGTACGAGGTAGAGTCAAGGAAGGACACTGCTTCGTTTGGAGAAGTTCCTACGGTTATCTTGTGTACGGAGCATGCCCATGCGGGATGTCGAGGGGGATTCCAGGCTGTTCAAAGACTGGAGCAATACGCATTTCTACTCAACGTGGCGTTGAGACGGCTTTTCCTACTTTTGAAGCGACAGGGAGTTGTGGCACTCACCGGTGAGTGATGTCTTATATATACCACCCATTCATTTAACTCAGCCCCTCCAGAAACCTCATCAGCATCAAGTACTTCCGCTGCTCAAAGAGCCGGTGACGATCCTTACCGAAACTCTGCTGACATTATGCGAATGAAGTCTGTCCATCTGGACCGAAAACTCTCCGCGACTGCACGCCTACCCAAACGATCGACAATAGTGGAAAGTCCTGCCGGAAGGAGCGTACATCCCTCCGAACTAGTCAATTCACAGAAACAGCAAGGCGAGGGTATACATTCGCATCCGACGACGTCGCATGTTCATGTACAAGGTCCTTATCACGCCCAGGCCATCCATCCATCGCAGGGCAGGTCACCACCTCAAGGCTACCAGCAAGCTCCACCCTCCGCCTCGTCTTCGAATGGGGCTCCTATGGGTGATAGCCAGGTTCTGCGGCCAGCGTTCGCGAGAAATAATACAGAGGTGATGATTGTCGACGAGAGTGCGCCGAGCTCTCCGGCGCTGGGTGATGAGCAGCAGACCATGCAGATGCACATACCTACTCGAGATGATGGCATCACTCTGGCAGATATTCCGCAGATAGTGGAGGCCGCCCAGGCGAGGGAGCAACAACGGTCATTACCCAGGCAAAACTCCAGTCCATATGTTGCAGAGCTCAGTGCGCTTGAGATGGCTATCGTCAAACATAGTGCGGTCCTAGCGCTGATACGATCCCCTCTCAAAGATCAGATCGACTTGGATGAGTTGTTAGAGATGGTGGAGACAAAGAGACCCGGGTTTTGGAACAAGTTGTTCAAGGGAGAGAAGAAACCTGTGAAAAAGAAAGGTACGTGTGCGGGACTTGCTGTTTGTGGGCTATGACTCACGGTAACGTGCCAGGCGTTTTTGGTGTCCCTTTGGAACTTCTTGTGCAAGGAGAAGGGTCAGACTCTGTGCTAGGCGCTTCCAGAGCCACGCTGCGTGTTCCCAGTTTCATAGACGACGTTATATCGGCCATGCGGCAGATGGGTACGTTATTTTTTGCGCTGTCACGGTCATGTATTGACAGTGGCGTCCATTAGATATGTCGGTCGAGGGCATCTTCCGCAAGAATGGCAACATTCGACGGTTGAAGGAGCTAACGGAGTCTATCGACAAAGATCCGTCCTCAGTTGATCTTACGACGGACAATCCGGTGCAGCTTGCCGCGTTGTTGAAGAAGTTCCTGCGTGACCTTCCCGACCCTCTCATGACGTTTAAATTGCATCGCTTATTGGTCGCCTCTCAATGTGAGTAGAGTATGACCGAAATCGTCGACGCATGCTAATCTTGCGTCCCTCAGCCTTACCGAACGAAGTGGATCGAAAGCGATTACTGCATATGTTGTCCGTGATCATGCCCAAAAGCCATCGAGATACCATGGAGGTCATCTTCGTGTTCCTCAAATGGGTCGCCTCGTTTGCACATATGGACGCCGAAACTGGAAGCAAGATGGATCTTGGTAATCTCGCCACAGTGATATGTCCTAGTATCCTGTACTCCCGTGGGCGAGACGCAGTACGAGACGAGAGTTTTGGCGCCATCCGAGTCGTGACGGCGCTCTTAGAGAACCAGGACGAATTCTTCATGGTCCCGGCGGAATTCCTACCCATCCTCCATGATCAGGACTACTTCGCGAACTCGATGGAGCTACCTGGGAAAGAATTCATGAAGCGATGTGACACGTACCAACGGGTCAAGGCGACGAATGGCCGTGCACCAGGAAACTTTTACAGTGGGCCTAACGGCAGCACTCCCCGTTTCCCTCCGCTAAACTCGCCCACAGTGGAACGACCACAAATTGGTCTTTCGATGCCTCAGAACCAGAATGGCTCTCGACCTCAACCTGGCGTTGCGCATCCAATGGGCTCTTCGCCTCCTCCTCACATGATGCAGAATTCGCCGAGGAATCAAGCACCGACTGAGGAGTGGCCTGTGACGCCGCGGCCTACCATGATTCAGAACTCATCGGGGACTGGCTCGAGGCCGTCGTCGTATGTGCAGGCGCGCCCAAGTGCGGATCAACAACCGTCGCTCGTCCCCGCTGGCTATCCCGTACGCCAGCGGTAACACACCCCTCTCTTGCGCACCCTCGCTTGCTTCTACATGTAGTTTACTATTGTCCCTCTTGAGTTAACCATTTGCCGGTCCTTTCTTCCCTCCATCTATTGATACGACAAGGACGATTATCTCGCAGTACTTACGATACCCACCCCACAATCATAGGAGATTTCACGTCTCTGTTCATTTTGAACTGGACGTTGTGGCATGAATTATTTACAGATTAAAAATGTACTTGGATGTTGGCCACAAATTGCAGTTGCTGATTTCCGCCATTCGGTGGTAGGTGTTACTAACTGATCTATGATTAAATGGTCAAAAATGTGGCGCATAGACAACACACCCCAGAAACAGATTCAAAGAATGAAATACATAAACACTATACAATACTTTTGATAATTGATTGCTATCTAAAAGGTTCTTATGCGATATGTGCGGATAGGCGGACAGATTCTTCTAGCAAATTACAATTCTGATTACATCGTTCAAAGCACCGCAACCGAGCTGTTCTCAGCCCACTCTCCAAACAGCAAGCTGATACTCTCTCCGTTGTGCGTTCGACGAATGCTTTCAGCGATTGTCGCGCTGATATCAATCGTCACTAGTTTGGGGCACAAGCTCTGGTGTTGGTGCTGCGGGATGGTATTAGTTACCACAAGCTGCTCTATCGGAAGCTGCTCGATGAGTGAGAGATTCAGCTCTGATAACAAGCCTGAGGGCGATATTTAGCCGTCGGCTTCTCTGGGAGAGCGGAAACTTCATACCGTGGGAGATGAGGGCATGAACGGACTTGGCACCTTTCTCCTTGAGCGTGTTAGCAGCAAGCGTGAGGGTGTGGCCGGTGTCGATCATGTCGTCGACGAGAATGGCGACCTTGCCTTTTACATCGCCAACCAGGATTTCCATAAATTCCGGGGCGTTCTCTGTCTTCCTGTCGCGTTTCCGATGAATCAAAGCGAATTCGACGCCGAGTTTATCGGCAATGGCGGTTACTCTGACGGCATTTCAGCAGTCATGTAAATGAACGGGGATTACTGCTCTTACCTCTTCGCACCTCCTGCGTCTGGGCTGACGATGATGCCGTTTTGCCATCCTGCAATTTGACTCTTGATGTAAGAAATCATGAGGGGCTCAGACCAGAGATTGTCTACGGGGATGTCGAAGAAACCTTGGATCTGGCTGGCGTGAAGGTCCATGGTGATGACATGGTCGCAGCCGGCGACGACGAGCATGTTGGCGACGAGCTTGGCGGTGATGGGCGCACGACTCTTGTCCTTCTTGTCCATGCGTGCATAGGGGAAGCACGGAATGACGGCCGTTATGCGGCGCGCAGAGGCAGTCTTACAGGCAGAGATGAGGATGAGAAGTTCCATTAGATTGTCGTTCACGTCGTCGCATCCCGACTGGATGATGAACACGTCTTCGTCGCGCACCGACTCGGAGATCTTGACATTGATCTCCCCGTTGGAGAACTTTTTAACGGTGCAGGGAACGAGTGGGACGTTAAGCCTGTGGTAATGAGGGATAAATAATCATCGGTCCTGGCTCGCTGGGTGCGCTCACCGCTCGGCCACGGTCTGGGCGAGCTCTGGGTGGCTGTTCCCTACGAAGCGATGAGCATAGCGATAGAGAAGAGATAGAACACTTACCAGTAAGGATCCGTATAGAGTTGTTGTGGTACATCGAGAACGAAAGACGGCGCCAGCTTTATGCTAAGGGCATATACAAATTGTAGATCGTGGTCGTTGGTCAAGCAACAAAATTTAGCAGCATAGCCACTTCGTCATTATTGCATCAACTCCGGCCCGTTCATTGGTCCACCACACGAACGTGGACCGGATACCCGGTGCGCGCGTCATGCTTCAGTGCTTTAAGTTTAAGTACGTCGTAGATAGTAATACTACTCGCTGTCACTACCCATCTATGTACCACTATAAGAGCTTATGGCACTCTACCAGGACACCCTATAGCTCTAAAGCGCTCAACTCGTAATCATGGATCGTGGGAGAGATACAGGAACGTTCGTGCTATAGAAGCTCACACTAATTGTATTCATATGACAAGACTTGAGGAAACTCAGAAAGTCATTCGTGAAATGGCACCATGTAAGCTACCAGGATACCCAATTTTTGGCACTTTCTTTGTGCACTGGGTTTCAAGTAAATTTCGCTGTGGTAATTCACGCATGGAACTGGTAAATTATTCATATGGAAGTTACGTTAGCCTCGAAGCCTGTGCTCCTTAGTTGTGCAAGACTTGTTGTAACATCTTCTGGACAATCTATAACTCCCAGCATCCTAACCCGCTGTAGAACCTTCACTTCATTTTCTCCCGACCTGCGCGATAAAATCATGGAGATTAATCGTTCGTCCACTCCGAAACCGTTGGGGCTGGTTACGGTGACACCCTTCAGTTCTTTCCCTATCGTCTGCTGTCCGCGCGCGGTCAAAGCCTCGCAAATACCCCCAATATTGGTTCCTTCTTCTTCCGCCCCCATCCTGATTTGCAGATAGTGTATACCTGCAATGACACCAAAAAGCCACCTAAGAGCCCTTACCTCTTCTTCGTCACCCCGCTGCATACACAACACAACATGTTTGCAAGCCGTCCCGCCAATCACCTCTAAATCAGGCGTCAAAACCTCGTCCAGAGGAGCATCAGACCGTAGACGGAAGCGTGAAAGCTTCGGAGCACTGAGACGTCCACAGATATCCTGTATCCCGGTGGCTGGACCAAACAGGCAGATATCCAACAGCTCCGGCAAGACCGTTTTGGTAAATGGTGAGGGCGTAGGAGTTTGAGCGTATGTATTGAGCACCAACTTCCGTACTGATGTCAGCTTTCCGAGCAGTCGTAGATTAGCTGAATGATCTTCCGGCGTTGCAGTACCACCATGGAGGTATTCGTGTATTTGACTCCAAGGCATGGTCTGGGACAATAGTGCTCCTGGGAGATTGCTGGATATGTTACGGAGCTTTGGTGTTTGAGAGTCTTTGAAGGCTTCACAAGTCCAATCGAGGGGAGGGCTCTGTCGAAAGAGGAGATATAGGAATTCCAAATGGGTAAAAGGACTGGGTGCAGATTCCAACACTGCGTAGTCGCTCCAATGGATGCAGATGAAAGCATGCTGCCATCGATGGCATGACATGAGAAGAATAGGGAGCGCCGGATGGTTATACAAAGCATCGGGTTCCATAGAGCCGAGATGTAGAATTATTGGCTGATTTCCGGATCGGGAGAGAAAGGACATTAAGAGGAAGGAAATGTTCAATGCGTTGTCTTCCCAGTGTGAGGAGTCGAATGATAGGATAAGTCTAGACCATATGCTGGAATTTCCCAAGGCGGCCCGCCTCCAGCGGGATGAGACTTTGGATAGCACCCAGGCGGGGTAAGAGCGATGGAGGGAATCAACCATGGAAAGGGTATTAAAATTCGACGCCATTGGAATTGGAAACGAGTTTAAAGCAATACTGAAGATGTTGGACAATATTTCCTGGGGTAAACGTCGTGATGGATGGAGCACGGCAGCTATGTCGTTCAAGAGTGCATCTGTGCGAGCTTTCTCCTCGACGATCCCTGCCAATTCCGCCTGCAAGACGGCGATCCTGGAAGCCAACACAGCCGAGGCTTGTCGCAGAGTAGCTGCCAGGTCGTTGAGTCCTTGTATCTCTTGGTCATCCGGGCAGTCATTGGTATTTCGTAGAGCTTGAAGCCGGGATTTCTGAGCATCGGGGATGACGAGGATAGCAGTCATCCTATATGACAGATTAAAATGTCAGAAAGCGCATTGCAGCTTGATACGTTGAGATTCACGTTATTGTCGTGCAAATGAAGCACGTCGATTCGTCGAACAAGTAACTGATCAAGTTGTCCGAGATCAAGGTAGCCGTACACCGGAGGCGCGGCACGAGTCTCTGAGCCTCAACAGATGCACATTTCTGAGTAACCTTTCAAGCATTCTTAGATTGCCTGTAGAGTCGCGGGGGTAAGTGACTTGCTGTGTAAGTTTGTGGGTCCAGAGGCTACGACCAAGCACAAGCACATTGTAGCACAGCCTCTGAATTACCCTTTGCTCTTCACACTCAACCAGTTTAGTTCCGTGGTCCTTCTTGCCATTTCACGTCCTACCGGCGTCGCGCTGGACGCGGCAGTCGTTCTTGCGACGCGTAATATAACATTGGGGCAGCAAAATGGCCGAGTACGTCTTGTTTACGCCATCGCTGTGTCATTGAATGCTCATGGATAACAGCATGCAGAACGACTACTTTAACTACAAGCACGACCAGATTAACGAACCAGAACCCATTACTTTCCCCGAGCCAGAGCTCCCACCACCAGTGCCACCCAAGAGCCCATCCATGGTATCATCCAAGAAGAGCTCATCCCATGCATTCGACGCCAAATTCAAAGCGGAGAGAGATGCATATTACTCGAACGACAAGACCGAGTCGCCCCGTATTTCCGACGAAAGAGACCGTCAGGATCTGCTCGGTGTTCTCAAGGACCATATTGCGTGGCAGCGACAGGCGGACTTTCGCCAAAAGTCGCGACAAGAGCATCTCATCGCAAAACTTGTCGATGACACACACCGCATCGAACAGCTCTTGGAGGCCCAGCGGAAAACAGCAGCAGCCCAGACGAATGTGAGGACGATGGAACTGGAGTTGACATACGCTAGAGACGAGATAGAGCGCACCAAGGCACGTCTCGCTGCTGCTGAAGACGACAAAATGGCAGCGGAGGATCGTGTCGAGCATGTCACCGACAAGTACCGACGTCTCGCTCTGACCTTTGTTCGCCACCAGAGTACCGAGGTCGGGCGACGGCGCGGTCTTCAGGATGGCTATAACCTCTTCTTGAAGCAGGGCATGAAAGGCATAGACGGAGAATTTCCGGATAGCATGCCAACAGGAGCGTATATCGAGGAGGTGTACGACGACGACGACGACGCAGCATCGCGACTAACAACTGGCACTGAAATTGTACGCGACACGCGACCGCGTTACTTTGCCTCGGATTATGGTGGGTCGCGCCGCCGCCGGGATGAATCTCGGTCAAAGCACAGAAGCTCAGATCATCACCGGTCGCACAGCTACACTACCCAATCCCGCCCCTCCCGCACATCGCAATCACAACCCATGTCACGTGCACCATCCCAGCCACCGTCCCATGCGCCATCGCAGATCCCGTCCCAGCCTCCGTCCCAGCCACCATCCCAGCCTCCATCCCGCCCTCCATCCCGTCACTCGAGGCCAGCGTCACGAGCACCGTCCCAGGCCACATCCCGCGCCTCCAGCGTCGACCGTTCGATGCCTCATCATCGCATGACGCCCTTCCGCAAGCTGTCGGACATCCCCGAGGCCAGCAACTCTGCTGATACGCCTCGGTCTCAAAATTTTCCACCAGTGCAGTCTCCTGCCGTAGGAATGCAGCAACATGTTACCAGTCCTCTGCGTAACGACTTCGGGACGCCATCGGCTGGTCCTTCACGGCAGACTCAGGATAATTACAACAATTTCCCGACGCCGCAATCTCGATCGCGCACCATGCCTCCCGCTCACGAAGCGTCCCCTCAAATACGTGTAAAGCCGCCAAGTCCCGAGCCGCGTATGATTCCCCCACCACCTACCCACACTCCTCGATCCAATGGAACGCAAGCACTCCCCAGGTCCACTTCTGCATCCCAGTCTGCTGTACCCTACTCATCTGCGTCAGGTCCGAGAACTTCCCAGCCAGCGGTCACTTATTCGTTCCCGGTCCCACCTATACCAATTCCTGATTTCAGAGCGCCAGGTGTACCTTACACCGTATACCGGCCACCAACTTTGGATAACGACTTCTTCAAGATCCCAGATTCGGAGCCGGATACGGGTACGATGACCCCATTATCAGAATCTGTCAACCTCTCCAGCTTCCCCCGAATGGAAAGGGACATGTCGTCGAGGCTGAGTGCGATTCATGAAGGCGGCAGTACTGTTTCTGGGTCTGTCGCGCCATCCCCTTTGCCGGAGATTCGTGAACCTAATACAACCGTCGAGGAATGGAGAAGGAGTACTAGCACTGATGTATGTGTGGTTTTGAGTCTTGAGACGAGGACTGATTATTTTTGAAAGGCTACACCACAATTCAACCCTAATATGCTCCAGCCTCCGATGCCTAACTCGGCACACTCTAGTCAAAATAGTTTATCGCCGACCCAACCAATGCAACGACGAGGCTCCAGTGGCAGTCGCAGTACGCATAGCATAGAATTCAACATTGAGCCACCAGTATGTTGTTCACTTACTACTTTACTGGCAACTCTTAATCATGTTTTTGGTAGTCCCGACCTCCTTCTCTCGTCACAGACACTTCCAATGCTCAAGCAACCGGGTTCCTCAGCCCGAATCATGCACCACAGGCGCTTCCACTAGAACGACCAGACCAGGGGCCTGTCATACCTGATAGTGAAGATTATGGAGACGATGCCAGTGCTGATGCCAGTGACGACTATACCCCTCCGGCTTCTACGAATGGAATCCCTTATACCTTTGTCGCCCAACCACCTGCGAACGACCTGGGCAACCAGACGCCGAAGATGGTACCGTCTAACAGCTGGGGTCAGCATGCTGGCTGGGGCACTGCGGGAAGTGGATCTGGAGGTATGCTGCGAACAGTTTCCAGG
Organism: Flammulina velutipes; assembly: GCA_011800155.1. Lineage (NCBI taxonomy): Eukaryota > Fungi > Basidiomycota > Agaricomycetes > Agaricales > Physalacriaceae > Flammulina > Flammulina velutipes. The sequence goes on along the minus strand of CM022373.1, from coordinate 1,940,414 downwards.
AAAACATTGCTAACGATTACGTAGGTGCTTGGCCTGCGAATGGAACGAGCCATGGAGGACTCGGAAAAAGTGGCCCATATGCCCCGCCTTCTTCTTCTGGTGGTTCTCGTACGCCTCGAGTAGCGTACGCGGCCCAGACTACACCACCTGGTTATAGTTATCCCCTACCTCCAGGACGGGCTGCTTCAGATTCGAAGAAGAAAGTCCGAACGCGTCCCTCTTCCCGCAGCTCGACATCCTCCGATTCCGCATCGACTTCGTCGTCAGCCAGCCAGAACCCACCTGATTCGCGGAGAACACCCCTGTATTCGCCTGCGGTACGGTCATCTTTGCAAGGAGGGATTTTAAAGGCTGGAACCAAAGAGGGCGAGAGCCCGCCTGACCCGACGACGTACATGAATACGTTGGCAAATTCGGCGACTGGGACTCCACGGTTTGGGAAAGGATCGCCGTATCTGGCGAATGGGACTGGGACGCCGCGATTACCTGGGCAGTCTCCGTATGCCGGACCAAAGTCGTTATATGGGTGATATATGTATGATGCCAGATGATTTACTTATGAGTTTTTTTATCTGCTGTGTATTTAGGACTTTAGGGACAATCGCGCGAATGTAATTCATTTTTCCAACAAAAGACGGATTTTCGAGTAAATATAGGATAACGCCTACCGCGCTTTACGGGTATTGTTGGTTTCTTGGTGGATAATGGATTGTGAGCTGACGCTTTGACAGGAAACAAGGCAAATCGCCTTGGCAAAGACAGATGGAAATTCAATCCTGTACTGGGCGATGCATCTTCCCAAGGGCGTTCAGCGTCCACGCTTCCGTTGAAGGACTCACCGGAGAATTGCGCCACGTTTATGTTTGGCAGTGTTTTTGATTTTTGGGTATATAAGAGCAAGTACGATTCTCGATCACTTCAAGGTTCTCTTTCCCTCGTACCACCCATTCGATACCGTGAATTCCTTCGGCTACCATGTTTGCCATTCAGCTCGCCGTGTTCTTCGTCGTCTACGTCGCCTTACCTTTTATCCTTCCAAACCCACTTGAATCCCCCGCCATGATCGAGACCTCGTTGCGGCGCCTCAACCACGCCGTTATCCTCGAGTCCTTCCAGCCCACGTTGTGTGTTCCCCCTACCACCACGCCTACGATGGTCACTGTCCCATCCAACTCCATCTCGCCCATGTCGTTCATCCTTGTTTCCTTCGTTGTGGCCCTCGTCGCCGTCCTCGTGGTCATTCAACGCCGTGGCCAACTCGCCGAAGCCGTCGAGGTCGAACCCATTCCCAGTTCCATCCCGCCTTTCTCTCCCTCTATCTCGCCATCTCCCTCCATCTCTCCTTCTGCCACCTTCTCCCGCCCTTTCTCCCGTTATGTTCTCGCATCGCCCTTCAAGACCCAGCGCGCCACCGGATTTAGCGATGTCAAGGCCGTCGTCGCCTCCGATCCTACTCTCGTGGCTCCTGGGTCGTTCTTCAACAACATCAAGATTATCGCCTTTATTTCTCTCGCCCTTGGGGTCAGCCAGATTCCTACGGTCTGCGCCTGGCTCTGGGAGATTCCCTCCAAAGACATGGTGGCCGTGTCTGGTGTCGCCCGTACCGTCCGATTCGTCGGGTGTGTCGTGTGCGATGTGGACGAGATCGTCGTGGATGCTATTGTCAATGTCGCCAGTCTTTTACCTAGGGATCGCTGGACAGTCTTTGAATGGATCATCTCGACTTTCAACGGCATTGGTATCAGTCTGTTGGCAAGGTGCGAGTCAGTGGAGCGTGCTCTTGTGAGTAGTATTACGGTGTTCTATGCTAATCTTTCAGCGCACCCGATTTTCCCAGCATTTTGGTCCCTTCTCAGCAGCGAGGAAGTGGTTGTGTTCGTTGGCGTCAGTCTTGCGGCCTGTTGGTTGAGTGCGGGTGGCATCAGTCTCGGGCGTTGCTGGTATGACACGAGGAACAAGACGGGTATCATCATGGCTTGGTTGTCGGTGCAGGTGCGTCTCGCTCAGTCTCATCTCAAGTGTTCGATCCTTGTCTATGTGGCTTGTGTTGGTTCGCTCGTTGTGGTTACTCGTCGGGCTCGTGAAAGAGATGTTGCGGCTCCGTTTTATCAGCTCACACTTTCTCCTTCTCTTCAGCGAGTCATAGATCTTCTTCCGCTCTCGCGTTGTCCAGATTCGTTTCCGGGTGGAGAGGATGGTATCTCTGGTTGTGAATCTTTGGATTCAGTATCGAAGGAAGACGAGGATAGCTTTGACGGTGTATCATTTCCCTTACATTTCTCGTCCCAGCCATCCCGCCCTTCTCCCTCCTCCCCTTCCTCTTGGCTTTTCTCGCCCGCAGATTCTCGCCATCCAGTCGCCGATGATGATTTCTTTGCGTCAATGTCGTCGCCATGGGACCAGCTTGAACCTACTTGCACCGAGGACGCACCGCTTCCGGATTCTCGGAGCGACTTCAACGACGACCTTCTCCCTCCGTCGCCATCCTCTTCTACTCCATCTTCATCGTCCCTATGGAGTCTATTCCCTTTCTTCCGTGCCGATGATTCCTGCCACTCCTGCCTATTCTCGGCCTCGGATTCCCATTCATCGATCCACAAGGATTCCTTCGACAGGTATGTCCTTCCAGCTTCGTCTTATCTGTCATACTAACACTCTCCTTCTAGTGACGACGAAGATAGCTCTGACGGTGGATTCTATGCCTCTATATTTTCCTCGTCGAACCAGTCACTGCTTTCGGACGATTCTCTCCACTCGCTGTCGAGCCTTGAAGACGACGAAGACTTCTTCGAAAAACTTCCTCCCTCTTCCTACCCTCTTCGACTGTTGTCATCGCCTTCGAAACATGCCTCAGCCTCTTCGAAACTCGCGACACCGTTGCCCCCACCGGACTGTGATCCCTCGAGCCAAAAGGATGTGGATGTTGGACTCGCTAAAAAGTTATCTATGCGCATGGATAATTGGTTAGCGAGCCCAACATCTTCGCCTCCGCCCCTCGACTCCATTCCAAAGGTCCTCCGTGTTCCACTCCGCCGTCGCCTTATTCTTGCACCTCAACTGGATACCATCTCCTTCTACGAGACCTCTGTCGCCAACCAAGACCAAGACACATTTCAAATCCGCTTTCCAGCAATCCCGATCTGATACGAAGGAGGCGCTACAGCGGGCGACTCGCGTCTTGCTCAGGAAAACGACTTTGATTTCTACGGCTGTCAAGCCCCGGGCGGAGAAGCCTTTTGACAGTAGCACGACTTCGTCCTCGAGCAAGCGGGTACTACGAAGGTGGCCAACTGTTCTCGACAATTCTCGGTGGCGGTTCTAGGTGGCGTTGGGATTTATTGTGTGGTGGATGTTACGTGTTTTAATTATTTTGCTTGTGTGTGTACATGTATAGACGAATATCGAGTTAATTACTGGCTATAATCCCGTGTGTTTAACTAAGAGCCTTTTCTCAATAAGTAACAAGACTGTTTCCAAGTTGACGCGAAACGGGCAGAACGAACCCGAACAGGAAAGATTTCACGGCTGATCATGATACATACTTGTGCGCCACAGGTACCATGTGCTTTGTTTGGCGGTACGACTTGTTTCTTACCTTCATCATCTTCAACGAAGCGGATTGTCGCACGAAGAACATGGACGGCCACCGGCGTATCGGAAGCGCGCATACAGCGCGCTATTATCACCCATGACCGGACAAATTGCCTGACTGAATTGCACCGACAGACGCGACTCCCAGCACGGTGCTCGATGTGTTGATGGAGCCCGTGAGGCTGCTAAGAAACTGGATGCGGGAATGGGGTCATTCGGGGATTACATGGTGTTCCGTTCAGCATAAAGGTGTGTAACAATGCGCCCTTTGTCTGACTCCAGAGCCTTTATTTTTGTCTAGGTATACAGTAGGATCAATGTCATTAGTTTGCTCTCCAAATCAGAGTATCTCTGTTGAATCGTCTAGCCCGTCATTTGCATACTTCTGCCCATCTCTTTTTACACGTCTACAAATGGTATCCCAATCGTATCCCGCCAGCTCCGGACGGTTGTCTAAGCAGGTTCCTCTCCTGGGTTACGGTCTAGAGACGGTCCAATCGCTCGCTCAGTCAAGGATCTCAAATTGTTTCGTAGGGCGCCTTTCGAACAACTTCTGGATCGACGGAAACAGAGCCTGTCCTCGCCACCACGCCTGCCGTTCAGAACTATACACATGAAGGCGGTAATGTGTTTTATGGGTCTCCCTTTGCCGCATGCTGGCTGGAGCACTGCGTTCAGTCGACCGAGAGGTATGCTGCTAAAAGTTTCCTCAAAGATCATTGCTAACCGTTACGTAGGTGCTTGGCCTGCCAATGGAGCGAGCCACAGAGAAACAGAAAACCTTTGGCAACATACTTCTAGGTCGGGCTACACTTCACAAGAAAGTCAGAACACGACGCGACGTCGTACGAGGCTGGTCAGCAGGTTCAGGCAGTCACGCCACCCTTCATCTAGATGTTATGGCCTTGAAATTTCTGTGAAGGAAGCTGCCAGGAGCAGGAAACATAACTCCAGACGCCACGATGGTGGGCGAGGACGGACTAAAATTTTGATGGCAAAGAGAATTCCCGGTTGGCAGAGTTATTGCAGGAAGAGGATGCACGACAGATGATGCTGCCCAGGTCGGGTGGTGTCTTATGTGACGGAGTTCAAGGCGGTGATGCCCAAATCAGGACCTCGCGTCAGAACACTCTTAATCAATGGCCACCATCATCGCTCCCCCGCAGCCAGACTACATTCGGAACCCAAATGAAAGGATGCGACTTATTCCTGCCTTTGTCATATCATCTAGCATGATCCCTATCGTTGGATGCTGGGTCATCCGCGGAGTACCACACCTGTTTGTCACCAAGTTTCCGCGTGGATGGGAAGAGTAAGCGAAGCATTTTGTATGATTTTTTGCGTGTTGGGCTGTGTTGTATTCTTCGCAGGCTAATTCGTGCGCCATGATGAGTCTTTTTCCGATTTCAGTTATCCTTAACCCGCCATTAGGATTGTGCGCCATTCTTTCCTGTCCAAAAGTGGCCTAGTCCTCGTTCAGCGATCCTGCCTCCTTCACGTTCTCCGATATTAACACATGTACCTGGATCCCAAACGGCGGACGCTATCATGTCCTTTCAGCAGGATGAGATGAAGGTCGTCCTGTTGCGTTCATATCCGCATTGACTCGGATTCAACGATGTACATAAACGCGTTGGCGACTTCGGCCACGGGGACTCCGCTGTTCTGGAATGATACTGAGACACCACGTCTGCCTGGGAAGTCTTCGTTTACGGGTCCCAAGTCGATGTATGGCTGTACAGGTATGATACCAGTTTTTTTTTCATCTGTTGCGTATTCGGGAGCGTCAAAGTACCGAATTATGAGCTGTCATTGGATAACGCCTAGAGCCATTTACGGTTATTGTTGGTTTCTTCAAGGGCTGATAGTGGATTTTGAGCTGACATTTTGATAGGTAAAATAGCAAATCGCCTTTACAAAGGTGGACGGAAACGCGATATTGTACTAGGCGATACCTCTTGCGATGGACTACGTCTATCCCTTGCCAAATGGCTCTCCGGGAGATTGCGCCACGCTTATGTTTGGCACTGTTATTGGTCTCTGGGTATATAAGAGCAAGTACGCTTCTCGATCACTCCAAGGTTCTCTTTCCCTCGTACCACCCATTCGATATTTTGAAACTCCTTCGGCTACCATGTTTGCCATTCACTTCGCCGTCTTCCTCGTCGTTTACGTTGCGTTGTTATTCATCCTGCCAACCCCGTTTGTTCTCCAACCTGCTGTTACCGCCGAGACCGCGCTGCGCCTTCGCCCCGCCGTTATCTTCGAGCCCACGTCGTGCCTTCGTCCCATGGCGATGCCGACTGTTACCACCCTCACCTCCAACTCCATCTCGCCCTTCCCATTTGTTCTCGCTACCTTCATCGTGGCTCTCGTCCCTGTCCTCCTGATCCTCCAGTGTCGTGGCCAACTCGCCAGAGTCGCCGAGGTCGAATCCGCTCCCCGCTTCATCCCGCCTTTCTCTCCCTCTTCCCACACCTCTTTCTCCAGCCTCTTCTCCCGCTCCGTTCTAGCATCGCCCTTTGTGATTCAGTGCGCCACCGTATTTTGCGATGTCAAGACCGTCGTCGCGTCTGATCCTACTCTCGTGGCTCTCGTGTGGCTCTTACGCACCTTCAAGATGATCGCCTTTGCCTCTCTCGCCCTTGGTGCCAGCCAGATTCCTACGGTCTGTGCTTGTCTCTGGGATATTCTCTCCGATTTCGACATGGTGGTCGTGTTCAGCATCGCCCGTACCGTCCGACTTTTAGGGCGCGTCGTGTACGATTTGGACGGGGTCGTCGTGGATTGTATCGTTACTGTCGCCAGTTGGTTTCCTAGGGGTCACTGGACAGTCTGTGACTATATCGTTCCGATGGCCAACGACATTGGTGCCAGTCTGTTGGCAAGGTGCGAATGGGTAGACCGTGTTCTTGTGAGTATCGAGGTGTGGTATGCTAACCTTTCAGTGCACCCGATTTTCCCGGCATTTTGGTCCCTTCTCAGCAACGTGGAAGTGGTTGTGTTCTCTCATGTCTGGCTTGCGGCCTGTTGGTTGAGTGCGGGTGGCATCAGTCTCTGGCGTTGCTGGTATGGCGTGGAGAACAAGATGGGTATCACTGTGTCTCGGTTATTGGTTCAGGTGCGTCTTGCTCAGTCCCATCTCAAGTGTTCGATCCATGTCTACGCGGCTTGTATCGGTTCCCTCGTTTTGTGTACTCGGCAGACTCGCGATATAGAAGCTGCACCGGCGCTTTCTCAGCTCACTCTTTCTCCCCCTCTTCAAAGCATTCTAGATCTTCTCCCGACCGCAGATTCTCAGGAATCACTCTCGAGCGAGGACGAAGATGTCGAAGAATCCTTCCCTCCATCACCTTCTGCATCCATCCCTTCATCGCCTTCGCCATCATTCAACTTTTCTCCCTCGTCTTCATCTTCGCCATGGAACCAATCCCATCTTTCCGTCGACGACGACTCCTTTGCTTCATCACCTCCTTCCTCCCCCGAGATATCTTTTTCCTGCCTTTTCTCGCACTCCGAAACAATCGACGACGACGATCTCCCATCTTTACTGCCACCATTGTTGGACGTATTCTTCAGGTATGCACTCTCCCACTTCATGTTCTCCATCGTACCAATCTCTTGTTTTCAGCGACGACGATGATTCTGACGATGACCGCGACTTTATTGCATCAATCCTTTCGCCGTCGAACGAGTCCCTTCTTTCAACTTCGGAGTCTCTCCAGTCACTTTTGAGCGAGGCGGACGACGATGATTCTTTCGACGCGCTTCCCTATGGCGCCTTCCCTCTTTCGCCTTCTACAGCGCCATCTCCGCCACAAAGATCGACTCAACCGGACGACGACCTCTCGAGCCAAGAGGGCGAGGATGCTGAGCTCGCTAAACATTTACCCATGCGCATGGATAATTGGTTAGCGAGCTCAACATCATTCCCTTTGCTCCTCGACGAGTGCGAACCACCGATGGAGACTGCTGAAGAGGAAGAGGAACCTGATATGGACGAGGACGACGTCTTTCTTTCTATGGTTAGAGTCGTATACGATATGCGAATTATCCCCTCCGCCGAGGATCTCCTTGAGCCGGATTACCGCCCACTCCCTTCGCCATCTTTGTCTTTGATTACGGCTTCTGTCAAGCTGGGGATGAGGCGCACTAAGAAGATTCTTGATACGAGTGTCGTTTCTCCATCTGGACGACTGGTTCGACGGGCACGCGAACCTACGATGGGATCGCCGCTCAAATCGCTGTGGCGCAGTTGATGTGTGGGGATGGAGTTATTTATATTCCTACTTGGGTTTGGGGTTTTGGGCAGCGTCTGGGAGTACTTTACACGTCGTAAACCTCCGTATCTATATTGGATAGAGAACTTAGAACGATAGATGCTTTCACGCTTCACTTCGTGTGCATACTTATAGATGATTTAATTATTGTAATCCCGCGTGTTCAACTGAGAGCCTGAGTCCGCATCAGCGCCCGTGTTTCATTCTAACCACCATCTTCAACTATAATGGGCCTTTTCTCAGCAAGTAACAAGACTGTTGTTGACGCGAAACGGGCAGAACGAACCCGACGTTTGGACGCGAACCGGAAAGAGTTCACGGCTGATCATGACGCATACCTGTGCGCCACAGGTACCATATGCTTTGTTTGGCGGTACGACTTGTTTCTTACCTTCATCATCTTCAGCGACGCAGATTGTCGACAACGTCGCGCAAGGAAAATGGACAGCCTCAGGCGTGCTGGAAGCATATATACAGCGCGCTATTGTCGCTCATGACCAGACAAATTGTTTGACCGAAAGTGAGTTCCACCGCCATTAACAGACGCGATCAGGATGGTGCTCAACGATGGAAAGTCATGTTCGACGACGCTCGTGAGGCTGCTAAGGAGCTGGATGCTGAATTTGCTGAGAAGGGGGCGATTCGGGGACCTTTGCACGGTGTTCCGTTCAGCATAAAGGTCCGTTACGATGCACCCTCCGTCTCAAGCCAGAGCCTTACTTCTCTCTAGGACCAATGTCAGTGTCCCTCCTTTCTTTGAGTATCTCTGTTGACGCGTCTAGGCAGTTAAAGTCAAGGGCTACGACACGACTATGGGCTTCAGCCGGTGGACTAACGACCCGGCGAACGAGGACGCAGTTGTACGTTATTTGCATACCTCTGGCCATCTCTTTTCACACGTCTACAGATGGTATCTCAAATCATCGCAGCTGGCGGTATACCCTTCGTCAAGACCAACGTTCCCCAAGCCACACTCACGTTTGAGTGCAACAATCCGCTCTGGGGACGCTCTCTTAACCCATACAACAAAGGATATACATGTGGAGGAAGTTCAGGCGGCGAGGCGGCGCTCCTCGCATTAGACGGCTCTGCCCTTGGCGTCGGGACAGATATTGGCGGCAGTCTGAGAATCCCACCAGCTTACTGTGGTATCTATGGATTCAAGCCATGCTTCGGACGGTTATCCAAGGAAGGAGTCAGAGGTCCCTCTCCGGGGTTCGAAGGCCTGAGGACGACGACAGGTCCAATGGCTCGTTCAGTCAAGGATCTCGAATTGTTTTGTCGGGCACTTTTTGGATCGACGGAAACGGACCCTGTTCTTGACGTTGCGCCTGTGCCGTTCCGAGATATACAGCTGCCAGAGAAGCTCAAGTTTGGCTATTACACGACTGGTGAGTTACTCGACTCCGGCTGATTCTGAACATTGAGACTGATATTCGGTTCTTAGATGGTTTTATCAAAGCGTCTCCTGCGAACAAGCGGGCGGTGTTGGAGACTGTTGAAGCTTTGAGAAAGCAAGGACATGAGTGCGTCGAGTTCATGCCTCCAAATGGTGAAATTGCTATCTATCATAGCATAAAACGTAGCTTATGGTGTTCCCAGTGCACGAATCCCTTGCTATCTTTGTTTCCATCAACTCGGCAGACGCGTACAAACAGATGCTCAGCCATTTTGGACCCGATCCTCTGGTACGTTTGCCGTTAGCTGCTCATCCACTATCACTCACCTCCTACTAGGACGATGGTCTGAAGATGCTGGTGTATGCCGCCAAGCTGCCCGGTTTCGTGACGTCCTTCGCTGCTTGGATTCTCACCACCGTCTTTGGTGACAGAAAGGCGGCTGGTCTTCTCCCTGCTGCTGGTGCCAAGAGCTACGGCGAATACAGCAAATGCATCGAAAACAGAAATGCGTATGAACGAACTTTCTACCAAGAGGTGTGTCATTGTCAGCTCATTCTGAGAACGGACGTTGTACTTACCTTCTTCGACTTCAGGTATGGCACAAATATAAATTTGACGGGATTATCTGTCCAGTACAAGCAGTTCCTCAACTTCCCAATGGGTAAGTCGGAATCCAGTAAAATTCAAGGCTAGGCTGACCTGAACACGGCTTAGTGGCGCGACAGAATATAGTTTCCTGGCTGCGGGTACTATCCTATACAATATTTTGGACAGCCCGTCTGGCGTAATACCCGTCTCTTGGGTGGACCCAGAGAAGGACAAACTTACGGAAGAGTGGACGTCCCCGAAAAACTCCGTGGGCAGTCCGTTTATTGAGGGCCAGATATACCGGGGCAAGAAGCCTTTCTATGATCCCGAGGGGATGAAGGACATGCCGATCGCTATTCAGGTGGTTGGGAAGCGGTGGGACGAGGAGAAGGTGCTGGGGATGATGGACGTTGTAGACAAGGCGCTGGGCGAGCGAGGATTTGGACCGGGGGCGTGCACCAGCAGGACAAAAGCGGTTAATGGAGGTTAGCGCGTTGAGGGTGCGCTGGGGCTGCGTGAATTATACTGTAGATACACTAAAGAGTTCCTGAATCTGACTGTTCTCTGTCAAGGTGAACCAACATAAGTTAGGCTCTGCCTGCTTAACATGCGTTAGCATGTGCTACCCATAGCTGAGTTTGAATTTTTGATCGATGGATTAAAAGACATGCAGCCTCTGAAAAATAATTGTTCTTTCCGTCCCTCACCACACCCAACTTCAGCTCTCTTTGTGGGTCTGTGGCGCATATTAAAGAGAGCAATAAGCCGATGGCCAGTACCGATATCACTATGGATGCAAAAGAATCTCTCGATACGCCTGGCGCCGAGGTGGTAGTGCCCAATCTCCCGACTCAGCCAGTACGGGAACGACCACCAATCCGATACTCTTCGCCCAAGGCCTTTGCGCATTCATTTGCGCAGAGAATGCGGTTCGTCTGGACTCGCCGATTTGTGCTCTCTCTCCTCGCGGGCCAGGCCGTCTCGCTGTGTATTACATGCACGACCGTAACGACTTCAGAGCTCCAGAACAACAGAAACTGGGCTCTCCCGACCACTCAAAACGTGTTTCTGTACTTTGCATTATTCGCCATCTACACTCCGTATACGATGCACCAGTGTAGGTCTCCCCTTGCTCATGTTCGGTCCATATTAACTATTTACATAGACGGACTCAAAAGTTGGGCTCAGATGGTCTTCCGTGACGGCTGGAAATATCTTATCCTTGCGGCCTGTGACGTCGAGGCCAATTTCATGGTTGTCAAAGCGTACCAATACACCAACCTTCTGTCCTGCATGCTGCTGAACGCCTGGGCCATCCCCGTGTGTCTATTCTTCTCCTGGATCTACTTCCGTAGAAAGTACCACTGGACACAATACCTCGGTGTCGTCGTCTGCATCGCCGGGCTAGGCCTTCTCGTCGCCTCAGACCAGATCACCGACAAGGACTACGAGCCTTTGAACCGCGCAAAGGGTAGTGGGTTCATGATTGCTGGGGCGACGTTGTACGGGTTTACGAACGCGACGGAGGAGCTGTTTGTGCGCCAGCGACCGCTTTATGAGGTCGTGGGGCAGTTGGGCATGTGGGGGTTCATCATTTGCATTTCGCAAGCTGCGGGCTTGGAGCACGAGCAGATGCACACTGCGACCTGGAATGGCCCCGTCGCCGGACTTATCATCGCGTACACCAGCGCCATGGTTATCCTATACACGCTCGCTCCAATCCTATACCGCATGGCGAGTTCCGCGTACTACAACCTCAGCTTGTTGACCAGTAATTTCTGGGGACTGCTGTTTGGTCTGTTCCTGTACCATTACTCGCCGTATTGGCTCTACTTTGTGGCTTTCATCGTCGTGATTGCGGGTCTGGTGGTCTACTTTTGGCATGATACCCGTGCGTCTCGTTCTTTTCTCGAAGCGTGCGACATACTGATTCTATCTGTGTTATTAGCGGAAGAACAAGGTGCTGGAATCGCTCCTTCTGCACCAGAGTATGTTCAAAAGGGGTGGCAGCAGGAGCAGCCGATGGGCGAGAGTCAAGTTTGAGATGGCGTCTTTATCGTTATGATTAGTTTTATGCTGGGCTTATGGGAACGATATAGATGTCGCATGTGTGTCGGCCTCCTCCACACCATGAAAATATGACTTGTTTGAAACAGATCTGCTGGTTCTGCCCGTGAGCATTAATTATCATTGAGTATTCTGTCAAATTAGGAGATTATTTTAATTTATTTAATGCACAGAGTAGCAGGCCCCATAATCATGTGGCGCAACAAATGAATGAATGGATGGTGATATAGATAATGCGATGTGATAATACAAAATGCCTCCCAGAATGAATAAAAAGGAAATAATTAGGTAGGTTTGTCCGAGTTCCGGGTGCGAGCTTCTTCCAGTTCGCGCTCGCGCTGTTCGCGATGTTGGACGAGTTTCTAGATGACATCAGAATTGCTGAATTGCTTAGGGGATGGGATTGACTGACCTGCTTCAGCGCAATTACAGTAGTTAATAGCATGTCTAGTGTCGTTTCCGATAGATCTGTCATCTAGAGCCGTCAATGTCAATAAGAGAGCTTCGAAAGCAGGCAGAAAACGGACCGCATCTTGAGCCTGTCGACTGACCACATACAGTTTCTCCTTCTCCGTCTCCCAATCTTCGTCCGCATATCGCTTCCCCGGGGGCGGCTGGCCCTCCAGCTGACGGCGCCACACCGCCAAGCGCGACTCATCCACCGTTTCCCTGACCTGCGGTCTCTTGCAGTATGAATTCCAGTAGTGATTCCCGTGTAATGCTTTCGCTTGGCGATGCTTTATCCACATCGTTGCCGCACCTGCGCCCACTAGAAACCACAGTAGACGCGATGGCCGTCTCCGACCGGAGTAGTAGTAATATGGGAATGGGTGACGGTACATGGTATGGGTTGAACGATTGAATTAGAGGGGGCGCATGGTTTATAACAGGACAAAAGACGAGCTTATGCGTATGAATTCGGCACATCTAATGCCTCCTGACATCCTGGTCCGCAGGTGGTCCGGATCGGGATGAGGTAAGATTGCTGACATGTGCCATTGGTGGCGTCGTCGACGCGTACTCGCTCCGTGCGAACGAGCTGACTACTTTTTCCGTCCAACATCATTAAACATTTATAAATGCCGATAAATCCTACATACAAATAAAGTACACAAGTCATACAATCCACAGAAACAACATGAGAGATCAAGGCATACACATAAAACTTTAAAAAACCAAGAGGGAGCAGAAAAAATAATCCAACCAGACCGCTTAAAAATCCGGAATGAGACCAATACTCCCATGTGCGGCACGCATGTGCTCATAAATACCCTCGCCACGCCGGAAGGTCCGCAAGCATTCCCAGCAGATATGTGTGTTGCAGCGAATGCAAGTGACGTGATTGCACCCCTCTGCACGCTCAATATCGATCTTACACCCCGGACAAGGCTTAACACCTCGACTCTTCTTCCACTCCTTAAATGCCAACTCGTTCTCGTCCCCTTCATCGCAGGGACACTCCACCCCGTCATGACTCTCCCCGTGACAACTCGAACATATCCTCGACAAGCACGCCGGGCACTGCAACACCATCCCCTTCGGCGCAGTCCTATATACCTGCGGACAATCCGGCGTCGGGCAGTGATGGAACTCATCCGCCTTTTTAGCTACAAAAGCCGAATACGCCGAATTGACAACCGCGTTGAACTCGTCGGTCGTCAGTATTCCGCGAGCGGCTGAGAGTGGGATGAGCTCGGTGCAGTTGGCGCCTTCACCAAGACATGTGAGAGGGAAGAAACGGCTGTCCGTCGCCGCCAATAGATACTCGCGCAAGCATGACCGACAGTGTGCGTGTCCGCATCGCAAGGTAAATGGACAATCCACTTCGTCGAAGCAGATAGGACACATGCTGCGCGTACGGCTGGGTTGTTGCGCTTCTGAAGCACGCTGCACCGCGTCTTTGGCCAGCAACCACGACGCGCCGCGCACGACGAGATTCCTATTCCACAGATCGATAGTCACGTTCTCCTCCCCCAGCTTCTCTTTCAGTTTCGGGTACTGCGAGACCATGAACGACCCCAAAACTTGGCCACTGAGAGGCACTATCCACGCAGTCCGAGAGCGGAGTTCCAGTATTTTGGCGACAACCTCGGCATGCGCTTTCGCACGCACGGCAGACGGTCCGTGAAGAATGACGCGACGCCGAGCTGCGTTGCGAAACACCTGCAGGCCTGGATAACGCTGCCTCAACCCGTCGATCCACAGTATCCCGCTTGGGACACTGAAGAATTGATCCCAGGCTATCTTCCCATCCAACATAACAATCTCCCCACGCAAAATGGATTCGAACTGCTGCTTGAGTCGTCCAAGATCCTTGAGGTCATCTGAACTCAACTTGACCTTGACCATGCTCTCTAGATGAGTCACAACGATGCCGGTGGAACCGCTCGTAGTCGCTCTGAGATCCATGAGATCCGCCTTGATGCCGTCGTACGTCTGGTTAGACAGTTTGAAGGCGATGTGCTTGGAGTGGTAAGCGAACACCTTCGTTCCACCTAAAAGGCCGGGTTTACGGATATGGAGATGGTCTGCTGCTTGCGAAGCCTCCAACGAAGTCGCGAATCGAGCATGAACGCGGATAAGCCCGTCAGTATATGGCGGAGGAGACACATCCCACGCGAGAACGTCGAAGTGGTAGTCGAGGATTTTCCGGACGCATGATATCGACTCCTTAGCGGAAGTATAGGTCACCGGCTCCCACATGACCCCCTCAGGTTCTGCGAAAGTCTTGAGAGCGTCTTTGTCCTTCTTGATATCCACAGGAATATTCCAGAATTTGACAGTGTACATCCCGACGGCGGGGAGACCTTCATGTATTCTTGCCCGCACCAGACGACCTTGAAATGGTTTCTGAGCTGCTGCTACAGCTTCCTGTGCTCGGTCCAGAGTAGGAAATCCTCCATAGGCCACAAGACCAGGAGCGTCCCACTGGATCCGTATGTCACAATCCTCTAGCCTGCCTCCAGAAGACGATACGTTCATGGATAGGTGTGCACGAATGAGTTGGCCGAAATGCATCGTGTCGTCGAGCGAGTTGGCAGCATTACGCGCGTCCACATGCTCCGAGTATTTAGCCTTGACTGAAACAGTGCCGCCAGAGCGCGTCACAGACTTCAACTCGACTTTGCCGAATGGCGAAAGTAGAGCAAGTATTGCCTTGTCGGTGACTGCGGCAGGAAGCTGCTCGACGAAAAGCCACGGGGTTTCAAACCCGGTAACGAGCTCTTGGATCTGGAATCCTGCGCTGACCTTGAGGCGAATGTGGTCGTGAACGAAGACAGTCCACTCGGATACTGGTTGAAGACATCGGGCAGGCGATTCCTCGTTTCGCGGGAAGATGGGGAAGCCCTTGTGTAGTTCAGGTATCTAAAACAAGATTAGTTGATGTCTTGGGACGTTCAATATACCTACCGGATCATCATACACTAAATCCTGATGCAGATACTTGCAGTCGTAGCCAAGTCGGCAGATACCACGAAGCCAATTCCTACAAGTCTCGTTCGTTAGAGGTCGGGGATGTAAGAGTTGGTGCGCGGGCCCGTCGTTTATCTGCGAGGTATTCTGCCAGCAATTTGAGCAGTGTTCATTGCAGATCTGAATTTTGCTTACCTCGGCATCCTCATATTCGGCGTCCGGATGGAAAAATTGACAGTCGGAACCACGATGGCAGTGACCGCGTCGCCAATATACACAGATGGCGCTGTTCCGGGGTCTAGGACACTTGATCACGTTACCGTCATCCGAAGAATCTTCGTCGGATGAAGATGCGGGCTCTGAGACCTACAACCTAGTGAGAAGCAATGAGGTTTAATTAAAGCTGGTACTGACTGGACTATCATATTGCAAGTCTCCGTGTACGAAAGGACAGTCGAACTCTTCATAACATCGGTCGTGTTCCCAAGCCCAGCAAAATTCAGTTGTCCGGGGATGGGGGTGCTTTACCGGCTTGGGTTCGTCCGGCAGCTTCTGAACTGGACCTTAGTTGACTTTTCCCGGGGGGGGGGGGCGGGATATACGCACAAAGGAATGGAAGTGGGGTCGATGGAGATAGCGACAACGATTTCCGAAATTACATCGGCCACGGCACCAGTCGTGACAGTATCCTTGAGGACATACTTTGAGAGGTCTGATGTTATGGGTGTCGTGTGAGTTGGGTTGAGGGTAATAGGGACCGGGGGGAGGTGGGTCGGGGCAGAGTCTCACGCGAGGACTACAACGGTCATAAGATTCATCACTAGAGGTGTCGCTTTCTGCGTATGGTGTTGAACATGTCTTTACGCGGCTTGGCACGGGTGCATCCTGCCTGGAAGTACTCTGGCCAGTCGAAATGAGATGGGAGTAGTGGAGGATTGGATGAAGAGTTCACCGGTGCGGGGCTCGGAAACAGCTCTCGGGGAGGTATTTTTATAGGGACGGACTTTGGAGGAGAGAATATCTGCGCGCAATAAGCATTGCAGCACGATATCAGCATTCATGGACATACCTGGCTTTTCAGGGGATCTGGATGCCTCCGGTAGCATGATGGGCCATATCTACAGCAGCCGTTAAGATAGTTCTGACATATTTCGTGGCGAATGTCAGTCCATGGTTTCTGGATGTATGGGTATGGTTGGCGCCGGCGCGAGTTAAAGGACTTGTCCTGAAATCGAGGAGGGATAGCGGTCTGCATTATGGTATGTTTGAAGCAGCGTCGCGGAAGCGGATGGTGGTCAAGAGTCAAGGCATCACGCTTGCCTAATCTGGGTTCAGATCACACACCTTTTCTCAACGTGCTTTCGGGATGGCAAACGAAGCTGCACCTCAACGGAACGACAAGCCGCTCGACTACAAAGAGCAATTCGAGGTATGAGCCTCCGTTTCTCTGCTTCATCTCCTTACCCGTGAGCAGGGGAGACATGTTGCATCACAATTCATCGAGTCAGTTAACGCATCTACACAAAGCTTAAGCTTACGGTAAATTCAAAAGTCCCTGTGAAGAGGCCTCAAAAGACTCGCTCAAATGTCTGAGCCGTAACGACTACAACCGTGAAGCTTGCCAGGCGTATTTCCAGACCTATCGCGACTGCAAGGCTGCCTGGGTAAGCTCTTCTTCAGTCAAGCTACTAGCAATTGATGAGAAGAACAGCTCAGCAAGCGAAGGGAGGACCGCCGTGCAGGACGTACATGATTATCTCAATATCAATATTTTCTACTTTATTTACTACGCCACACAAACTTATCCCTGTGACATGCGTGACAACGCGACCTTGACCTTGACGTCAGCGATGTCGGAGGAAAGTCGACCAGAAAACGAACCTCTGTTGACTTTGTATGCGTCCAGACCGTCGAAACACTTCTCTCCTTCTTACCACCACCATCTAGTCGCGACGTTGATAAGACGGAGGTATACCCGGTCATTCACACTATCAGAAATGTACGTCGCACGCTCTCCATCTCACTTCAACAATGCTGACCGTCAACTAGGACATTATCGTACGTTTCCTCCTTTTCCTATGCTATACTTGACTTTGAGCGTCGATAGACCTTTATTGGTGCGTAATCATCCATACACCTTGCCTCATTTTCAACATTGTATCAGATACACCCCTCACATACGATGCCGTACGTCTGCCATTCGTGCCCCGAATACCACCTAATGCTTCACCAGTTAACGGCTCCAGACCTCACATACACTCTGATACGCCCTCTCTTCGAAAAATATGCAAATCTTCAACGCAACGGCAACATGTCCATCGTCTTCGCTCTCCTCCTCAATCGAGTACATTTCCTTCGCGACGAAAACATGACCACCGCTACCATCTCCCGCACACGCGCCGAGCTCTGTGAAATTCTCGCTATTCGGGCTCTCCGCGAATACGGCAACGATATGTTTGACCTTGCGCTGACCCTGACAACAAGTTGGCATGTCTATAGAGGAGCGGACCCTATTGTCATGCAGCTCGTTCGCGAAGAAAGAGAAGATGACCTTGAGGAACGCGTAGGAAACGCCATCGAAATGGCCATCCTCAGCAAAGCCAAGCGCTTCATAAAGAGTTCATCTTGTCAAATGGTTATAGATGGAATCTGGACGTACGCTGCATACCTTCAGACTCTATCTCTCCCAATCTAACACAATACAGAGGTAGATGTGTCTATCAAGCCACCAGTAGTCACTCTATTCTATCCGATGTGAGCTTCTTGTCAAGTCTTCTTGTCGTCATTTAACTCCTGCCTTTAGACATACAAACAAACTCCCATTCATTTTTACGATCCGCACAAAGCTCCATTGCTTGACCATTACCGTCTCAAAGTACCGTCAATACGCGCCGTTCTGGAATACTTGAACTTTCTCATTCTCTTCGTGCTCTTCGTTGTGGCCATTGAGATGAACAAGCTATATTCTTTGAACGGATACGAGATTGCTTTCATGATCTATGCACTTGGTTTCGCGTTGGAGAAAGTTGCGGCCATGCAAGAGCATGGTATACAAGGTACGACCCCATTCAATTGATCCCGGCGTGTGCTCATCAACATATACAAGTCTACTTCAAAGGAACTTGGAACGGGTTCGACTTGGCATTTGTTACGACATATTTGATATATGCAGTTCTTCGACTCTACGGTGTATTCTATCAAAGTACGTCCTTCGCTTCACTGGGTTCTAGCCTAACGCGCATCATTCATAGACGCTTGGGCGTGTACGATGGGTATTGACTGTCTGGCTTTGATTGCATGTCTAATGTTCCCGCGGTACATTTCTGTATTTTGCGTTCTGATGGCTCATACTGATATCGCGCTGGCAGACTGGCTTTCGTTACTCTGAAGAACAATCTCATGGTGCTGTCATTACGGGCGATGATAATGCAATTCATGGTTTTGATGTTCATCGCTGCATTTTGCTTCTGCGGATTCTTGTACGCTTTGTGGACGTATGTTCTTCACTTGCCGTGTATCATCGACGATATTTATACTTCTATTTTCCAGGCTTAGTCGCAATGAAGCGAAGTACTCTGCTGGGTAAAATTCCGTTGGCATCACAATTGCCTGAGTTCTAACCCAAAATGTCAGAACTATTGCATGGTGGATGTTGGACCTTTGGTTTGGTCTTGACGCGAGTGGATTCGAGAAAGCTAGTCAGTCTTTGAGCTTCATGTGGTCTCCGCTACTGACATTCCGTGCATGCAGCCCAATTTCACCAATTCTTTGGGCCCATCCTAATGGTGACATATGCGTGTTTGAGTAATACCTTGCTTCTGACTGGTACGTCTGAGAAGATCGTTATGACTCGACGTATGACTGAAGTATCCCACAGTGCTTGTATCTGTAAGTGATTGAACATCACCTAGTTTTGCCGATCTTTTACACCTGTCAGATTCTATCCAATACTTTCGCAACCATCAACGAAGACGCTGCTGCCGAAGTGCGTATCGGTTCCCAAGTAGAATGGTACGGATGTCTAATTATTCCCAGGCAATGTTTAGGAGAGCAGTGTCGACTATTGAAGGGTGCGCTTGGGATCATTGACGTCGTGATAGTGTGCTGACGAGGCGTAGAGTGAAGGCAGATTCTTTATTCTCTTACCAGCCGCCCATCAACCTGTTAGCGGTCTGTGTGATGTTGCCGTCAAGCTACGTCCTGTCTCCTCGATGGTTTCACAAGGTGTGTTACGTCTTGGAACCTGTATGCTTATACTGATAATTGACGCCAGGTCAATGTCTTTATGATAAGGTGAGCGCTTTGTCATGTTTGTCGACCACGAGCTCACTCTTCGATAGAGTAACCAGCTTTCCAATACTCCTCCTTATCGCGCTGCATGAACGACAAGCAAAGAAGCACGGGACCACGGGGTTCTTCGAAACCCTTCGTGTTGCCACCGAAAAGATGTATGATTCCCTACCAAGAGGGTTCACAAAACGACTAGGTAGGTCTTTCTGGTTTTCCCGTTATAACGACGACTAATTGCGCCCTTCAGCATTCTTCGAAGGCTTAGCAGGTTCAGATTGGGATATCGATGCGGTATGTAGTGACACATTGATTTCACTTTCCTGCTGAACGGGGCTGCAGATTTTCGAGATTGAAGATGAACTCGATGACAGTGCACTCGACATCCGAGATGCTGTGACGCCTGGAGGAACAGTCTCCCATTTCCAGAGGCGAAATTCCCCATTCTCGTCGCCTCATCGTCCTCTCCCTCAGCAAAGGTCAACTACACAGATGCATGCCCACTTTGAACCTCAGATACCTCCCTCGCAGCAGCATCATGCATCGTCCTCTTCGCCGTTCTCTATCCCCCGAGCGCGCGTAAATTCGATCATGAACCGAGGCTTGGAGGCTGCTCAGAGTTTTACCAGCCCGCTAGCCCAGATATTCCAGCCGTTGGTGGTGGACGATGATACTGCGATCCAAGAGGAACCTCAGGACCCTTCGCAGCCTTTAGTGAGCTTTGGGCCTGCTAGTCGACGAAGACTGTCGTCTATGCAAGGCCATAGGCGAGTGACTACGGATAGCGGGAACGGTGTCTTCTCTGGATCACCGCACAAGGGACATTCGCCGCTGAAGAGGTTCCCAATCCTTGGGTCGGAGAGCGGGGATGTGTTATCTACGAGTCCTCCGTCTATTAGTGAGTCGCCAGGCCGTACCGCAGGGCAGGTGAAGGATGGGGAGGCAGACTCTGGAGGGGTTGAACAACGGATAGCGGAGATTGAAGAAAGACAGATTAGGATGGAGAAGTTATTGGAGAGGATCGCGAAGAGTTTGAATGTTGATGGTGAGAAATAGGATGCTACATGCATGGACAATTTAGATACTTACCTCGAGAGCTAAGTAAGTAGGAGGAAGTTGAAGTACTACTTCAACTTCCAAGATCCAGAGATCTGCCACCTCTTGCGCCAGAAGTAGATCATTGTCACACTGGAATTTCACAGCCTGTCATGTGGCTATCCGGCAACCTTGAGAACCGTGTCTCACCTCTTCCCCCCATCTGCTCTATATACTGTACTATCCGGAATGTGGTACTTCTGGGGTAATTCCACTGATGTCGTCGAAGTAAAGACTGCTGAACGCGCTCGACTACTGGCTCAGGTCCCTATTGAGACCGCAACGGATGCAAGTGGACGCGACGCGTATCTCAAGGCGACTGGTCTGTCTCTGTTTCGCGCTTTACAAGGCATGGACTCATATGTGGTTGTAGCGTCAGATATCGTGGCGAATATTGAGCAAGGTAAATGGACTGCCAGTGAGGTGCTGGAGGCATACATCCAAGCATCGGTTCGCGCCCAAGAAGTCACGAATTGCCTGACGGAGAGTAAGTCCTGGCATGATTCCAACGTCGTCGAGGTGTTGAAATGGTATTATAGTCATGTTCGAGGATGCGCGGGACCGTGCGAGGGGCCTCGATGCTGCTTTTGCGTCCACGGGCAAGCTGCGTGGCCCGCTGCATGGCGTTCCGTTCAGTTTGAAGGCAAGTCCGTTTCGAATTTGGGTTGGGCGGGCTTTCTGACTTTGGAACAACTTTCATAGGATCAATGTACGGCTCTGACTTGGGGTATTATTCTGAGCTAACCTCAGGCTATACTAGATGATTATGCAGGATTCGATTCGAGCATTGGATTCACACAATGGGCGAACAAGCCTGCCAAACGGCATGCTATCGTGAGCTTTCCCGTTTCAAGACGAAAGCGAACTGGCAGATGCTAATCCAACCCAGGTCGTCTCGCAAATCATCGCAGCGGGAGGCGTTCCCTTCGTGAAGACGAACGTTCCTCAAACGATGCTTTCGTTTGAATGCAACAACCCTTTGTGGGGGCGTTCGTTGAACCCGCATGGCAAGGCGTTTACGTGCGGAGGCAGCTCCGGGGGTGAGGCGGCGCTATTGGCGATGGACGGGTCGGCGCTAGGTGTCGGGTCTGATATTGGGGGGAGCTTGAGGATCCCGCCGGCGTATTGTGGGGTGTATTCAATTAAGCCGACTGCTGGTAGGGTGTCGTCGGGGGGTGCGCAGAGTGAGTGCATTTTGCTATGCGGGTGAAGTGCGTGCGCCTTACGGGTGTGTCATTCGTAGGTCCGAACCCGGGATTCGAGGGCATTAAGACGTCTATGGGACCCATTGGGAGGTCTGTGGGGGACTTGGAGTTGTTTTGTAGGGCGATTTTCGATGCGGAGGATCCGACGTGGGAGGTTGTTCCTGTTCTGTATAGGGAGGTGCAGCTTCCTCGAAGGCTGAAGTTTGGGTATTATACGACGGGTGAGATAATTTTTGATGTTTGGGCTTGAGGGGAAGCTGAAAATGGATTGAATAGATGGATTTATCAAAGCTTCTCCTGCGAACAAGAGGGCTGTCCTGGAGACTGTTGCGGCTTTGAGAGGACAAGGACATGAATGTATTGAGTTCAGTCCTCCAGATGGTATGTGCTTTGTTATATCACTGGTCAATCTGTCTCATTGTTTTGAGCCTATCGGTCGATGGAGATATTTGTGGGGCTGACATCTTCAGATGCGTACAAGAAATTGACGAGCCACCTTGGTTCTGACAAAATGGTCCGTTAATCTCTCTCTCTGCTTCTGATCTCATTAACCTTGCTCTCCAGGACGCATCATTGATGTTGACGGTCTACTCGGCGCGACTTCCTCGTAAGAGTTGTCTCTTTAACCGCCTGCGTCACACTAAGTTGTATTGCATAGGTTTCCTGTCAGCGATACTGAACTGGGCCATCGCTACATTCTTGAAAGATACAAAATTTGTTGCAGTGAGCCAGGCGGGTGGCGCAAAGAGTTTTGAAGAATATAACAAGTGGGTCGAGCAGCGCAATTTATACACAAAAGAGTTTGCGGACAATGTAGGTTCTCGCTGAAGAGCCCTTGCCTTGGCTTATCGCCTTTTTTTAGGTCTGGTATAAATATGGCTTTGATGGGCTCATTGCGCCCGTACAAGCTATGCCTCAGCTTCCTCATGGGTATGGCCATACTGTCCATTTCGAAGTCGTGCTAACAGTCTGAAAGGGCTGTGACGACGCTTAGCCCTCTATGCGTTGGAACTGTGCTCTATAATGTCCTTGACATCCCAGTCGGAGTATTGCCTGTTACGAGAGTGGATGCGAAGGCAGATAAACTTACGGATGAATGGACGAAGAAGGGGGATGGAAGTGCGTTCATTGAGGACCCTCTCTATCGCAACAAGAAGCCAATGTATGATGCCGTGGCGATGGAGGGCATGCCGGTGTCTGTTCAAATTGTGGGGAAAAGATGGGAAGACGAGAAGGTGCTGGAGATGATGAAAGTGGTGGACGAGGCACTCGGAGAGAGGGGATTTGGGCCAGGGACATGCAGATAACTACGCCACACTGTCTTCCGGACCGGGATGCCGTTTGATAGCCGATCGAGGGTGATTCGGACTCTCGGAGTGTTGTCTTATCCCTGTCATTTATCCTATCTTTGTGTCCATGCATTTGCGATAATTTTACTTGCTTCTTGCCCTCTCACCATCATTCAATGTCTTCGCTTCCTGGGCCGTTCAGCGCGTCTCGAATTTTGACGTTGACAGCGTCGCTGGCCGTCGCGCTTGGTGCTGGGACGAATTATGTGAGTTGTCGCCATCTCTGCCGGGCGAATTGAGCTGAATGGCGTGCTAGGTCTATTCTGGTGTGTTGGATACGAGAATCGCTGTTGGTAATACTGACGTTCCTCACAGCGTACGCGCCCCAACTCGGGGAACGACTCAATATCAATCATACAAAGCTCAACCTCATTGCATTGGCTGGGAATGGTGCGTGTTGGTACTAGTTATACGTAGATCATTATTGACAACTACGAATAGTCGGCGTGTACAGCAGTGGACCTATCTGGGGTAGAGTTGTCGACGTACGTGGACCCAAGATTCCCATGATATGTGCATGCATCCTCCTCTTCACTGGCTATTCTGGCCTTCGCCATATCTACGACACCGGCTTGACTGCAGGCCAGACTACTATCTCTGACCTGACCTTTGCCTGCATGATCGCTTTTGGCTACATGACTGGCGCTGGCGGGAACGCAGGTCTCAGCGGAGCAGTCAACGCCGCTGCGAAGAACTTCCCCGACAAACTACGTGCATCGGCGACAGGCATCGTCATATCTGGCTTCGGCCTATCCGCATTCCTATTTTCCACCATCGCTCATTTCATTTTTCCCGGCAACACTTCATCTTTCCTTCTTGTTCTCTCGTTGGGGACTGCCCTCCCAATGATATCTGGTTTCTTCCTTGTTCGCTATATACCCATACACCATCCTTCTGGCGAACCCGCCGAAATCGAAGCGCCCACCATGCAACGCGATGGGAGCCGAACACCGCTCTTACGCGAGCAGCCACCCGAGGTCGTCGTTTCACACGTTCAGGAGCTCACAACGCCGGCAGTACATTTCATTCCCGGTTCTATAGACGGTGTAGAGTTAAGTCCCACACGGGCGACCAAACGACATCATCGATCTAGCAGTGCAGGCACGGGTAGAGGTAGCTTCAGCCATCCTAGCAAGGTCCTGCTACATGATGGGCCCCTTCCAAACATATATGGACGTGCACTGTGGTGTACTTTTGAGTTCTGGCTGCTTTTCGTTATTCTATCTCTCCGTGAGTACAACGCTTTCTAAATTTATGCTGTTTTTCTTACATTCCGGTAGTTAGTGGCACGGGTCTCATGTGTACGTTTCCCACTTTGGACTCAGTTCATCCATTGACCGTCTCTCAGATATCAACAATGTCGGATCCATGTCTCAAGCCTTATACGCACGCTCAACAGATGTCTACTCTCCCATAGATGCTTCAACATGGCAATCTGCACAAGTCTCCGCCATAAGCGTCACCAACTGTCTTGGCCGCATCTTCATTGGCCTCGTCTCTGACGTTTCGAAACACCACTTTCAGCTCCCACGTTCATACATGCTCATCCTCGTTTCCTCCATCGTGCTGCTCTCGCAAGTCGTAGCGGCCAACATCGACTCGATCCAACACTTGTGGATGGCGAGTACGCTTCTGGGAATGGGGCATGGGAGTATCTTCGGTATCTATCCTACCATCTGCATTGAGTGGTTCGGCATGCGTACGTTGTCCTTTTGTGAATCATCGGGCTTCACTGAATGCTGGCATAGCCCATTTCTCGGAGAATTGGGGATACATATCACTTGCCCCGATGTTTGGCGGGAATCTGTTCTCGCTGGCGTTTGGTCGTAATCTCGATTCACATGCGGTTAGTGTTGTGAATGGGCAGTGTATGGAAGGGAAGGGATGTTACGTGGATACACTGTATTTGACGATTGGGGGATGCTTTATTGCTGTTATGCTGAGTGTGTATGCGAGCTGGAGGGATAGAAAGAGGTATCATGTAGAGGTTTGGGAGTCAGACGACGAGAGCGAGGAGGAGGATGACTGAGCCCACGTTCCTATTAGACATACAAACTATAACTTATCAACATGTACTATTTACACATGGGCACGTCTATTCTATAGCCTATCGAACGATCTCGAGGGGTATCACCTGGCCGAATAAGTTAGCCGGTCAATTACCCGGTGCGTCCATGAAAGCTTGAACATTGACCATCATGAGAATATCGAACAGGACGTTCATCGTCTCTGGTGGGTGAGTATTTCTGTCATTGGATTGCACTGACTAACACCTCGATCTATAGCTCTTCAGGCCTGGGTCTAGCTACTGTCCTTGACTTGCTGGCATGCGGAGCATATGTATCCATCGTCGACCGGTCCCCTCCAGATTCTTTGCCACAGGAAAAGGCGATATACATCGAAACAGACATAACTTCTGTCTCCGACATCGAGTCCGCTGTCAGCCGCACCGTCGCCTGGACACACGAAACGCTTGCCCGACTCGGAGGAGTAGTCAATTGTGCTGGAATCGGCACAGCGGCCAAGATCATCGACACCAAAAAGGAGCCGCATGCATTGGATCTGTGGGACTATGTGCTAGCTGTCAATTTGACGGGGACGTTCAACCTAACACGGCTTGCGCTGAAGCATCTTGTGGATGTGGCGTCAGAGGAGGGAGGAGATGAGGAGAAGGGAGTGATCATCATGGTTTCTAGTGCCGCTGCTTTCGAAGGACAGCCTGGACAGACGGCGTACGCTGCGTCGAAAGGCGCGCTACGGTCGATGGCGCTGCCCATGGCGCGCGACCTCGCGCGGTACGCTGTGCGCGTAGTGACGATTGCGCCTGGCGTCTTTGCGAGCAGCATGACTCAGGCTATGCCCGAACGCGTGCGCAACAACTTGATTGAGGGCGGAGTCGTGTATCCAAAGAGGTTTGGCGATCCGCATGAGTTTGCGAGAACGGTGAGATGGGTTCTTGAGTGTCCGTACGTGAATGGGGAGACAGTTAGATTAAGTGGCGCAGGGAGGCTGCCTGGAAAGCTGTAATATAAAATAGTTGCGCCACATTTTGATTGGGACGCGACTCGCGTTGTTGTGCGTTGTTTGCGAGGATTGTTCTTTGCCTTTGACCACGATCACCATCTCCTGCGTCGGACGGGGTGCCGACAATGGGACTTTGCCTCGTGGTGGCGAGTGCTACTACAAATGGCTTATCTTATTAGCGCCGATTTCAAACTTTGCTTTCTGCGCTTGCCCACTACAATG
The DNA here is from genome assembly GCA_011800155.1 of Flammulina velutipes. Classification (NCBI taxonomy): domain Eukaryota; kingdom Fungi; phylum Basidiomycota; class Agaricomycetes; order Agaricales; family Physalacriaceae; genus Flammulina; species Flammulina velutipes. The sequence continues at coordinate 1,913,892 of CM022373.1, read as the reverse complement.
GCGTCCTTTGTCTGCCCCGGGCTAACACAGCTCAGTCCTTTGCATATTTCAGTTCATCGCAGACGTGTTCACTCTTCATTCACGACTTCCATGGTCAGTACTTTTCATTCATTCAGTCCGCCACATTTTTACTCAAGTGTCTCCAAAGAAAGGCAAGAAGAGGGCTGCGCCCGACGAATCTGTAGACGATGGCCCGTCACCGTCCAAAAAAGCTAAACGCACAGTCACTGCCACTCCCCCGCCCACCGCAGCGCGGAAATCCCCGCGGAAAGTCAAGCGACCACGCTCGTGCGCCAATGCTCAGCCTCCCACCATCCCACTGAAGCCATCTATCCCCCTCGTCGTTTCGCCCCTGCCGATTGCCCAGTCCTACAAACTCGGTGCATTCGATTTCTACGCCATCGACGACTCTTTGCTCCAGCACGCTCTCCTCGGCGTCGACGGTAAACCCCAATACAACTCTATCCACCGAACCATCGATGAGTGGTCATTGAAGGGGGTAACTCCTACGGCCCGCGTGTACATCCCGGACGTGTCCAGCAGCTACGTCGAGAACGGACGCATGATCTGTCGTGCCCTGAGGGACGACAACTTTGGCCCGATGCATGAGATTGTCATTTCCGACTTGCAAGTAACCGACCCGATCCAGTGTCCCGACCTAGCCAACTTCCCGGCTGCTCGTCAAGAGGATACCGTCGCCGTCTCTGGCCGCTGTTTCGTTGCGGACGTCCATCTCGGTAATGTCACCATCTCTGGTGGCACGTTCCAGATGAATTGCACCCCGGTGTGGACCGCCGACGGCGGCGGCGGCGAGGAGGACCTGGATGCTAATGTGGAGATTTTCGAGGCCCATATGGATATGGCCGTCAAGTTCAAGAAACAGGGCGGCCAGAGACTCCGATGTGGGCTTCTGGGCGTGCGATCTGGCGTCAACATGGGCGGATGGGATCCGAATAGGCCCTTCACTGGGTTTTACGCCAACTTGGATCAGGCGCCGTTGCCTTTCATCGCGGTTCCTTGACTTGAATGTTGCCAACAACTTTTTTTTTCTTTTCAAACACATTCATCATGATCACTCAATGTACTATCAATACCCATCACACAGCAACTGACTGCAATGCATTTTTCATACACGGAATGAGTGAATGATCGTGTTAGTTGATTGAAGATGACGAAGACGCCACATCCCTTCTTTGTTCCAAAGACCGTCCCACCCAAATCCCGCTATTCAAATCAAGAGGAAGAATGACGGCCCGGGAATACTCGAAAGAAAATGGCTCCTAGTGCTTGTAATGACGTGACACTCGAGTTGGTTGAAGAATCCAAATGAGTTCTTTCCCTTCGTCTTTCCGATTTAGCTACGGAGGCGAAGTCTGAAGACATATATAGTATCAATTGCATGAGAAATGGCATTGATTTATAGATCCTAAGCCGAAGAACCTAGCGCCACAATCTGACATGTTATATACAAGGAGGATTCCCTCATCTTCAGTTCGACTTATTGAACAGCAAACGAAGGACACAAGTAGTCAAGAATATATATACATAGTAGAGGAATCACAAAAAAAATGATAGTACGCAACTCCCTGCCTCATTTCTCCTGACACTCATAGAGAACCCGAACAGGGCTACCAGGAAAGTGTTCTTGGGAGTAGTGTTAGCGCTCCTGTTGATAATCATCAGTGTGTGGCGAGATATGTTATGTAGCAGCAAGCATACCCTGCGGTCACGGGCAGCCTGGTACTTGTTCAGGAAAAACTCAGAAAGCTCGTTCTGGTTCACCTGCGCAGCAGCGACGATAGACGGGACACCCAGGGGCTCCGATGCTCCTTCTCTTCCAAGCAGCTCTTTGTCTTTTGAGACAAGCCGCAACAAGGCATCCAGGTCCTCCGGGGGTTTTGTAGAAAATCCGGGAGTATAGAAGCGTTCGTAGAGGTCTTCCAGCCCCCGTTCATTCTTGGACCAATGTTCGAGGTTGATGTCGCCAGTGTCCGGGTCGACAAGCTTGAAACCTTTGAATTTTCCCGCTGCGGCGAGGCCCGACGTTGATTTGTTTTCGACACCGTCAAAGTTGATGTAGGACTTTGTCGCGAGGTACATCATGTTCGCAAACCAGAAGGACATGTAATGCAGACTGCTGTATTCTCTAATAGCAGACGCCACGGCATCGGCGATGGAAATGGCTTCGATAACGTTCAGAGTACCGGGAGGCGGGCGGAAGGACCGCACTAGCTTGTAGTGGGGTAGGAGGAGGCCCGAGAAGTCCTGCGTTTTCGAAAAGGGAACTTTGTCGCTAATACTGATATGGTCGAACTTGTCAACCCTGCTGGTCCTGATGATGTTCGTCATTAAATACCTACGAAGTGTAAGCTATCAGTGTTCTCAATCACAATGAGGAAATAGCGCTTACGGCGAAGTCGAGTCCAACCGATACAGCCCTATGTTGTCACGCTTGTAGTGTTCAAGACGCGCCACTCGCGAGTCAACAGCAAGGGGCTGTAGAGCAGTGATAGGCTGGTAGGCGTATTCGACCAATATACATTCGTGTAGGGATTTCTCGGAGCGGTATTGAGAGAACTGCATGACGCGCATCTTCTCGAACTCGTTAGAGAGGTCCTCATTCTCTGGGTCATCCTTCAACATCAAGATGGCGTGGCGGATGGGCTCGCTTAGAGAGTACTTCTGAAGCAAGGGGGGAATGCGCTTTGATGGGATCGGCAGGATATGAGATGGAAACGTGCTGGGCATCTTGTCAGGATGAGGAGGGGAAGTAATGAACTTCAAGACTTCAAAGAGGAGCATGGCGGTCGTTGGCAAAAGCTGTTGGTAGTGCTGCGGAGCGGGCGCTCCTCCTTATAAACATGTCAGCCTCATGGCAGAATGAATGTATACGTCTACCGAAGGGTGTAGATGTACGTGGACCAATGGCACAAATGACTGTACTGTCTCGATATGGAAAGCAATCTAAAGTCCTACTTGCTTCTCAGTGTACATGCTCAGGCGCAGTCCGCGAAGCACTCACCATGGCGGTCGTTCATCAAGTTCAAATGAACGCGGGCCGATGCTCCGAACTTGTAATCACACGATGTAAAACAGGAAAGTTGTCTATTCTTCTAAGTTCTCTATCCAATATAAATACGGAGATTTACGACGTGTAAAGTACTCCCAGACGAAGCCCAAAACCCCAAACCCAAGTAGGAATATAAATAACTCCATCCCCACACATCAACTGCGCCACAGCGATTTGAGCGGCGATCCCATCGTAGGTTCGCGTGCCCGTCGAACCAGTCGTCCAGATGGAGAAACGACACTCGTATCAAGAATCTTCCTAGTGCGCCTCATCCCCAGCTTGACAGAAGCCGTAATCGAAGACAAAGATGGTGAAGGGAGTGGGCGGTAATCCGGCTCAAGGAGATCCTCGGCGGAGGGGATAATTCGCATATCGTATACGACTCTAACCATAGAAAGAAAGACGTCGTCCTCGTCCATATCAGGTTCCTCTTCCTCTTCAGCAGTCTCCATCGGTGGTTCGCACTCGTCGAGGAGCAAAGGGAATGATGTTGAGCTCGCTAACCAGTTGTCCATGCGCATGGGTAAATGTTTAGCGAGCTCAACATCCTCGCCCTCTTGGCTCGAGGGGTCGTCGTCCGGTTGAGTCGATCTCTGTGGCGGAGATGGCGCTGTAGAAGGCGAAAGAGGGAAGGCGCCATAGGAGGGAAGCGCGTCGAAAGAATCATCGTCGTCCGCCTCGCTCAAAAGTGACTGGAGAGACTTCGAAGTTGAAAGAAGGGACTCGTTCGACGGCGAAAGGATCGATGCCATAAAGTCACGATCATCGTCAGAGTTATCGTCGTCGCTGGAAACGAGGGATTGGTACGAAGGTGAAGATAAAGTGGGAGGGTGCATACCTGAAGAACCCGTCTGATAATGGTGGCAGTAACACCAAGAGATGGTCGTCGTCGATTGATTCTGAGCCCGAGAAAAGGCAGGAAAAGGGAGGAAGGAAGCAAATGAGTCGTCGTCGCCGGAAAGATGGGATTGGTTCCATGGCGAGGGAGAAAAGTTGAATGATGGCGAAGGCGATGAAGGGATGGAAGGGTATTATTGTATACAAGAAACTTGGAGGTGTATAGAGATGAGGCTAAGATCTTGGGCGTCCACGACAGAATGCTCTAAGCGCATCACATAACCACGCAACATGAGTTTTGCTAGGGGACGACGTCAGTATTCGTAGTCAAGCCGCAACACGGTATAACGCACTTTCTTCGCCGTCTTGTAAAACATCTTGCTCTGCGCAGAGAGCACGTTGGATCTATCAACCAAGTTGTCCAGCTTCTCACCTCGCTGAAGGACCGACTCGATGGTCTTGTGCTACAACACTCATTAAACAACATGCACCCCACGGAAGAAGGATATGAGCGCACCAGAACGATCTTCGTCTCATCAAGCTCTTGCTGAACGCGCATGGATACTCTTGGTCGGTAATAATGACAGCTGCCGCGCGTTAGCTACGATGGTAATCGACCAGCATAAAGGCCTTCCCAGCGAGCTGCTCAGCGCCTCCTCTGTTGTAGATATGGACGATACAGTTGTTCTCCTGAACGCTCTGCCGTTGTCCTTGTGTTGTCCGCTCCGCAACAGTCCTGAGTCTTGGAGAAGAAGGACATGAACTCGCCAACCGAGCCTTTCTGGTAGAGAGAAATAACAGTGCTGAGGATGGTGCACAGTCCTGATGGCGACGTAAGAATAACAGAAAGCAGAAAGAGCTTGATCATGGCGCACAAGTTGGCTAATACACAAAGGTGCAGAATACAACACAGCCCAATACGCAGATACTCATACAAAATGCTTCGCTTCCTCTTCCGATCCACGAGGAAACTTGGTGACAAACAGGTGTGGTACTCCGAGAATGACCCAGCATCCAACGATAGGGATCATGCACCCAATGATAAATTCAGCCAAGTGGACTGCCAAATCATCGTCATTTACACTGCAGCGGCTTTATAGAAGAGAAAGACGTACCTTGGAAAGAACTCGGATAGAGCGCCCACTTGAAGCACCACCCCATGAGCGACACCAAGTTAGTCTTCTTTATACGCTCAACTAGATACTGCTCCTCGTCCCTCGGGGGTATGATGAATAGGCTGGCGAAACCGACGATTTGGAGAAGGAGCTCGACCGCTTGGACGATGACAATCGCCTTTAGCGCTGCGGATGGTTGGAACAATCCGAAACAGTACAACCATGGAGTAGTTATGAAGGAGGATGATATGACAAAGGCAGGAATAAGTCGCATGCTTTCATTTGGTCTCCGAATGTAGTCTGGCTGCGGGGGGGCGATGATGGTGGCCATTGATTAAGAGTCGATCAAGTTCAGAGTCCGAGATCGGGCCGCCCACCGTGGCGTTTGGAGTTCATTTCTCCTCCTCCTGGGGGCTTCCTTCACAGAAATTCCAACTTCAAGGCCACTTAATTTAAATGGAGGGCGACGTGTCTGACTGAAGAACAGGCCTGAACCAGACAAGAATGATTGCTATGTCAACTGCCTCCCGTCTATAGTCACGTCTTCTTGCCTTGGCGCCGTTGATGACTTCACGCTCACATCCATCGCCGTCGCCGCTAATGTCGGCAATGTATCGCTGTTATTGCCATCCACCAACACGTCGTCAATTTCTAGCCAGATATCGGCCTTTATATCTTACACTGCTTTCGTTAACACCCAAGGTAAGTATACCTCCTCATGTACCCGTTGGCTGAATATGATCCAGCCCGCTCCTCACTGGCCGGTTTGATGTGTCCTAAGCCCTGTGGGTGTGGCTGCCGAGGCATTGCCTCCGATGTCAATCGTCACATAGTACTGTCGTATAGGTCTCGCGCCCGCCGTAGCTGCATGTATCGTGTCCGTCCTACGTCAGTCTAGCAAGAGAGGGTGTCCTGTCTGCTCCCAGAGGTCATTGCCACTATCACCGCCCTTTCGTAGCCACGAAGAGTTCAACATATCATTATAACAGAAGAACCCAGCATGACCAAACGCCACATTGGAACACCAAGTCAATTTATCTGTAGTTTCGACCAATGAAAATACAAGTGTCCCAATACCATTAAACATTGAATTGTTTCCTTAAATACTAGCAGTTACCCGTGGCTACGCCACGGAATTGAAACCTAAGCCATCTAAGCCATTGCCATGATTCAGTCAGAGCACTAATGTCAGAATTCCCTCAAACATGCATCTACTATCAATGTTCCCCTGTCGGACACTAATATTCTGTTGCCCGTGTCAATGTGTAAAGTTAAACGCTACTGTCTATTCTCTCCCATGTCCGTTGTTGGCCATGCCATACAATACAACCAGTGTCAACCACTGGATGATTTGTGGTGTGGTCACTGTGGTGCAGCCCATCTTGAGTCTCTGTAGCCTTGGACATGGCGCCGCAAGTCAGTTATTGCCACTATCTACTCTCATATAATCAATGCCCTGCACACTGGAGCGACACCACCAGTGTGGCGCACAAATCCAGGTCCAGAAACGGACCGAAACCTACCGGGGAGCCAATGAGAAGGCCGTTTTGTTTGTCTTTGCGATCGGACCAATGGCATTAGGAATCGGCCACTTGTCTTTTAATATATAAGACTAGAAGTTACCCATGAGACCGGGGAGCATAAAAGTGATGGTGGTTAACATTGCAAAAGGTTCTGAACTCGTTTGTAGCCAATCCAGGAACAGAGTCTGACACGTGGCGACAGTAAGTAGTAACTGACCTAAGGCTATAAAGCGAGCCCGACCCGTGCGCGTGAGCAATTGTGCCAGCGCCACACAAGTGACTTGTGAATTGCCCCGCTACGGAGGACGGTCCGAACAACGGAGAGCCAATGAGGATGGAGAAAAAGAGCCAATGAGGATCGAGAGATTGAGCCAATGAGAAGGGGGAAGAAGCAGGCCTCGAGGCCTTTATTATAGTAGATAACATAAGAATGAGCATGACGGAAAAACCCAATACACTACTCAGGATTGTCAGCTGTTGGGATTCCTTGACGAAGCCTATCTCAAATGAGCAACGTGGACCAACAATCTCTATAAATCACTCACCCTCAAAGTCTTTGTTGGTATACGCGGCCACTAACCCAGCCATCAGGTGCGTCACGGCGATTGTTGTCTGTTGAATGAAGCCATTCGACAGCGGGCGACCAAGCCCTACTACCAAGGCGAAGGCCGATAGGATCCACATCAAATGGAAGACGATCCAGATCGAGATGATAGTCCCAAAGAGCATGAGTCTCGAACTCAGAGGCAAGTCAGGACGATTCTCAGACGTAGGGAGCATGTTGGCGATTGCGGCGAAAATGACGAGGGTGTCAGCTGATGCTTCAGAGAGGTCGTTGTTGAAATTGATCTTCATGAAGGCTTCCCCACTCCCTTGTCATACCCAACATCACATCGACGACGGTAGATCTACCTTCCGGCCGCCAGTAACTCCAGACCGCCATCACTACCAACACACCAAGCTCACTGGATACAACACGGGACCTATCAGATAATAAGCTTGTGTTGTCATTCAAGAATATGATAATCGTACTGGTGGCAAGCACAGTCGCTGTCAATGACACGAACGACGCCGGGAGCTGAACCCAACAGATCTTGAGAAGGCAATTGGCTTTGATAGGATCGGTGATGCAGAATAGGGCGAGGATGGTAGACGAAAGGGCTCCTAGGAACCAGATGATCTCCCAGAGGAGGATGAGGGTAGGAGTCTCATTGAAGAACGTCGTCGTCCCCATCGAAGAAAACAGACCAAACATGAAGGAGGATTTTCTCCACAGGAGGTCTTCGTCGTTGGCACCCGAAGGAAGACTTGCATTGACCTCTTGATATATGAAAGCTGCGACAACGCGAGCCGATTTTGTGGTCCTAGACCATCCGTCGCAGTAGGCCAGGCAGAAGAGCGGCATGACCCCAAAGAAAAAAGAGAGGTTACGGAGCATTGGTTGTCCTATTTGTGACATGAAGAAATAGCTCTAAGACGATCTGAGAAACTTACCTTTCGTTCCGGTGGTTATGATCCCGACGACGAGGAGGAAGATTATTTCCGACATGGTCTTCATGATATCCAAAGCTTGTAATGACTGCGCTACGCCGTAAGCACACATTAAGATAATTGCGGCTACGAGTCGGAAGATGAAAAGCCAGACAGAGCTCGAGATGTCCTCAGACACGACGACTGCGATGAGCATCATGCTAGTGCAGACGATTGATGTCGTACTAGTCTTCGTTGGCATTCTGTGCGTCCTTGGATTGCCGTTCTAGCACTGGAGGAGCGCGCGCGAGTACGAGGTACTAGGAAGCCCTTGGACGTCGTTTGGCTGTAAAGAGGAGGGGAAGCGGGAAACGCAACTCAGTGATTTGCGCTTTGCTTAAATGTGCTTCGCTTGTTGGGGAATGACACTGTCCGCGTCATTGAAATGGCATATGATAACCAACGTCCTGGGCAGGAAACAATATCGAAAATCGGTGAAAGAATAGATAATAAATGTTTACGTACGTGGCGCATTTGGCACTTTTCCAGCCTTTCTTTCAACGGAAGCACAGACGTTGGATGCCCTTTGCAGAAGCCATCGCCCAGTAAGAATTGTCCGTCTTTGTGATTTGCCAATTTCCCTGTCAAATTGCCAGCTAACAATTCAAGAAATTTAGACCTAGGCGTCAATATTTTGATCCCATAAATTCTTCGAAGTTCGTTGACGGGTAGAAATGACGCGCGATTGTCTGCGATTGTCCATACTCATCCTAAATTAAATCATCCTTCTGTCCGGATTGGGTTAGCTCATGATTTGGAAAGAACAAGATCGAGAATCGAGCAACTTTGGTGGAAGAAATGGACGTTTAGCGTTAACAAACCTCGATTTCTCGATACCATACAGAATGCGCCTGGTCCGTAGAAAGTGATTCGCTTATCACCCATCTCTAGTGGGATTCCACAACATCAATTCGACAACACCCCACAGAAGAACCATTTGAACGCACCGGGATCTTCGTCTCATCAAGCTCCGGCTGAGCGCTGATCCTATCGGTCTATTGGGTGTTCCTCGATGTCGGAGAGCGTGGAGAGAACGAGGATATGGAGGTAGAAGTTCTCGTCGAGGAGGGGTACGGTGGCAGTGCAGCCAGTGCTTCGCGAGCAGCAAAGAGGGTACTCTTGTTCGGTTATGGTGACGGCAATTGTCCAATAGAAAGGCTTCGCCAGCGAGCTGCTCTGGCCCTCCATTATCCCAAACAGAAGATACCAGGACAGTAACAGAGCATTTGATGTACTGCAGTGTAATCAGTGGTATCAGCTGAGCATTTATGGTAGATCCAAAAGAAGGACAGATCAGAGTGCGTGTGGCAACAAGAAGCTGGCAGAATTGTGGCAGATGCCAGAAGCTCGCGCGCAGAAGCAAGAGGTGCCAGATCTGTCAATCAAACCAAAGCTTCGCGACTTGACGGAATACTCACTGGCTTGAATCCAAAATGCGAGCTCATACTAGTAACATAGGAAGATTGTACAAAAAAAAAAACAAAGGCAGTGGCAATCCTAGTATTTCAGGACACTTTTATCACCTTTGAGTACGTAGAAGGAGATAAAGGCTGGCGGGCAAGAGATGTCCCTACGTCGAGGCTTTTCCCTTGCCTTTTCTGGAGTCCAAATTTCACAGATCTGCTCCTGCATCACACTGTGACGGTGTCCTAGCTTTTGCGCGCCAGCTTCTTGCTGCCGAACACAAACCAAGGAGGCGGAGAAAGAAAGACATCGTCCTCGTCCATGACAGGTTCTTCTTCCTCTTCAGCAGACTCCATCGGTGGTTCGCACTCGTCGAGAAGCAAAGGGAATGATGTTTAGCTTGGGAGGCAAAGGAGGAAAGGCGCAGTAAGAGGGAAGCGCATCGAAAGAATGTCCGCCTCGGTCGAAATTGAATGAAGATAATCCGAAATCGAAAGAAGGGACTCGTTCGACGGCGAAAGGATCGATGCCACTGAGTTACGATCATCGTCAGAATTACCGTCGTCGCTGGAAACAGGGGATTGGTACGATGGTGAAGACGAAATGGGACGATGCATACCTGAAGAACTCGTCCGATAATGGTGGCAGTAAAGATAAGAGATGGTCGTCGTTGATTGATTCTGAGCAGGAAAAGGGAGGAAGGAGGCGATGAAGCAAATGAGTTGTCGTCGCCGGGAATATAGGATTGGTTCCATGGCGAAGATGTAGACGAGGGAGAAAAGTTGAATGACGGCGAAGGCGATAAAGGGATGGAAGGGTAGTATTGTATACAAGAAACTTGGAGGTGTATAGAGATGAGGCTAAGATCTTGGGCGTCCACGACAGAATGCTCTGAGCGCATCACATAACCACGCAACACGAGTTTTGCTGGGGACAAGGTCAGTATTCGTAGCCAATTCGTAGTCAAGGCGCAACGCGGTATAACGCACCTTCTTCGCCGTCTTGTAAAACATCTTACTCTGCGCAGAGAGCGCGTTGGATCTATCAACCAAGTTGTCCAGCTTCTCGCCTCGCTGAAGAACCGACTCAATGGTCTTGTGCTACAACACTCGTTAAACGACATGCACCACGGAAGAACGATATGAACGCACCAGAACGATCTTGGCTTATCAAGCTCCTGCTGAACGCGCATGATAGTATAGAAATCCTGGTACTTATGAATGTATGTGTTGATGTCGGGGAACGAGATGGAGGCAGGATCGCTGAACGAGGACTGGGGCACTTTGACATTAAGTCGTCCAAGAGCTTCGTCGGACGGGGTACTCTTGGTCAGTGATAATTACAGCTGCCGCGCGTTAGCTACGAGGGTAATCCTCCAGCGTAAAGGCATCACCAGCGAGCTGATCAGCGCCTCCTCTGTTGTAGACATGGGCGGTATAGTTGTTCTCTTGAATGCTCTGCCGTTGTCCTTACGTTGTCCGCTCTGCGACAGTCTTGGAGAAGAAGGACATGAACTCGCCAACCGAGCCTTTCTGGTAGAATAAAAAGGTGGACAGGTCGCTGGCAGTGCTAAGGACAGTGCATGATCCCGATGGCGGCCTCAGAATGACTGAAAGCGAGAGAGTCTTCATCGTGGCGGTCGGAGTGGTCGTGGTAAGGGTTTGAAGGGTATTTTGACGTGATGTCCTGATTTGGGCATCAACACCTCGCATGATATTCGTTTCAAGTAGGATACTTGCAGGGGTACAGAACCTGTCTAACACGCACAGGTACTTATACAAAATGCTTGGCTTCTTCTTCCCATCCGTCCGGAAACCTCGTAGCAAACAGGTGTGGTACCCTAACAATGACCCAGCACCCAACAATAGGGAACATACACCCAATGATCATCTCGGCCAAGTGGACTGCTCAACGCCATTAACAAGGCACCAAAATGTTGCAGACAAAAAAGGGGACTTACCTTCGTAGGAATTGGGATATAGCGCACACATAAAACACCACCCCATGAATGCCAACAAGTTGCCCTTCTTGAGACGTTCAACCATCCACTGCTCCTCGTCTCTCGGGGGTATGATGAATAGGCTGGCGAGGCTGATGGAGAGGAGAATCGGCTCGACTGCTAGAGCGATGAAGAAAAACTGCAGCCTTATATCGTCGTTCGGGATGAACAATGCGATGGGGCCCAACCATAAAGGAGTCACGTAGGAGGAAGTTACGATAATGATAGCGATAAGTCGCAGCGTGCCGTTTGGCTCTGTGCGGATATCGTTTGCCTGTGGACGGAGATGAATCGGAACAGGGATGACAATGTCGTCTGGCTTTGGGCGATACATGGTGGTATGAAGACAAAGAGTTTGAAATGGACAAAAACAGCGACGCTGTATTACTTTGAAAATTGAGAATCACCGCCACCGTGTCCAAGGCCTTATTATATTCAATACACATACAGCTCGTGAGTAAATAAATTAGAGTACGTGCTAGATAGGACAGTGCTTTAAAATACATATCATGCGTGAGAGAAAACAACAAAAAGAAAATAATGTTCATTCATTTCCGTGGCGAACTGTGTGGAGACCCCACTGTAGAAGGTCTGTCCAATCTATTCCGCATACGTTCCAATTCATGTTGCAGGCTTCATCAAACATTAGTCCATATACTCCAGTATCAACACGGCACGGCACTTACGACAAAGCCTTCTGCTTGTAGTCCGCAGCATCCCGTTCGGCACGGCGCTTCGCTGTCTGCAGGTCGCTCTCTTGGGTCGCCTAAAAACCAAATGAGCATCATTCACGTTTCAACGAAACAAACACACCATAGTGTCCATCTGGTGGCGCAGATGCTGAATCTCATTCTCGTAACCCCGTCGTTCGTCCTCAAACTTGGCTCTGTGCCGCTCCACCTCTGCTTGCTGGAAGTTGGCATCGCGCATCAGCTTCGACGCTTCGCTCTTGTTGCTTGCATGTTGTAGCTTGCTCGTCAGCTCTTCAATTCGAGTGTTCCGAGACACTGTTGACGGCCGCGACGAGTTCGCGTACGCCTTGGTCTCCAGATCCACCATCCGGACGTTCAGCTCCTTGACTTGCTTTTCCAAGCTCGCCTGAAACATCTATTAGAGAGGCCGTGCTAACGTTCAAGAAATTACTCACATTCAGTCGTTCCAACTCAGAGTAGTCCACCCGACTTTTGCTGAGTTTCATCTGAAAATCGTTCGCAAGTGCCTCCGCCTTCTTCATCCTGTCATATGCTTGCGTCACCCGATCGCCCTGTTCCTCTAATGACCTCTCGAGATCTTGCTTCTGTAGCTGTAGCCTCTGGAACTCTCGATCCGACGACATCTTGCTCCGGTCAGTTTGGTCGGTTCGTATGTCATCCAGTTGAACTTGGAGAGACCTCCTCGCCTTGTGGAGGAGAACACGATCACTCTCCACGTCGTCCAACATCGCCCGCAGTTGCCGGACCTGTCCGTGTAGAGATACAATCTGCGTTTGCTGCTCCGCCTGCGCACCACTCGACGCTTCGTAGGCCTTGGTGACGTCCGCAATCTTGGTTTCCATGCGTTCCTTCTCCTTCTTCCAGCCACCACTGTTGTACACCTCATCGTCGAAAGTGAGCTGGAGTTCGTCGTAGTCAGACCGCAACTTGCGATTCTCTTCACGCAACCTGCTCATGCTGTCGCGTTGAGATTGAAGTTCTGGAATGTTATGAGTATCATAAAGGGGGGATCGCGATAATCAAGTAACTCACCTTCACTGAGTTGAGCAAGTTCCGCTTGGTACTTCTTACGCGTCTGGTCAGAAGAAAAGTCCCCTTGTTCTAGGTCCTTTTGATGACGTGATTTCTCGTCCTCAAGCTCTTCGACGAGACGTTGGTTGATCACAATGAGGTCAGACGAGCTATCGTCGTCCAAGCGTGCTTGCAGCTCCTTGAGGCGAGTTTCTGAAGCCTTCACACGTTCTTGCAGCACTTTGTGTTGAGAGACAGTCTCTGCATGGGTCTTTTCCAGTTCAGTGAGGGAGCGACGAACTAAACGTTTGTCAGTCTTCAACTTTATGACAGGTTTATGAAAACGTACCAAAGGCTTCAGCGCGAGCAGCCTTGGCCCGCTCGATCTCAGCCTTTTCGAAGCGTTCTTGATTGGTTTGCTCCTTCGCCTTGTATGATTCAACGATAGCGCGCAATTCTACAAGGATATGAGGATCATAAGTCCATACAGCTGGCACCACGAACCTGACTGGGACGTCGAAGAGGACAAGTCGTCTTCTTGTAAATGTTTCTGTAGTTGCCGGCGAATATCTACGAAACACTGAATGCATGATTACAAAGACGACGAGTCGGACTTACTGGATGTTTCGGTCTTTGCTTCACCAAGCTGGGCACGAAGGTCGTCCGCTTCAGTCTGCAGACGTTTCTTGACTTCACTGAGCTCCCGAACTTGTGCTTTCTGATTCTCCATTTCGGCTTGTGCGGTACGTTGTTGAATGAGCTAAGTTGACCATTAGTTATGTCGCATTCTATTCAGAATTCAGCGACTTACTAGAGCCTTGCGCGACTCCTCGAGACGGGTGAAGTTCTGTCGTTCCTGGTCGATCGATTTCTGGAATTTGGACCACATCGCCTGAACTCCTCCAATCTGAGCAGCATCTGCAGCGCGACGAGCGTCGGCCTCTTCTTGCAACAACTCTGCCAACCGGGAATTCTCCTTGGCAAGACGAGCACGGTAATTCTGCAGGGATTGTTTCGACCCATCGCTGTTCTCTAGATCAGCTGTCATGTCTCGGATTGACGCCTGCAGATGCTGTCTGACACGTTCCGAAGCTGCCATCTGGAGCTCGAGGACTTGCACCTGCTGCTTGAGAACGGCGACCTGTCTGTCTGGCGACGCTGCTCGGTCGGTTACTGAATCTCGATGTTTGGAGTTAATCTTCCTAGGTGATGCATTGGCCATTGAATGTGCTTCAGTTGGGCCTGGAAGTGCATGTCCTGGACGGAGAGCCAGCTCCCGTTCCAAATCCTCATCGACAAGCCTGAGTTCTTCGAGTAAACGCGCCTGGAACGTCGAATCAACAGGACCGCTGCTCATGACAAGCTTCCGAAGCTCGTTGTGATGCTGATCGACTCGTGCACGGATCGTGGCCGCAAGGATTCTCGAGGACTCTGCCTCGTCAAGCTGCGCCTCCAGTTGGGAGATCCGGGATTCGTACTGGCGTTGGAGCTTGGCCATTGAGACGGGGGTGTTTGTGTCATGGGCAAGACGTTCTAGCTCAGTTTCAAGGTTGGTCTTCGAGCGTTGAACGGCACCAAGCTCCTGCGTCGCCTCCTCCGCCTGGCGTCGAGCATTCTGGAAGTCTATTTGAAGACGGCGAGTTTCCGCCTCTGCGTTGTCCTTCTCGCGTCTCGCTTTTTCGGCCTCAGCCAGAGCCTTTGCGGTCTTCTCCTCTTCGATGCGTACAGCCTTGTCCCTCGCCCTGATACCCACCTCATTCTCGCGTGCCAAGTCCTCGATGTCGTTGGTAAGTCGAGATTTGACTTTCTCGAGAGAACGGATGTAGGAAGTCTGCTTTGCTAGCTCCGTTTGAGTGTCCAAAAGTTGGCGATCCGTAACACGCTTCGCTTCTTCTAGCACATGGACGTGTTCCACGATTGTCTTATCCTGGCGACTCTCCAACTGTTTGACCTCCCATTCGCGATCCTTCAGATCCTTCATTGCTTTGTTGAAGTCCCTTTCGAGCTTGATATTACGGTCCTTCGCCAGGGCCAGTTCAGACTTGTGATTGGCTACCATCTGTTCGAGTTTCGTGCGTCGAGAAGTTTCTGCGTCGAGCTGCTTCTTGCTATTCTCAAACTGGCTGGTCTTTTCTCGTTCCATCTCTAGCATGACGTCCTCCATCTTGTGATACTTGGCCTGAGTAGCAGCCAGTTGTCGTTCCAAACCCTGGAAAACATTGAACATATAGTACAGACTGGATTGACAGTGAGAATACGTACCTCTTTAGCTTTGCGAGCATCGGCAAGCTGAGCCTCTTGTTCATGTTGACGTGCACGAATCGACTGCAACTCGGATTCAAGGGCCCGCTTGGATTTCTCCAATTCCGAGATTCCAGCCCGAAGTTCGACGAGTTGACTCCGGGCCTCCTGCTCTCGAGTAGTGAGAGACTTCTGAGATTCCCGTAACGAGGCGAGTTCCCGGTTGGCTGTGCTTAGTTCTAGCTTGAGCCTGCCCTGGTGTTCCAATGCAACGTGACGAGCATCGGCAAGCTCTTGCTGTAGTAGTGCAGTCTGGTTGCGCAAGTCACCCAGCTCTATCTCCATGCTCTTCTCAGCCTCCAAACGACGAGCATCTTCGGTGGTCTTTGCAGCCATAGAAGTACGAAGCTCGTCCAGCTCCTCCTGAAGTTTCGCCCGAGCCGCTGTAGATCGCTGTCCGCTCTCCTGTTCTGCCTCCAATTCGGCTGCCAGCGTGTCAATGTCACTCCGAAGAGCACCGATTTCTTGACTTGCTTCAGCATGCAGACGTTTGCCATGCTCCATTTGCTCGAGTAGGTGGGAAATCCGCTCCTCTTTCTTCTCGATCATGTTGGAATAGTCGTTGGTCGTCCTAGCCAGTTCAGCGAGTTGCTCTTTAGCTTGACGAGCCTCCGCCTCGTGAGCATCAGCCTGACTCTGAAGTAGATCCCTACATATCTGAGTCAGCACAATGGTAAACCATGAAAGAAAGCCCTTACTTCGTCTTCACTTCAACATCCAATTTCCCTTGAAGTTCTTTCACGATAGTGTCACTGCGATCATGAGCTCTGGCAAGATCCTGTTCTCGCAAAGCCTTGAGATCCTCCGCTGCCTTCTCCAAGTCCAAGATATCTCGACGAAGGGTATCGATCTCGTCCTGAGCAGACGACAACTGGTTTGAGAGGTCTGTCTCCTTGCTCGCCCACAGCGTTTGCTCGCTCTCCAGCCTCATCAGATAATCGGCTGCCTGGTCCAATTGCTGTCGAAGATCTGCATTGTTCTCTTCATGTTTCTTCTGCAACTCCATCGCGCGCGCCAGCTGGGAATCGAGAAGTTCGGCATCACCCTGGAGGTCCGCCAGCTCTTCCTCCAACTCGGCTTCGCGCTTCTTGCTGCGATCTAGGAGGGTATCCTTGTCTAGTCCAAGTGCACGTTCTGCAGCTAACTCGTCGTCAATCTTCCGTTTCTCGGCTTCTAGGGCCATCTTGAGGGCTTCCAGGTTCTGCTTCTCAATCTTTTCACGCTCAGCACGCTCTTTGATCAGAGTGAGTTCCAGTTCCTTTTGACGCAACTCCTCGTCGTTTCGGGTCGCTGCCAGGAGCGGTCGGACCTATGAAATTATGAGTCTCCATTGATAGTATGATATAAGACGTGACTTACTTTTGTGTACAGCTTCCACCAAGGCCAATCCCGCAGATCCCCGTAGATTCGAGCATTGCGCTGAATGGTACGAACAGCGATGGCCCGGTTGAGGACCTTCTTGATCTGTCGACGGGCGGTCCACATGCGCGCAACAGCCTGTAATCGAGAGAAGATATCGAAAAGCAACACGTCTCGTCGCTCCTCCATTTCAGCGAGGACACCAGCTTTGAAGAAGATTTTCGACGTTCCAATCTTGAATATCGAGTCATCGAGATCTAGGGTTTTGACCATCCTTCTACAAGCCTCTCGTCCATCCATGTATCCTGGAGGGATAATTCCTGGGGTAAGGACTTCGTATCGTTGCCGGAACTCGACGAAAGGGAGCCGATTGGGATAGCCTAGGCGTGCAATTCGGATGCCCTCCAAGACACCATTACACCGCAACTGATCGAGGACAAGCGGGACGTCGACGCGTCCGGGTTTCTTGTGGTTGTTGGGAACGATGCAACGGACGAAATGGGGCTGAGTCGCTTGTAGTTGACCCATAAGACTCGCCAACTGCTCTTTATGCCTCTGTCCCACAGTCCTAAAGGCACCTTTCTTTATGCCCCGCTTCTTCGCCATGGTGAACATGTTACCCGGTCCACCTGGTCCCGACGGAAGGTCTGCGTACTCTGCGAAGAGCCTAGCAACATATTTCTCTGTAGCGGTGGAAAGGACACGCGTGAGGTTGTCGTTGAGGGGGTCCTTGTTCTTTTCGAGCCAGCCATCCGTGCGATATTCGACCTTGGCGGCATAATGTTGGATCAGGAAACCCTGGTCGAAGCGGGCTGGCTCATACTTGGTTTTGCCAGGGTGTTCTTCCACGTCTCTGGGCGAAGAAGTCCACAAGCCGTGGAGCTTGCTGGTGAAAGTCTTGTCCGTAGCTTTGGGCATGATGCACTCTTCGTCCAAACAACTGAGGATACCAATGGTGCCCCCCGTAGACTCAATCAGGTCGATAGTAGGCTGCAAGTCCAGCCCGAAATTGACGTAGTCCCACTTGATGCCCTCTCGTGTGTATTCCTCCTGTTCCAAGACGAACATGTGATGGTTGAAAAACTGCTGCAGCTTCTCGTTGGTGTAATTGATTAGCAGCTGCTCGTATGTGTTGATCTCGAAGATCTCGAAACCAGCGATATCAAGCACGCCGATGAAGGTCGATTTCGAGGACGGCCGGTCCAATGCTTGGTTGATGCGGTCTACGATGGAGCCAAATGACTTTTCGTACAATGTCTTGCAAAGGGAGGATAGTTCGTCGAGAGCCTGACGCTGTGTTCTGGCTTGGGTTACCCACTCTCGGCCAGCCAAGACACGCGGGCGAAGAACTGCGCGCGTGAATTCTGCGACCGGAATGCCTAGTAAGTGGCAGACACGCTCAGCTTGAGATGGATCGGGCATGACAGCATCATCCGCTCTAGTCGAGGTTATCACAATGTTGCCGAGATGGAGAATGGCAGCGACAACGCGGAAGAGATCGAACTGTTCAGCTTCAGAGAATCCAACGACATCAAGGCCGGCCTAGGGAGACAGATTATCATTAGCTCAGGTATTGCCCACTTCTAAAATGTCTTACTTTCAGAGCAGACCATTCGTGAAGATCGTCTACACCATCTACTTCTCTCCTACTCTTGTTTAGGTACTCGTAATCCTCGATGTCGCCGTCAAGCAGAAGTTTGTCTGGCATTTACGTTTAGTACAAGTAAGGAAAAAAGAAGTAATTCTACCTTTGAGAGCTCCCCCGCCTATTAACAGTTGGTAGAAGACGTGGAAACTTCGTTCTGCTTCACTGCGCACGACCACTCTACTCTTCTCGAGCAAGTACCAATCGATGTTTGCGCCCGCTATGCTTCCATCGGGGGCAAATGTGATGCGAACGAACTTTCCAAAACGACTTGAGTTGTTATTACGTTGTGTTTGTGCATTGCCGAACGCCTCAAGAATAGGATTGGCCTGGAGTATTTGTCGTTCGAGTAGGCCCAGACGTCCCTTTGCGGTCAAATGAGAGCCAATGGACGGAGTTGCGTTGTGTCCGCGCTTAAATGAGCCACTGCGAGGGAGACCGCTGGTAGGCATAGATGTATTGAATCCAGTCAGTGTAGGGGAGCGTAGATGAGAAGGAGGTGGTGCATGAACATCGGTTGCGATGGCGGCGAGATACTGGATAACCTTCTTGGTACTCTCCGTCTTGCCTGCGCCTGATTCACCTCTGTTCACAGTCAATATCAGGATGAAAGGGACTGTTGAGGACTTACGTGATGAGGATACTTTGGTTCTCCCTTTCCTCACCCATGTTAACCCATGCGCGTTCTGCGACCGCGAATATGTGAGGAGAGTTCTCATCCTTGCGTTTGCCACGGTATTGTTGGACTATGGCTTCCGAATAGAGAGGAAGTGACTGGTATGGGTTGATTGCTACCAAGAACAATCCGGAATAGGTCTGCCTTCAAGTTAGACACAACACAAGGAAACATGAGGAAACACACATAGATGGCTCCAGATCCGTATCGCAACCGGAGATTGTGGACGACACTGGCCTCATTGAGAAAGGTAAGGTCTGCAATGTCTGCGACGCGGTCGAACTTTGGAGGATTCATCTTGGACAGTGCGTAGAGTGGGACTTTTCGGAACTAACGAGAAATCAGACACCATAGAGCGCGCTGAATGGCAGAACGTACGTCGCCACCGGCAGCCATGATGATCTCGCCGATTTCACCATCCTCCTTGTTCACCCATCCCGCGAGATACCCTTCCTTTTCATCGGGAACCCAAACCCATTTCTTCTCGTTGAATTCTGCTTGTGCTGCCGCTGCACGCGCAGCTTCCGCGTTCTGGGAGAGCCGAGGTGCAGGCATTGCTTGGTTGTTTCGTTCGTTGAATGCGTCAATTAATCGATTATGGCGGTGCAGAAGAAAGAGTCGTCAAAGGATCATACAAAGGCAAGAATGGCAGACAAAGAGAGCGAAATAATAAGGATAGAGCGCAACGTAGCGCCGTAGCGACAAGATGACAGTCGACTCCTACTTAACAGAGTGAATGCTCCCAAAAAGGCAAGTTCATAACTCCCAGCGCGTGACGCGCGTAATGTGGCGTGAAATGATGATATTTAATACTGAAACTACGTAGAGGAGGTTTGTACGAGTTGCGCTTGATACACTTTTCTTTATTTCTTTTGGTATCCTAACCCGAGCGCCTAGCGTTGATGTGTATTGCGATGGCACTCCTAGAGGGGACCGTTGCGCTAAACGAGCCTCCACTTACTGTGAATCTAGATAGAACATCAGCCGAGATTTGGCTTACTCGCCATTTATGACTTACACTGAGCCGCCGCAGGATCCGTTGTTATAAACAGCGCCAATGACATCGCAATAAGAGCCAGCAGGAAGAGATGTCGAAAACGTAGCACTCCACGAAGAGTCTCCGCTATTGATGGCGACAAATCCAGCGGAGTCTATACAACCGTGTCAGAATATTTGCATTTGGATAGAATCCGCATACCTCTCTCGAAGGCAATCCGATCGTTTTGAGGAGATACCCAGTTCCTTAGTGATGCAGAGCCAACAGCATTCCTGAATGCAACCATACCAGAAAATGCTATCCAGCGATGCTGACAATGCCAGCCATTGGATCCCCCGGTACCAGAGCAAGTACCAGTACCTGCATAGTCTAGTGTCAGGCAAAGAAATGTACACGTGAGTGGCTGATATTCATACCGCCATTTGGTGCGCCCGCATCGTTGTTGGAGAAGGAGTAGCTCGAAAGGATAGTGGGTGTGCCATACGGGTGCGCAAGAGAGAAGATGGTGGCAATCACGTAGGCGTTATTTGCAGAATTGACATTCAAAGATGATCCGCCCTGGAAAGATCTTGAGTTAACGCTCTCAAATGTAGGCACTACGCACTCTCTCGGTGTCATGATTCGCAACAAACACGTTGGCAGACGAGCCCGCGACCCATCCTATAACAATTAGTTCAAGACACGCTTTCACAGTAAGGCCGAATGAACTAACCTCTATTCTCCAAATTTTGCAACCCAGCAATATCGCGGTTTTGGAACGCGTTTTGCAAGGTCGAAGTATAGCGGAACCTTTGTCAAGGTCACTAACCTCGTCAATCAAAGGGAAAAGTGAGAAATGCTTACTCTTGTACGTCACCGTTAGAGACGTATTCAGCTGGGGTAATAGGCTCCCCTCCACCGAAAATGACTTCCTGGGTTATGTATGGAGACCTAGAAAGGCGTCCGAGGATATTGGCGATGTCCCCAGTAGCAATATCTTGAATTGGCTGGTCAAAATAACAGGAGGATTACAATTGTCAAATTTACTTACGTTTAGCCGCGTCGAGGCGTAGACCATCCACTCCCAATGATAGGAGATCATTCACATAGGTCGCCAGACGGCCACGAACATATTCTGCCTCCGTTGCCAAGCTAGTAGACGCGTGTGAACATGTACAGAACCGAACGGCCCAATAGAACGTACTCAGCAAGATTGACCAGTTCACATGTCTGGACTTGCTGCCGGTTAGAATAATCTGCGATATCATCGCCATTCGTCAATCCACAGTGATGGAAATCCTAACAGAAAACATGATAAACATCCGCTCGACGCGTCGCATGCGCGACTTACCTGTGTCTGGTAAGTCCCTGGATAATTGTAGTGCGTGAAGGAGGAGCCTCCCACGCCAGTCCCCGAATCGACGCCCGCCATGTGATTGAGGATCGTGTCTAAGAGCACGAGTTCAGTTAGAAAATCGCCGACAGTAAATTTATTCTCTTACCAACAATGACACCCACTCCTGCTGAATGGCAGGTAGTAATCATGCTACACGATACTCAGTGACAGAGCTATCGATAGCACGAGGAGAGAACTGACTTTGCAAACTGGCTTCGCGAACCGCGCTTAGACGTTAAGGTATACGACACGGGTTGGTAGTCCGTCCACCACTGGCTGCCAGTAATGTGTTCCGCAGGCGGGCTGACTGTTGAAGACATGGAAAATCAGCATCACATTATGGGCGGGGTGTAGATAGACTGGCCTTGTACATAGCCATAACCCGCAGGTCCAATGAAATTAGTGCATTCAGCCGCGACGCTGTCCCAAGTCCACTCAAACAGCTGGATGATGACTTTGCGGTCCTGTGGAGGCGCTCGTTGGACGAGATTGGGGATCGCTAGGACGTACGGGACGAGAAGGAGGAGGAACTTGATATCCATGCCGAGAAGAGAGGACAAGATGTTCACTGCCAGAGAATATACCCTGGCCACCATCTCTTTATAGGCGCCCCGCAATAGCTGGAAATAAGAGTATTCGAGCAACTGGAGTTACCATCTTCACATGGGTTGTCATCGGACGTCCAATTCTTCATGCAGCGCGCGAGCACACACTTCAGCTGACCGTTGTCGCCGCGGAACAGATGTATCTCCTTCCAGTAGATTTTGAGAAGAGACTCGTTTTCCGATGCTGTCCAATGCGTTTTAGGCAATTCGAGGAGCGATGGCATGCCTAGATAGCATCTTGACGTCGATAAATTACCACCAAGGATTCCATGAGAGCTCTTGTTTCGGGAACCATCCGAGGCAGAAGATCACTTGACGCGTGATAGGAGACCGTACCAGTTGCATTTTGAGTTTAAGGTCGAGCAAGAGTATGTCCGGAATCAAGATTGAAGCCATCGGTGGTACCCGCCTGACCCTGGAAAGCCGTCCTATCGGAATGCAAAACAGCAACGAATGAAGTGGTCCGACAGAACCTCTCAGTTGTGGTCGTGTAATCCACAATACTACAATCCCCTCGCCTTTTACTAGGGGATTCAGTGTGGATTGCATACGAATGCCACGTCAAAAATCTTTGGGCTTAACGAGATACTTCGAGTATCATTCACGTTTTGCCATCTACATACCTGGAGGCCTGAAAATACAATGACGCTCGGAGATAAGACGACAGGCTCACCCTTGTGTGTAGCCATCGTCGATCGAACGCTATGAAGAAGATGTTGCTGTCATTCATTCGTCTTTAGGCAGGTCCTTTGAGTACACCAGGAAGTAGTTAGCTCCAACAAGCTTGAGACCATACTGCTTCCCGAAGTCGACAGCATTCCAGCTTCGACGCTGCTCCAGCTCGGCACCATATTCCACCGCGCCCTCGGGAATTGTGACACCACCCGCTGGTTCCTCGAAAAGCAAGAACGCTAAACATTCCTCAGAGAAAGGAGATAGATACAAGAGAATAACCCACTATATCTATGCTTCCCGCTTCCAGGTCGTGGGCCAGGAGGGCGGTAAGGAGTGGTAGAGGCTTTCGTTTTTGTGGCGTTGAGATTGGCTGTCTCCGTGGAGCCCAACGTGGGCGACTTGAGACCGGTGATCTATGGAAAAGGTGAGTACCGTACCCGCCGAGACCAAGACGAACATCTCACGACCCAATGCCTGAACTGCCTGTAGATCGGCTCAGCAATCGAAGGAGCATCAGGATCCGTCAAAACCAAGGTGTATGAAGGCTCCTCGGTCGTATCAAGAACGTTTTGCATTGGCGTAAAGTTGATCTCTGGTTCATCGATAGTGTCTTCCACGGTTAACTGAGAACTGAGGAGTGCTTCTTGACCAGTGGGGTAGGTGACACTGAACAAGACAGATGGCATAAAGTCGTCTGGAATGACATCTGGAACAAGGTTTTCGCGCTTGAGAGCGCTAACCACTGCGCTGAGTGGGTCGACAGAGACTGAAGCGGGTATGATAGGCATTGGGAAGATGCACTGCATTGATCTTATCGCCTTGAGTGAGGGCGGCCCGGCAGCCGTTCATCGGTTTATGTGGCGTAATGGGCGTGGGCTTGACTGGTTGTTTTTGTCTTACAGTTCTGTGTTCAATTCCAAGCCGCATGTATCGCTTATCATAGTGGTGCGTAAGAATACATGATGAAAAACATATGCCACCGATGATACTTTTACTTGAGGGGAATGAATCGGGAAGAGTGGGTAGCACCAATCTATGTAAATATCGTGAGAGGATGGCGATGAAATGAGGAAAAAAGACATACACCGGGACGACCGTGCTTGACGGGCTTGTACGAGCATGAGAACTCAGCAAGGTAGTGGCCAGTCATTTCAGGCTTGATTTCGACAGAGTTGAACACCTGAAAAGCGTGTAAGAGACAGTTGTATGCACGCGGCTATGGCACGCACCTTGCCGTTGTAGATACCAACGACGCTGCCAATCATCTCTGGGACGACAATCATGTCACGCAAGTGGGTCTTGACGACGGCGGGCTTCTCATTGGGGGGTGCCTCCTTCTTGGCCTTTCGCAGCTTC
This sequence comes from Flammulina velutipes, assembly GCA_011800155.1. Lineage (NCBI taxonomy): Eukaryota > Fungi > Basidiomycota > Agaricomycetes > Agaricales > Physalacriaceae > Flammulina > Flammulina velutipes. Next base: position 1,889,701 of record CM022373.1, on the reverse strand, counting down.
TTGATTAATCCCAATGGGCGGCGCTTGAGGCCACGCTTGAAGCGACGGCGTGCACGAGCATGGACAAGATCAACAAGCTGCAGAAATATCAGCATTCAGCCAGCTCGCCATCCACCTGGATTTCCCTACCTCTTCGTTGTTTAGGTCCAAAAGTTTGTCCAACTCGACACCACGGTATGAGAAGGTACGGAACGTTCTCCTCTTTTTGAGCTCGGCTGCGACAGCGGGGTCGGTGACTTCGGAATCGGCCTATATCGAGGGAACATGAGCTGGCCGTCGAGCGCAACGACGAGGATTAGAACGCGCACCATCTTGATTTTACGGTGTCTTGAGCAATCGAAAAGCCTGATGAAAGCACAGACCGGGCGTTGCCGCGAGTCAGCCACTGGCAAACCTTAAATTCACGTGCACCTGTACAGTTTCAAAGCGCATCCGAAATTTTGGTCAGAGCAAGTCAGCTCCAGCTTAAAACTCTAGGATAGAATCCACATTTCGTCCTTATAGGATTAAATCGTGCGTGCATCCGTCTGATTCGCCGCCGCTCCGCTCATCGTTTCGCAGTGATTTGTGGCTACCCACCTAACCAAATAACTTGAATAAAAGTATGTGCCATGTATACGCCGGAACGGAACGATATGAACGACCGTAGATGCGTTATATCGCTGCTTACCTGCTCCTCCAAATCGGCGGCAACGCCTCCCCATCCGCCGCCGACATCAAGAAGGTCCTTGCTGCTGGCAGTGTCGATGTCGATGAGTCGCGTCTCAATTCGCTGATCTCCGAGCTCGAGGGCAAGGACATCAACCAGCTTATTGCTGAGGGCTCGTCCAAGCTCGCCTCCGTACGTGTTCATCCGTTCACTACAGAACTCTGTAACTCACCAATTGATAGGTCCCATCCGGTGGAGGATCTGCTGCCCCTGCTGCTGGTGGTGCCGCTCCCGCAGCTGCTGCCGCCGAGGAGAAGAAGGAGGAGAAGGAGGAAGAGAAGGCAAGTCGACGCGTTCGTACCACAGATAATCTTATATTTACGCAATATTCAGGAGGAGTCCGACGACGACATGGGCTTCGGTCTATTCGATTAATTGCATTCAACTGTCTGTATTGTTGTACGAATGTGACGAGATATTTGAAAGTGCATGTACGGTGTGAAACAATGTCCGAGCGATATGTGGTATGTACATATGGTCCGTCTTAATAACTCGTGCTAGCAAGGCTACTTACTGTGGCGTTTGATGACGGTCATCAGGCCGTGAACATTTTTTGCGCGTTCCAATTCCACAGGCTGGTGGGGGTCCGGTACAGTGCATTTGACAGCCAACGAGGTATAGTAAATCTATCGAGCTCTTAGCTGGGTCAGTCTCCAGCTGACACTTTCCACTCACCTTGACTTTATAGATGTCTTCAGCCCTTCCTCGTCCTGGTCCGACGATCACTACTCTCCACCTGTTCAAACGTCAATTGGCGCGTACGTAATGCAACGGAGCACTCGCGTCTCTTCCGCCAACGCATTGGCGCCTGCATATTCAGCAACGTCTAACTGTAACCCCCGAGTTGCGCGCAATAACAGCTTGACATTGACGCCCCCATGGCAGACATACGAATCCGTCACTGAGATGGGCTGCTGCTGCCTCGACCGGCTCGATTCAATTTGGGGGTGCGTTATAGGGTTGGTTCCAGAGTCGAGTTCAATACGCGGCAAGGACTTGGACTTTGATTGTCTAGCCGTTCGCTTCATCTTTATAAAGAGACTGCCGACGTCCGCCATGTTTAGTTTGTGCCGAACAGGAAGATTCGATGTGGGTGCTGCAGGAGAGCGAAGGGCTTCAGATGCGGGCGAGCTGGAGACTGAACGAAAGCCCATTGTGGCAGTGGTGGGGGTGTAAGCCAGAAGTTGACTCATTTTGAAGTATTGGATGTACAGGGCCATTCTCGCGGTGCTCGGGAGGCGTCTGGCCTTGGCTTATTGGTATGAATAGATAGTCATGAAGTCAGTGTCTGTATGAGGTACATATGTCCGGGGTTTCGGGTTCCGAATCTTAAGGTTGTCTTGAAGGATGAACGCTGTTGCGCCACACTGGATCAAAAAAATGTACATAGGTAGAGTTCGTCTGGTAATACATTGAATTTACATCCTCTTCCAAACTAGTTGTTCACCATAGAAGAACTATGAAAACAGCCTGAGCGTGGCCACGTTTAAGCCTCGCGGTTAACGTCCTGCCGGAATGCCCCTTCATGACGCTGCGCGTTGCCTGTGTAACGAATTCATTTGAATCACTAGTATGCTGCGTGTGTAGGGTACGTACCATGGGACTGCTGTGAGCTGTCACCTGCAGCGGCTCCAACGACAGAGTCTTTGTAGCCTTTGGCGCGATCTTTCGTCCCTTCCGCGTAGCCCTCAGCACGAGCCGCGTTATACTCGGTCTTCCCTGCAGCGTGCTCTTCGCGGCCTCTCTGCTCCATATCGTGCGCACCGAAAGTCTTGCCCATAGACTCTTTCACGTCACCCTTGGTGGAATGGTACCGCCCGGTGGTTTTGCTGTCTCTATGGATCAGGTTTGATCAAGATAACTGGGTGAATATCTCACGTTGGGGACATGATATAATGTTACTGAGCGATTTGAATTGATGAGGCGAGTTGGTTGTTAGATATCGACTTGCCATTTCTCTCTTTATAACGTTGTAAGGTGGAGACTATGATGTAGACCACGGTTCGTTTCGTCAACACTGATGTTATCTTTGAAGCAATATGCTCCCCGTCCAACTCCAAGCACCAACGACACCATGAGAATGGCCACATGTTTCGATGACGCATAGTTGGCTGTTTATTCGAATTACCAAATCCCCGATTCGGCGAAGGGCTGGCAGAAATAGAATGTCCAAAGGGACAAGGTCTCGTACGCATGAGAATTATAGGTATATATTACATTGGCATCTCTCAATTACATAACTAAGAATAATAGAGTGGTCGTTGGTGTAATTGAACGACGTTTAGGCCTTGCGGTTGACGTCTTGTTGGACGGCGCCTGTATGACGCTGTACGTTGCCTAAGAGAGCCTTGTCAGTTTTCCTTGCACAGAATTTCAGAGAGAGGTATCACCATGTGCCTGCTGTGAGCTGTCGCCAGTGACTGCGCCGACGACGGAGTCTTTGAAGCCTGTGGCGCGATCTTTCGTGCCCTCAGCGTAGCCCTTCGCGCGCGCTGCGTCGTATTCGACCTCGCCGGCGGCATGTTCTTGACGGCCATTGCTCTCCATTTGGTGGGCACCAGTGGCCTTTCCGACGACCTTCTTCACATCACCCTTGGTGGAATGGAATTGACCGCTGACTTTGCTGTAAAGAGAGAATTAGTATCAGGACGATATGTCGAAAGGATTCTCGTACCTTGGTGACATATCGTTGAGGAGAAGTGGTTTATTTGGAGGAGGAGAGGTGGTTTGTTGAGATGGCTTGTGAGTTTGGGTTGTTAGTGTTATCCTCCGTATGTTTTCATACTTATACCTCTTCAAGATCTAGGTGTACCTGGCTATGACACGGAGCGGTGAATGACGACGCACAGCATCGTCCGCGTCAGCGCTGTCAAGGAGGAGATATCTTTGAAATAGCTCCATACGCCGAGCTAGGCCGAGACCGTTATGAGGGCGTCCTGTTGGTGATCTATGACGCATACTTGAACATGTCTTCGCGAACGGTACATTGTCCCTGGTCTGAGGTCATCAGTGACATCACGTCAGTCAGGTAGTCATGAACGATAAGTTATTGCGAATATGGAATGTTACAATGAGAATAAACAATGCAGAGTGACGTTCCCTAGGTCTGATGCAGATGTCCGAGGCCCCGTCTGTTAGATGTCAAGTAGGCAATGTAGGTAGGGATGATTGCCTGTGTACAACAAGTGCACGAGGGTCAAGTCATGTAGGCAAGAATTTGGCTGAGGATGTGTTCAGGATTGGCGGAAGATACAGAAGGAAGGATCATACCGGCTTCATCATACATCTCCTGTGTTGTGCGCTGGAGCAGTGGTCAGATAGGATAGGCGGATAGTCAATAGGAGATGAACGTACTTTGAAAACCAGGATACCAATGAGGACAAAGCCAACCAAAAAGGCCAACGAAAACATAATCCAAAGCGTTGCCCAGACTAGCACTTGATGTGAGTCGGGTACAGCAAGGAAGAGTGTAGAATTACCATGCTGGGGTATCCTGGGATAGAGAATCTCGAATTGAGTCGTGTCCGAGTCGTTAGTTTTGTGGAAGAATCTATCATCGGCGACATCCCCTACGTTATGATCGGTTTAGATAACCGTGGGCAGTCGTGAAGAGAAGGAGGCTCACAAACAACGTATAGTATACTGCAGCAAGGTCAGCGATTCCGCGTAAGAGAAAAGCAACACACACTTCATTATGCCTACGAATAAGCAATACCATCTGAGGGCAGACCTGCATAGGATGGTGCTGAGTGGAAAGTTAAGCACATTGAGGAACCTACGCATGGTCAATGAACCAAAAGCCTATCAGCAATCCCTCGTAAAATATCGTGAGTAGAATAGTCCTATCCTTTATACATGAGGAAGATTGGGAAACGCGGAACGTAGGAAACGCACAGTTTGTCCCGAACAAGCCTAAGCGGCATGAGAAGGCCGATGGCGAGAAAAAAGCTCATGATCTTTGCCATAAGAGTGTCCCAACCGGCGAGCACGAAGCAGCCACCGAGAAGGGTAGAGCCGATGTAGCCAGCGGAAAGTATGAAGCCTGGCCGCCCTCCTTCGACGACCGTAGCACCGCCTATGTGAGGGTCTATTGTTATGCGCAATATACGGCCTCCAGACAGTATTGCCTATGCAACAGTCAGAGATGCGCATAAACTCCAGTAGAGGAGTGCGAACAGCAATGATATGGCACATCTCATGCAGTCCTATGGTGAAGAGCTTGAGAGGGTTGATGAGGTTGCGCAATCCGGGAACGTTCCAGACTCCGAAGATAACGACGGACATGGATATCAGCTATAGCTCTTCAGCACCAACAGAATGCTAGCAAGAGAGGTGACTGACCACATAAATCGCAACGATCTGCTCAATGTCAGCTGCGATGTGCGATGTGATGGCTACCAACGCACCTGGTCGCTCGTCGGTGTCACAGCGCTCGACCCAGAGCCCATGCCTGCTGTTGGGCTCTCTAACGGTGGTCGAGGAGCAATAGTAATGGTTGCCATCTTCTCCGGAGTATGTTGTTGTGTACGTCGCCAGCGCGTAGTCGTTATATGTGGATTAGGCCGTTGGACGTCGTGAACGGCGATGAGCAAAGCAACAATGAATTGGGCGCCTATTTTCCACGTTCTTCGGTGGTCTGCAATCGTCCAGCTCCGGGCGTGAGCTTCGCCTCGTGTTGGGGGTGCGGAGAAGAAGCGTGACGGGTAACATTCCGTCACGTTAAACTTTGACGCGTCAGTCACGTGGGAATCTTCCTTGTATTTAAATGCGGCGCCACATTCCCGTCTCTCTCTAAACGACATCCACGACCCATAGCTACATACAGAAAATATGGTACGTCTGTAACCAAATTTCTATGGATTCGTTTTATTTTTACGACAGAGCGGAGACGCGAAACGGTTGGCTATAACCTTCGGCAGTTGCGAGCATTCTGACGACACTCCAGGAAGGCTTTGGGGGTTAACAGTGGCAAGAATATGATTGTATATGGGGCAAAAATCATGGGAAATACTACCAAGAAGCTAATGAAATCGAGCCGGGCTGGGCTGCAATTTCCTGTCACCAGGATTCATAGAAAGTTGAAAGCTCACGACAAAGGGAGAAGAGTGAACGTTCTGTCTGCAGGTAAGGCTGAACGAGGTAACGTCCGATAACTGACTCAATGATGGCAGTATACCTTGCTGCCGTGTTGGAGTATCTAGTTGCGGAGCTCCTAGAGCTTGCTGGGAACGCAACCAGAGATAATAAGAAACATCGCATTATTCCACGACATATACAGTTAGCAATCCTGAACGACGAAGAGTAAGTCATAGCACCCATTGGTATCTCGCCACAGCTCAACCATGAATTCTGCAGACTCAAGAGGCTGCTTGGTAACGTTACTATCAGTGAAGGCGGAGTTTTACCTTGGATTCAGCCTGTCCTCCTTCCAATGCACCCGCGAACAAGGAAAGCCAGCACAGTTGAAATCTAAAAGAAGGAACGGAGATGAATCACAAATAGACTTTGTACCCCGTATATTTTTGAATGTTAGCCGAGAAATTGGGAGCGTTCCAAGCACAAGTAAACTCTTGTGGCGCATGGAACATCAGATAGCCAGACAGCGTGAGATTTGCTCGTCTAGAATAGGCTCCTTTTGGCAATGTGCTCCAACTCTTGACACCGGCGAATGCTCGCGTAAATATAGCATGGTTCTGCGGGCTGCTTCAGCGAGACGGGAGCTGCGGGGATCCAGTTGCAGATGATCTTCAGAGTATTTCAAATCGCGATGACGGAACTCAACGGGACGACGAGGCGCCACTGAGAGTCCTCCAGCGAGAACGGGAGATGCGAGCAGACCGTCGGTAGTAGTTCAATACCTGTTAAGACCGCACAGCAGACCGAGTACACGCAACGGAGTGATATTGATGCAACAGTCGGAAGGAAAATGTTTGGGCACGTGGGAAACATGCTGGTCCGAAAGGGTTTCAAAGTGATGGTCGCTCTTTGTTCTCCCACCATATAAGAGCATTGCTTGAAAGGTCGATTGAGATTGCATAGCCCTCTATTCCCTCGTCCTATACAGTCATTCAACATAACTGTACTTACATGTCGTTCAAATCATTGCTGCAGTGCCACACAGCGCCCGACGACTTGCAGAACGACCAGCGCCTCATTCACGCTTTGTCGCCCGTGGATCGTCCAAGCCCTCTTACGGCTGTCTGCCAAAGACCAATACCCAACTCCTACTGGGCCACTCCCCTTCTCCTGGCATGCGAATACCCCTGGACGCCGTTCAATCCATTCAAGCCAAAGCTTGACAACCTCCTTCGAGCTGGAGTACGGACGTTCATCGACCTTACCGAGGCGGGCGAGCTGTCTCCCTATGCCAACATCCTCTCTGGTCGAGCGGCTCTCTTGAACATTGACACATCCACCATCGAATATCACCGCTTCCCCATACGAGACAGGTCTCTACCACAGAGCGCGGACTACATGCACAGAGTGCTTCACGTCATTCGGGATAACGAGAAACGCGGTCGAATCAGTGCGGTGCATTGCCGCGGTGGAATCGGACGAACGGGAATGGTGGTGGGTTGCTGGCTTGTCGAGAGCGGTCTAGCCAAAGATGGAGCGGATGCATTAGAGATTATCGCCAAGGAATGGCGCACTGTGGAGAAATGCACCAGGTTTCCCCATAGTCCAGAGACTGGCCCGCAATTCGAGTTTGTGAAGAATTTTAGGGCGTCCGACTGTCCGTCTATGATCCAGTGGTACGAGCGTTAGTATCTCGCCTTTGTTCTCCACTTACATTGCTTGAAGATCGATAGTCATTTTCACCTTTGGGACCTTTCTTGGGGCATCGGACTTCTCCGCACTGTACATTTTAGCATCACCTTTTCTATTCCCCCCACACATTACTCGTAGACCTGGATTGCACTAAGCCTCGGGGTCAGCGCCAGCGCTACATACGGAGGACTTGTTTATTATTGAACTAATACCACGACGCACCTAGACGTTCACTATCGACAACGAGATGGCGCGAGTTGTACTTGGACCGAGATCGACACGTTCCCCCGACTGGAAGCCTTCCTGACTACAGAAGCGCAAAGGGCTACGTTTCAGATCCATGCTCTCTAGACGGTTTATAAGGGCTCTAAATTTAATAATTGCTGATGAATCTCCTTGTTAAGCGCCCCGACTTGGGCACGGACGGCGCAAACGGGTCAACGGCCACACCCATGTACATAACTTTCTCGACGACTCGAAAGTACTTATGAGTCATTTGAATGGATTAGAAAGCAACGTACGGCTGATAGCGGCCATTTCTGTTCCCCACGTTTAGCCGGCGGTATATAGACATGTCTTCCTCCTCCTTTCATTTACTTGAACTTTCCTATGGCGTCCGCATCCAACACGACAGTCGCGATGGACTCTGAAAAGGTGGAAGCGCCAAACCTGAATGCTTCGGAAAAGCCAACCTTTGATGAATTCCTAGTCGTGTTGGAGGACAAAGACAATCCCCAGAAAATGTCAACTTTCCGTAAATGGATCATCGTTGCTATTATCAGCTGCGCTGCTTTCTGCGTGACTTGCCTTTCTTCAGTGGTAAGCTTCAGTCAGGGCGATATAGTGTGGCGTTACTAAAGTACTGTGTGATAGGCAGCGGCAACGGAGGCAGCAGTCGCGAAGGAGTTTGGTGTCAGTCATATCGTTACGGTTCTCTCCATAAGTCTGTATGTCGAAGGACTCGGATGGGGACCTCTTCTTGTTGGGCCACTATCAGAAGTCTACGGACGCGACAAGATCTACACTGTTTCATATTTCCTTCTCTTCGCATTCTCGTTTCCGGTAGCCTTTGCTCCTAACATCTGTACGTGCCAATTCGCGCCGTGTGTCCCCATCCTAACACCTGTTTCCAGCGGTCTACCTGATCTTCCGATTCGTGACCGGCTTTTGCGGGTCAGCGTTTCTAAGCGTGGCTGGGGGGAGTGTCAGTGATCTCTTTGACAATGCGACAGTGGCAAAGTCAGTTGTCTTTTGTAGCAGGTGTTCGTATCTAACGCTATGTTTAAGTCCCATGGCGCTGTATACCATCTCGCCATTTATTGGACCCGTATTTGGACCTCTCATGAGCGGGTACGTTGAATCATTATATTTGCAAAGCTTCACGCTCTCATAATTATATGATCAGCTTCATAAACCAAGTTAGTGGCTAAAGAAGTCCTGGAACGTTTGACTGATAACTTGCAACTTGAACAGAATGCTTCATGGCGCTGGACATACCACGTTATGCTAATATGGACATTCGTCCAATTCGTGGCTCTTGTCTTGGTTCGCCTCCGCGTCTACCTACCAGTTCGACAATCTAAATTGCCCACAGTTTGTTCCAGAGACATTCGTTCCAGTCATCCTCAAGACGAAAGCAGCGAAGTAAGTCAACGAGACCATTATTTACCCTCATATTCGATCTAACTTACTCTTCAGGTTACGAAAGTCAACTGGGAATGCCAACTACTGGGCGCCATTGGATCGTCGAGATGGTAGCCTTGCTTCGGCTATCGTCGTTAGTTGTTACAAGCCATTCCGTGAGTCTACCTTACTAAATCTTGGCAGGATGGCTGAACCCATACACTTAGAACTAATGTTCTACGATCGTATGGCTCTACTACTAAATACATGGACGGCGCTTATCTTGGGGATACTATATCTGTCTTTCCAAGCCTTCCCCATAATCTTTCAACAGAAGCACGGCTTTGACATGCAACAAACGGGATTGAGTTACATGGGTATTGGACTGGGTATGGTTCTGGCGTTCTCTTCACAGGGGTATTGGAACAGGTGGGAGCTTTCGTTTCAATGTTATGATTCAGTGCTCATATAAGCAGAGTTGTCGCTCGCGAGGCTGATAAAAATGGAGGTGTGGCGCCACCTGAAGCCAGGCTGTACATGGGCGAAGTTGGAGGAATACTTGTTCCGTTAGGTACGCCGTACCAGGAGCTTTTTAGTGTGCTTGCGGTAACTGACGATACCACGCAAAGGTTTATATTGGCTTGCGTTCACGACCTACGCTAGTGTGCACTGGATTGTGCCCATAATTGCTTCTATACCATTTGGCGCTGGTATATATTTTGTCTTTACGTCGGTCTTCACGTATTTGGTCACCGCGTATCGCCCTATCGCTGCTTCGGCTATGGCGTCAAATAGTGCAATGAGGTCTGCATTCGCCGCTGCATTCCCGCTGTTTGCTGGCGCGATGTATAACCGACTTGGCACGGTGGGTGCAACCGCTCTACTGGCTGGTCTTATGACACTTATGGCACCCTTACCGTGCGTTGCTTTACTCTCATCGCGCTCAAGATATTGACCACATCTCAGGTTTATTTTCCGTAGGATTGGTCGACGTTTACGAGAACAGTCGAGGTTCGCAGCGAAATGAGTCGGGAATGAGATGAACGTTCTGTCTTTACGAAATATCTACTAGAACTATGATATACCACTTGCATAATGTCACCATAACGGTTGGTCGTACCTAAACACCTCTTGAAAGAGTACAAATACACTTGATATTGAAAGCAAGGACTAACTGGGACTGTCCAGATTAAGATAATTATAGAGTTGAGATGGGCATCGAATATGATTGGTTTCGAGGCTACAGGTTAGCGAGACCATGGACAGGACAGTTATTTGCGTGTTGCTCGCCGTATAAGACCCGCGACGAGGAGTGTTCCCACCGCAGCAACACCGCCTACGAGAGCCATGCCTATGTATCCCTCTAACGAGGACATGAGCAGACGCAAAGATGGCAGAAATTAAACACGAACCGCGTGCAACTCCCTGGTCTATAAGCTGAGACAAACTGGCAGCCTGCATATTCGTAGGTTCCTTCTCCAACAACAGACCTATGCAAGACAAGTGTGTAAGCACGGGGGGAACAGCTGGCATCTTCGGAAGAGTATGCACCATTGAATTTCCTTGCTTCGTCGAAATTGCCCATCTTGTAGTGTCCTAGCGCGAGGTAGTATAGACATTCCCGTCTTCGTGTAGGCTCGGCACGGTACAAGTCTAGCAACCGGGTCAGCGTCGGAAAGCTCGAAGACTGCATTGAGGGAGACGCACCTTGGAGTAGTCTGACACCCTCAACTTGGTGGTCCCTTACTGGGCTCTTGACGAGGCCCCATGCATAGTTGAATTTTGTCTGGACGGTAACATGTCCTTGGACGAGTTCCTTCTCGTACTGGATCTTCAGTACCTGCTCAGCGTTGTCAGTGACGGCGAGCAGTGTGAGTAGGGCGTGTAGCTACCTCGAGTTCGTCATACGCAAGAGAGACTTCGGCGTCGGCAGCGTATGGGAGATCAGTGGTCATCGCTGTGTAAAGACAAGGCACGTTGTGGCTGTGCTAGCACTTTTCCTAAACACGTCCACGATGGCAAGAGCTCATCGTTTCGCCGGCGTCGCGCTGCTCGTCGCTGCCGCCTACATCCTCGTCGTTCTCCAATATTTATCAGTCCCGCTCGTCGACGAAGACATTGCTCAACAAATCATCCCTCTTCTACCCTGGTGGTTGCTCGTATCCTTTGGGTCGTATTCCCTCTGGTCGCTTGGATGGGGGTTGTGGACGTTCAGAGATTGTCCAGAGGCATACACAGAGCTCATGGTGGAGATCACCGAGGCCAAAGACGCCCTGCGCACTCAAGGAGTTACCGTGGATTAAATGTAGGTTCCAGCAGTTCATTTCTTGAAACGTTCTCATTCAAAACAAACAAGGCTATATTGAACACTATCATACCAATAACATTGCATTGAGACCACGAAATATACAGTAAAACTAAGCAGATCAAGATTCAGGCAACGGAGGTTCGGGCAAAGGAGGAGGCGCGTCGGGGGCAGGAGCAAAGATAACATGAATGGGCGGTGTCGTCTGACTTTCCTCGTTCAACGTCGTCGCAATGATAGAACGCCCAGCAAACGAGCGTCCAGCCAAGCTCTTCATCGCTTTTGTCGCGCTGTCTGCAGACGAGTACTTGACGTAGACCCTCCCAACACCTGAAGCTTCGTCGATTCTCGACGAGTCCTGTATGTTTTCCCCCGGCGCCCACATTTTGGTCTTGTCCTTTTTCACTGGACGAGGTATTCTGAGATCCTCGACCACACCAAACTTTGAACACTCCTCCTTCACATCCTCATACACGTCCTCGTACTCTCGATCGTCCACCAGATCTTCTGGAGTCACCATGTTCAACATGAGCAAGATGCGGTTCTCTCCAGTGCTTTCCCCAGCAGGCATGATAGGACGGGGAATTTCTGGGAATTGCTCGTACGGCAGGGTTTCGCCAGGCTTTGCGCCCACTGACGCCCTCTGTACAACAAGATAGCGATCGCCTAGTTCCATGCCATTGAGACTTTGGATGGCGATGTCCGTGACTTCGGGATCTACATATTCGAAGAATGCAAAGCCCTGCTGAGACAGTTAGACAGAGGAAAAAACAACATGAACAAACTGACTTTTGAGGGGCCGCCACTGGTCTCACGAACCAGATTGAACGCCCTAAGTTCGCCGAAGCTAGTGAGGAGTTCTTGGACCTGCTCTTCGTTGAGGGCAGCTGGTAGGCCACCAACGAATATCTTGTTGATTGAGTCCGGTACGTTGGTTGGGACAGCTCCTGGGACATGGCCAGTCATAATCTGTTCACCGCCATAATCCTTGGGTCTGCGAATTTTGAGCGGCCCGTTGATGAAAATGATTCCGTCAAAGGCCATTGCAGAGGTAGCATCTTCAGCACTACGGAACTGAAGAAAAAGTCAGACGATGTGGACAAGGTAAAAGGGACACGTACCTCAACGAACGCGTAGTTCTTTTCGTAATTGCATTGGACAGCAAGCACAGGGTTCCCTGGAGTAGCGGTTCCCAGATTCATTTCAGCCATCTTGGCATTGAAGAAGTCGGTGAGATTCTGTTCGTTGACCTCGGGGGTGATGCTTCCGATGTACAGTCGCCTAGACTGGCGGGACAAATTGGGGTTTCCGCCGATACCCATGCCAAAGCTTTGAACAGGCATGGGGGTTGGCAGGCCAGCGATACCGAGGATAGCCGGCATTTGAGTTCTGTTGGCACCAGGAAGATTGAAAAGACCTAGAAGACGTTAGCAAACGCAGAAACGACGACCAAGAAAGCATACCTGTCTGCTTGGCCTGCATAGCACTGTACTGCTCGTAGCCGGGTGCATGGACATCCCAGCCTGACGCTTTCCTTCTGCGCTGGGAGATGGGAATGCAATTTTCGGGAGTTGGCGAGCGTCGTTCAGGTGTTCCACCCTCTCGCCTCCCTCCACCTCCGCCCCGACCGTGGCCGCCATCCCGCCCTCCTCCACCTCTGCCGCGCTCTCCTCTGTCGTCTCCGCGCCCGCCCCTAAACCCGCCGCGGCGGTCGTCGTCGTGCCTCGGGCGGCGGTCATCGTGGTCGCGACCGCCACGTTCGTACCGGTCACCGCGGTCACGTCGCTCACGGTAGCGGTCACGATCGCCTCGGTCCCGGTCGCGATCCCGGTGGTCACGGTGGTCGCGATAGTCGCGGTCGTCGTGTCGGCTCGACCGGTGTCGTTCCTCACGGTGTCCTCCACGCTCTAGAATAACGAAAAGCAAAGCCGTAGCTCGTAAGTAACTCGGTCTTTCTCAGTCTCTCCACTCGGCTGCTCTCCACGGTAGCTAGCTGGCTATAAAATAGGCAAGAATCGGGCTAGCTAGAAAACGGAAAAATGCTGGAAAACGGGAGTTGAGATCCTCGTTTGGTCCAGCAAATTCCATGACTGCGCGAAGGAAGTTCATGGAGAAAACGGAAATGCTACTCACCAGCTTCTTCAACAGGCATGGTCGTGGTAAGAGAATAAGATGCGTAGTGGATTAGTCAGCTTCACCGCCACATATACTACTTTGGTTCAAAAAATGTACAAGTATCAAATATCGTAATTCATACATACAACAATACAGGTAATAAATGGGTAATATACACCGCTCACTGCCATGTTCTGGGACCAAAGAACTCTCCTTCCGCAACAACCTTCATCGGCGTACCGCGTGCGTCTGCCGTCTTGAATGGTACAGTATTACCCCACCATTTCGCCACATTACCAGCACCAATATCTCCGTTTAACGGATATTGAAGGCAGAAGAAGATGGCTACGGCTGAAATAGCCACCCCTGCGTCCAACGCGGCGGACAACACGTAGTTGTACTTTGCCCACCATGAAAAGTGACGCCTGCGGATAACGTACTGGAAAATGAATCCAACAATGGCCCATGGCACGTAGTTGACGGCTGACGCGGGAGGAATGTAGCCTGTCCCCGAAAAGATAACAGGGAAGCTAGCGTCAACGTTAACATTTGTTCGCAATGGAGGCAGTACGGTGGACCCACTTGAGATAACGTAGCCAACTCTTGGGGAATCTGCGACCAACAACATACGCGATAACGGGGCATATGAAGCCAATCAAGAAGAAGAATACGAGGGCATAGTACACCTGCCCTTTTGAGAACTGTCTGGCGGGGCCGATGACACCCCAGATTATACTAGCCGTGCCAAATACTTCGGTTGAGGGGCAGATAAAACCATCTTTCTGGTCCGGGGAGCAGAGACCTTCAATGTTGGTGAACATCCACGCCTGGACGCCTAGCTGTGTCGTGCCTGCGATAACTGTGGCGACGACCTGGGCGGTAAACATGGAGCGTGGAGGAATCTTCATGTAATGCCCGAGCTTGAAATCCGATGTGAACGTGAGAGCCTGGGCCATAGTAATGTATCCCCAAGTTTTGAACATCATCATCGCGATTGGGCGTCCAGGAAGGGCGTAGCCAATAATGAGTTCGGTGACGACATTGAGACCAACTTGCTGGTTTGTTATGGCTTGAATCATACCGATGGGGATTACATAGACAAAGGAGATGACCAGAGCGAGGATGAAGTACTGACTAGAGAAAAGCAATCAGAACGCTGACCGTGAGGGTGCAAATGAAAACTTACACGGGAAACTTGGTATCCCAAACTACTATCGAAACCACGCCGAAGGCAAACATTGCCACTGTACACGAGTGTCAGTTAACGCTCACACGGGCGATTGGTGGATAATGCTACTCACAGAAAATGATGGCATACCACCATTCAGGCACTGGGCGGTACTGCGACATAAGTCGAGCATGAATATCTGGCTGCTCTTTCATAGCGCGACGGGCTTGCGTGTAGATCTGTTTGCGGAAATACAGGCTAGAGCAATGTGAATATTTTCGAGCAAGTCAAAGGCATTGCAACATACAATGCATGGGTCAAAGTCGCAGTAATGCTGGCAAAGGACAGGCCATAAGATATCGCGAACGTCGTCGATAGGAACAAGGGACTGTAGTTCTTGTATTCTTCTTCGTTGAAAGTGGCGTCCGCGTTGACAATCCTGGTCACGTCATATGGCAGGCCGGTGTTTGTGTACGAGCCGCGAGAAGAGATTCTATGCAAGGGAATACGATGAGTGACATTCAAATATCGAAGGGAAAACAACGCACGGCATGTACTCGCTGTTCCACACATTGCTATACTAAAGGTGGCCGATCAACACCGTCCGGTACACGTTGGTAAAGTTCACATACATAAAGAGCTGGTGTGAGAATCCAGAAGAAGAAGACAAATCCAGCGAAGATGTTCGCTTCGGCCCACCAGGGCGTAGCGAGCGGAGAACCAATATACGCGATCTTTGCAATTACAGAATTAGTTTCAGGAAGATAAGGAGGCAATCGTGAATCCTCACCTGCGCCCAATCGAACGTAATTAGGCTCATACCCATGCCATGTACATACCCGAACATTTGATTGACGGGGACGTTGTTCGGTGCAATCCAACACACCCAAGAGAAATAGCTGAGTGCCTGGAAGAGATATCCAGGCAAGAAGTACCAACAGAACGAGCCCACGAATGCATACGCGAAGAACCTTTCACGCGATATGCCGCCACGGTTCCCAGCTCCAGCGTATGTTTGAGCGTGGAGGGTGTTGAACAGCGCGCAGGTAACTAAGTTGGCAGGCCATACTACGATGAATTAGATGAGTGCATTTCGCGGCGGTATGGAGGCCACTTACTCATGGATGGCGGTTGAACGAGGAAACGTTTGGCAATACCGCCAATAGAGAAACCGATCAGCTGCGTAGACATGACCACCATCCACTGATAGCTGAAGTTGTACGTTTGGTTGTAGTAGACGCGCTGAACAGCGACAATATCCGTAGCATAAGCACTTCCGGCGCCAACGGAGGCCATGATTGTGATGAGAACCTACAGACATCATAAGTACCGCGGTGCAGGATACAGCAATCAGGGCTCACATGCTCCTTGATGCTGAAAGGACCAGGATTCAATGACACGCCCAATATTTTCCAGTTGGGAACCAAGCGAGCCCAAGCGCGACCGATAGGGAAGACGAGAAGTTGAGCGACGATGCCAGTGACGGTTACCGAGGGATAACGGAAGAAGAAGAACTGGTTCAAACCCTACAAAGATCATAGTTATTGAGAGTGATTTCGAGATAGATACGAACAACCCACGGGGATAATGATGGCCCAGATAATACCTAGCACCCAAGAACGCAAGGTTGAGACCGGGATAGTGGAATCATCAGTGTTAGCAACAGCGGACCGTACTTCGGGGTAGGGAGAATCGTCCTCTATAACAAAGATATTAGTATGTAGATAAGACGAGGCGAAGGTGATATGACAAACCTAACAGACCTGCAATGGCGGCATTCTTGTCGATGTTGGGGTCGTCAAAATCCGGAAGGGCAAGGGCCTCGAGAGCGTCGATTTTCCCTGTGACGCAGATGATTAGATCAACTAGTAGACGTAGAGAGCGAGCCAAGTCTAACCTTTAGGAATGGCCCTCTCAGAATCGAGTTCGGCGCTGGAATCCCCTGCGGAAAGTTTTTCGTCCTCGATGGCGGGCATGGCTGAAGGTAGACAAGACCTAAGAAGCTGGCAAGTCAAAGACGGAGCCTTCTTGTAGTACCCGTCCATCGGTAGGTGTCCACATGGACGCGTAAACTGTCGCCGGACTTCTAACGGGACCATCCCGAGCAATTTACTTATCTATCTATCTCGGTGGCCAACGGAGACGTGCAACTCCAATGAAATGGTGGCGTGCACGTTAGCATGAAAGGATGATAGCTCGATGGACAGATGAATTGCTGTCTCACTTGTCCATCCCACCACAAAACTTCGTTTAGCAGAGATACTCTGGTGATTCCGGATTAGGTTCACACATAATAGATAAAAGTGGAGACATACTCTCAGGCTAGCCTCAAGCTATATCTCTATTTTTCACGAGGTGGCGCTTCTTCTTTAGGTTCTTCTTCTCCACATGCAACACAAATAGCTAATCAGCGGAACACTTGTATGGTGCAATCCGGGCAACGTTCTGAGGCCACAGAACGCTCCGATCTCCGTTACATGGGCTAGAATCCTCAACGCGAACAACAGGACGACAGGTAACATGTGCATCGTTCGACGGCGGTATGAGTCGGTGCGAGTTCGGGTTGACAGCAGTTGTTTGATTCGACAGGTTCCTATTATTAGAGATAGCTAAGGCGGCACGTATAGAAGGTACTTCCTTGAGATGAAATCGGTAGGCACGTATACAAAGTTTAACAGCAGACTGCAGGATAATAAGACACGTGCCCAAAGGGCGTAACATCACTCACAGATACTGAGTAGGTCTCGAGATGCATCCAAACGACATGGTAGCCAGGCGCATGGTCGTCAGCGTAAAAATTCGATGGCCCGCGCACGACGGCGCCATCGGTTTAAGATCCTCGCAACAAATTAAAAGACGCGTTTCCTAAAAGACCTTCTTAAGTCCACATCATTTCGAAGAACGCTCATAATCTGTCTTGGTGACGGTCGGAAAGAAAGATGTGGCGCCAGTCGGCGGCCGGACCGGACCGATGTTACATACGTATGTATATCCAAATTCCCACGCTACAGCTGTGTGTTCTTAAGTCGAGGAAAACGCTGGGATTGGAAATGTTCAGATGTACTAGTATGTAGCACCATTACAGATCTGAATGCAGTACTGTAAACGAAGTTGGTGGTGAGACTCCTTCCTCTCTGATGAGAACCATCGAGCCTTTCTCCTTCCAGATGAAGGACTTATAATGGACTCAATATTCAACGAGATGGTCTGTTTCCGATAATCCTTGCTTGTATTCCGAGTAAATCTCAAACTAAGAGCGCACAGTAAAGCGTTCACAATGAAGGAGTATTAAAAAGGCGCCACACAACTTGTGTTCTGCGCCGCGATCATTCAGGAAAATGTTCCGGTGATTCCCGACCCTGATTATGCTTAAATCTTGTCCTGGACCACATCGGACCTGTGAACGTATTGTTACTATTTCAGTAGCACAGCCCATCGGTCGGTCAAGTCTGTAGCTCACAACAACACTTGTCTCCTGACTTCTTGCAGTACCTACGCCCAGGTCCCTGGATATTTCGGAATAATCTCCACGTCTCCATCCGGCTGTACTGAGCAGTACTAGTGTGTCAACCTTCGATCGAGTCTCGCCACTACCTATACTAGCACTAACGACGAACCCTATGATGTTTTTTACTCCCTCTCGCAATGTCTATCTATTTCCCAGATGCGGTGTCAACCCGTCCTATCCACGAGATAAACATCGTCGTTTTCCCTGAACATGTCGGCTTTTTCTCCACGGACTCCGCGCAGCTGCCTGGAAGCTGATTTATCCATCCTATGCGCCCGGTGTTGATTGGAACAATGGCTGTCTCTTGTTTGTTCCTACTTCTCAGGCCGTATGCGTTAAGCGATGTCTTAATAAGCCAAGTCACTATGGTGCGTAATTTTCTTTCCCTCTCCGAAATCAAGCAGAACTTGACATATCGTGTAGGCCCGCATGAAACAGTTACCGCTCGATCTGCTGAGATGCATCCTGGAGGATGCCGCGCGAATGGACAAAAGGACTGCGTTGACTCTGGTTCTTACAGCGCGTTGGGTACGAGAATGGCGAGTCTTTCAATACGTTCATCAGGATGCACCCATTGAGAAATCTAATCTCTAGGGTTGACCCTGTACTCTATGAATCTGTAAGCCTTCTTAGAAAGCGCACAAGCCGACTATTTTTGCGCACACTACTGTCATCTAGCAGTCAAGATCGTTCGTTCTATCGGATGCATGTTAAATCCATATCCCTCAGCGTAGCTGCAAGCTCCTCGGATATCGACCATATGGCCACTATCCTGGAGATCTGCAAGGATATCACCCATCTAACAATGTTTTTCGTGCCGAGTCGCGAGCTCATGCTTCCGGCCGTGTCCAACTATCCATCTACAGCTTTAGAAAAGCTTGTTTCTGGCCTGAGGCCTTCCCATCTTAGCATGCATTTCCCACGGACCGCCCATGTCATCTCCCCCGATTTTCGATTGGCCGCATTCAGTTACGTGACGCACCTCTCTGTTATGAATGACTGGATAGATTGGTCGTTGTGGGTTGGCTTTGAGCTACTCGCATCGCTCAGCCATATCTCCGTGGACTTCAAAGCTCATGCCTCCCCAGTCGAGATTCGGGACCCATCGAAGCTCTCACACGCCATTGAACATATCTTGGACCATTGTGGGAATCTGCGGCTTTTCCTCCTGGTCTTCCTCTTTGCTCCAGATCCTCTACCCACGCGCGATGCTATTGTGAAATGCATGATGCATGATGACCGTAGGCTGGTATTTGTCCGTGATCCAGAGCCCTTTCGAGACCGTCATGCAAACGGAGAAGATGATCTTTGGGAAATGGGAGAAGAGATTGTGACTCTCCAAGGGAGAGTAGGAAGGTGCGTGATGATTGTTTCCGGTGCGTCATTCCTCCGAAATTGAAGCCCTCTGAAGAATGAGGAGTATTGCTGTGCGCAAAACAACCGAACATACCCTACACTCTCACGATTCCTCGTTGACCTTGGTACGTCTTGCCACAATCTTTGCTTGCTCTTTGTCTCTGAATGCTCTGTTAGGGGTTTCCGGCCTCGCTATAATCACACACCGAGGATTAATGTATGAGGAGTTCGAATCCGAGTGAGTCTCCGTCCCCACAGCGTTTATGTCATTGGGTAAACAATCGTATAGACTCAGGGTCGTCCGTCACTTACAAGCATTCATCGACCGAAACTTTGCTCGAGCGTCTTGCAACTTCAGGCAGTACATTGTTGCACAATACGCTGCAGTGACAACAGTGTCTGCTACCAGTCTTCTGGTGCCTGTGTGGATGAGGAAACCTTGCCTGGACCTATGATTGCTTTTGCGTTGGGACCGTTTACAGAGCACCGCGTGAGTTTTTTCTCTTTCAATGTTAACGCCCAAGACCATACGAAGGCTTATTCACTGCCTCTCGCAGCAATCCCAATAACACATGCACTACCCACCACGTTGCAGTCGGACGTGCATACACACTTAAAACTCGTGTCAGGCATCAGGATGGACGCTTTGAACGAGTGATCGCGCCTTTGTGCGCGTGCGAGGTGCTTGTCTTCACAGCCATTGTTGCTTGAAACTCTTTGTAGGCGTCAAAATCTAGCCTGCCTTTGACGGAATATAAATGCTTGGATCAGCCTGCGATGGCTCATCAACAAGCATTCTACCCTGTCCTGCACTCGCCACTGCTCAAGCAATGGGTCTTCATTCTTATTCTTATTCTTCTTACCCGCCGGCCGGGACATACTCGCGGGATCGCATTTACGCTACGACGCCGATCGTGGAACGATCTCCCTTCGTCCCCAGAAACATTCGTTTTGACGATTCCAATTTCACCTGTGCCACCCTACTACACACCGATATCAATCGCCTCCTTCCTTCAACATTCCCTCCACCACTACGCGCTAAACATACATCTCCTGCCTTTTCTATACGGACTGCTGTCCATAAAGGTCTTGGCATCTTTGCCCGACGTCCTCTTGCTGCTGGGACTATAATCTTTACAGAGCACCCTCTACTGGTGGCGGCAAAGACTTCTGGCGACATATCTGGACTATTAGGACCAAAGGAACTCGTCCAGCTGAAGATGCTGGCTAATTCAAAGCGTTACGAGTTTGCAAAGGATACCGAGGGTATCATGCAGACCAACGCCGTTGAAGTGCAACTACCTGCGACCAGTGGCACTGTGGATCACTATGCTGTGTTCTTAAATCTGAGCCGATGTAATCATAGGTGTGTTCGTCTATCTTTGGTATATTGAACCATCTGACGGTGTATAGTTGTTCCCCAAACGCCCACTGGACATGGGATCCGAAGACATTCAGCGTCATCTTGGAGGCCGTGCGACCCATCTCAAAAGGCGAGGAGATCAACATCCAGTACATCGATTCGTGCATCAGCTACGGTCAAAGACGTGAAAAACTCGCCTCTCGATTTGGGTTTGACTGCCTTTGTCCAACTTGCACCGAACCAGACCACGAGCAAAGTAATACGGCGCGATCAAACCTTCGAAATGTTGTAAAGCGTATGCCGACTTTCGAAGAATGGTGCTACTCTTCCGACCTGCCGGATGACCATCTCATCACGATGGCTACGAAGGCGTTGGAGCTACGAGAATCGGAAGGGCTACAGCTCTTCGAAGCGCGCCGTCACATGGAGGTCATTGCTATGTGCTACGGAGCACTTGCAGACGCCGAAATGTTCAAGGCATGGGTGCAGAAGTGGCTAGACCTTTGGAAAGGCAGACCTATGGAGGATCGCCTCGTAATGGAGCTATGGCTGGAAGATCCCACCCGTTTCTATGTATGGGGATGGCATGCTAGGGTACAGGGATAATGGTACCATTTTTATCAACTTTTTAGACACTCGTTGGCCGCGCATTTTTATATCTACCTTATCATTATTAGTGCTCCCACTATGAACCCGAGACCAGGTGGAAGTCACTCGGTGGGCGGGGGAAAGTCACTCGTTACTCGCCAAACGGGTTAAACCGAGTGACAGTGAGGCAGGTGGATTTCAACCGGTAAATGGCGCCGACAAGACTTAACTCGGTAATGACCCGGAAACCGGTGTCCGCCCATTCACCCGGAAAACGGGTTAAGATGCTAGGTGCTGAATGGATGCTTTAAATGATAGTGATATCTTATCATACACATATTTTCACATTTCAAGTAATTAGCGGTGCATAGTGGCCAGTGGCTGAGGCCTGAGGGAGCACCATGGCCATGGTATACACAGGAATTGACAAAATTCACCCAAGTCGTGCGGTCACGTGTATGTTGAATCAAAACTTCGAAGTCCGCTCGATCAGCGCGATGCCCTTCTTTCCCTCTCACCGCCATATTGCCTGCCCGCCAACATCGGAAAAAACAACTGGGAGTATCTGCAGAGCACGATGACTATCTATGAGCATTGCCTGGTGCGTTATCTTCGTGATAACCTTTGCTTATACTGATATTTCCATTCTTTGTAGAAGATCCCCGTTTACGCGCCAACTTCCCCCGAAATGTGAGCGACTTTCAATACGGGTCTAAATGTAAAGCAAAATGACTCTCATGAGTCTTGGTGCGTCGTTATCGGAACAACCTCTACCGATACTTATCCATCCACTTTGCAGAAGATATTGATTACCAACATGCACGTCGATTCGGAACTCCAAAGACCAATGTGAGTATTGTTCAATCTTTTACTTCATCTGCTGATTCAGTCTTCATATCCTCATAGGTTGGGGCTCATCATCACAATTTATCAGGCGCTGTTTTGCCTCTAGCTCTGATTACCCACATTCCTAGCTATATATCCAACCATGTATATGTAGCTTTTTCTGAATACATTCATCTGTGTCTTTCTGGTGCCCCCTGTATGCATTACACTGTGTGTGTTCCCTGAAAGCCCTCTCTTAAAACTGTGGAAAATGCCCTGGTTGACGGTGCAGCCTACCTAGTTTAACGGGGTGACCTCGCCCCGTTTACCGGTTTAAATGGACGACATTCTGATGGCACGGAAAACGGGTGACGAACGGTTTACTTTGACCAGGATACCAAGGCTACTTAAACCGACAACCGGGTGACATTTCGGGTGACAATAACCTGGTCCGCGTTTTGTAGTGTCCTCATTTCTTAATTTATTGGCCTCCAGTTTATTTGTGCGCGTGTTGGGCATCAGCGGAGATCGAAACGCCTTCACCTTGGATACAAGCTTAGAGTCGAAATGGTAGTGAAGGTTATCGATGAATTTTATACCTTATTGTAGCCAGAATGAAGGGGAATGTGGGGAATGTCTGCTCATCGCTTCTCGAACTTGAACGACACGAAACGGCGAGCTTTTGCGCTTTCTCTCTCCACGGCGCCCCCAACTGGTTCAAAATCCTTGAAGAGGCCTGGAACGGACTATCGGGAAATGGCCCGGACCTGCCGTTGGCGTGGCAAATAAACTGAAGCCAATAAATTAAGAAATGAGGAGCACTATTATTTACCGCTTTTATTTGCGCCTCATAATTTATTGCCACGTGCTGTATTTCCCACGAATCGCGTGTTGACCTTGTCCATGTCGATCCAGCTCCCGCATGCTGTAGGATCACCTTTATTTCGCTCCTCGCTGGCAGAGGCAGTGTCCGCGACGCGACGAGCTCGCCCCAAATTACCGTTCTGGAAGCTCCAAGCCCATCGTCTGCCGACACTACACTTGTATCGCTCATTACTACGCCTTGCTCCGACAGAAAACGTACGCTTGTCTCGCATCGAAATGCATTCCTAATCGAGCATAGATTTACTTCAGGATAGGCCTATTGTTTCGCGAGAACAGACATTTAACCAGTACCAAGGAGGTCACCAAAGTATTGCTGCAGGCCTATCGCGTACGTTCCTTACGTTGTCACACGCTCTTGTTCTAAATAATTCCCATATAGCTTCAGGAGACACTCGCGGCCGCTAAGTCTGAGGACAGGACCCAAAAACTCATTCAACGATATGATCGACTAATTCAAGGCAAACGAGCCAAAGCCCGATACCTCGAACAAGAGCAGAATGAGATTGTGAACACATTCCTTGTTTTTCCTGGCGAGTCATAGGCTGATATACATAGGAATGGCGAAGGAAAATGTTTCATCGTCCAATTATGACTGGCGGCTTCATGCATGCTACGCTCTACAATGGTCCTCTACCTCGCTTGAAGCCCCAGCCTGACCATATTACTGGACTGATCCGCTTCAGACGAAAGAAATACATCACAAAGTAAGTCGAACGCACGTCCTCATCTGCGCTTCTTACCTTCAGACAGGTTTGCCAAGCATAGAGAAATCAAAGAAGCCTCGAAACAGATGAACTTCGAAGCGCAGTTGGAAGCCAAACTAATCAAGGATCCGACAAAGCAGATATACGCGGCATACGTGGATGAATGGAGTACGTTCGCCATTGTCTCACATCATTACATTTACCAACTTGAACCCAGCCGCACCCATCAAGGCAGAACATGCGCGTATCACTGCATGGTTTGAAGCATGCTATCGACGATGCCAAACACCTATTCCCCAATCACTTTTCGACCAGGTCATCCAAGCCCGACGGGAGAAGATCATCAACAAGGCCAGGCAGCGCATGCGAGAACGAAAGGGCGAAGTTCTCCGTTCCACCATTGAGAGACGTCGACAAGGACCTCCTGCGCACGTCTTGGCGCAACTATCACCCAAATGTAGAGAGGAGGACAAATATGTTAGACGAGGCGTTTCAGAAGTTGGATACCTGGGAATGCTCAAGGCTCGCAAGGGCTTTGCGCTAAAAAGACGCGACGGGGAGATAAAGGAGACCAAGCAAGGCACAATGCGCTGGAGTGTCGAAGAAGGGAGGTGGATATCGGATGCAATTCAACAGATTACCAAAGACCGGTGGAGAGCCATTGAGCAAGAAAACCGTAGACGTCGTAGGGAAAGTTCCGCTTAAAGGCTCTATCTTGTACGTTTATCTTCTTCTGATAAGGCTAGATCATTCTCATCCTCGAATTCAGTTGTTCACGTATTTATTATGCATATATGTCCGCTCAACCTCTACCCTTCACGCTCCAACATGCAATCTCTGTGGGCTAAACCCATTGTCAACCAACTCAACTCGAAGTCTTGTACATTGCCCATCTTCAATTTGCGCTCTCCGTATATCATAAATTTTCATCTCTCATGGCTGGGATTTTTTGTTGCCTTTATGAGGTACGGTTTTTTCGGTTTTTCCTGGTGCTACTGTCCTCACAATCTCTTCCACTCAGTTGGTTCGCATTTGCACCATTGATCCCTGAAGCAATTCGTACGGACCTGGGATTGACGCCAAAGCAAATCGCCAACTCCAATATTGTCGCTCTTTGTGCGACTCTCATCGTTCGTCTGATTACTGGCCCTGCCGTAGACCGCTTCGGACCACGTCTAGTCATGGCTTCCTTGCTAGTTATCGGTGCAATCCCATCTGGATTAGCGGGTACTGTCAGCACTGCGGGAGGTCTATATACCGTTCGGTTCTTCATTGGTATTCTGGGTGGCACCTTTGTCCCTTGTCAAGGTCAGTCGTTGCTCTTATCTCTGTCAACTATGACGATACTTATATCCGTGAAGCATGGACTTCCGCCTTCTTTGATAAAGTAGGCAATATCGTCCCTTCTCGATGTATTACTATCAACTCATAAATGACCAGAGCATCGTCGGAACAGCTAATGCCTTGGTCGCCGGCTGGGGAAATGTTGGCGGTGGTGCAACCTATGCTATCATGGTCTCGCTGTACGACCATTTACGTTCGAAGATGGGTACGCATAAGGCATGGAGGGTGGCCTTTGCCATCGTACCAGTCCCCGCGTTGCTTTTTGTTGCTTTGATCACCGTGGTGTTTGGAACGGATCACCCCAAGGGGAAATGGGCTCAAAGGCAAGCGAGCATACTAATAATAGTTCCGCTCTTGTCTAACACCCCGTCCTCCGTTCACAGGCATGACAATCAACCTGGGGGAGAGGCAATCGACTTGGAGGCGGACAAGATGAAGGGCGAAGTTCCTGTGTCGGAGGTTGTCGTAGCTGTCAACGAGCCTTTAACGCTGGATGATGGACTCAAAATGCTGGGAAACCCATTGACGTGGCTTCCGACGCTCGCCTAGTACGCACCATCTTCCTAACGATGGCAAGAGTGTAACCTCAATTCATAGCATGACAACTTTCGGCTTTGAGCTCGCAGTCGATGCCACGCTGGCCAGCACTATCCTGAATGTTCACCCCGGATTGGGTGAGATAAACGCTGGCTACATTGCATCCCTCTATGGTTTCTTGAATGTTTTTACACGACCTCTGGGGGGCTACGTGGCCGATCGCCTCTACGCGAAGTTTGGTATCAAAGCTAAGAAGTACTGCTGTCTGACGCTTGGCGCGCTCCAAGGTGTCTTCACCATTGGCTTTGGTAAATATCTGCAATCATCTCCCGCTCCTGGGATAGCACCGATCGTGGTGTTTATCGTGTTCCTTGCGGTGACCAGCGAAATGGCGAATGGAGCGACGTTCTCTCTTATCCCTCACTGCAATTGTTCGCACAATGGGACTATGTGGGTATTCTTCCAGAGTACTATAGATCGGTGATCTCATCGTTATTGTTCCAGGACAGGCCTTGCTGGCGCGTTTGGAAATGTTGGGGGCATCTGGTGAGTCTGTCAGATGCACTCATTTTTCTAGAATCTCAATAATAGGTCGCACTCAATAGGTTTGCGTTAATATTTCGATTCCAACCATCCAGGGGTGTGGCGTGGGTCTTTTCTGGTGCATTCGCTCTTGTGATCAATATCCTCCTTCTCTTCTTTCCTTGCCCCGTGGCTTGACCGCTCCATTGATAGGGCAATTAGGCTGAAGTAGTAACGTATTGAACGAGGTCCACACCATCATCAGATGTGGTTTCCCACAAGACTACTGTAGATAACGTCTCTCTTATCTTTGTCGTTGTCTACCTCTGAAACTCAATCTTTGTCTTCATGCAGATGGGTACTATTTGTCTGACCAATGGCTCACAAACCGAAGACCCCAAGGTTTTACATGTCCGTGGGCAAGAGTCGACCCCAGTCGACACTGTTAATGTAACGCCAGATGATTGGGTAAAGCGGGATAAAAGAATGATTCGCCTCACGGGCAAGGTGTGTAACGTTCTTCTGCGCAGCACGATTGATCAGGCCTACTATGTATAGCATCCCTTCAACGCTGAGGCAAGACTGGAGGATCTCTATACTGCAGTCAGTGCGCTGAACAACCTGGGTCTCAGAGCAATCAATGATAAACAATACTAGGGCTTCCTTACTCCTGCAGAACTCTTCTATGTACGCACTCATGGCGCGACGCCCAAAGTAGACGATGCTACGAGTTGGCTCATCTCGATTGAAGGGTGTGCACGACTATTTGTGTTATATGTTGCTGTGCTGACTCCAAACTACAGCCTCGTCAAGTCACCCATTCAGTTGTCGCTTGCAGACCTCCAGACCAAATTCCCGGTCGTTACGTTTCCTGTGACTCTAGTCTGCGCCGGAAGTGAGTAATAAAGATCCTTGAATCGGTCCTGTGGAGCAAATCGTTGACGCTCATTCTAGACCGACGGAAAGAACAGAATGTTGTTAGGAAGGGACTCGGTTTCGACTGGGGCGCTGCTGGGGTATGTGCCATTTCTTTCTATTCTTAGGCTAGGAGATTCTCATGTTCTATTTTCGACAGCTTTCTACGGCGCTTTTTACTGGAGTATACCTTGCAGATCTTTTGGAGGCGGTAGGCAAAGTCGGACGTCCAAAGCATGTCATCTTCGAAGGAGCCGACTCATTACCTCGTGGTCCCTACGGTACCAGCCAGCGATACGATTGGTCGTCCGATAAGTCGAAGGGCATGCTTATATCTTGGGCGATGAATGGACACCCTCTTCCACCTGATCATGGTTATCCTGTCAGACTAGTCGTTCCAGGACAGATCGGCGGACGTAGCGTCAAGTGGCTGAAGAAGATTATCGTCTCGGCGGAAGAATCTCAGCACTATTTACATGTTCGTTTGTTCTGTCCATTCACTTTGTCTTATGTTCTTTGACCCAATCATTCCCAGTTTCATGACAACAAGGTCTTGCCCACGCAGGTTCTTCCCGAACAAGCGCGGAAGGAAATGCATTGGTGATTAACGTGCTGAGATATAGAGCACCTCACTGAAGTGAATACTTCAGGTGGTACAACCAGAACTATATGATCAACGATTTGAACGTCAACTCAGCCATAGCAGTTCCAAGGCACGGAGAAAGAGCGAAGTTAGATTCGGTCGAAGAATACACTATAGAAGGTTACGCCTATGCCGGCGGTGGGCGTCGTGTTACTCGCGTCGAGGTCTCTTTCGATGAAGG
Source organism: Flammulina velutipes (assembly GCA_011800155.1). Taxonomy (NCBI): domain Eukaryota; kingdom Fungi; phylum Basidiomycota; class Agaricomycetes; order Agaricales; family Physalacriaceae; genus Flammulina; species Flammulina velutipes. Next base: position 1,861,642 of record CM022373.1, on the reverse strand, counting down.
AGACACTTGGACTCTGGCTGATATTACCTAGTCAGTGCAGATAATGCTACGTTCAATGCGTATGCTTACTCTTATCCTCCTTCAGTCCCGAGGATGGCGTCAGGGCAAACGCTTTACTGGATGGCGACGACCAGTCATTCTGCTGGTGCTTCTGGTCTTATACTATCCCAATGTATCTTCTTGGCGAAGCATCCGCCATTATGGTCCGAGCAATGGACGCGGCATTGGCGCTCCAGCCTAGAGATATGTGTATGTCCCGTCTTCACATCAGTGAGGCGGGTACCTTTAGCTGACTCTGCTAGATTGGAACGTCTTATCGATGATGAAGTTGGTGGGCGACCCCCGCTTTAAACTTTCCTTACTCACCTCGTTGTTCTTAGTAACTGGTGGTTCCGGGTAGCGATTCACAAAACGGACGGCATGCTGCAATTTGAACATCCAACATTAGCTGGTAACAATCCTGGAGGATGGATGGAACGCATGAAGATGGAAGGGAAGGACATCCTAAAGCCCGTTTTCCGAACAAGGGCCAATATGGACAACTTCGCGACGCCATCGCCTCCCATTGAGCCAAAGGCACCGATTATGATTAAACCTGGAATAAACCGAAGCATTATAATAGAGGAACTGCAGAAGCATCGAAATGCGCCGGAGCCGTGGTTTATCATGAACGGGGAAGGTATGATACATTGCCATATGAGCACTGTTCCGCTCTGACGCATCTTGCGCTCGTAGTCTATGATGCTACCAAGTACCTCGAAGAACACCCTGGTGGGCCGGATTCCATCATGATCATGGCTGGCCAAGATGCAGTCAGTATCCTATCACCCTTTCGAGAAACAATCGTCATCTTCTAACTGCAATAAAACAGACAGAGGACTTCCTTGCGATACATTCTCACGACGCGAGGGAAAAACTTCAAGGGTATGCAAACCAATGTTCTTTGTTCCAGTATCTGACTTTTCCCGCAGATTCCATATCGGCACTTTGTGTGCAGGGGACAAGACCTCTCTGGTCCCTTCGTCTCTGAAAGTCAAGAGAGAGCCTCAAGCAGTATTCCTTTCCACTAGTGAATGGAACAAGGCCACTCTGTCCTCTGTGACGAAGGTCTCCGACGACACAAAACTGTTCAGATTTCTGCTAGATCACGAAAAGCAAGCGTTTGGGCTTGTGAGTTACTCGCACAATGATTGGATTGATATCTTATGTTTCTGTTGTAACAGTCTGCCGGTCAGCATATCTTCGTCCGCTTACGACAAAGACAAAAAGTAGAAGGGCCGGCCACCGACATAGATGGGGAATTCGTTCAGAGAGCGTATACGCCTGTGTCACCCCATGAAGAATGCGGCCATGTTGACTTACTCGTCAAAATTTACTCTCCGTCCGCCAACTGGCCACTTGGGGGCAAAATGACAAGGTACCTCTCAGGAATCAACGCCACACATCATACTAAACGATTCGCAGCCGACTTACCGAGCTGGAAATCGGAGAAGAAGTCGAGATGAAAGGCCCTTTTGGCTCTTTCGTGTGGCTGGGAGATGGACAGGCCAATTGGAGAGGCCAAACAATTCGAACGCGACATGTGGGCATGATTTGTGGTGGTAGTGGCATTACCCCCATCATTCAAGTTCTCCGAGCGATCTTCAACGACGAAGAGGATACCGAGACTGAAGTGTGGCTGGTTGATGCTAATAAGACGGTAGGAGATATACGTACGTCGTGTTGTGCATAGCTCAACGTCTATGTTTGCTGATCTTTCACTGCAGTCTGTAGGCAAGAGCTAGAGGATATGGTCTCCAAAGCTCGTGGGCGCTTCCATTTGCATCACGTACTAAGTATGGGGCTTACTTCAACAGACGTGCACATATTGAACGTCATGTTAGGTCGATCTGCCCCAGAGGGATGGACGCGGTCAAAGGGATTAGTGACTTCACAAATCCTGGGAGACCACCTTCCGCCTCCTAGAAATGCCCTGCTTTTGGCTTGCGGTCCTGATGCAATGATCAAAGGAACAGTCAAACCTGCACTGGTAAGCAGCCACAAAGAGAAAACAACGAATTGATTTTAAACCAAGCATTTCACAGCGTGGCGTAGGGTGGAACATCGATACACAGCTAATAGTGTTTTGATCCTTTTCCGTAAAAACGATCATGTTGCCAGTGATAGAAGTTGACATTGTATTGGAACACCTGTATTCAACGAGCAAGTACGGGACCAATGAATTCTAGCGTCGAATTACATGAAATCATCCTCCAATTCTCTCCCCGTCTTCCTAGGTCCCGAAGACTCCTCATCATCCTCTGCATTGAAAAGTGAATCATACGACCTGGCAGCCTTCTCCGCCTCACGCTGTCGCGCCAACTCCAAATCCGCTTTTTTCTAACATACATCTCGTCAAAAACATAATGAAAGATCGAACGCTGTGTTACCTTCTCCGCTGCGGCCGCCCGACGCACATTCGTCTCTGCCTTGATACGATCTACTCTCTCCTGCTCGTGGTCGACCTGGCGTTCCACTTTTGTCTTGTTCAGTCGGTTCACAATGACGTTCTCGCGCTTGGCGATGTGCACTGCAGAGATACATCAGCTCAGGCCTAATAAATGACAGTAAATCACTCACCCCGCTTCACCTTCTTATCGCTGTGAAAAGAGACCTGGCCAACGGCCATATCGCCGGTTTTCTAGCCCACCGTTTGGTGTGAGTTTCCAGGGAACGCGGTTACAAAGGTCGTACTTTGAGGTTGTCCGCGGGGGTGTAGATGATCGTGATGTTGTCCTTCTTGTTTCCTGGAAGATAGGCTGAGCGAGAGGGAGGAATAGCAGAAAGAAACACACCTTCGATCGAGTTGGCCTTTACCAGCTGGCTGCAGTCTATCAAGAGCGTCTCCGGAATGGTCTCCCAGGTCATTCCTTCAGTCATTCGCAGATACACGTGGGCTGACGATAGTTTGTCGACGTGAAACCAGAGATCCTGCGGCCATGCGTATCGTATGAGCTCCTCGTCTGGTTTTTGTAAACGCTGCATCTATTTAGTAAACAAGTGTATGACTGACTCTCGACTTTATCGCGACCCATATAGATCGTCGTTGGTGGATTCGTGACTACACACGTTAGCGTTCAAAAAGCATCCAGAAAGCACGGTTACCAGCAGAAGAGAAGAACAAAACCATGGTGAGCGTAGGTGGTCAAGCCTGGTCAAGCGAGATGAGGGTGACTGTCACATAAATATAATACAGCAAAGCACAACAAAGATTTACAGTGGTTTTAAGCGTCAGAATGCACTTCTTGTACGTGCATATGCATCCCAAGATTCATGATATCGAACACAGACGTTCGGTTGTCGAGCAACCCCCACTTCACCCACCACTCCTCAGCCGCCTCTCGCGCCGTATACCCAAATACGGCTGCTATCCCGTCCCACTGCCCGAGCAACATATCTTCGTCCCAGATCTCGTTCTCCGACTGTAACGATAACTGCAAGTTGACGTCTCTCGCGTCCCTCGCCTCTCCAGGAGGCAGCGAGAGCACATTGGCCGTCGCCATCTCCGACATATCGACAAACCGGCATCGATCTTGACGCAGCTCCTGGAATCCATCAAGAAGCTGAGGTATCTGATCCCACCGGGATAGACGCGAGAACAAGGTGCCAAGCACCACTGCGTCCTCCACGGCAAGGCTTTGTGCGTGAATCGCAGTTGGCTACATGTGGTTGTAAGAACACATGCAGGTCACGAATTAACCGGGACCCACGAAGATTGGATGAGCCGCTTCAGCAACGAGGACTATCCGCCCGGTTTCGTCAACCCAGTCCTCCACATGTACGTTGTGATATTTTGATCTCATGACGTCCGGCGACATTGAGAACAGGCGCTGTATCCTACAATCCTAGTCAGTACAACTCGCCACCTTGAAGACCACGTACATTGAATGGGCGCCTGTCAATTCAATACTGCTGGTCGGTACCACATCGAACCAATCTTCGATCTCGTCTTGGGTGGAAAACTCGCCATGCCAGGTAGCATGGACGCAATATTCCTTGCCTTGTAACTGTTTCCACTGAGCCCGTTAATCTTGATGGAAAGAAGACAAACATACAATAGGATATCCTATTCAGAAAGATCAGCAACATTTTAGTGTTCGAATGTTCGTCACGTACCTAATAGCCATCTTCTATCTGACAACCAGAGAGAGAATTGTCCCTTCCGAACCGTAAATAACGGATGAGCTGGTTCAATAGGAACATACCTTGGGTGAATCAACCAGTTTGCGTAAATCTGGGTCGGTCCTTAACTTGCCCGAGGGGACAACGAGTCTGTGTGAAGATAAGCTCTAAAGATGAGGAGGCCGAGTTGCAGGTATCTCACGTGTAGATCGTCATATCCGAATCGTTAGAGCCTCTCCTAGGCTCATGAGGGTAGCCATTGACGATATCCCGTATCTTGCTTTTCATGCCGTCCGCGCCTACGACGACGTCGGCGGTGAACGTGGATCCATCCGGGAACTCGAGGACCGGGCGACCACTTTCATCTGTCACTACATTCGCTACGGTTGCACCAAACGTGATATCCGTGCCTGCTGATACTGCCAGGTTGAATAGGATTTGATAGAGCTGGTCCCACTGCGATCAGATAGATTGGATCAGTGACACGGAGAATCATGAACATGTATGGAAAACACACATGCATGGTGCAAAAGTCGCCGCCAGCCTCTCTGAGAACGTCTTGTTGCCAGAGAAGAAAGCCTTGGTGTTCGTTGTCCTCTACTTGGGTGGGATGAGGCTTGGCTTACTTTGCTAACGGTGTACGCACGGTGATAGAAGTCACTTCGGTAGGTCTTTGCCGCCTGCTCCAGTTCCTTTTCGAGTCCCCACTCGCGGAGGAGTTTGTGAAGATTGGGCGGTACGCGGATTCCTGCTGAGCGCTGGTGATGGTGTAAGCTGACGAATGGCGCAGTGGCAGGTGCGAGACGCGCCTGTGGTTTTCCAGCTGCCTTTTCAAAGACATGAACTCGGTGACCGTGTCTAGCGAGAGCATAGGCCGCTGCTAGTCCACCGATACCTGGTAAATGCACTTGAGCACCATGTTTTGGATCGAATAGAGAAAGTACCTACTTCCGCCAACGATAGCAATGTCGATAGTCAACGGTGCTTGGCGTATATACATGGTGCAGATGTGTTTGTAACTGGTGGGAAGATAAGTGTAAGTCGGGTAGAACGTGAGCGATGTTACTGGGGGCTAACCGCGAAAGCTGCCGAAAACGAGCCTGAAGCAGAAGCTCTTATAGAGGACGATGGTGTGTGGTGGGAAGAAAGAACGGCGAGTACGAATCGGAGAATACCATCACTCGCAAGGCGCTAATGGAGAACAAGAAGTTTCCTGGAAAGATGGCATATCTTTTCCACGGAGAGATCCATATCGTCGTCGACGTCGCGGCAGACAGCGACGACGCTTGCTCGCAGACGTTCCCGGCGACTAGTACACTGAATATATGCGCTCACTGACTTGCTCTTCATGATGGCGGGAATCGGGAGAGTCCACATTAGGTAATCCTCTCGCTCACCGTCCTCCATGATGTACTCGCGCTGTATGCGTCGAAAACCGCGAGTTCTGCCTTTCCAAATCACCAATTTCTCAAATGCACCACGAATAGCGCAGACAGACGCGTCGCAGTCGCGGTCACCAGTGCGCTCTCACATTTCAGAGTGCTAGCCAGCGCACTAATGTCCACAAGTCATCCCACTGCCGTTACCTTCATGGTTCTCGGCCGCAAGCAGATCCATTCAAGCTGGTCGCAGAACCTCTCGCCCAAGTCAGAGGCGCTCTATTCGACCTGCTAAGCTCGTCAAACCAAAACCTTGACCAAATCGCAAAATACTACTTTAAACAGCCATCCAAGCAACTGCGCCCCCTCATCGTCCTTCTCTTCGCCAAAGCCACTAATGGCCTGGGCAACGGCTGGGACAGCAAGCGTTCCAAGGCTAATACCGACCTCGACCAACCCCTCTCCCGGCCGGACGTTCTCGTCGACTACAATCCATCTCTGCCAACCAAAACCTCCCCATTCTCCCAAGACTGGCCCTCAGTGACGCCACCCCGTACTCATCCATCCGCCAACGCGTCCCTTCTTGCCGACACGGATATCCTCCCGACTCAACGACGCCTAGCACAAATAGTCGAGATGATACATGCCGCCTCCCTCTTGCACGACGACGTTATCGACCAGTCCCCCCTCCGACGCGGCGCTGCATCGGCCCCAGAGGCATACGGCACTAATCTGTCTGTCCTCGGTGGTAACTTCATTTTAGGCCGCGCCAGTGCTGCTCTAGCACGTCTGGGCGATCCCCAAGTCGTCGAGCTCATCGCAAGCATCATGTCCAACCTAGTGGAGGGCGAGATTCTCCAGATGCAAGCCGCACCAGCTCCAGCGCGCGCATGGCGTGTTTACCTCCAAAAGACCTACATGAAAACCGCCAGTTTGATGGCCAAAGGCGCTAGAGGATCTGTCGTATTGGGAGGCTGTCAAGAGGGGCAAATATACAGCGAAGTTGCATATGCGTACGGTCGCAATTTAGGCATCGCATTTCAGGTATTTGAGCAGCGCTCTATTGGCTAATAACCAGCTAACCTGTCATTTCCAAAGCTTGTTGACGACATCCTGGACTATGAGTCGGGGGAAGCAACGCTAGGTAAGCCTGGTGGCGCAGATTTGCAGCTGGGTTTGGCCACTGGGCCTGCTTTGTTTGCATGGGAAGAGTATCCGGAGATTGGTCCCCTCATCGAGCGAAAGTTCAAGCTCCCCGGGGACGTTGAGAGGGTAACATTTCTTCACTCCTCATTGTGGCTTTATTCTGACATTTTTCACAAGGCTCGCGAACTCGTCCGACACTCCTCCGGCGTTGAACGCACCAGGACGCTTGCGGTGGCATATGCCAACCAGGCTAAAAGCGTTCTTGATCCTCTACCAGATACCGATGCAAAAGCCGCACTTGCGGCACTAACGGAGCGCGTAATAAAGCGCAAGTCATGACGCACTAGAAATACTTCTATTTATTGACATTCACCACTTATTGTAGCGCTATACATACCTTGCATAGAATCATTAATGCCTGTAATTTATGACCAGAACTATTTTTGTTCGTTTTCGTTCTCGTTCTCGGTAAGTATAGGTTGTACGAGAATAGAGCGCTACGAATATAGACGCCACCGTAAATCAGTATCAACATGTGTACAGGCAATCACGTTCGGGAGCTACTCGGATGCCCATTCGAAGCATATAGATTGATATTCCGCGTCTTAGATAAATACAGATGGTGAGTAATGTTGTAGCTAAGAACCTGGCATGATATCCACCAGACCTCGCCCCGTGTGTTGGCTGTGATGCCATAAGATATCGGGATGCCTCTTCAAGTGCGTGATATCCACGCGCAAATTTGGGAACGCCGACGCCACGCTGCACACCTCATGCCCTGCTGGACGGCTAGTCGAGAACTCCACCCGACGCAGCGCGTTCATGCCAGGTACAGGCAGCGGGACCGTGCGCGAGCGGAACATATCTTTGAGGGTATCGGCAGACAGTCCATCCCGGTCCTCGAACGTCAACGTCTCCAGCTTTGGGCACACCACCGATGACGGAGGCGGCCGCACTGTAAGATGCTCAAGAAGCGCAGAGACGTATTCTCCCCCTCCCGTTGTAAAATCTCCGATCTGATAGAACTGGTATTTGGACGGATACCCTTTGAATTCGAGGGTTTGTAGTTGCGGGAGGGAATCCAGGCATTCCATAATGGAGTCGTTGATGCAGCAGGATGGCATCAGCAAAGACAGGCTGTGCAGCGGGGGAGTGGTTTGAGAAAGAAGGTCCCGGAGGCAAGTGATGTAGAGGAATATGAGAGAATTGTCGGTGATAGCGGTCTGGGATCGGAAAGGTGTCGATCCAATTATGAGGTTCTCCAGGGTGGGCATGGATACAGAGTCGAAAAAGTCTGGGAGGTTGACTCCGTCTGCGCGTTGGCCATGGAGGTGGATCTCCAGAGTACGCAATTTGGGTAGGACGATGCGAGTGGCGGGTTCACCTGCTCGAGGGAGGGGGATAGCGGATGCGCGACTATTGGGTCGCCAGAGCCGGAAATATACAAGTTCGGGGCATTTGCTAAGGATGATAATGAGTTCAGCGGAGGAAGAGCACAGTCCGCGCAGAGAATGGAGTTGGAGGTGTGTGATCTGATGAAGCGGGACGTCGTTTCTAATGTCGGGGGGAGCGTAGCGCATGGAGTGGCCAGTGAAGGAGACCCGCTTGAGTCGCGGGGCATTGCGAAGAACAGGAAATGCTTCCGCCTGGGGTTCATGATCGTTTGGATTGGCGAACATCATCGCATTCAAGGGAACCTCATAATCGATGTAGATTGTCTCCAAAAGAGGGAGATGTTCGCATGGAAAGTTGCCGAGCAGCGCCTTGGACAGGACGGGGGTGATCATCAGGCTGAGGCTCTGACAGCGAGGCGCGTACGTCTCGAGCATACGGCGCAATGTAATCACAGTTTCGCATTCGGCCTCTGAATCTGGCGGATCCGGTCTTCGTTCACTCCAACGACAGAATATAGACAGCACGAGTGGATGACTCGCCGTCCGTTTCATCCACTCTGAGAATCCGAACCAGAACCGGCCGTAATCGACCTGACGCTGTGGCAGCTGCTGGATGGCCGCCATGATGTGCTGGCCGGGAACGACAATATGAAGGTTCGACCAGAGCTGGGGCGTCGACAGCGCTATTCGTCGCCAGCGCGCGCAGACCTGCGATAGGCGCATCGGAGGCTCCTTGGACGAGATAATGCACGGCTTTGGTGTACAGCGCACAAACACCTCCTGCAGAAGCTCGGCTGGGAGGCTGCGCAGCGGAGACAGGATAGAACGATGCTGCTTGAGCGCATATTTCGTTTCGAGATCGCTGTGCTCCTGCTTGAGGCCGTTGAGCTCCGCCACGAGCGAATGGACGCGCTGCTGGATCTCCCGGCTGCGCTTGTATGGTCCAGAGAGGTAGTCCTTTATTTCGCGGATATCAGTGTCGTTTGGAATGCTGTTGGTCGCCAGGAAATGGTTGAAAGGTGAGTCCTTCGCGTACGACGCCGTGTATTGCGAGGTCGGAATAGTCTCACATGGCGGTATCATCTCTGCGAAATATGATTATCAGTGCAAGTGAAACACCCTAATAGCTTACCAGAAATAATGTATAATCGTTTGCCGTCGCCGTCGTTGCAAGTGTTCGTGGATTGAGGTGTACCAATGCCTGCTTATGTAACAGACTTTACCTCTCTTTGTTACCACCACCACCACCACCGTTCCTCTACATGTCGCTGGTTACCTCGAGCTCTTATACCTCTTGTGCTATCTACACGCAGTCCTAAACCTGCTTCTTTTCTTCTGCTCTTAATTTCACTATCGCTTCAAGGCGCCATACAGTTATCCGTTACTTAAGGTCTTTGTATTCAAATCGATGTCTAAAATCCCATGCTACGTATAATCGTCTAGCATCCCTTCGGATATGTCGTTCTCCATATCGACGAACGTGGTTGCTTGTTCTGCCAGATATTCTGCCGTGAACACCTCCTTCAATCTGAGCTTCACCTCCTTCAAGTATTTCTCTTTTGCTTTACTGTCCTTGAGCTCCTTTGCCCCTCTTGAATTTATGAATGACTTGCTTCTGGGGTTTATGTACCTGTAGCTCAGATCTATCTGATTTGGTATCCAAAACCGACAATTTGCATCCGTCACCCACGCTTTCAGACTGGTACTGGTTATCCTGCCCACTGTTAGGACCGCTGTAACGATTCTCTCGTCGACTGAATGAACGTACCCAAATCCCCTGGATGCAAATCCTTCGTGTGCACTCATCGCTGTCGCTTTGCATTGAGCCAACTTTCCTTTGACATTTTCCGGCGTCCACTCTTGTTCTATGGCCCATTCATGGACATACTTCAGCTCAGTTATCATGTTTTCATATCCACCATCCTCCGTCTCTTCAACCTCGTTCAAGTCCAAACCGTTTCTAAGCGGAATATACACGACGCGATATTCCCACTTTGCCAGTCTCTTGTGCTTATCGTGGCGAGACACAGACATACCGCAGACGAGAAGCACACACGACTCGGTACCTGCAGACAGAAGACACATCGGCCGTGTTAGCCATAATGTGCGACCGGGGTAAGTAGAGAGCGGAGAAACGAACCTAGGCAACGATCTGACAAGTCCAGGCCTCCCCGCCGTCACCATCGACAACCAACCGATTAAATACTGAGCGAGCGTCGCGACGAGGTTGAGCGACAGGAGCCAACGAAGCGTACCACAATCTATCTCCAGGCGTCAGTATCGATGAAGGAACAGACGGAAGGGAAGCGTAGAGACGAATCTTGACGGTGAGACGAGACGTCGGGATCGACAACGGAAGAGGACGACGGCGAGCACGAACAGGGAGAAAGAGAGAAAAGAAAGAGACAGACTAGACAAAGAAGGGGAGGGGGAATGCATAGATGGGAGAAGCAAACGGAGGCGCATCGAGAGAGAAAAGGACAGTGGGGGTGGGGGCAAGGATGAGGGACGTAAATTCAGGCAAGAAGGAAGTCAAAATTGGCGGGGAGGAGGTGGGCGTTGTTGAACTTGGCCTCGATCTGCTTCTTGAGCCGGTAGTAGGGGGTGACGTAGGTCTTGTCAGTGGCGTTGGTTGGACCTCTGCCGCCCGTGAGGAGCCCAATAAGGCGACCGCGCCTGTCGACAACTACGGATCCAGAGTCTCCTCCGTCCGAGAAACGATCGTTCTTGCCCGTCTTGATGTCGTAGCCGAGGATGATCATCTCGGTCGCGTCGAACCTGATGTCGTGACCCTCGTAATAACGGTTGATGGACTCGAGACCGTTGACGCGGCCAAAGGTGGTGCCGGTGGTACGTCCGTTCTTGACGGCGAGGAGGGTATCTACGTCGTTGACGTCGCGGTTCCTGGGGCTGCGGAAGTCGTCCTCGCGAACGTAATCCTCGATTTGGAGAAGAAGGTCCTCGGGGACGTGCAAGTCCCGACGGTCGTGAGGTTGAGGGAACATGTAGTTCTCCCAGTCGACCGCCGTCATGTTGCCACCTGTTGGATACAAAGGGGCGTCAGCGATGGACAAGACAAAGGGAAAAGGGGAAAGATCAAGAGACTGCGACGCACCGACGTAGAGCTTGTTACCTTGGAACAAGCCGGCCTCCAGCCTGTCCTTATGGACCTCGATCAGGGCCCAATCGTACGTGTAACCGTCGCCTCCGACCTCGATCTTGGCGCAATGATAGAGGTGTCCAAAGATGCGGGAGTCGAGGAAGGTGTAATTCTTGGTGATAGCGTCGTGGAGCTCGTTGGCGGCCGTCATCCTCGTCTTGGCGGCATCGATGAAGCCGGCGAGCTCGGCGCGTCGGTTGGTCCGAGAAGCCGGCTCACCCTGAGCATACGCCGGGACCCTGTCGAGGGACGACTGCCAGGCGGCAATCCTCTTGGTCTCGTCGCCGATGAGCTTCATGATGTTGCCGATCGCGTCGCTGCAGGACTCGGTGCCGTGGAGAACGAATTTTTCGAGAGGCTGGCTCGTGTTCTTGAGCGTATACGCCACGTTCTCAAACTGGACCGGAGGCCTAGCAACGTGGGCGCAAGTAAGAAGATAGACGCGCTTGTCGTTATCGTCGGTGCTGAGACGCAGGAAGACGCCGCCCGTGCCCTCGTAGTAAGGCGTAGCGTGAGGGGCGATGGAGAGGCCGGGCGTAAAGGTAAAGGGCTTCCGGAGGATGGCAGTGCTCTCCAACTCGTTATTCGGGTCGAAGGGCATGAACTTGGCCTGGCGGCGATGGTCGGCCTCGACAACGGCTACCTGAGCGTTGGAGAACCCACGTTGCTAGAATGCGAACAACAATGATTATCCAACACCCACACGCACAGAATCCAAAACTCACCATGAGAACGGAAAGGACGGTAGGAGCAACGATCCCAGCAGCATCTCCCTGGGCAAGCGAGTTTGGTTGGACGCTGATGACGACCACAAAGTCGCAGATTAATTCCTCATCGCCGGTGTTTGCGTAGGCGAGAGGGTCGACGGCGGTCAACTGCATCTTTAGTTCGAGCGCGTCGAGACGCTTAACGATGAGCTTCGCGGTTTCGAGCCAAGTCTCCGCCTTGTCCACATCATAGATGGGACGGGCGGCGCGGACAAGGTTCGACGCCTGGCCCTGAGCAACGGGCCATGGTGGGCCACTTTTGAAAAGACACAGCGTCCCAGAACCGAACAAGTCGGTGATGGCGGCTGGGTACGCGGCGAGGATCTGCTTGAGGCGCTCGTTGCTGGCCATGACAGGAGACTTGAGGGTGGTATGAACGGTGGCCGAGGCCAGAGTGGTGGTAGGCGAGGGAGGAAGCGAGTCGACGGAGGCGACAGTGTCGTCGGGAGACGCAAACCACGTGTGCGAAGAGACCTTTAGATCGGAGGCTTTGACGCAGTCTGCGAGGAAGGCAAGGTCCACCTTCGTCTCGACAGCGAGGGGAAAAAGAGCATTCGTTAAATAGGGCAGTCTGATGGCCAAAGGCGCTAGAGGACAAGAGGTGGCAGATCTCTGGATCTTGGACCATGTTCCCACGATACCCCCCCCTCGAAAAGGAAAACACAGCTTTCGGCACGCTGAACGGCAATAGCTCAGTCATGTGCTGTGACCTCAACGTACGTCGTGGCGCGTTGCCATCGAGTCCTGTCTCTGAGGTCGTTCAGCTTGGCTTGGCTCTATAAACCAATGGTACGTGACCACTGATGTACTTCGACGCTTTAAACGTTGATTTTTGAAATAAATGATGTGCTTCTGTCGATTCCGTCGTGTCACGGTCTCTGACTTTCCATTCCAACCTTGGAAATATTTGAAACCTCTTTATAAGAGAAAGCGTACATTTCATAATGCTGCACAAACTGCATTATCGATTTTACCCTCGCTGCGCCACATATGATTGAATTGATCGCAGTGACTGCCGTGGAGTTCTCGCGTGGCTTGATCGAGGTCCGAGATCCAGAGATCTGCCACCTCTTGTTACCACCACCTCTACATGTCGCTGGTTACCTCAAGCTCTTATACCTCTTGTGCTATCTACACGCTAGATGTGCTTGATTTGCCATCGCCATACAATGATTCGTCAAAGTCTTCGTATTCCAATCGATGCCTGGAATCCCATGCTATATGTAACCATCTAGTTTCCCTCTAGAGATGTCCTTCTCCATAGCGATGTACGCCGTTCCTTGCACAGCCAGAGATTCTTCCGTGAATACCTCCTTCATTCTGAGATTCACCTCCCTCAAGTATTTCTCCCTTGCTTTACTGTCCTTGAGTTCCTTTGCGCCTCTTGCATTTATGAATGACTTGCTTCTGGGGTTTATGTACTTGTAGCTCAGATCTATCTGATTTGGTATCCAATACCGACAATTTGCATCCGTCACCCACACTTTCAGACTGGTACTGGTTATCCTGTCCACTGTTAGGACCGCTGTAACATTTCTCGCCGACTGAAAGGACGTACCCAAATCCCCTCGATGCAAATCCTTCGTGTGCACTCATCGCTGTGGCTTTGCATTGAGCCAACTTTCCTTTGACATTTTCCGGTGTCCATTCTTGTTCTATGGCCCATTCATGGACATACTTCAGCTCAGTTATCATGTTTTCATATCCACCATCCTCCGTCTCTTCAACCTCGTTCAAGTCCAAACCGTTTCTAAGCGGAATATACACGACGCGGTATTCCCACTTTGCTAGTCTCTTGTGCTTGTCGTGGTGTTTTATGGTCTTGTGCCACATAAAATATCTGAACTGAGATTCATCTGAGCGTCTGACAATCACCATGGCAGACAAAGCTTACCTTTCCCCAATAATAGCCCTCATTCTGCAAAATACTCGGGATTTCACTATCAAGCTTCTTTGCCTTGAGCAGGTCGACCATTTTGAGAATGGCCATTTTGACTGGCTCGTCGCCAGTTTCTGGGTTGTCGTCAATGATGTAGTACTTTCTGCTAAGTCCGTCCGGGTCGGGTACACCTAACTCCACGGGGTTGAAAGCAATACGATACATTTTCTTATTGACGGTCACCGTCATGTTTTCCTCGTCGAGATGCAGCGAGTTCAATGGTAGTTTCCCCGGACCCGCTCCCGCCACGTACTCGGGTGGTTTACCCTCAGGTGGTTCTTCGGTGTACCCAGGCAGCTCTTCGGTCGATGCTTCCTGATATACAGGTAGATCGCTGCCTTCACCCCTGGCAGACACATTTGAAGCGTGTTCTAGTATGACGGAAGGAACATCCTTGTCAAACGGGCTAGGGGAATCTAGCGGGATGATTTTTTAGATGAGCTAAGGAGACGTACTGTGCGCTTGCTAAATGAAGCGAAAGTGCGGCAAGCAATGCTAACAATGCGTTAAAGCGCGCGATGTTGGACAACATGATATGCGGGAGGAGAACACAGTCCGGCTGGGTCCTGAGATTTAACGAATTCTAACTTCGGGATGATAATTAAATACTACGTGCAACACACTAATACGGTCTCAAAACGGCCTAGGCGGCGTAGCTGAATCTGAGAAAAAGGCTATGTGTTGATCCTTATCTTGGATGTACGATCTACATAGGTATAAGTTGTCAGTAGAGACAGGTAGCTGACTGGCCTCGTGAGTTCCAAATACATGCGCGCCAATCAAGAAAAGTGTGGGAAATTACAGATACGATCTACTCAGCCTCAAGTCTTAAGTGGACACAACGAGCACTTGGATCAATGGTTTGCTTGGATATAAAGGCCTAAATTATATACTGAATTCACTCGTACTGACAAGGGAAACCAATACAAACTTTGTATGGAAACTCATACCCCCGTCCTGGCCTCGCAACATCACCACAAACACTCCTTTCCCGCCCTCCGGGTCAGTTGCCACATTAATATATCTAGCCAGAGTGCTGACAGGCTACCAGATCTAAGGACCCAAGCAAGCAAATGTACATTGTAGTGGTGCATCCTGAAGCTTGAAGGCCAACGCCACCACTGACGACCGTGCTTGGCTCCAACGTCTGACCCTCACAATAGATCGCTCCAGGATCACTCAGACAACATCGCCGATGCTACTAGTACCATGTTGGCGACCATCAGATACTTCACTGTGCTTATAGCTTGCTCTAGTCTCTTCAAAGCAAATCCTGATCATGCAATCCTGTCATCCTACTACTGGATTCTAACGATGATAAAAGTGGGTATGCATGTACTTGCAATTGCATAGCCTTTCTCTGGATATTTTCTCCGTCTCAAATCTTCGGTACTACCATGATCACCATGGGATCGTTACCTGGAGATCTAAGTATAGATCTCCCCGCGGGTTCTTCAAGTTGTCATTAAACGCCACAGAATTTGCTCCCCTTTGAGGACTGCAATCGGTGACTGCAATCATATGCCATTGTCTGTACGCCTACCTGGGAAATGCTCCGGCATTGCATCTTGCTCCTACAGTTGCGTTGATGTCGTAACAACCCACTCGGACAAGGCCAACAAGGCCTCCCTTTGGCTTTCATGACCTAAACACACCGCCTCCAGTACTAGTAGTAGTGATGGCCTCAACGTTCAGCAGCTGTTAGGATACCCTTACTAGTACGGCGTTCATCTGTCGGCATTCTCTCTTGTCATAGAAATGTAGCTATATATAACCCGCGCTATTCCGATACTGTATCCTCCCGCTTTCTTCGGTTTTGGATGTGATCCCAAGGAGTGACAGCAGGCGCAATGAATATGACTTTAGTCAGAATGGACACCGTTGATTCCTGGAATTCAAGTGATCCATATTTGAACACGCTAAAGCAGTGCTGGTGGACGAAGTGAGATACGAGGCACAAGCGTGTTGTGACACCAAAGGCTGGAAGGAAAATCGAAGTGTGACTGTGAGAGGAATTATGAGCGTGCTGGTATTATGTTCGCATGACGGGAGCTGTTCTGGGAGTACGCGGAGGGAGCAGAACATGTGGAGATCATGAGGCCTGTTCGTTGGAACAGAATAAGTAAGCCTCGATAGAAGGAGGAAGGCTAGGCCGCTATCGTTCAGAGCATTCGCGTGTGTAGCCTGCGAGCGGTCCCAAGCGTACCAGAGAGGGTAGGAAGTAGCAGAGTCAGGTCACGGTAATGTTGCCTTGAACTTGGAGTCGTTGGCGATCGCGATGCAGAATGAGCCTGACACGGAGGGGTAGGCTGGAGTGTAGATGTGCTTAAGGGCACGAAGGACGTTTCTGAGCGTTTCGAGATAGTCAGAGTACGTCGACAGGCATACGGTAGTATGCAACTCATGAAGGCTCCATCATTTCTTGATCATCTTCTCGATGTCAACAACGGACACCATCCTGGAGTCTGTGTCCTATTGAGGTTTGTAGTCCTTGATCGAGACGGTAGTCGGGTTGCGAAGACCTCCATAGACAGTGTGTTCGTTCATCCAGAAATGAATGAGGAGTTTGTCGGGCCTTCAGATCTGAACTGGTACGAATCCAACTGAAAAATATGATTATCAGTGCGCGTAGCACAGCCTAATAGCATACCAGAAATGATCTGAAGTCGTTCGTCGTTGCCGTCGTTCCCTCCAATTTTTTGTGGGTTTGTGGATTGCACCCTTGATTATTGTGAGCGCGGCCAATGGACACTATGCACGGCTAAGTAGGTGGAGACAGAACTATGTTGAACATTGAAGTAGACATGTTTAATGAGAATGTGAGGAGTCCAGAATCATAGGTGTCCTTGTTGTGAGATGGAGAAGGAGAAGACGGTCATCGTCCCAATTGGGGGTGGTAGCCTGACATAAGGCGCGATCAAAATTGTGCCAACAGCCTCTTTTTGCCTTTCGCCTCCATTCCGAAACAAAAACGAGGCTTTTGGTCTGACTGGGGAGACTCACTCGACACTTCATTAATCATTCGGCGTGTCTGGAGTCCACCACAAGCTTGGTGTTGCAGTTGTCTCTATACGCGTACGGTATGTCAGATAACTCGCTGCACTCACATGACAATCAACTTACGAATGCTATTGCTGTGCCCCGCATACACCACCTATCATCCTGGCATTATACGTATGTCGTTTCTCTGGTTACCTCGAGCTCTCATGTGCACTATTTGGGTCTACTCGCTGCCAGGAATCAATCCTCATTGTTATTCTTGATTTTACTCCATCCAACACGCCACATAGTGTCTTATTCAACTCTTGGCATTACAAGTGAGCCATATCGAGGAAATTCTATGTATACTGGTCTACGTTTCCCTGAGCAATGTCGTTCTCCATAGTGACGAACGTGTATCCTTGCTCCTGCAAAGATGAAACCGTAAACACCTCCTTCAACCTGGCCTTCACCTCCTTCAAGTACTTCTCCCTCGCCTTACTATCCTTGAGCCTCTTTGCACCTCTTACAATTATCGCCGCCTTGGTGTTGTGGTTCACGTATTCGTAACTCGGATCGATCTGATTCGGTAACCAAAACTGACAATTTTCATCTGTCACCCAGACTTTCGGACTGGTGTTGGTAATCCTGTGCAGTGTTAGAACTGCAGCTTCGTTGATAGAAAGGACGTACCCGAAGCCCCTTGCCGCGAATCCTTCGTGTGCACTGATTGCTGTCGCTTTGCATCGAGCCAACTTTGCTTTGACGTTCTCCGTCGTCCACCGCTGTTCTATAGCCCATTCGTGGACATACTTCATCTCTGTCATCATGCTTTCCTGTCCACCATCCTCCGTTTCTTCTATTTCGCCCAAGTCCAAACCGTTTCGAAGTGGAACATACACGACACGATATTCCCACTTTGTCAGTCTCCTGTGCTTGCCTTGGCCCTCAATTTGTTTGACGGTCTTGTCCCACATGTAATATTTAAACTGGAATGCATGTGAGTGTCTGAAAAACACCATAGTTGACGAACATACCTTTCCCCAGTAATAGCCCTCTTCTTGCAAAATCTTCGGAACGCTCTTATCAAACCTTTTGGCCTTGAGTAGATCAACGATCTTGAGAACAGCCATTTTGATTGGCTCGTCGCCAGCTTCTGGGTTGTCGTCAATGATGTAGTACTTTCTGCTGAGTCCATTCTTGTCCGCTACGCCTAGCTCCGCAGGGTTCGGAGCAATACGATACACTTTCCCATTATTGATGGTCACCGTCATGTTTTCCTCGTCGAGCTTCAGCGACTTCAATCGCTGTCTCCCTGGGCCTGATTCCACCACATACTCGGGCGGCGGACCCTCGGGCGGTTCTTCGCTGTACCCAGGCAGCTCTTCGGTCGGTGTTTCTTGATATTCTGGTAGACCGTCGTTGTCAGCTCTGGCAGACACGTTTGAAGCGCGTTCCAGTAAGGCGGAAGAAACATCTGTGTCCAAGGGGCTAGGAGAATCTAGTATGACAATATACCAGAATGAGGTAGGGAGACGTACTGCGCGCTTGATAAATGAAGCGAGAGTGCGGCAAGCAATGCCACCAGGGCGTTGAAGCGCGCGATATTGAAGAACATGAGATGTGGGAGGACACAGTCCGGCTGGGTCTTGAGATTTACTATAATGTGACTTTAGAAGAATGCATTAAATACCAAGAATACCAAGTGCAGCACACTTAGCCACACTACTGTCTCACGGTGGCGCACCAGAATCTGAGGAAAAGGCTATGTTGATATTCGGATATAGCGATTCAAAAAATCGTAGCTGTGCGATCTACTTAGGTATAAGTCGTCAGTGGATACAGCTAGCTGCGTGAACTAGTGAGATCTAGACGCATGCGTGCGCCAATATTTTGAAAGACGCGTGGGAAATCATTATGATCTACTTGGCCATGAGGCACAAGTGGACACAACCAAATGGGGAGTAACATGTACTCAGATGCTGGTATAGGAAGTCCTGGACCAAGTAGGGAGTCAAATTGGATTGGCATGGCCAGAAAAACATATTATATAGAAACGTATACCGCCGTCCTGGCAACGTCTTCACAACCACTCCTTTTCGCCCTACAGGTCACTCGCGACATTTGAGAGTCCATCCACTGGTCTGACAGGATATGATGTCTACCGCCCCAAGTCAATCAACTGTGCAATGGGTTCTGGAGGCCAACGCCAATCACGCCACCACTAAAATCTCACCGTGATTGCCCGTGTTTGGCTTTACTATCTGGCAGTGTTAGACGACACCCGCGTTCACTGAGGCTACTACTACCTCGACGACTACTACTCCACTATATAACTTGCTCTAGGTCCCTGTTTTCAAATCTTGATCATGTAATATTGTTGCATTCCGGACTTGTCCTCCTAGTACCACCAGATGACGAATCTTTCCCAAAAGCCAACCTCTACCTCTGCTAACAATATGCACTTCGCATCGCGTCACTCTGTAATGCCATGGATTATTGCACTATCATTGCCTGGAGATCCAAGTCTATGGCAGCCAACACAGGCTGTTCCGTTTGTTTTCGACCTACCTGTCGGCACTGTGTTCGTTATTGATTGCACTCAAATCCGAGCTCAAGCTTCAAGCCGATTCCCGATCGCTCGACTTGTCGGATATCCGGGGCGTCAACGTAGTTTGATCTGCAGTGTCTTTGACCTATCATCCGACTTGCTCGGGATCTTGTCTTCAAGCGCCTCGTAGATCTAGGATTTGCACGGATTTCCTTGAAGACTATACCCACTGGCACATGCTGTTATCTATACGGTTATATTACGCTACATGGGGAATGGCCTTCTTCATCTTTGCATCTTGTTCCTGTTGTACATGTGTCGATATCGTAACGATCTGCTCTAGCAAGTCCTCTCTTGGACTTTCACGACCTCAATACATTTGGCGCCTCTTCTAGTAATGATTCCCTATAATTGCGGCCTCAAAGTTCAATAACAATTAGGACACCATTCCCTGCGATGCTCGTCGGTCGGCCTTCGCTCTTTCTGTCATAATAATGTAACTGATGTTCTAACCCCCATGTCGCCTGCATTTGCGCCGTCTCGATATTCTTACCCTCTTAACTCGTCGCTTGTGTGCTCTATTCTATTTGGCACTAACAATTGAAAGGGTACAACTGATTCTTCTGAATATTCATACATTCACCTGTAGTCGAGTGTATGCATGTACTGTACAGCAGAATCACAAAAGACGTTTATGACATGGACTGTTGATAAGATGACTCTCAGCTGAATTTCAAGGAGAATACTCCACTAGTAGCCGACGTTCTTGGAGCGTGCAATGGCTACATCGTAAACAAGGAAACACAATCCAGGTGGGTCTTGGGTCTTGAGACTCAAGGAAAAACCTGACTTTTAAATTCACCCACCGCCGCGTTTCATGAACAAGACAGCCTTGGTGGCGCAGCTCGACTTGAAACAGCACTACCGTGGGGAAAGACTTTCTCGGAGCAACATTAAACGTAAAATTAACACTGTATCTATGCTTGTTGATACCATGAAGTGAACATCGTTACATCGGCTTGTCAACTACTACACTGCAGTATAGCCTCCATCGCGTTCGACAGTGCATGCTCCCGGGGGTCATACACTATTGTCCTAGTCATAGGCAGTGTTGCACTGGTCTTCTCCGACCACAGGATTAAACCACTGCAATAACATACCGCGTAGCTATGCCTGTGCACAATGTCTGACAACGACACTTGAACTGCACTGGCCCTCTCCAGTATTCCAAACGTTAGGAAACTTGTCAGCTTGTTAGATTTACGTCCACGCCGCTGTGAGGCTGTTGTGACGCTTTGCCTTTGCAAGAAATCGAGGTAGGCTCAGGCTCAATTACACAGCCATTGATATCTGAATCGCGGCTGTACTGGCCGTACAGGATTGTCATGAATTGTCCGTTGCTTATGTTACATGTAAAAGTCTGGTTTGCGCGCGTTGATACCGTACTCGGCGAGAGCGGAACTGAGGTCTTCCATGGTGAGAGTCGTCCGAGTTCGATCCTACGGTGATGAGCCATGGCATAGAGAGAAATGAGTGTACTAACCTTGATGGAGCCTGGTCCAGTGAGCGGTTGATTCGTACGTGCGCGACCTCCAGTGGCATTCGTGCGTATCCGTGCATGTTGGTAGGCGTCGGCTGCAATATCAGAGACGAACTTCTGGGCGGCCAGCGACAGCAGGCGTTTACTAGGACTGTAAGACTGGGTAATGACGAGGAGACAAAGAGGCATACAGCCGTACGTCCTCACACTCAAAACCAACACGCTGGAGATAGTAGTCTGTGACTTCGTTGGGTATCTGGACAAAACAACGTTAATGAACAGAAAGTAAGGATCACGCCGGTGGTCACCAATGGTTCATAGTCGTCCAGCATAAGAAGAAACTCGGCTAATGTGCGATCCTTGCGCGCATCCTCTGCGGCCTGACGCGACTGCGGCTGTGAAGACGACGATGCTGAGGGGTCGTGTGGCGTTTGCGACGGCCCAACAGGATATGCAAAGTTCTGTCCAGACGACATGATGGTAAGACGTGGCAGCGAAGGCTGTGCACAATGTTTGGCTTGTTTGGGCATTAAGTGCGCCGCTGAATCGTCCGGCTTCGTTCCTACGAAATCGCAACTCAAGCGCAGTTCCTCTTGGCCTGTATTGGTGTATTCATTTGTAGCTTGTTGTCCAACAATCAGAGCGCCGTGGCCACCATTTCAAGTTTGTCTGCCGCTGTATCTCAGCGGTGATCGTTACTGACCCTGGTCCAACAGTCTCAGTCTCCGAGGATATGGTCTCAACGCCAGTGTGTAGTCCATGGAATGGCCATGGACATCACTCGTCCTCGTCGCGAGCCTGACCCTGTGCTATTCCGACTCGCAGGACAGTCCGACATAAATGACGAGCGTTCTGGGATCATTCCAAGTCGTCCTTTGCGCCCAGCCGTACTTAGAATGAATGAGTCTACGGTGTTTCAATTATAGCCAGTTCTGATGATGATCGCCCTGTCAGCCGTGTATAGAGCGACCTTGTTTGTCCAAGTGCCATGTTTAAGATTTTGCCCCGAATACCGCTGTTCACTCTTCTTCTCTTACTACCATGACCACCGATAACAGGCGGCTGCCGGATACTGCAGCTGCCAGA